>CM060920.1:390781843-392038986 GCA_030737875.1 Allium sativum | reverse complement strand
TTAACGGATCTGACAATGTGGCATTCAAAGTGATTGTGCTATCAATGAATAGAAAGTAACGTAGCCTCAGGCCTCAACAATCGGGAAATGACAAAAATCGGGCGGGCAGCATGGCTATGTGGGTCGCTCCCATTAGGATGTATAATCACCTATCTAGAGATTTATTTAATTCCTTATTCTATTCGATGCTGTCCCTTTTCGGGAAACGGTTGCTGATCCCAACCGTTGGTGATATACATTCAATACACTCAAGTGAAATGAGTGGTCGGTCATGTATGGGTCGGGTTGCAAGATGTTCTTGTTGAACCCAGTGTATTCCTCTCTAGAGATACACTATCGGAAGGTGGTTCCATACCTTGTCATGTTGGAAATCTAATCTCCAATAAGCGCCTACGGTTTTTGATTTTATATTATATACGAAGCGTGAGATGCAAGCGTTCCGCTAGATTGTTATTTGTTTGATTTAGACACTATTATAATATCACTAGATTTTCGTATCAAAGTGTTTTGGGTTATAGTAAGGTAAAAACCGTCCATGTTTATGTGGACTGGTCTTACTATTATCTTTCCTTTCGAAAGAATTTTGAAAGTTAAACAAATGATTGGAGTTTACTCACACCAGTCCCATGACTGAACCAGAGTTTTATTTTGTTGTTTGTTTTCCTAAACTCTTGGGTGCCCAAATTTGTACGGGCAGTCAAGTAGTTAGGATTTTTCAGATTTACTTGGAAGAGTTGGAAGCAGGAGGCTTCACCAGTTAGCTATAGACTATCATATATTCCGCTGTGAACCATGTTTGTATCTGGAAACACGTGTTTATAACTGTTCCAGGAATAACTGCTGTGCTCTAATGATGGAATGTATATAAAGTTACTGATTTGTGTTTCAAAAGTTCTGTTATATAATATATTTTATTCGTTCCACTATGAGTTTGTGAACTTCGTTTTCTTCTATTCTAACCTTTCTTTCTTTCTATTTCTCATCCTCTAACTTCTTTCTAATAATGATTCATATTTCTGTGCAATTAGGGTTGGACGTGTGGTGTTATTAGTCAACTCAGATAGTACAGATTTGCATGTCGTTACGGTTGGTATAAGAGCTTAGGTTGAGTGAATACCTAGGCTTTGGGATTGTGCTCATTAGAGATGGGTCAGTAGTACCCTAGAATGAGTTGAGTGCGTACATACGAGAGAGCATATTTGCAAATTGATATAAAAGTTGTTTTATATTGTGTTGGTTAGTCTGTTGAGTGGTTTATGAATTCTGATCGAATAGTGGGACGCCGCAAAGTCGATAAGGATTTCTAAACACTTGAACAGAACACAATATTGTTTTAAAGTGGGTGAATGAAATTATTTTACCCAAAATTCTATTTTGATATAAAACTAATAATTTTCTGAAATTATTTGATGTGTTGATTGTTATCGTTATAATAAAATTTGATTATAAAATTGAAATGGTTATATATAACCAAAATAAAATTTGTATATGAATAAAATATACAAATGAAATGAATTGAAATTGAATTCAAAACAGAATTCAGAATTTAAATCCTGGGAAGTTTGAAAATATTTTCGAAGAATATAGCTTTGTTTTGAAAAGACCATTTGAATAAAAATCATTTTTGATGGATTTTGAAAGTATAAAGCACTGAACTCACTTCAGTGGCTAGGAAATAATTCTGATAATGACTGCAGCATTATTAGTGTTCATTTTCGAGTTCTAAGTGATGAATTGCTACCGTAGAAAAGTTTTCGATGTTTGAAAGAAAACAAGTGGTTTGAAAATTCAAATGTTTGAAATTGAGATGGGAATAAATATAAGTATACATTTATGTGATTTCGAAAGGATTTAAAATGAAATCCCAGGAATGTAAATGTGGAAGTTTAAATGGATTGAAGTGAATAAATTGATTTAAAATCAATTTGAATGAATTCGAATATACATGAGTGAAATATGAATTGAATGTGAATTGTAAATCATTCAAATAAACATGAATGTGAATATATATATGAAAACCAAAAGTTGACTAGGGCTAAAATGGTTGAAATGTGAAGAGTTGAGTTTCAACATAAGAAAATTCTCGGAAAGTAAATGGGTTTGTAGCGTTTTTCTTACCTTAGCAATTTCGAGGATGAAATTATTTTAAGGGGGGAAGAATGTAATGACCCGTATTTTTGGCCGATTTATTTTGAATATTTAATATGGTTTTAAATATCAAATTGATAATATAAATTAATTTTATATTTAGCTATTGATTTAATTTCGAATACATATAATTATCGAAATACGAGAACTGAAATAATTCAATTCGAAGATAAAACTGAATCGAAATGGTTCAGATGATCAATATATATTCTATTTGAATATAAACGACGATAATAGTAATTTATTGTTTAAAATTTTATTTGTTTTGAATTTAAATTATATCAATTTAATATGGTTATTTTATATATACGTTCGAATTGAATTTTATAATCTATTCTGTTGAGTCCAGAATAGTGTAACTACATTGGAATGACGATCAGTACGCTAAAATAGCAGTTCACGATTTTTAATTGTGAACCTCGATTTATTTGATCAGTGGATAGAATCAAAATCAAATCGATATCTGTTTAAAAGAAATAAAAATCTCTTTATTTCAAATCATATTAAATTAGAAATCAAATCGCATTAAAAATATGGTACCTTACCTATAACTATACGCAAACCTAACTCCTTCAGCTACAAGCATTCTTCGGTTATAAATAACGCAACTCCCTTTCTCATTTGTTTCCTCTGATAAAAAAACCGTTCAAGCTAAATCGAAAATATCAGGAGGAAAATAAGATGGTTTTGCCTTTAAATCCCTAAACCAAAAATCAAAACACGGTTTAAAATCGCGAGTGGTTTTCTGAGTTCAACATCAGAAGCCGCGACAACAGTAGGGAGGGAAATCGAATACGATTTCGAGTTTCATCTGAGGCTAGGGTTGTTTTAAAATGAGGACTGAAGGTTGGGATTTGGATTTTTGGGGGGGTTTTCTGAAGCTCGACAGCAAGACCGAGGTGATGGTGGGGGGTCAGTCTCTGGTTGGAAGTCGCGATCGATTTGGGATTTCAGTTTTGGTGCGACATCGAACAAGGGAGGAGTGCAAATAACAGTTGTGGAGCTCGAGATTTGGAGCGATGATGGCATTCGGAATCGCGATGTCTGAACAGATTTGTCGTTAGTGAAAAATAGAGTGCAACAGTGGGAAATACACAGATGATTTGGGGGAGGTCGGAGCCTAAGACTATTGTGATGCTTCTGCCTTGAGCACCAAAGTTAAAATGCTTAAAATTTGATTCCTGCTTGGTCTGATCTTAATAGGATGGGAAAAAAAGGGTTAAGTAAGGTATTGTTATTTATTTGTTTATTTAAAACTCATAAAATAAATTGTTTATTTGTTTTAATATATAGTTTAAATTATAAGTAGCTTAAACATTTAATAAAAAAAGAACCATCGTAGGTGTAAGGCATATTGATTTAAGTTGATTCAAAAATGCGAAGATGCCATTTAATTGGGTATTCGACAAATGAAATTACTGTGAGTAGATCTCACTAACCTTTTATTTTAGAATTATTTTTATTCGTTAAAAATAATTGTTTGTTGCTTGTTTGAATGCTTTCTGGTTGTTTTAAATATATTAGTTATTTAGGGTGACTATTATATATATATATTGGTTTGGTGGTTGGATTCCCGCAGTCTCATTAGCGGATGCCCGTGGTACCATTAGTGGATAATTACCCTATACACCCCACGCTATGATAGTGGATGACCTTTTATACCGCAATATCCTGCCACGAAGCAGGATGGGTATTATTTCTGTTGACTAACGTCTGCGGATGCAGGAAAAACAGGTTGGAGGGATCCAACTGGATCCCTTAAAAATATTTTTATTTGTTCGTTTTCACATATATTATCATATATGATGTGTAGGTTGATAATTGAGTGGTTTGATTGTTTAAATATCACTGGGGCCAACATGGCTATGTGGGTCGCTCCCATTAGGATGTATAATCACCTATCTAGAGATTCATTTAATTCCTTATTCTATTCGATGTTGTCCCTTTTCGGGAAACGGTTGTTGATCCCAACCGTTGGTGATATACATTCGATACACTCAAGTGAAATGATGGCCGGTCATGTGTGGGCCGGGTTGCAAGACGTTCTTGTTGAACCCAGTGTATTCCTCTCTAGAGATACACTATCGGAAGGTGGTTCCATATCTTGTCATATTGGAAATCCAATCTCCAATAAGCGCCTGTAGTTTTTGATTTTATATTATATATGGAGCGTGAGATGCAAGCGTTCCTCTAGATTGTTATTTATTTGATTTAGACACTATTATAATATCACTGGATTTTTGTATCAAAGTGTTTTGGGTTATAGTAAGGCAAAAACGGTCCATGTTTATGTGGGCTGGTCTTACTATTATCTTTCCCTTCGAAAGAATTTTGAAAGTTTAACAAATGGTTGGAGTTTACTCACACAAGCCCATGACTGACCCAGAGTTTTATTTTGTTGTTTGTTTTCCCTAAACTTGTAATGACCCAGGTTTTTTGACTTTGGTTATCACCATAAACTCACTGACGACTAACCAAACATCGAAAAATACCAGTCATTAATGAAATAAAACAGAGGGTGAGGAAAGATAAGATAGAAACTTAGAATAGAAGAAGAAGAAACACAACATCAGAGTAACACGAATCTCACAGCAGCAGAACGAATAAATATATTTCATAACATAACTTTGAAATACAAATATGTACTTGAATACACATATTATTATCAAAGTACAACGCTTACAACACAGCGGAAATAAACTGTAGCTATATGATTCTGAAGCCTCCTGCTCCAGCTCTTCCAGTATATCTGTAAATCCCGACTACTTGACTGCCCATACAAATTTAGGCACCCAAGAGTTTAGGGAAACAAACAAATAAACTCTGGGTCAGTCATGGGACTGGTATGGGTAAAACTGTTTAAAACAGTTTGAGCAATGCAACGATATCTCATAAGACCACGCCGTATAACGAAACGAGTTTTTCCCTTATAAGAATCCAAAATATCTTTATTTCGAAACTCATTGATATTATAATAATGTCTATCAACCGCAATATATTAATCATCTAGCAGAAACGCTTTCATCTCACGTTCTACATATATAGTATACAATCAAAACCGCAAGCACATATTGGGTAATGGATTTCCAACTATGACAAGGTATGGAACCACCTTTCGCTAGTGTACCTCTAGAGAGGAATACACTGGGTTCAACAAGAACATCTTGCAACCCGGCCACACATGACCGACCACTCATTTCGCTTGAGTGTATCGAATGTATATCACCAACGGTTGAGATCAACAACCGTCCGATTTCTGTCATTTACCGGATGTGAGGTTGGAAGCTATGCTTTATCATCACACCAGATTCACTTTGAATGCCACATCGTCAAATCCATCAAATCACCGATTGACGTCCTCAACCATACATTATGTGTTAGCTAAAAGAAGTTTCCTTCTCCGATTCCACTCTTGGTACGGTTGGAGAAATCAATATACGTGATCATCTGGAAATACTCTGTTAGACATCCGTCCATACAAGTCATCCAGTAACAGGATGAACCGAAGGCACTATTCTGTAAATAGGATAGCCCTTGCATAACTCCGTCTTCAATTTCCTTAGGCATATATGATTCGCAACGCATGTGCCAATACAGAGTGGTTCTTTGGATAATAATCCAACCGGTCTCTCCATATTAACAACGTTAAAATGGTCAAAACTTCGATAGTCTGTGATTTAACTATCAAAGAAAACAGGTGTGCAAACAATGATATTATTTCCAAATGGAAATTTATATCGATCAAACATCATTCAACATTTATCTCTTTTATTTCATAAATTAACTTATCTCTTATTTCCCTATATTCAATATTTCTTATTTTCTAAATTTGGAAAATATACGTTATTAACAATGGAAAACATTTCCATTTCTTGTTTTCTTTATTAGAAAACATTTTTGGTTTCATATTTGGAAAACATTTCCATAGCTTCTTCATTGGACTTAGACAGATGTTTAAACAAACCATCGCGATGCCAACTCAAACCATTTCCTTTAATTACTAAATTCACTTAACCATCCTTTACTATCGAACCTTAACCATTCCTTAGTTAAAAATGAAGTCAATCAAGTTAGGGTAATACTACCTCTCAGACCTTGACCGAACAACGTTTCTAACCTTGAAATAGACAAAGTTCACCCTTCTAATTCTTTAACAAACTTCTTTACGTAACTCTCTTTCAAATCTTTTCTATTCGATAATTCTTTCCTTCGATAAGGTATATTCGATAAATCTATTCAATTTATTCTATTCACTTAACTCTTTTGATTTAACTTTAACTCTATTCACTTAACTCTCATCGAATAACTATATTCGATAACTCTTTTAATTCTATTTGAATAAACTATATATTCGATTAACTCCTTTATTCTATTCGAATAAACTATATATTCGATTAACTCCTTTATTCTATTTGAATAAACTATATTCGATTTACTCCTTTTACTCTATTCGAATAAACTATATTCGATTAACTCCTTTTACTTTCTATTCGAATAAACTATATTCGATTAACTCCTTTTACTTTCTATTCGAATAAACTATATTCGATTAACTCCTTTTACTTTCTATTCGAATAAACTATATTCGATTAACTCCTTTTACTTTTTATTCGAATAAGCTATATTCGATTAACTCCTTTATTCGCTTTATAAAGATTTCCTTTTTAACAACATTTATTCATTTTAAAGATTTACTTTTAGTAACGGTTCTCCACTTTAAACATGATTTCCTTCTTATAACAGTTTCCTTTTTATAACGTTTTACCTTTTTCTAAATATCTCCTATTTATAAATATTTCAATTTATAAATATTTCTTATTTATAAATATTCCATTTATAAATATTTTATTTTCAATTATCACTTTGAAAATATTCCCTTATCAACATTTTGGTATGTTATGGTATTCAACATATCAAATCACGATGATCAGTATCGTCCAAACACATATAATCGACAACAGATTATATATCACATCATATATCACAATATATGAAAAAAGTAAAATAAATGTTGAGGAATCCAGTTGGATTCCTCCAACCTGTCTCCCTATCCACAGACGTTATACAATATAAAATCAACATCACTTTAGTTCCATATGATATATTCTATTAAACAGAATCAGATATAGAAATTCAACTAACTGACTAGCAGTTCAATCAAACAGTCAACACACAGTCAATCAGCCAATATTTAACAGTTCTAAAAATACAACATGAAATTATAAACTGTTCAGAGTTAGTGAGATTTACTCACATTGGCAGTTCATCGTTAAAGAACGATAAACTGTTGTTTGATTTGAATCAATTTATTTCGCCATAAATTCAAACGAGCTCCAATCCACTCCTAGTCAGCTCCATTGTGGCGCTCTCGTCCATACGATCCCAACGGATCTTGTTTTGCCCAATTCTGATTTCGTATGCATGAGATATGATTTATACAAGTTTGATTATATAATAAACTTTGAACTAACTATATTTTCCTTGAATTGGGCCATACCTCTTCAACCCCGGCCCAATAACCCTTCCGCATCACAACCCGTTTAAACATACTCCTTCTCTTCCAAACCAACAGGCGCTGAAGCTCCTTACAGTAGCCATTACCGTGCCCTTTTGCATCGACCAACCTCTTTCATTCTTCAACAAAGTTTTAAACAAAAATCACCCACAATTTTCTCGTTCAAATCTTTGCAACACCATACCCCTATCAACCGGCTCGCACCACCATGCTGGAAGCGTGCTTCTGGTCTTCACAGATCACTACTGCAATCATCGCGACAACTTTCCCTTACCACTTTAACCGATCCACTAAAATCAAAACCATAACCACCATGTTATTCCTCTTCGAACCCTCAACACAACCACCACTTACCATCTCCTCCCGAGCTCAACACTCTCACCACACAGCCACCCTCAAACTCTTAAAAGAAAACCGCTCCTGCAGTTCTTCACCCACCTACCCAAACGCTCCTCCCATCTCTCCTCACGCTGTGTTAAAATAACGAACCCAAGATGCTTGAACCCATTCAAAAAGAACATCATATCGTATAAGAAGTCAACGGAAATCCAATACTTGAGTTTAGAGATTTATGGATCCTTACTTGATTTTGTACGGGATTTACAAGTCAGGTCTTAGTGAGGATGAGCAAAACAACTGGCGGCTTCAACTTTGGCTAGAAAAATAAGGGAATTAGGTTATAAGGTTAAGGCCATTATATAGGTGATTCCCTTTTTGTGTTGTGGAAGAAAACGAGCGAACGTACGAGACTTAGTTGCCACACAAGTGAAGATTTTTATATGAATAAATTTACTCAATCATACCCGAGAACGTATGTTATCTCATCACCATGTATTAAAATATCATAATATTTATCATTATAAATAAAGTGATATTGTACCATCTGGATTGTTTAAGTAGTATCACATTCGCCATTTGGATATTTAAGTTATACACTAACTCAAAGAAACCGAAGGAAAGCTTGTTTGAGGAAGTTCGGTTAAAAGGAGACATTTCTTTGTTTTGCACTCGTAAGGCTTCAAACTGTGTAACAAAGGTCCAAACACCTTGCCTGACTAATTATATTAAGGTGTATTTTCTTGTGTAATCAGTCAAATGGTGTCCAACTCTAATTCTTGTATGATATATTTTGTTTTACATTTGAGAGCACCCCATTTTTCGAAACTCTGTTTGTTCACGGACTGATATAAAAATATCATTAAATCGAGTAATGTGCCGTGATCCCAAAAATATAATAATATCGGTAGGTGAACTCATATTTTGAAACTTCAAAATGTTGATTTCAGGGTTCGAAATACTTCAAATAAAAAGTCGCTTATTAAATTAATTAAAAATTACTGTAAAATTCTAAAAATTAATTTATCACTATTTCCCAAAAGAACCTTGTCTAAATTCAAACCCGAACTCTAGTTATATCGAATAAACCGTTACGGTCGATAACGATTCTATAACGACTATTTTAAAATTTGATTTGGATATATCTCAAAATCTATACGATGAAATCCTGAATTTTCTCTTCCACTAGAAAGATATTCTCCACCAGCTCCACACGTTTCTTGTTTCATAGAAATCGGGCTTAAAACGAATCCTGTACATTCAGTTGAAGTTCGAATCGCCAATTTACGAACTGCAGTGCCATTTCGAGTTCGATTTTAATTATAATATAATTATACGTGCAAACTTCATTATTTAAATATATTCGTTATTCAAATTCAATTCCAAGCTGAATTAAATATCACAGATGATTCGGTTCACACCATATCGTCATTTCAACCAATTCTGATTATTTCAGAATTAAATATATTATTTAATTTAATATTTTTAATTGAATATTCACTATTATTTAATTCCATGACCATTAAATTCTCTAAACCACCATTTATATAATTAAATAAAATTAATTATAATACCTCTGCCAATGCGGGTCATTACAGTCTTCCCCACTTAAAATAATTTCGTCCTCGAAATTGCTAATGTAGAGAACGACCCTATCGACTGGTTAGAACATATTGGTTCACTTCTCAACTTCAGCTTCAACTGAACCAATTTAATTTCAATTAAATTATTTATTAATTCTTATCAACGAAAATTTTCAAAAATCCTGAAAATTTTCTAACTCCTCAACTTTTCGAAAAATTTCGCCAGCACCTCCTTTGTACTGGTTAATACGTCAAACTCCAATTTGTCTCTCTGGGCCATCTCCAACCCAAAAGAAAATCAAACAGCCAAGCGGCAAGTCAATTCGGCTCATAAATCTTATATCCAATAGAAATATAAACTTGTACCTTTTGTCGGCATATCATTATATCCTTTCCACTTGTTATCAATTCAGCGGATACAAGGGTCATCCCAATCACATTTCAATCTACTTTTATCCACAACACAACTATTCGCTTATAGCCGAGCCAAATATCATTTCAAACTCGAGTTTCATTCTCGATTCCCAACTCTTAACTTGATTATCACATTACACTTCAAATTTGAATCTAACAATCCAATTTTTCTTGATATCATTCTAATTCAATCTCAGTTACCACTTTACTGGCTTTACTTTAATTCAAATTTGCTTTCACAAATTTCTGTTAAATTTGTTTTTAATTCAAACAGTCTTTCCCTGGGAGTTTTTAAACAGTTTACTCTTTTAAAAAATCAAATTTTCCTTTTGAACAAGTCACTGAGCCCTTAATTAAAATTCCATTAGTTAAATCACTTCTCTATTTCTTTATCAATATTTGTTAACCAAATATTTTCAATAACCATATTGGCCTTTTATGTTATTTGGAAAACATTTCCGAATATCGCCTTCCTTTATTTTCTAAACTTTAGAAAATATATGCTATTTATAATTTGAAAATATTCCAATTACTTATCTCTTTTCCGATCTCGTTTATTTCTATACTTAGGAAATATTCTTTATTATATTTCCAATCTTACATTTTATTTGGGTTAAAACGCATGTTGTGTAAAACATCGTTACGACAACCCAAATACTATATTCAACCTCCTTTGTACCGGGAGCATCGGGATATTTCAAATAGCCTCCCACGGCCCTCACCAATCCAAAAGAAAAAGAAAAAGCCAAGCGGCTAGCCGACACGGCGCATAAAATCTCATATATGAATTAAATACATACCTTTTCGTCGAGCATTCTATTTATATACCTTCATACCATATCCTTACCTATCTCATGTATATTAATACCTGCCCAATCTATTTTAACTATACCTGATCGTTTTAACTCAATTCGTTAATTAATTTGTTAATTAACTCTTTAGTCTATTTCACTTTTATATTTGAACATGACATGTTCCAATATATTTTAACTTGCTTATTAACTAATTTGAATCCAAATTTCAAATTTAAGTTCTATATTCGATTTCGAATATCCATTTACAAATCTAATTCACCTTTCAAAGTTCAACTTCAAATTCCAAAACTCGATTAACTAATTCCTCTTCGGCTTAGTTAATTCTATTCAATTTTTATATCACTTCTATTATTCAACTTCTATATATTCAAATTCTATAGTTTAAATTCCATTTGAATTCTATATTCAAATTCCATTTGAATTTCTATATTCAAATTCTATATCACTTCCATTGAATTTCATATATTCAAACTCCCTTTTGAATTTCTATATTCAAATTCCATTTCACTTTTGATATTCAAATCCTATATTTAAATTCCTTTATATTTTCTTTATTCAAATTCTATATTTGAATTCCATTTGAACTTCTATATTCAAATTCCATTTCACTTTCGATATTCAAATCCTATATTTGTATTCCATTTGAATTTCTATATTCAAATTCCATATTTGAATTTCTATATTCAAATTCCTATTTCAAATTCTATTTTGAAATTCTATTTTCAAATTCCATTTCAATCTATTTGAATTCTATATTCAAATTTCATTTCAAACTATTTGAATTCTATATTCAAATTTCATTTCAAACTATTTGAATTCTATATTCAAATTTCATTTCAAACTATTTGAATTCTATATTCAAATTTCATTTCAAACTATTTGAATTCTATATTCAATTTTCCATTATTTAAATCTTCTTTATTCAAATCTCATTTGAATTTCTATATTCAAATCCCCTTTGAATTTTCTATATTTAAATTCTATGTTTGAACTTCCTTTATTCAAATTCCTTTAAATAAGTCTTGATTTCAATTCCTTTTGAAATCGATATTTCTACCTTTTGAAAATAGATTTCCCTTTCAATTTCACACTTGTATTTTTATTTCTGAATTATCCAATGATAATTCTTTTCACTTTATTTATAAACTTCGTTTATAAAAGAACTATTTATAAACTTCGTTTATAAAGGAACTTCTCGTTTTATATCTTTTAAACACGTTAATATTTCAAATCTATTTAAAAATTCAAATTCTATATTTTAAATCCCATTTTGAAATTCAACACAACTTATCTTTCCCTAAACAAATTCAAAACAGTATCTCTGGTAGTAATTCGTCACTTACAACTCGAAAATGAATACTGATGATGTAGCTGTCATCATCAGAATCTATTTTCCAGCGATCGAAGTGAGTTCAATACTATAAAACCATTTCTAAACATTACCACTTTGAAATTCATTTCAAAATATAATTCACACTGCTTGTAAAACAATTTAAAATCTCCTAGGATCTTAAATTTTCCTTATTTTTAATCCAAATCCATTTACAAACACCTATCCAATTCTCTAGAGTTTTAATTCAATTTTTGGTTTAAATTTTAGATTTAACTCATCTGATTTCACGTATTTCACTTATATGAACTCTGGTTGATTATTTACATAATCATTTAATTTATAATCTTACTCGATTTTAATAACAACCAATATATGCAATATATTATAATTTTGATATATATATCTTCTCTATATCAAGATATACCTTGGGTAAACTTATTTTAATTTACCCTCTTTTCAAAACATATCGTGTCGACCCATCGTATTCGAGTGTTTATAAATTCCTACCGATACAGCGGATCAAACTGATCAACCAGAACTCATAAACGACTCAACCAACAAATCTCCACAATATAAAACAATTTTTATATCAATAACAAATACGCTCACTCGTATACATACACTCAACTCAATCTAGGGTATTACTAACCCTATCTCTATCGAGTCACGCCACAAAGCTAAGGTAATTCACTTAACCTTAAGCTCTGATACCAACTGTAATGACCCCGATTTTTTTTGACTTTGGTTATCACCATAAACTCACTGACGACTAACTAAACATCAAAAAATACCGGTCATTAATGAAAAAAAACAGAGGGTGAGGAAAGATAAGATAGAAACTTAGAATTGAAGAAGAAGAAACACATCATTAGAGTAACACGAATCTCACAGCAGCGGAACAAATAAATATATTTCATAACATAACTTTGAAATACAAATCTGTACTTGAATACACATATTATTATCAAAGTACAACACTTACAACACAGCAGAAATAAACTATAGCTATATGATTCTAAAGCCTCCTGCTCTAGCTCTTCCAGTATATCTGTAAATCCCGACTACTTGACTGCCCGTACAAATTTAGACACCCAAGAGTTTAGGGAAACAAACAAATAAACTCTGGGTCAGTCATGGGACTGGTATGAGTAAAACAGTTTAAAACAGTTTGAGAAATGCAACGATATCTCATAAGACCACGCCGTATAACGGAACGGGTTTTTCCCTTATGAGAATCCAAAATATCTTTATATCAAAACTCATTGATATCATAATAATGTCTATCAACCACAATATATTAATCATCTAGCAGAAACGCTTTCATCTCACGTTCTACATATATAGTATAAAATCAAAACCGCAAGCACGTATTGGGTAATGGATTTCCAACTATGACAAGGTATGGAACCACCTTTCGCTAATGTACCTCTAGAGAGGAATACACTGGGTTCAACAAGAACATCTTGCAACCCGGCCACACATGACCGACCACTCATTTCGCTTGAGTGTATCGAATGTATATCACCAACGGTTGGGATCAGCAACCGTTTCCCGAATGGGGCAGCATCAACAATATATTTTTAGAAGCAAATGAAACTCTAGATCAGGTGATTATACACCCTACTTCGATGCCACCGACTTAGCCATGCTGCCTGCCCGATTTCTGTCATTTACCGGATGTGAAGCTAGAAGCTACGCTTTATCATCACACCAGATTCACTTTGAATGCCACGTCGTCAAATCCATCAAATCACCGATTGACGTCCTCAACCATACATTATGTGTTAGCTAAAAGAAGTTTCCTTCTCCGCTTCCACTCTTGGTACAGTTGGAGAAATCAATATACGTGATCGTCTGGAAATACTCTGTCAGACATCCGTCCATACAAGTCATCCAGGAACATGATGAACCGAAGGCACTATTCTGTAAATAGGATAGCCCTTGCATAACTCCATCTTCAATTTCCTTTAGCATATATGATTCGTAACGCTTATGCCAATACAGAGTGTTTCTTTGGATAATAATCCAATCGGTCTCTCCATATTAACAATGTTAAAATGGTCAAAACTTCGATAGTCTGTGATTTAACTATCGAAGAAACCAGGTGTGCAAACAACGATATTATTTTCAAATGGAAATTTATATCGATTAAACATCATTCAACATTTATCTCTTTATTTCATAAATTTACTTATCTCCTATTTCCCTATATTCAATATTTCTTATTTTCTAAATTTGGAAAATATACGTTATTAACAATGGAAAACATTTCCTATGACGATCCCAAAACCCCGTGACACGGTGTTTAGGATAATCATTGGAATATAACACATTAGTCATCATTAGCAGATCACAGATAATAGCATAAACGAGAAATATAATAATTTACGCACATATGACAGCGGAATCATATAGATATCACCACATCAGAGAGCACAGTGCAGGATACAACTTAGTGCATAATAATACATAATCAGTCATCATCGCCAGAGGCGGAATCATACATAAAGAGTACAAAGAATAAACATCAGTCTACATCGTCGGTGGCGGAATCATAATACATATACAATAATGGCAGAAAGAGTCAAAGTTAGCACGGTGTAGTCAAGCCTCGCCATGAGCCAAAAGTGCACCAGATACCTGTAACTAGGCTGCCCATGTGAAAATGAGGGCACCCGAGTTTGCAAGGTGAAACCAACTACGAGTCAGTCATGGGACTGGTATGAGAAATCTACTTAACTTATTAACAACAATAATAAGGCAAATCAAAGGACTACGCCACTTTCGCGGAACGGGTTTACTCTAATGAGTGCTAGTGCATGAAATAAAGGAAATGATTAAATCATCGCAATGCTTTTTATAAAATGAAACCATTATAAGACTCAGGTCCCATCACACAATGCAACGCAAGCCGGAGGATAGAGTTTTACCTTATAATGGCCAAAAATGTTTCATACGTATAAAACAAAAGTGTTTGATATTATTACCAGTGCATATATGTTTTCAAAAGCAAACTCAATCATAAATATCAATCCTAGGCGGCATAGCTACCATCTACTATGTCGCCATACTAGTAATACAATCACATCCGCAATTTCGTATCAGAAATTGGATTCCATCATGAGTCGAGGGAAGGGGCAAGCTCCTCTCCATTCGAGACACTCTAGCAAATGTCCCAGGATCGCACACAGCGGTCCTTGGAATCGGCTGGGCTGGTCCTCTCTTACTTTTGAGGATTGGCAATTCCTGAACACACGTTTCCCGGTCCTTACAGACCTATAATCGAGGCGCCTCGCATTCCAACGACCACACAGTTGAAAAATATATATAATGTCAGGGCCGGTAGGTCACTGACACCACCTTAGCTAGAAAGAAACATCGTGCTCTCCCAGCGGTCCATCTCCCGTTTTTGACTCATACCGGGGTGTGAGGCTCGCGAATCCACGTTATACACAAAGCTACATCACACATAACATGCTTTGATCATCAACCACAAGCCTTTGCTTTGCAACAGAAGCCTCGATCATATGCCACTTAGGCGTGCCACATAGGCAATCCACTCCATGCGACTGATTTCTATCAATACATAACCTCTAAGCTCGTACGTCTCAGAGAAGGGCGTTAAGCAAGAGAATAAATTCTCCGCCGCCAAACAGATATATATTTAATAGAGATCAATCAGCACATAACAAAATCCAATGTCAGACACACAGTCCATTTACAAGTTCGTTCTGGGTTTGAACGAAACCGGAGGCACCAATTCCTCGCATATCCGCACGATCAACAGTACGTCCGAACGGCTACCACTTCAGCTCCTTCAAGGTAGCTACTCCAATCACGAGCATTAGTAGCGCCCATCCATCCAATGTGAAGATCGTCGGTCTTCAACTGTCTTCGACTCTTCGACTCTTCGACTTCTCGACGTCGATCGATTATTTGAAATGAGAATGAACTCGGCCTTTTCAAATAAGCCACGTATATTTAGATTTTCAAATCAATTTTTCAAATGGTTAAACTATTCAATATTCACATTTCAGTTCCTTAGTATAATTTTCATGTTAAACACATTCAACCATCACATATCAAGCAAACACAACAAAATTGGTTTGTTTCCACTCTATATCGTCTATAGTATTTTATAATGATATATCGCCATTTTTATTTTATCTAAAACGGCCATATTTAACTAAACGACGTTTCAGGTCGTGCCAAGGCACTAGCGCTATTTTTCACTGAATTTGTTTTACACATATCTGAAAATGTAACCGTTGGATCTTCACAAATTTTATATCATTAGAAAGATCATTTCAAAACGAATCCAACGGTTTCATTTTCGGAAAAATCCGACGGTCGGATCTTCCACACTAGTCGTTTGAAGTTACGATTTCAAATTACGAACTGCAGCGTCGTTATTCGATTTAATTTAATTATATTTTTATATATATATATATAAATATAATCGTTTCTGGCTCTGTTTTTCTTCAGATTTGAATTAAACATTCCAGACAATCCAACCGTCGAATCTTTACAAAGTTGGTGTCGTTGGAAAGATATTTCCAAGGCGAACCCAATGGTTGCGGTTTCGGGAAAATCCAACGGTCGGATTTCCCGCACTAGTCGTTTGAAATCACGGTTTCAAAACACGAACTGCACGTCCACGATTCGTTTAAATTTTATTTATATTTATATATTCATATAAATATAGTTCATTCAAAAATTCCTATATCGTTTTCACTTCAAATATTTCACTAACGCCTTTAAATTTTGGAAATTTCGCCATAACCTCCTTTGTACGGGAGGGGCTGGGAAAATTCCCAAATAGCCACACGGGCGTCTCATCTCAAAAAGAAGAAGAAAAAGCCAAGCGGCTAGCCAATAGGCTCATAAAATCATCACCCAAACAAAACAATAAACGTGTACCTATTTGTCGGGCACAAAATTTTATTCCTCTTCTCTAGCCTCTTTGCTATAACCTGTTCAATAAATATGCATGTACATATATGCAATTCTTATCACTTATCATTTTCCATTCAACTTCATATTCGTTTCAATTTGGTTTAAAAACACCATTCATTCTAATGTTGCATGAATAGGCAAAAATCATATCATTAGCTAATTAATGAATATTTCAACTCATGCATATTTATTTGAACAAGTGGTTATTTTTAACACTTCACATTTCAAAGATGATAATTTTGGCGAACTAAAATATATTTCAACACATGACTATTTTATTTAGTTCCTATGCATGTTAAAAATAATATTTCTTTCACCAATATTTATTTCAATGCTCGCATATCTTTAGCATATCACATACATGATAAAAATGGTATTTTTATCATCTAAAATATTTATTCAATACATGAATGTTTTTAGCACTTCATAATTTCAATAAAAATGTAATTTTTATTGTTCGATCTTTTTATTCAACACATGAACTTTTCCAATACACACACTTCTCAACACATGAGCATCTCCACACATGGATATTTTATATATGTTGTTCATATAAGAAAGATGAAATTTTTATTGTTGAAACTATTTATATATAAGGCGAATATTTTACATACTTCATATATATTATAAAAATGTGATTTTTATTGTTTAAACACTTCATTCGTTCACACATGAATTTAATTTTCACACATCACTTCTCAACACATGAGCATTTCCACACATGGATATAGTTTCAACACATGACTTTAGTTTCAACGCATGAAGATAATTTCAACATATGAAAATAATTCTAACACATGAATATTATTCAAAATTTCGGCAGCATAACGGCAGGGTAGTTAAAACCGGCACCGTCCCGAGTACGGCTCCTCGCTCTACCTTAAAACCTCGCGGTTTTTGACAATGGGGATTCATGCATCTAATTCGCATGCAGGCGGCTTGTTTTATTTTCATTTCCACAATTATTTCCAAATTATTTCAATCACCAATGGGTATTTTTCAACCACAACCAATCAATATCAACCACAAACAATTATTCAACCACTCGCATTTTTCATCCAATATTTCACACCAATTCACAATAATAAATATCGTCCATGGTTTGTGGACGAGGTGAGTGTATATATATATACTATTTCTATATTTCACTTGCATTTCAACACATATATCAATTATACTATGCATGGTAATTCATACTTCGATTATATAGCTTACACACCACATGTATATGAGGTATACAACACGTGTGTAATTTATACTTCGCTTGTATAATTTATACATGACATTTTCCATTCAAATTTATTTAATTTAGATTTCTCACCTTGGTTTTCGGAGTTCTAAAAATTGTAGATGGCTCAGAAAAATCCGCGGTCTCTTCTATGTGGTAGAGAGCCTCCTTGCGGTCCCGATGTTTCCTGTTTCATCGAATTTCATCAACACACCATAAAGATATGATTTTTCAAAGTTCAGAAGTAATAAAAGACTCACCTTTCACGATGGTTCAAAACTAGGGTTGCAGTTTTCGCGAAAACCGAGGCACGATATTACGATCGGAAGGTACAGCGTGGAAGAGGGAGGAGAGGGGAGTTGATCGGTGGTGGTCTGGGCGAACTCGGTGGTCGGAGGAAGGCGCAGCGACGGTGGGAAGTTGGCGACTTTGGGTCGATGGATCTCGTCGATGCGGCGACGATAGGGGTCAGGGGTTGGTCAGATTTGAAGAGGGGAGGGAGGCGCGTCGAATCAGGGTGGCGGCGGCGGTTGGCCGTGGCGGTGGCGATTTGCCAGAGAAGTGGCGAAGTCGACAGTCGTCGAGAATGATAAAGGAAAAAGGGTTTTCCGATGTTTTTTATATTTTTAAAATAATGAAAGGAAAATTTTGATTGGCCAAGGGCTTTATTAAATTTTTAAATAGTGTTTCTCCACACGGACACCAATTCAAACCCAACGACTGTCGTCCCTAGCTAAATACCCCCATCTCGGACACAATGGGATATGTTTCGTTGGCCAATTCGATTGCTACAGTCAGTTATTCTTCAAATTAAAGTATAAAACATTTAATTTTAACTTTGAACGTACATTTTAATTTGCCGGGGCCACAAACTGCTTCTAAAAATTCCCGAAAAATTTATCTAGCTATGTTGGGACGATACGGTCCCAACAAAACTAGTTTCGTCGAATTCCGAGATCGTTTGAAAAATGGCCCTTTTCTGGTCGATCCAATTTAACAGAAATTGACCAAACACATTTTCTTTTGCCACGCTCACATACTACTTCAAAAATTATGAAATTTGAAACCTAGCAATAGTTTGACATCCCGGACCCAACAAAAGTGTATTCGTCAAATTCCGAGGTCGTTTGCAAAATGTCTATTTTCAAGGGCTATATATTATATATAGCAACCTTTCTGAAAATTCATTTGGCCATAACTTTTGATTTCCACTATGAAACTTCGATTTTTCCGATTCGTTAGAAAGGTATTGATAAACAGATTTAAATATTTTTGGTTTCACTAAAATCCGTTATATTTCCCCCCTGGCACAGTCAGTCAAAGTTTGAATTCAAATTTTCAAACTGACTCACTATTTCTAATTCACTATTTTATTGAAATATTCTATTTCAATTGTTCAAATTCCTTTGAAATAACCAATTTAAAAATTTTAAATTGGCTCGTATTTTCCGGGTTGTTACAATCTCCCACACTTAAAACTTTTCGTCCCCGAAAAGGAAACAACAGTAAAGTAGGAAACAAAATGTAAATGCAAAGTATTATAAAGGTACCTTACACCGGAGTTAGTCAGAGATGTCCACTCTGCATTTGGGGTAGGCTTGCCTAATGCTCTCCTCAGTCTCCCAAGTACAGTCTCTAGGATCACTACTCCACTGCACTTTAACTAAATGAATCTTTTTTCTTCTTAGCTCTCTAGTTTCTTTGCCAACAATCTTTAATGGCTTTCTTTTGACTGCTAATTCTGGAGTTATTTCCAAGTCCTGTTGCGCTGTTTCTTCTACAACAAGATCCGGATCATGCACATGTCTTCTAAGTTGTGATACGTGAAATACATCATGCACTCCAGGCAACCAATCTGGTAATTGAACCCTATAAGCAAGAGTTCCAATTCGTTCAAGTATAGGAAAGGGACCAATAAATCTCGGTGCCAACTTCCCAGTTTTGCCAAATCTGATTACTCCTCTCATCGGAGAAACTTTCAAATAAACATGGTCACCAACAGCAAATGTCAAATCTCTTCTTCTAGAATCTGCGTAACTTTTCTGTCGGCTTTGTGCGGTTCTCAATCGCTTTTTGATGAAGTCGACTTTATCAGACGCTTCTCTAATCATATCGGGTCCTAACACAAGTCTGTTGCCAGGTTCTACCCAACATGCTAGAGATCTGCACGGTCTGCCGTATAATGCTTCAAATGGCGACATTCCCAAACTTGCTTGATAGCTATTGTTATATGAGAATTCGGCCAAATGTAAGTGATCTTCCCATGACCCACCAAAATCAATTATACAACCCCGCAATAAATCTTCTAGAATTCTATTCACCCGCTCAGTTTGGCCATCTGTTTGAGGGTGATAAGCGGTGCTCATATTCAGTTTCGTTCCCAACTCTGTCTGGAATGCCTCCCAGAATTTGCTAGCAAATATTGGGTCTCTATCACTGACTATGCTAATGGGAATTCCATGCAGCTTAAATATTTCTTTGAAATATATCTGTGCTAGACTTTGAGCGGTTCTATTGGATCTGACAGGTATGAAATGGGCAGTCTTCGTGAAGCGATCAACGATTACCCAAATGCTATCATTACCTTTCCTGGTTCGCGGCAAACCATCTATAAAATCCATGGAAATCTGTTCCCATTTCCAACTTGGGACTTCCAACGGTTGTAACAATCCAGCTAGCTTCTGTTGGTCGCTCTTGACTAATTGACAAGTAGGGCATATGCTAACATACAAAGAAATATCTCTTTTCATTGCCTTCCACCAGAAAGTGCGTTTGATATCGTTGTACATTTTACTCACACCGGGATTAATGCAAAGTTTAGATTTATGGCATTCATCCAGCACCTCTCTTCGAAGGCCTAGGATATTTGGGATGCAAATCCTATCATTTAACCTGAGAACCCCCTTATCGTCAATACGGAAACTTGTGGTTTCACCTTCCTTGACCCTTTGACTGATTCTCTGAATGAGTTCATCGTCTTTTTGAAGGACTGAAATCTTATCAATCAATCCAGGCGTAATTATAAGATTGGCAATGATTGCTGTTTTTCTACTAAGCGCATCCGCTACAACGTTAGCCTTTCCCGGCGTATACAGGATATCTAGATCATACGCTGCAAGAAATTCTAGCCAATGCTGCTGTCTCAAATTCAGATCTTTCTGGGTGTATAAATATTTCAATGATTGATGATCTGTGTATAGTACAAATTTCTCGCCCAATAAATAATGCCTACAGATTTTCAAAGCAAAAACGATAGCTAGCAACTCAAGATCATGAGTTACATAATTCTTCTCATGCGGTTTCAGTTGGCGGCTTGTATAAGCGACTACTTGGCCTCTTTGCATTAACACTGCACCAAGACCTCTAATAGAAGCATCAGTCCAAACCGTCAAATCCTGATTGCCATCGATAATGGTTAACGCTGGAGCAGTTGTCAGTTTCGATTTCAATTCATGGAAAGCTTCTTCACAGTCGAAAGTCCACTTAAATTTCTCATGCTTCTTCGTGAGCTTCGTTAACGGACCGGATATCTTCAAAAAATCCTTAACAAACTTTCAATAATAACTAGCCAACCTCATAAAACGTCTAACCTCTATGGGTGTAGTGGGTTGTTTCCAGTCTTGAATTGCTGTTATTTTGCTCGGATCTACAGAAATCCCTTTCTTTGACACGACATGGCCAAGAAACTTCACCTCTTCTTGCCAGAAGACACATTTTGAGAATTTGGCTTTGAAGACGTTCTTTCTTAGAATCTCCAATACTTGTTCTAAGTGTTTTTCATGCTCGGGTTTTGATTTGGAGTAGATTAAAATATCATCGATGAATACGAGGACAAATTTATTCAGAACTCACCTGAACACTCTATTCATTAGATCGACAAAGTATGCTGGAGCATTGCACATGCCGAACGGCATTACTAACCATTCATAAAATATGTCTGGACCTCTGAAAGCTGTCAAAGGAACACACTCCTCTGCAATTCTCAATTGATGAAAACCTGTAGCTAGATCCATTTGGGAAAATACACTCACCCCATTCAATTGGTCTAGCAGATCATCGATGCGGGGTAATGGGTATTTGTTTTTGAGCGTCTGTTTGTTGAGGTCTCGGTAATCAACACACAATCGAAGAGTACCGTCTGACTTTGGGACAAACACTACAGCTGCACCCCAATTAGAAAAACTAGGTCTGATCAGACCCTTCCACAACAGTTGACGAGTTTGATTGCCTAATTATTCTTTTTCCTTTGGAGTCATTCTGCGAATTGGATGTGCCACTGGTCTGGCATTGGGAATTAGATCGATTCTGAATTCTATTTCTCTTTGCGGAGGTAAGTTTTCGACTTCTTCAAACACATCCGCATAGTTTCTGTAACACCCCGTAATTCTGTAACACTAAGATTCACAAATCAAGGTATATTTAATTTAAAATGAAAGAATTAAGGGAAACGGGTGGCGCCATTGCGTTTGTCTTGAAATTCTTCTTGAAAACGAGTCCGAGTTTGCGTAAATCGGAGTCCGTATGAAGAAGTTATGACTCTCCGAAGTTTCAAGAAATTTCAGAACAGAAAACAACTCGAAATTCGAATTCGAAATTCGAATTCAAACCCAGAAGCGGGCTGGGCGGGAAAATTCCCGCCCAGGACTTAGGTCGACTGGGGAGTCGACTGGGTAGTCGACCCCCCTGACCAGATCGACTGGGCAGTCGACCTGGGGGTCGACCTGGTGCCAGATTCCGGTTTTGAACCTGGGTTCATTTTGATGTTTCTGGCCCGATTTTCTGACTAGATTCATGACTCTAATCCTATATAAACAGCCTCCTGGCCTCCTTCTCTCTACACCATTTCATTCTATCCTTATACTGCCTCTGAGAAAATGTATAAATAAATAAAATAATATATAAAATAAATAAAGATGAGGAAATGCTACTCAAGACTTTCAAGAGGAGATTCTAAACAAGCTAGGATTCAAGTGAAGATTCAAACGACTTCAACGACTGTTTTTCTATGAATCTAATATAATCTCTGTAAGTCGGTTACTTTTTAGATTTGAACGTTTTCTCTATTCGTGACATGAAATTAAAGGAATAAAAGAATATGCCAAATCTTTCTATTCGAATCAGTGCTTATATCTTTGGACCTAATTAAGAACTGTTATGATTCGATGACCAATAAGACTGTGACTATGAAACTATGGACCTTAAAACCATATGCCTTTTTGACTATGAACATTGCCTATGACTGTGACTCATGACTGTGAGAATTATTTTCCTTTGACTATGAACATCGCCTATGACTGTGATTCATTAACTGTGAGGATTTATTGCCTATGACTATGGATATAAGATTATTATTTATGCCCATGTCACTGTAGTTACAAAACCATGTTGTACCCCAAAACTGGCATTATATTGGATCTAGGCTTGACTTTCGATTTCAGTTTATTCTTAGTTATCCTTGGATCTTGATCTTGGGAATTTACCTATTAAGTTAGGTCTACCCATGTTCTTGAACCTATACTATTCAACCCTTTTCATGTCGTAATATTACCAGATCTATATGCCTATGAATTATCATCTTATGCCAGTTATTATGTTTATTCTTTCATGGCATTTTGGTTCATTCCCTTTTATCCACGAATCTAGATTTATTTATAATCTAGGTTGAATCACGATTATACGAACGATGGGAATACGTTTGGGAAAAACATGAAATTGACTAAACTTGGAAATTGGCATAATTTGGGAACATTCATTATAGCATGACTATTAAGATGAAAATTAGAATAACAAGTCTAGTTTTGACATGAACTGAAATTAAAATATTAAATCAGAATTGGGTTGGCTAAATTAAGCATAATAAGTATATTAGCATAATCTTGAATTTTGCCATAATCGTGAATATTTTACATACATTGGGCGTAAATGTTAAATGGTTAAATGGGCCACAAAGTAGGTAGTTGGCCTGTAAATCAAGATTTGGGCCTAGAATATAAGTATATTAGTGAGCATGATAAATGAATATGGTATAGACCAAATTTTATTTAGAAAGGGAAAGTGGGCTTTGAGGATAAATTGTTAACAATTCATATATAGATAAAAGAAAGGTTTATTAATGACATCGCTTTTAATAACACATACACCAGAAAGTTCTAGGGTGACAGAGAGGATAGTGTCTAGGCTTGGGTTTGGAAAATACAAGTTTCCTGCTCTCCCTGACTATCCCTAACTGATCCGACGGACGGGATGGTTACTTTCAAAAACTGATTTGGAAATTAATCAAAACCCTTTGAACTTAGAAAACACGAATATGCCTAACCCGAGGTTAGACTGAGTTGCGATGTAAACCTGCCCGGAACCAACCGGCACATCCAGTAATCGCAACAATATCTGTCTAATGTGAGTGGTCACGGCTTTAATTTATTTAGTTAAAGCTAGAACAAGAATGGTAGGGTTAAGTTAACTAAGACACTTAACCAATTCAACATGATAACTAAACCGATGGGTGGGGTTAGGTTCATACAGACACTTAACACAGTTAAGCTAGAATGGGAGGGTTAAGTCCATAGGAACACTTAACCAACCTAACATAGTTAAGCTAGAATGGGAGGGTTAAGTCCATAGGAACACTTAACCAAACTTAACATGGTAACAAGACAAGATTTGTAGGGGTTAAGTAACTAAGAGAACACTTATCCAAATTAACATGTTAACTAGACTAGAAGGTGGGGTTAAGTAAAGTTAATACACTTAGCCAAATTAACATGTTAACTAGACTAGAGGTTGGGGTTAAGTAAAATTTAATACACTTAGCCAATTTGATATGTTAGCTGGACTAGACCGTAGGGTTAAGTAAACTTGAACACTTAACCATCAGATTGTGATAAAGGAATAAGGTTAAGTCTAAAACATGAAGGGATAATACTTAACCATTAATAAAATGTTAGTTAAAACAGATGGGCAAGGTTAAGTTAAAAAGGAACACTTAACCAATACAGGATGAATGGGTAGGGTTAAGTAATAAGAAATACTTAACCAATATAACTTGGTTTGTGGTAGGGTTAAGTCAACATGAATTACTGATAATACTTAACCAGTTTAACAGGATAAATGAAGAGGGTTAAGTTAGCTTGAATTGACTAATGACACTTAACCAATCCAAATTGACGAGAAAGAGAACTAAGTAGTAAACCTTAGTTAAAAGGAGCTAAGTAGTAAACCTTAGTTAAGAAAACAACGATTCTGGAAACTAAGTGGTAAACCTTAGTTAGCAAAACTAAGTAGTAATTCTTAGTATAACACGGGAAGGAGTGAACATCCGTCTGATTAAAAAAGAAGGCTCCAACGAATTGGGTTATGAAGATCGAGGCTTCGAGGGGACGTGACGGTACTCTTGGTATCCCTCTGTGAGGCTGCAGATGATCCTCCTGGGCTCACAGAGGTTAAGGTCTGCGTTAGAAGAACCAGGGTATGCCTTGGTTGCAATATATGGCAACCTAAAGACTAGGATGGACCAGCGTGATTCGGCGAAAAAAATGGTAGCCCTGTGATAGCAACTCGTCGTCTACCATCCATCTTGAGTCAATCGAGATACGTGAAGCGGAAAGGCGGAGAACTCCAAAAGACCATATACTTGCTATCTAGTTATGGGTGAGGATGGCCATAGGTTAGTGGGGGCATAGGGGGCCTGCGTACAGTTCTCATTTTTCAAGGTGTGCCTTTCATTAGTTGAGGGAGAGGTCGAGTGGGACCATAGCCACTGGAATAAAAATAGACCTTAGCATCTGCATCGGCAGATATCTGAAAGCTCTCGACCGAGTTCTGAGTTTCTTGATTTGCCCTGCCACAGGACTCGGGCCGCACATTACATGACATATGCATCTACACAAGCAATAACGATTCGCAATACATGCGTGGGGAAGTCTAGGAACATATACCACTCTAGGTAGTGTGTCCTAGACTAGGGGGCATCGTTCGACAGGTAGCATAATCCCTAGTTGGACTAGGTGGCGTAAACCCTGAATCCGAGAAGCGTTCAGCAGATAGCGTAAACTCTAGTTGAATCTAGAAAGCACTTGATAGAAAACCCTAGATTAGATCTAGGTAATAAATAATAAATGTATGCCTGAAGGCAACCGAAATTACCGGGATTGGGATCACGTTATCATTATTAGTTGGGACACTAGTTAGGTGGTGCAGAGATATAGAAACCAGTATAACAAGGAAATAACGAAGCGGCGAAAGTATTAGAGCATATCCAGTTTATCTTGTCTTAGCATATCTTGTGTTAATCTTGCTGATCCTATCATCATGGTGTTATCTTGTATTCAGTTAATTCATGTCGTTTTGTTTTTCCATGTTCACATGCTAGAAGTAACTGAACTTACTCAGGCTTTATGTCTGACTCTGTTTTTATTTCGTCTTCTTTTCTTCCGTTCCTCCCCAGGTAGTAAAGGAGGGAATAGTATAGCTCAAGTTAAGTTGGACTGTCACTCTTTCCCAGCTTGAAGATTTGTCGAAGTTTTGCTTGGATTCTCTTTTCAGATGCTATGGCTGGCTCTTGCTACAATTGAGGAATATAAATGTTGTTTTATGCTTCTTTATTTTGTAAGATAGATGATACTCTGATATTATAAAGAAATTGTGTACAAACTATTTTATCAATAAAGCAAAGTTTTATTTTCCGCCTGTTTTAATCTTGTCTGTCTTGTAATTTATCTGCATCTTTTACCTTAAAATGCTCCACAGAACTTAGTGCATTCCCTTTGTGAGTGACACTAACGTATGTGGAGTGTTACAGTTTCTAACAATAGGAATCTTTTCTAAGGAAGTGGGGATAACTTCTAACGCAGACCAAAACTCTTTCCTATCCGGATCTAAACCATGACAGGGTACAGTAATATATCCAAGCTTCGTTCGAATTTTTACTATCCTTACTGCACACTTCACTTCAGCTTCGTATTTCGTTAACCAATCAAGCCCGAGAATGATATCGAATTCGGGAAAATCCATGATGATTAGATCAAAGGGAAACTTGTATCGAGAAAAAGAAGCAGGTACTTTACAATATGAACTGAGAATGAGGGATCCTCCTATTGGATTATGAATTTCAACCGATTCTTTCAGCTTTCTTTGTTTTAACTTTAATTTGTGAACTGTGTTACTAGCAATAAAACTACGTGATGCACCCGTGTCAAACCATACAGAAACAGGAATATTTTTAATTGTAAGGGTACCTCCCAAAACATCTGGTTTACCTGCTCCATCGGAAGCAACCGCCGGGTTCGTCCTGTCATACACGTGAGCTACTGCAGCCTTCTTAAGCAAAGGACAGTCTCTGACAAGATGATCCGTCTTGCGACAATTAAAGCAGGAGCGAGGGTTCTGAAAGCCCTGGCTTGAACCTTGAGAATTTGTCTTCTGCCTCTTTGGAGCTGTGCAAACTTGGAGTAGTGCCCCACCTTGCCACAATTATAGCAGCTTCCTTTTGGCGGCCTGCCAGTCTGTGGTTTCGAGGATGCTGCTTGGCTTAACTCAGCTTGATTCACAGCAGGCTTGCGTTTATTTCCGGCTTGGCTTTTAGCACGATCCTGTTCCAGGTGCCTTTGATCCAGGTCTTCGTAGTTGCACGTCATTTCCACCAATTCATTAAATCCCAGCTTGATGTGGGCCATTGCTCTATCATGGTATTGTCGCTTCAGCCCGAGGATGAGCCTCTAATTCTTGGACTTTGCAGTGGCGACGAGCTCTGGAGCATAGCGGGACAATTGTTCAAAATTATTCAGATAATCCTGCACCGAGAGATCCCCCTGCTGGAGGTTGGCGAAGTCATCGTGCATGCGCTCTAGGGCTTGTTCTGGGATATATTTCTCTTTGAATAGCTCTTTGAATCCGTCCCAGGTTCTACTAGCTTCTCTATTCCCAGTAGTGAGAGCTTCCCACCATAGTTCAGCTTCTTCTTGTAGGAGCCAAGCGCCCATAAAAGCTTGATCTTGATCTCCAAGCCTTAGGCCTTCTAGTATCTTCTCGCATGTTTTCAGCCATGCAAGGGCCTCTATTACTGAGCCAGTTCCCGAGAAGGTTTTGCCTCCTAGGTTCTTGTATCTCTTAGCCACGCGATCCAGCTCGAATTGTTGAGCGGCCGGGGGTTGTATCAAGGGTCCTTTTTCAACTGGGACTTCTCCTCGTCCTCTGCCACGACCAGCTCGGCCTCCTCTAGCAGCGGCTGCTCGGGTAGCCATTGTTCAAATTATGTATAAGCAAGAAAAGAGTCAGCCTACAGAAATGATAATTTTTATTGTATGGTTAAGCATAAAACTTAAGGAAAGATAACGATGGACTGATCAAATTGTTTTTGCTATTCTGCTTGGCTCATTCTAGGACTTTACTAGTCCTATCTCTAATGAGCTACTTGCCTTAGAATACTACTGATTCTATTTTGACGAAGTATTTAATGTGTTAGACTCCAGATTAAAGGTTAACCAAAGCTCTGATACCAGCTGTGATGACAGTCGTCGAGAACGATAAAGGAAAAAGGGTTTTCTGATGTTTTTTATATTTTTAAAATAATGAAAGGAAAATTTTGATTGGCCAAAGGATTTATTAAATTTTTAAATAGTGTTTCTCCACACGGACACCAATTCAAACCCAACGACTATCGTCCCTAGCTAAATACCCCCATCCCGGACACAAAGGGGTATGTTTCGTTGGCCAATTCGATTGCTACAGTCAGTTATTCTTCAAATTAAAGTATAAAACATTTAATTTTAACTTCGAACGTACATTTTAATTAGCCGGGGCCACAAACTGCTTCTAAAAATTCCCGAAAAATTTATCTAGCTATGTTGGGACGATACGGTCCCAACAAAACTAGTTTCGTCGAATTCTGAGTTCGTTTGAAAAATGGCCCTTTTCTGGTTGATCCAATTTAACAGAAATTGACCAAACACATTTTCTTGTGCCACGCTCACATACTAGCTTCAAAAATTATGAAATTTGAAACCTAGCAATAGTTTGACATCCCGGACCCAACAAAAGTGGTTTCGTCAAATTCCGAGGTCGTTTGCAAAATATTTATTTTCAAGGGCTATATATTCTATATAGCGACCTTTCTGAAAATTCGTTTGGCCATAATTTTTGATTTCCACTATGAAACTTCAATTTTTCAGATTCGTTAGAAAGGTATTGATAAACAGATTTAAATATTTTTGGTTTCACTAAAATCCGTTATAATTTCCCCCCCGACACAGTCAGTTAAAGTTTGAATTCAAATTTTCAAACTGACTCACTATTTCTAATTCACTATTTTATTGAAATATTCTATTTCAATTGTTGAAATTCCTTTGAAATAACCAATTTAAAAAATTTTAATTGGCTCGTATTTTCCGGGTTGTTACATTTCCATTTCTTGTTTTCTTTATTAGAAAACATTTTTGGTTTCTTATTTGGTAAACATTTCCAAAGCTTCTTCATAGGACTTAGATAGATGTTTAAACAAACCATCGCGATGCCAACTCAAACCATTTCCTTTAATTACTAAATTCACTTAACCATCCTTTACTATCGAACCTTAACCATTCCTTAGTTAAAAATGTAGTCAATCAAGTTGGGGTAATACTACCTCTCAGACCCTGGCTGAACAACGTTTCTAACCTTGAAATAGACAAAGTTCACCCTTCAAATTCTTTAACAAACTTCTTTACGTAAATCTCTTTCAAATCTTTTCTATTCGATAATTCTTTCCTCCGATAAGGTATATTCGATAACTCAATTCAATTTATTCTATTCACTTAACTCTTTTGATTTAACTTTAACTCTATTCACTTAACTCCTATCGAATAACTATATTCGATAACTCTTTTAATTCTATTTGAATAAACTATATATTCAATTAACTCCTTTATTCTATTCGAATAAACTACATATTCGATTAACTCCTTTATTCTATTTGAATAAACTATATTCGATTTACTCCTTTTACTCTATTCGAATAAACTATATTCGATTAACTCCTTTTACTTTCTATTCGAATAAACTATATTCAATTAACTCCTTTTACTTTCTATTCGAATAAACTATATTCGATTAACTCCTTTTACTTTCTATTCGAATAAACCATATTCGATTAACTCCTTTTACTTTCTATTCGAATAAACTATATTCGATTAACTCCTTTCACTTTCTATTTGAATAAACTATATTCGATTAACTCCTTTATTCGGTTTATAAAGATTTCCTTTTTAACAACATTTATTCATTTTAAAGATTTACTTTTAGTAACGGTTCTCCACTTTAAACATGATTTCCTTCTTATAACAGTTTCCTTTTTATAACGTTTTCCCTTTTTCTAAATATCTCCTATTTATAAATATTTCAATTTATAAATATTTCTTATTTATAAATATTCCATTTATAAATATTTTATTTTCAATTATCACTTTGAAAATATTCCCTTATCAACATTTCGGTATGTTATGGTATTCAACATTTCAAATCACGATGATTAGTATCGTCCAAACACATATAATCGACAACAGATTATATATCACATCATATATCACAATATATGAAAAAAAGTAAAATAAATGTTGAGGAATCCAGTTGGATTCCTCCAACCTGTCTCCCTATCCACAGATGTTATACAATATAAAATCAACATTACTTTCAGTTCCATATGATATATTCTGTTAAACAGAATCAAATATAGAAATTCAACTAACTGACTAGCAGTTCAATCAAACAGTCAACACACAGTCAATCAGCCAATATTTAACAGTTCTAAAAATACAACATGAAATTATAAACTGTTCAGAGTTAGCGAGATTTACTCACATTGGCAGTTCATCGTTAAAGAACGATAAACTGTTGTTTTATTTGAATCAAACAATTTATTTTGCCATAAATTCAAACGACCTCCAATCCACTCCTAGTCAGCTCCATTGTGGAGCTCTCGTCCATACGATCCCAGTGGATCTTGTTTTGCCCAATTCTGATTTCGTATGCATGAGATATGATTTATACAAGTTTGATTATATAATAAACTTTGAAACTAACTATATTTTCCTTGAATTGGGCCATACCTCTTCAACCCCGGCCCAATAACCCTTCCGCATGACAACCCGTTTAAACATACTCCTCTTCCAAACCAACAGGCATTGAAGCTCCTTACAGTAGCCATTACCGTGCCCTTTTGCATCGACCAACCTATTTCATTCTTCAACAAAGTTTAAACAAAAATCACCCACACTTTTCTCGTTCAAATCTTTGCAACACCATACCCCTATCAACCGGCTCGCACCACCACGCTGGAAGCGTGCTTCTGGTCTTTACAGATCACTATTGCAATCATCGCGAAAACTTTCCCTTACCACCTTAACCGATCCACTAAAATCAAAACCATAACCACCATGTTATTCCTCTTCGAACCCTCAACACAACCACCACTTACCATCTCCTCCCGAGCTCAACACTCTCACCACACAGCCACCCTCAAACTCTCAGAAGAAAACCGCTCCTGCAGTTCTTCACCCACCTACCCGAACGCTCCTCCCATCTCTCCTCACGCTGTGTTAAAACAACGAACCCGAGATGCTTGAACCCATTCAAAAAGAACATCAGATCGTATAAGAAGTCGACGGAAATCCAATACTTGAGTTTAGAGATTTATGGATCCTTACTTGATTTTGTATGGGATTTACGAGTCAGGTCTTAGTGAGGATGAGCAAAACAACTGACGGCTACAACTTCGGCCAGAAAAATAAGGGAATTAGGTTATAAGGTTAAGGCCATTATATAGGTGATTCCCTTTTTGTGATGTGGAAGAAAACGAGCGAATGTACGAGACTTAATTGCCACACAAGTGAAGATTTTTATATGAATAAATTTACTCAATCATACCCGAGAACGTATGTTATCTCATCACCATGTATTAAAATATCGTAATGTTTATCGTTATAAATAAAGTGATATTGTACCATCTGGATTGTTTAAGTAGTATCACATTCGCCATTTGGATATTTAAGTTATACACTAACTCAAAGAAACCGAAGGAAAGCTTGTTTGAGGAAGTTCGGTTAAAAGGAGACATTTCTTTGTTTTGCACCCGTAAGGCTTCAAACTGCGTAACAAAGGTCCAAACACCTTGCCTTACTAATTATATTAAGGTGTATTTTCTTGTGTAATTAGTAAAATGGTGTCCAACTCTAATTCTTGTATGATATATTTTGTTTTACTTTTGAGAGCACCCCATTTTTTGAAACTCTGTTTTTTTACGGACTGATATAAAATATCATTAAATCGAGTAATGTGCCGTGATCCCAAAAATATAATAATACCGGTAGATGAACTCATATTTTGAAACTTCAAAATGTTGATTTCAGGGTGCGAAATACTTCAAATAAAAAGTCGCTTATTAAATTAATTAAAAATTACAGTAAAATTCTAAAAATTAAATTATCACTATTTCCCAAAAGAACCTTGTCTAAATTCAAACCCGATCTCTAGTTATATCGAATAAACCGTTACGATCGATAACAATTCTATAGCGACTATTTTAAAATTTGATTTGGACATATCTCAAAATCTATACGATGAAATCCTGAATTTTCTCTTCCACTAGAAAGATATTCTCCACCAGCTCCACGCATTTCTTGTTTCATAGAAATCCGGCTTAAAACGAATCCTGTACATTCAGTTGAAGTTCGAATCGCCAATTTACGAACTGCAGCGCCATTTCGAGTTCGATTTTAATTATAATATAATTATACGTGCAAACTTCATTATTTAAATATATTCGTTATTCAAATTCAATTCCAAGCTGAATTAAATATCACAGATGATCCGGTTCACACCATATCGTCATTTCAGCCAATTCTGATTATTTCAGAATTAAATATATTATTTAATTTAATATTTTTAATTAAATATTCACTATTATTTAATTCCACGACCATTAAATTCTCTAAACCACCATTTATATAATTAAATAAAATTAATTATAATACCTCTGCCAATGCGGGTCATTACAAAACTCTTGGGTGCCCAAATTTGTACGAGTAGTCAAGTAGTTGGGATTTTTCAGATTTACTTGGAAGAGCTGGAAGCAAGACGCTTCACCAGTTAGCTATAGACTATCATATATTCCGCTGTGAACCATGTTTGTATCTGGAAACATGTGTTTAAAACTGTTCCAGGAATAACTGTTGTGCTCTGATGATGGTATGCATATAAAGTTACTGATTTGTATTTCAAAAGTTCTGTTATATAATATTTTTTATTCGTTCCGCTGTGAGTTTTTGATCTTTGTTTTCTTCTATTCTAACCTTTTTTTCTTTCTATTTCTCATCCTCTAACTTCTTTCTAATAATGATTCATATTTCTGTGCAATTTGGGTTGGACGTGTGGTGTTATTAGTCAACTCAGATAGTACAGATTTGCGGGTCGTTACATATACACTTTTGGCCATACTGATAATGTTAATACTTCCTTCATTCAAATGTAAATATAGGCTGCTAGGTTCCTTTTTCCTTTACAAATAGGAAAAAGACAGAATTAAAAAACAATGGATAAGTTCTATTGTTTATACATTTCAAACAATTTCAAACAAGTAAATTATTTTTAAGATCATAAAAAAACTAACATAGTAAATGACTATATTTAAGATCAAACAATGGATAAGTTCTATTGATTTTGTTCTATTTAAAGTTGAAATTTTTCCCTAAATTGACTGTAGGCATTTTAAGATCATAATAAAACTAACATAGTAAATGACTATCTTTTTGGTCTTTTTGGTGTATGGTTTGTACTCCTTTTTTTTCCAGTTTGAATGACAAAGTGGATCTTCATTTACTGCTCTCAAAGCACCACTTCTTCATAGAAAAATGAAAACATGGGTATTGTTTGTCTTATTACTTTGAGATCTGGTTGCTTAAAAATTAGAAATATGTAAAGTGGTTTTGCTATTTTTTTGTTATAAGACAGTAAAAGTAGTTTTGGACTTGTTTGTGAATTCGGTTGTTTATTAAGCTAAGTAGTTTATTTATTAAGCAAAATGTACAGCTTATTTTAAAATGCAGATTAGATTTTGAAGAAATGCAGTTTTTTTTAACAAATGCAGATTTTTTTGAAATGCAGTTTTTTGTGAAGTTTTAAACAAATTCAGTTTTTTTTTTGGGAACAAATGCAGATTTTTGTTTTGAACATTTTTTTTTTTTGAAGTTTTAACTTTTAACAAATGCAGTTTTTCTTAAAAAAAAAACCAGTGCAGTTTTTTCTTTAAAAAATTTCAGTGCAATTTTTTTTTTTAAAACAAGTGCAGTGCAGTTTTTTTAATAAGACGTATGATGTTCATTTTTAAATAAATGCAGATTTTTTTTTCAAAACTGCAATATCATAGTGTCCGGCCATTGAGTAATGCACTATAAAATATTAGGTATGATTCTTAAGAATTTCTAACACTAAGACGAAAATAAATAAAAAGTAAATAATCCTTTTTTTTAATTGGTAAGGTAACATTCTTACAGAACTTAGATGATGTATTAATTATTTTTTTTGAATGTTTTTGATTGATAGTCACGACTGAACAAACATCAAGAAGGTGGATTAGAAATACATATAGAAATGAGGATGAATATATGCACGGTGTTCGGAACTTTATCAGCTTCGTCAAGCAACATTTACCACATGATACTTAGTTATGTATGTGTCCTTGTAAGAAGTGCAAAAACTCTAAGAGAACTTCAATAGAAATAGTTGAGAAACACTTGATATTTTTTGGTATGCTTCCGACATATGATGTGTGGTTCTTTCATGGAGAGAGAAATGATACTACCATACAAATGACTCATACATCGGATTTTGTCCAAGAGTCTCACATTCCAGACCAAATGCAAGTAGAAGAGTCTATTGAGGTAACTCTAGGAAATCTTGTTAATGATGCGTTTAGAGTACATGATATGCCACAAGTTAGCGGTGAAGTAAATTTTGAAGAGATAAATGTTAAGAAAATGTACCATGAATACAAAAGCAGAGCAAATGAAAAATTATATCCTTCTTGTAAGGATGGACTTACAACTTTGAGTGTTATGGTAGAGCTTCATAACTTGAAAAATGAATTTAATTGGTCGGGAAATAGCATGACAGAATTGTTGAAACTATTTAAAAAATGTCTTCTGGAAGAAAACACATTACCTAACAAGTATCCTACCATGAAAAAAATGTTAAACGATTTAGGAATGAAGGTAAAATGCATTCATGCTTGCATAAACGATTGCATGTTATTTTGGAAAGAGAACGCTATCATTATAGTATGTCCTCATTGTAATATGTCAAGATTTAAAGATAAGACAAATGCGTTAGGCGTAAAAAAAATGACAATTCAACCAAGAAAAGTTTTAAGAAACTTCCCTATAATTCCAAGGTTGACTAGATTGTACACTATACCGTGGATAGCTCGTAAAATGCAATGGCGTAAGCATGCCGATCCTTCTTGGGATTTCATGTGTCATCCCATTGACTCAGCTAAATGGAGATCAATCAAATGTAAGTGGCCGGACTTTGCAAATGAAGGAGTAATGTTTGGCTTGGTATCTCTACTGATAGAATTAATCTGGATGGGGTTCTCTCCAATAGTTACAGTTGTTGGCCTGTATATATGATTCTATACAATCTACCTCCTTCATTATGCATGAAATCGCTATTTCAAATGCTAAGTTTATTAATTCTTGGACCGAAAGCACCAAGTCAAGACATTGATGTGTATTTTGAACCTCCTGTAGATGAGTTGAGGGAACTTTGGATGGAAGGCGTAACTTCTTTTGATATGGACAAGAGAGAAATGTTTACGATGAAGGCAATATTATTATAGGGAATCCACGATTTTCCAGCGTTGGGAAATTTATCGGGTTGTGTGACACATGGTTATAAAGCTTGTCCATTTTGTGCTATGGAGACCGAGTCGGAGTACATAGATAACAAGATTGTTTACCCAAAGTATAGAAGATTTTTGAAGGATGACCATCCATATAGATGCGTCAAATATGGATGGTATAAGGATAGCGAAGATAAAGAACCGCCAACAAGGTTAAGAGGACCATCCCTTTTGGAAAAGCTTGATCGTATAAGTTATTTTCCTGGAAAATTACCAAGGAATAAGAAGCGAACAATAATTGAAGCTAGTAATGAATGTTCCTTAATGGCTGAAGGTAGTGACGTAGAAAAATCTCCTTGGTATAAGAAGTCAATTTTCTATAATTTAATTTATTGGAGTAGTCATAAAGTATGACATACTATTGATGTGATGCATACAGAGAAGAATGTCATAGAGCATCTTCTCAATTTATTGTTTGATAGGTTAAGGTAATCATCTAAGTTTGCATTCAATAAGATTCATAAAACAAAATGTTGTGAAGTTCTACAAGATACAAAACTTCCATCGTGCCTTGCAACTAGATTTAGTAGTCTTGTTACTGTTCAACCACCTACTTTGCACCTTAAAAAACATATGAGTATCAATAATTACTTTCTATAATGGTTCAACATGCATATCCAAAGCACCGTGATTTACGTCGAGCTATTTTACAAGTTAGCTTGTATTTTAACTTGATATGCTCAAAAGTTTTAGTTTGAGAACATGTTCAAGCTGCCAAAGATATGATTTCCGAGGCATTATGTGTGCTAGTGCATTATTTTTCGACGAACTTCTTTGATAGAAGTATTCATCTTATGGTGCATCTAGCCGACCAAGCTTTGCTATGTGGACCTGCAAACAACATATGGATGTATCCATTTGAAAGGTGATATATTTTTCTTACAAATTTTATGAATATTATTTCAAAGTGATAATTTCTAAATATATGTGCATGTGTGCTATTTTTAGAGCAATGAAAGAATGCAAAAATATACCTAGCAACAAGCGCTACATAGAAGGATCAATTGCTGAAGCATACCTTGTTTCAGAATCAGTTAGATATGCAATGGAGTATATACCGAACCCACATGATGGAAATCATAGTTCGACACAAGCATCTTTTTTAGATGATGGTGATGATATATATGAACGTCCCATCATTGAAGGCAAATGTATTAAGCTAACTAGGGTGCAACGTGTTCAAATTCGAAGGTGGTTACTTTTTAGTATCGATATTCCTGAAAGAGACGAATATTATATGTATGAATTTTCTCTATATTTTAATAGATACCAATGATATAAAGTATGATATATATTTACATGATAATATCTAATTTGTAGTGCATATCGCTCGTCCTTAGAAGATGTTTCTCGCGGTAAAAGAAAAGTTACCACAATGACAGAAGTAATCATTCAAACGGAATTTATTGATTGGTTACACAAAAAGGTATATTATTTCAATATGTATAAAAATTGTAAGTTTTGTTCTTTTTATGTTGGACGTTCAAGTTTGTTCATTCATGGAAGCTTCTACAAGAAAAATGCATGAATACAATGTTATGGCAATATGTTAGTGGTCCAAAGTGGGAATCTAAAAGTAAGTACAGAGTGAACGGATATATATTTTCTCCTCAACGTTATGATGACAGTCATTCAATCCAAGATAGCGGTGTTTGAATGGATGCAATCACCACATTTGTTGCAAGTGCAAAAGATATAAATCCTATGGATGATGACACTACTTGGTATGGTATCATTAAAGAAATCATTGAGGTTGATTATTATGATTTCCAACATGTTATATTCTATTGTGACTGGCTAAACATTGCGAATAAGACAAATGGTTGTAAGATTTGTACAGATTTCCATTTGTTGATGGTGAACTTGAATAGGCTCAAAACTGGGAATGGGGAGTATGACGAGCCAGCTATTCTAGCAACTGAAGCATGTCAAGTTTTCTATGTGCAAGACACTCAAAATTCTGATTGGTCCATTGTTCGATGTTCTCCAAAGCGCATGACAGACAACGTAGATGACTACACCATACCAACCGATTTTCAGTCTGTTTTGAGAGAACAACAGAATTTAGTACCATTGTTGAAATGTATTTGAATGAAAGAGATGTAATTTTGAAACGAATATTTGTATTATTTTGCTTATTTAGGTGAAATGCATTAAATGATTTTGCTTTTTGGATTTTGCTTTGTTCATATTCATCATCCATTTGTAAAATCAAATCAAGCACGCATATTAGTTTCAATATGCATATTAATTCTTTTTAATGCAGAATGTCGAACAATTGCATTGGTAGTGCAAATGAAGTTACAAATGAGGAGCTTGAGGCAAATAACTGTCCTCCACCAAGTGATAAAAAATACTCAATAATAGTTGACTTCGATGGTGTTAAAGGTAATGATGAAGCTAAATGGGGAACCAAATGCGGAGCGCCAATTCGTTGTCATATACCAATTGGCTATGGCGAGTGGAGAAATGTTGATGGTTACTATAAAGATATTTTGTTGCAAGAACTATTGGTATGTCACAAATTCACCTTATTTAATTATTTACTTTCTACATAAAATTTATTCTTCGTATTGAAATTTCTTTGTTAAAACAGAATGAATTTGACATGGACATCGATCCTGATCTTGCTCGGCCAATTTTAGAAAAAACGATTCCACGATATTTTCGTACGGTAAAGTCTACTTTGCGAAACAGATTGCTTAGAGTCAAGGAACCATCATACCCAAGAATATCGCTACCACTGAATGTCCTTCAGACATTGACAAAGTATGGTGGGAGAAGTTTGTAGACAACGAATACACTGATAATAAAAAGAGCAATGTAAGAGAAATGCCCAAGCCAAAGCTAATAATACTATCACTCACACGCTAGGAAGAAAATCATACCGTAAAGTTTATAATGAAATGGTAAGCAATCATAGTAAAAATATTTCTTGTGAATACTATTAATAAATAGTTAATTAGTTTGATAATATTTCTTATTGCAGGTTAAGAAAAATCCGGAGGTGAAAGTTACGAGGACAATGGTTTGGAAGGCGGAACATAAAAATAAGAAAACTGGACAAGTTATTCCATTAGCAGCAAAAACCTGTGTAAGTTTACACCAATCCAACTTTTTATCAAGGTGAATTTTTTTTTATTGGGTACTTATTATGATCAAGATGTTTAAAGAGAAAACAATTTTTTGTGCTTAGTTTAATTCTCTCATTTTCAAAAAATATATATGAAATAGCGATCTTTCTTATTTATTTTTTTCCTCTCTATAATTTCCTCTCTATAGAGAGGGAAAAAATAACGTTGGTAAACAACTAAATTGCTTTGCTGTTATACACATATGTAGTGGATTCAACCATATATGTGCGCTGATCATGCTCGATTCAGATATTGAAGTTGATTAAAGGGTTTATATCTGAACCCAGTTAGCTTAAGACAATGGGGTTTAAACAACTAAAGAAACAAATGTAAAACAAGAACAAAAATCTGAAGTAAAACTGCTTAAGAACAGAGCACAAAACTTAGAACTAATAATTGCAGGAAGTAGAAAACAATAGCATGAAAGACCCGGAAATATTTGGCAAGATAGATGACATTTATGGTGAGTAAATACTTTAAATTTCTATACTGGTTATTTGATTTAAATCATGTATGTGTATACCATTTTGTTCCATCCTATTGAATTAGATTAGTAAATTCAAATAGCAGCTAACATATAATATTGTGAGTAAATAACTTAATTTCTCCGTGCTATCTTATATCTAACTTAGTTGAATTTAAACAATATGTGTGCTGATATGAGTTCATCAAAATTGATTCAACATTTTTGTTGAACTCTGGAAACTGATTATAAAGTAGGATTGAGTTGCTTGAAAAATCGGGAAACATAGCAAAAGGGTTGTGAACATTTTTAAGTTGGCTAAATCCCTCTATTTTTGCATTTAAACTACTCCACAATAATTATATTGAACAATACAACATACATATGTACCTACATGCTTATGAATGTATAAGGAAAAGGAAAAGAAAACACCAATGTTTGAAGTTTTACTAAGAACTAAATATTGATTAAATAACTTTGCTAGAATGGGTAGAAAGAAGAGTTTGAGCAGAGTATTCCTTCATGATGAATAGATTTGATAAAACAAATTAATGATGTGAAGATCAATGCTATAGATATTAAACTGTTCAATGAAAGCATATTTAAACAAAGGTCTGTTGTTGGATTAACATTATATATACAAAAAGACAATCTAAAATTGATGTTTATGAATTTTACATCAGCCGCATCATCTCAGCAGCTATCAAAAACATGCAATTAAACTCAATAAACAACTAGTGAAGGGCATAAACTATGTTCACATTGCTCCACACATACTGCAGTAGTCAACAACTGCACATGCTTATAGTAATGTGATAGGTTGCAAATGATACGATAGTACTGAGAGTCGATATCACGTCTAGCCTTCCCGGGGTAGCTTCATATTATTCCCTTAAGATTTGCCTTAGTATTTCTGGTGTAGTTAAATAAAAGGAGAAGAGAACTGGGGATTGTTGCAGTGTATAAGGTAAGGTATCAGAACCCTTTAATTTTATGCATGGCTTAGTGGATAGGAGTAAGTGGTTTAAAAACAAAGTGGTGGCAGACTTTTTTTATGAATGCTTTGCATGGAGAGGGGGGACGCATTTGCATGAGTGATGAAATTAGTTGGCCGAAACAAAAGATGGAAAAAAACAAAGTTGTATAAATTTAAATTGAAATAAATTTGTTTGTTAAAGATTCTTAAACAAATATAGTTGGCGTCCAAGATCAAAATATATCAAACTATATTTAGTTTAAATTTGGCATATCGAATCGTCTTGTATAAACCGTGTTGTACTGAATGTATATTGTTGATTTATCTGTTATATTGTTTAGTGATCAACCAAAATTAAAATCAAATGTTAACCCGTTTTGTTGAAAGTTAAATAGTCTATATTGCTCATTACTCTGAAATGAAAAAAAATGTGATTGTACAAGTAAATTAATTTGGGTTCAGTTCAATTTCGAGAACTCGAAACTGAAACCGAGCAATGTTCAGTATCAGTTTGAGTATCGAGTTCTCGAAACTGCGAAACTGAAACTGAGCAATGCTCGGTTTCGAGTTCCGAGTACTCGAAACTGGGCAATGCCCAGTTTCAGTTTCGAGAACTCGAAACAGTCGAGAACTAGAAACTAAGCAGTTACGAAACTAAAACAGAGCAATGCTCAGTTTTTAGTTCCGAGTACTCGAAACTGGGCAATCCTCAGTTTCAGTTTCGAGAACTCAAAACTGAAACTGGGCAATGCTCAGTTTCAGTTTCGAGAACTCGAAACTGCGAAACTAAAACTGAGAAATGCTCAGTTTCGAGTTTTGAGTACTCGAAACTGGGCAATGTTCAATTCAGTTTCGAGAACTCGAAACTGAAACTGAGCAATGTTCATTTTCAGCTTCAGTTTCGAGTTCTCGAAACTTCGAAACTGAAACTGAGCAATGCTCAGTTTCGAGCTCCGAGTACTCGAAACTGGGCAATGCACAGTTTCAGTTTTGGGAACTCGAAACTGAGCAGTTATGAAACTAAAACTGAGCAATGCTCTGTTTCGAGTTCCGAGTACTCGAAACTGGGCAATGCCCAGTTTCAGTTTCGAGAACTCGAAACTGATTTCAGTTTTGAGAACTCGAAACTAAAACTGAGCAATGCTCGGTTTCAGTTTCGAGAACTCGAAACTGCAAAACAGAAACTGAGCAATGCTCAGTTTCGAGTTTCGAGTACTCGAAACTGGGTAATGTTAAGTTCAGTTTTGAGAACTCGAAACTAAAACTGAGCAATGTTCAGTTCCAGTTTCAGTTTCGAGTTCTAGAAACTGCAAAACTGAAATTGAGCAATGCCACTCGAAACTGAAACTGAGCAATGTTCAGTTTCAGTTTCGAGATCTCGAAACTGAAACTGAGCATTGCCCGGTTTCGAGAAAAACTGAGCAATACTCATTTTTGCAAATATGTTTGATCAGCAAACAAATCCTTGTTCAGTTAGTTAATACAAGATGTTATTTATCAGTTTTGCAATTTGTTATTTCTGTAAAAACTGAGTGCATATATATTTTTTAGCCACTTGTGGAGGAGGAGGAAAAAAACAGGATTTGCAATGTAATAGCAACGAGCATGCAAACATTTTTGATATTGACAATGATCCTATCGCCAAAGTTTTTGGTTCTGATAAAAGGAAAAATTATTGTCATGCAATTAGCTCCTCTTCTTCCGTAAAGCACGTAAAGATGACGCAAGCTTCAAAAGCAATTGCCGATAAGAATAAAAAGGATGATTTTCGTCAATGGTCTATGGAATTATAAAATCAAGTTGCAAGTCAAGTGGCGAGTCAAGTGTCAATCCAAATCAACGATGCTCTTAAATCATTTGCTTCATCCTTTATTACTATGGTACCGGGATTACAACATAACGTTAATGGCAGTGTTATGACGCCTATGACAGAAGCCGCTTCTAATTAGGATAAATCTACACCGAACGTTGGAATTGCTAATTCGGTTATTCCGACAAATGATGTTGGATCATAAACAAAAGGAAAACAATTTGTAATGCTATTATCACAAGATATGAAGAATGTAGCAAAAGCTTATATTGGTATGCAAACCATGTGTCATTTTAGAGAGATAGTTCCAGATGTTGAGAAAGTTGTTTGGATAACAGAAGTTGTAGATCCGGAAGCACCAATTTACGATGGTCCTCAAAACGAACACTACAAGCTTTGTGAATTTTCAGATGGAGGCTTTGTGATATGGTCCCTGTTTCGCCTTCATAATATTTAAAATTCTATGTATCTTTAGTAAAACTTTGTATTGTTTTTGTAATTTGAACTTGATATTATGGTATTTTGAAATTGAAAGCATTATGCAAAAGTGACATTATTGAATTTGAAATATGGAAGTGTACCAAATACTTTTATTTGAATTGATATGTTGAATTATATATGTGACTGAAAATCATAAAAACATGTTACATAAGTGTTAGCAATTTATGTATGCCAACATTTATAAGAGTTGGTAGGATTATGACACTGACATTTATAAGTGTTACCATATCTTATAGTTCCAACATTTATAAGTGTTAGCAATGAATATGTTTCTAACTCTTATAAGTGTTACCATATCTTATGGTTCCAAGATTTATAAGTGTTAGCAATGAATATGTTTGTAACTCTTATAAGTGTTACCATATCTTATGGTTCCAACATTTATAAGTGTTAGCAATGAATATATTTGTAACTCTTATAAGTATTACATTATATTATAGTTCTAACATTTATAAGTGTTAGCAGTTACTCTGCTTGTAACACTTATAAGTGTTACAGGAAATTCCTCACGGGCCGTTGGTGACACATAAAAGTGTTACAAAAATTATTTGTAACACCCATACTTGTTGGGAATCCACTATTTTGGTGTAGTGTTAAACTTCCATACTTATAAGGAAAATTTGCAATTATAGGCTTGTTTGGAGAAAGTATTACATGATTAGCCATGTTTCAGAAATAATAACAAATATAGGCCTGTTTTGTTCGGGGAGGGATACTGACGCCTTTTGAAAACTCTCCTTCGTGCGAGTTTTGAAAACTTGCCTGTGTATTTTGGGTCGTTCCCAAACATTATATGTACTCACTAGTCTTCTCATAATTCTGATTCATACTCAACCACATCTTCTCAGCTCCATATATTTTCAAAATGACTTCTCAAACAATGGTGGAGGAAGAAGTTAACTCGTACCCAGTTTGCTACCACTGTGGATATATGGCTGACGTTGTCGTATCTAATGATGGCGAAAACATTGGTCGTCGAAGTCTTCTTTGTTCCAATTATCCCCACGGATGCAATTTTTCAGAATGGATTGACGAATCGCTTTGTCCTAGGGGCATAGCATATGCGAATGAGCTGGAGCAAGAAATTAGACGTCTCAAAAAACTACTAGAGGACTTGCAATTTAACCGTAACCACTAGTGTTTCTATTATCCATCGTCGTTGTAGTTTTCTGAAGTTTAGTGTGAGTTATTCTATTATTCGTAGTCGTTGTAAGTTTATGAAGTTTTGTTTGAATTATTGTTTATGTGTTTGTGGGACTTAGAAGATTAATACAAAGTACTGTATGTTTGTGTTTTTCTAATAATTTATTTTATGTTTTTGAAGTTTGAATTAAAGCTTTGTATGTTTTCGGATTCGTACGCTATACATTATGACATAAATATGAATTGACAACTAGCTGTCACAAATTAAAGTTGGGTCAGTCTGTTAATGTATAGTACGATCTGCCACAAATCAAGTGATTTGACTAGACATGGATAAAGTTGGGCCAACATTTTGATATAATTGAGTTGACAAGCATATTCCAAATCTGACTCAATGTTTGTTCATTGTGATAAAGTCGTTGTATGGAAAAATGACAATGCTTTATTTCGAATTTGATGACATGATTAAAGCTCTCCTAATTCTGATTCAAGGTTTGTTTTTTTGAAATTGATTCTACTTTATTTTGAAATCGATGACATGATTAAAGCTCTGCCAATTCTGACTTGACAACGACCGTACTGAGTTGATTAAAGTCGATTTGACAGTGACGTTGCTTAGATGGTTTCCCTATTTCATAGCTCTTCAGCTCATTATTTCTCATACACTTCAATCCTATCTTCAAATAACTTCAAGAAAAATAAACTCACTCAACAATGGCGCCTACCTTTATTACTGCACTTTACTACTACAATGGTGAATTAATCGTGGATGAGCACCAAAATGAAGTTATGTACGAGGATTCTACAAACCAAGGTGAGTTCGAAGGGGTTGCACACTTGATGCTTTGAAAGAAACAGTCTTCCAAGCAACCAAAATTAACCCTCTCGAATATGATATCAAGTTGTTGGTTAACCGGCCTATTGATTCGGGGATGAGAGCCGTAGCACTTTTAGAAGATGCAGATGTATAAGTAATGTTTTCTGCTGTTAAGAAATTAATTAAGTTGTTTGTTGGAAAAACAACAAAAGAAATTGTGGAAGATGTCGTGGAAGAAATAATCACACCGCCTATAGTGAGTAGCGGTTTAGGTTATTTCAGAAATGTTGCAAACTCATGATCCATCACTCATCTTTAATTCTCCTTTGCACACCAATCCGTGTTTTCCACCAAATGTGGATGAGCAGAAGCAACAACAACAACAAGAAGAACAACAAACTGATCAGTCAGAACCATTAGATATAAGCCAGAGGTATGTGTTGCACATCAATTAATTTTATGACTACTCAATGAAATGTAAGATTTAACTGAAATTCATTTATTAACAGACTGACTGTAGAACCCGAAGAAGACTAGGGTGCAGGTCCTTTGCAACAGGCCGAACATATTGACAGTATGGCGGTTGCTATGGCAACTGTTGATGATACATGCTGGACCGAAGTCAACAATGAACCACTAAACTGTGACTTTCCAAACATAGTAGATCCCGAAGAAGATGGTGATGAGGTTCAAATAGAAGTACCCATGGATGATGATCTCTTCACAACGCAAATGATGGCCAGATCCATAGTGGCTAATATAGAGTTCTCTGGTGAAAAATTCTCGGCTGCCTTCATACAAAATGGTTTTGCTGTTGGGATGGTATTCCAAAGCAAATAACAGTTTCTCCACCAACTTATAGAATGGTCTATTTTGCACGGTGTTTCGTACAAGCCAATCAAGTCGAATAAAACAATATACACCGCTATATGCAATGTCGATGATACTTGTCCATGGCGAATACATGCTATAGTGTCGAAAAATCACAAACTGGATGGTGGAAAATCAGAAAGCTGCCTCATGAACATAATTGTGTCAACCCTACAAGTAAGCCAATTCTGGCTTTCTTGTATCCAAAATCATGTCTTTTGCGAAGGCCAATTTGGATATCTCAGCTGGGACTGTGCAAGTGCTTGTCGAAGAGCAACTCTTCATCAAAATCAGTTATATGAAAGCTTGGCGAACATTGCATAAAGCATTTGATGTTGAGATAGAAGGTTCTCATTGCACCTATACATACAAAATCCTACTTCTGCAGAAGATACCATGTGCTCATGTGATGGCGGCTTATTCAGCATAAGATTTCACATCATGATTTTTCTTTTGGATGGTACTCCGTCCAAAGTTATAGAGCTACATACGACCCAGAGTTTAATCCTATACGCGATAAGAAATACCGAGACCCGTACAACGGTCCACGAATATTGGCTTTGCCTATCAAAAGACTAGCCGGACGACCAAAATCAACGAGATTCAAAAATGTTATGGACGAGCATCAAACACCCAAAACAAACAGGTGCAGCAATTGTGGCTCGTAGGGTCATAACTGAAAGCATTGTACTTCAGTAGTTGTTAGACCAAAAAGTGGTTCTAACACCCAAATTGATTAAAAGCAAAATGAAATGAGATAAAAATAAAAATGAACACACAGGATTTATAGTGGTTCGGCGAAGAAATGCCTACGTCCACTTGTTTTTCACTACTTTCAATGATTCAGTTGCAAATACAATAAAATACTCACTTGATCTCCCTCACAACTCACTCACAATCACTCAATTGTTTGAAAGCAAATAATGAAAGAAGATTTTGATTTTCCGGGATTGCTGGAATTCGGGTTATGAAGGTAGTTGAACTCTCCAAGTGCCAGAAAAAAGATCCTTTTCTTTGTCTCCAGACGGGGTATTTATAAGTGTGAATTTGCTCAAAACCCGATCCGGATCGGAGCCATGTGTCGTCCATCCCATTAGCCTCGGGTTCTGATGAATTATTGTGTTGACAACGCATCAGAGTAATGAACGTTATGGGTAGGAACTGGTCATAGCCGATCCGGATATCCAGGCGCTTTTGCTGGAGAATGATATGGAAAATGGGCTCGGGTCGGAGACACACATATAAGGGGTTCAGATCGGGATACCCGATCCGACCCGGATTGGCTTGGTGGCAGCACTCTCTCTTCTTTAATCTGCTTCGCTCCGATCTATTTCCGTGGCAAACAGGTGGCTTTCCGATCCAATTGAGATTATGTTGCCCTCCGATCCGAATAGATATGCCTTACCAATTTTCTCAGCAACAGTTCACCGATCCGAACAGAAGATTTCATCCGACCCGAACCGATACGTTGCTCTGACCCGACCCGAACGATTGCAGCTGTCCGATCTAGGCTGTAGTGTCTTCTCCAATCCGAACCGAAGTCTTCTAATTAAAAATGCTCTTCAATGTCTGATATCTAGACTTTGTGTTGCCTAGTTCACAAAGTAGGAAAACAGTAGTCTAAAATTGAGACGTATGTTTGTTGATGTAATGTCAGTGTGTTGCATTTCGTGTATCTGTATTTCTTATGTTTCAAACTTATCTGTCCTTAATCGGACTATGTATCTCTCTTATATTTGAATATTGGAATTTGGTATTTGTTTTATGTTGTTTGGTTAAGCTATATATACTATTTAGATGTCATAGTAGTTCGTAGTTTAATGTTTTGAGCTTCATTCATGCATAGAGGAATCTTATAAGTCGGATTTCATTGAATCACAAAACATTCGAACCTATAGAACTATATTTTAGTAATGGAACAAAAAAAATGGAGATTTCATATTATAGATATTGAGTTATATCCAAATCAAATTTCCAGAAAGTCGCTATGGAATGCATACACGCGAGCTTTGAAAACGCGCCTTCATGCGAGTTTTGAAAACTTGCTTCGTTAATTCGAAACAGGTATATTCCTGTAATTACATTTAGAATAGGTTGTTTTCTATATATACTTTATAAACATGCCTAACTTAGTTAATTCCCTTACTTAGAAAGCAGGTTTATCCAAAAGTTCCAATTCAGGATACTATGCCATTGGTGTCAATCCAACGACGCCAACAAGACAATCTTCCTCCAACATTTCCAGTGTTGAGAGGCTGAGTTCATGTCCTCATTTTCCAAGATCGTCTGCTAGCTCGTGTGTTGTAAATTTTCAAAATTACTTTTGGGATATGGGTTTGTTCTTTGAAGAGGGAAGCAAGAATGGAAGAAGATAAGGTGTAGGGATTAGTCCTACATTGTAGAATATAGAGTAGTTTGTCTCTATATAGGTAAAAGCTTGATATATGATATCAAAAGAAAGAAGAGAAGGAGCTATAAGGCAATGGGCCTTGGGCATGAACTTGGCATAGATAATAATATTAAAAATGTCAAAAGATGGGCCTTGGGGCTATTAGGGTCTCGTGATCCATTGGGCTACGGAAACCAACCAGTCGACGGTTAAATTTCAGCCGGTCGACTATTTTAGAATCTGGTTAAAAATGGTCGACCGGTGAAAATCAAGCAGTCGACCGATTGACGCCCGCATTTGAATCGCAACGCTTTCAGAACGTTGCAAACAAAGAGACATGGCTTCAAATGAACGGGCGCGACACTTTTCCAAATAGCAATATATGTGACTGTTGCAAATAAACATCACACTTCGTTGTCTATAAGTACCCACGCCTAGAACTGTTGCAAAGCACTCAAAATTACATCTTCTTCTTCCTCAACTGATCCACAACACCATTAAAGCATTTCTGACCCTGCCATTCCTGTAATGCCTTAGAGGTGTTGCAAAATCTAGAAAGTGTTGCAGATTTATTCTCTTCTTCTTCTCTTCGTTCTTGTTCTCTACTTGCATCATCAAAAACCAAATTTAAGAGTGTTCTTGGTCGGAACAAATTCGTACAAATTTTAAATCCAATTACGTTGTTTCAAGGCCTCATTGAATCCTGAAGTCAATAGTTCATTAACCCGTTTGTACCTGGTGGGTTGAACTATTGTCTGAAAGAATTTGCTCCATAAATCGTTGAAGTCAGAAGTACGACAATAGTTCTTCTCCATTAGCGTTTCAAACCACGAAATCCCCAACAAAATTTTCAGACAATAGTAACAACCATAGAAGGCTTGAGCGCATTGCAAGTGATGAATCAACATTTGACAAAATTAGAGCGATTTGATGGAGAGAACTTCACTCGTTGGCAAGAGACCATGAAATTCTGATCACAGTCAAATTATTTCATATTCTCGAAGATGGAATAGAGAAAGTACCGAAGGAAATCGATAAGGATAGTGCGGATCTAAAAGCTAAAAGGGCAAAGAGGAAGATTTTCTATGCAGAGGCCACACTCTGAATGCACTGTCTACTTCGATATACAATGCTCACAGAACCTTGGACACCGCGAAGGCACTCTGGACTGTGCTAGAAAGAAAATATCACATCTCTGAGGCAAGTAATAAAAAATTTCTTATATGAAATTTTATGGATTTCAAAATGGTCACCAAAAAGTCCATAATTGGACAAGTAAGTGAAATAATACTGTTGGTAAATCAACTTAAGGATGCCGGTATTGATCTCCCTTAATCATTTGTTGTTGGAGTTATTATTTCGAGACTCCCGAATTCTTGGAATGATTATAAAAATAAAACAAAACATGCGGAAACAGATTATGATTTAGACGGTTTATACCGTCATCTTTGTATTGAAGAGGGTTCTCGTGAACGCGAGCCAGATGATAATATGCAAACTGAGTCTCTATCTCAGGCTAATAATGTTGAAATTAACGATAAATTGAAGCCTAAGAATGAGACACAGTTTAAAAAGAAAGGTAATAATTCCAAGAACAAGAAGGAGGGTGATTGTTACTATTGTCACAAACCCGTCCACTATGCCCGAGACTGTCGTCTTCGAAAGAAACAACAAAAAATGAATGTGGTCGAAGAAAAGCTTGTGGATGTCGTACAAGAGGCGAACTCCGTTAGTGGCATTGGTAATGATTGGTGGCTCGATATTGGAGCAACTATTCATATTTGCAAAGACCGTAATCTGTTCAAGACTTACGATGAGAATAACGGAGAATCCAACGAAGTAACTGGCGCAAACAAAGTTGCAAGAAAGTTCTGGGAAAAGGCACTATTGAATTGACATTCACCTCTGGGAATGTTCTTACTTTAGTCAATGTATTTTATGTACCTGATATGTGTAAGAATTTGATTTCTATATACCTTCTTAACAAAGGAGGATTCAAGATGGTGTATGAGTCTGATAAGTTAGTATTGTCCAAGAACATCAAATTTATTGGACATGGATATTCTTGTAATGACATGATTAAGTTGAATCTAATGAATAAATCTTTTGCTTATATTGTTGATTCTGTTAATCTATGGCATAGTAGATTAGGATATGTTAATTATAAGTCACTTAGAAATATGCATAAATTAGGATTAATTTCTAATTGTGATTTCGAATATATTTCTAAATGTGAAATATGTGTTCAAGCAAAAATACATTAGAAATCCTTCAAATCAGTAGAAAGGAAAAACTAGTTTACTTGATTTAGTATATAATGATGTGGATGACTTAAAGAGTCATATCACCTATGGTGTTAACCAATACTATATAACATTTATTGATGACTATTCTAGATATGCTTATGTACGTCTAATGAAATCTAAAGATGAAGCCTTTGATAAATTAGAAATTTTCAAAGCAGAAGTCGAAACACAATTAGGAATCAAAATTAAAGTGTTACATTCATATCGTAGTGGTGAATATTTTTCAAATGAGTTTACTTTGTTTTGCAAACAAAATGGTATTATTCACCAATGTATCGCCCCTTATACACAACAAAAAATGGTGTTGCTGAAAGGAAAAATAGAACTTTGGTTGAAATGGTTAACGCCATGATCATAAGTTCTAATTTACCTTACAATTTATGGGATGATGCTATGTTATCTACAGCCACTTAAAAAGAATAATATTTCCCTGTATGAATTATGGTTTAATAGAAAAACTAATCTTACTAGACTTAAAGTTTGGGGTTGCTTAACATATGTTAGAAAACCAGACCCTAAACGACTAAAGTTAGGTAATAGAGCTTTTAAGTGTGTTTTCATAGGATATTCTCTTAATAGTATAACTTATAGATTTATGATTCTTGATACAAGTCATAGAATCTGTAGATGTAGAATTTTTTGAAAATCAAACTATTGAGAATCCATTAAGATCATCTAGTCCAGAACCAACTAAGTCTAATGATACAAATGACGATGAATATGCTCCTGCTCAAAACAGCACAGAAGTGTCAGTACCAGATGATAGTACTGAACATAGGAGAATTAAAAGAGCGAGAATAGAGAAGGACTATGGTCCTGACTTCATGACATATCTCGTAGAAGGCAATAAGGACGAAGTCCTTAATGTGACAAGATATGAAATGAACGTCGATGATGATCCCAAAACTTATTCTGAGGCTATGAGTTCTAGAGATTCTAATTTCTGGAAAGAGGCTATCAATGATGAAATGAATTCGATAATGTTAAACCAAACTTGGGTTTTAAGCGATTTACCTCCTGGTGCTAAACCAATAGGATGTAAATGGATATTCAAGAAAAAGTTGAATACAAATGGATCCATTAATAAATTTGAAGCCAGATTAGTTGCTAAGGGATATAAACAAAGACAAGGAATTGATTATTTTGATACATATGCTCCGGTGGCTCGCATATCTTCGATACGCTATTTAATAGCACTTGCATCAATTCATAACTTGGTCAAACATTCATAAATTGGTCATACAACAAATGGATGTAAAGACAACTTTTCTAAATGGAGATTTAGAAGAAGAGATATACATGGAACAACCTGAAGGTTTCATAACCCCAGGCCAAGAAAAGAAAGTCTGTAAATTAGTTAAATCTCTTTATGGCCTGAAGCAAGCTCCCATGCAATGGCAAGAGAAGTTTAATAAAGTTGCACTGTCATTTGGATTCATTGTTAATGATGTAGATAAATGTATCTTTAGCAAATCGGATAACAACTATTATGTTATAATATGTTTATATGTTGATGACATGCTGATATTTGGTTCCAATATATCCTGTGTGAATGAAGCAAAGAAGTTTCTATCTTCTAAATTTGATATGATAGATCTGGGAGAGGCTGATGTAATTTTAGGAATTAAAATCATTAGGAAAACAGGGGAGTTATTACTAACTCAATCTCATTATGTTGAGAAGTTCCTAAAGAAGTATGATCACTATAATGACAAACCAGCACCAACTCCTTTAGATCCAAGTATAAAATTAGAAAAGAACACTGGACGTACCATTTCTCAATTAGAATATTCCAGTATTATTGGGAGTCTTATGTATGCTATGCACTGCACTAGACCAGATATCACACATGCTATAAGTGTATTGTGTCGATTTACGAGTAATCCAGGTTTCGAACACTGGAAATCCATTTCCAGAGTCTTAGCTTATTTGAAGGGAACGATAAGCTATGGTTTATCTTATAAAGGATATCCTGTTGCAATAGAAGGATATAGTGATGCAACCTACAACAATGTAGAATCCAAATCCAAGTCTACAACTGGTTGGATATTTACATTAGGAGGCGCTGCTGTGTCTTGGGCTTCCAAGAAACCAACTTGTATATCTAATTCAACTATGTTATCAGAATTGATTGCATTAGCAGATGCATGTAAGGAAGCGGAATGGCTTAGAAATTTGTTAGTAGAAATCCCATTATGGAAGAAGTCATCTCCAGCAGTCTTGATTAATTGTGATAATCAAGCAACGATATATAACGTTTCTAATAAAACATATAATGGAAAGTCTAGACATGTGAGTCTAAGACATCACATGGTGAGACAGTTACTCAAAAGTGGAGTTATAACTGTTGACTACATAGAAACAGAGAAAAACTTGGCTGACCCACTTACTAAGAGTCTTCCAAAGGCCATGGTTTCTATAAAGTCTAAAGAAATGGGACTAAGGTCTGTGAATGAAGATTGATCATCCTTAACAAAAACCCAACTTGTGTCTTGAAAAGGATAGACAAAGTTCAATGGGTACCAACAAGTTAAGGAAATGATTACGGAACACTAAATCAATAATCCCATAATGTTTAGTGTTGGATTCTGCATGAACAAAGGATGGATAAATATCCTTAATAAGTCTAGAAACCCTAAAAGGTGTCTTGCAGAAACACCTTAAGTGACTTACCTATATGAGTATGGAAATCAGGACGTTTCCTAAGAAAGTAAGACCGCTTTCTAAGTAGACTCATGAACCAGGATTTAAGCACATGGTCGTTAATATGCTGAGCAATACAGGACATTCTAACTAAGGAATACAACATGTATGATGGTTCCGGCTTTATCATTAAGGGATACTTGGTTCAAGATTCGTTCATCATAGAATCTCGATAGAGCTTTGAACGGTTTACACTAAGTAAAAGTTCAAATCCAAAAGATACTTTTATTTATGTGTTGTTTCTACGATGATGCAAATCTTGATATTAGAACTATATAGGCTTGATCCCACATGGGTATGTAGGAAGTCACACTAGTGATTCAGCCGTCCACTTTAATTTATTTTGAAAATTGGGGGAGATTGTTGTAAATTTTCAAAATTAGTTTTGGGATATGGGTTTGTTTTTTGAAGAGGGAAGCAAGAATGGAAGAAGATAAGGTGTAGGGATTAGTCCCAAATTGTAGAATATAGTGGAGTTTGTCTCTATATAGGTAAAAGCTTGATATATGATATCAAAAGAAAGAAGAGAAGGAGCTATAAGGCAATGGGCCTTGGGCATGAACTTGGCACAGATAATAATATTTACAATGTCAAAAGATGGGCCTTGTGGCTCTTGGAGTCTCGTGATCCATTGGGCGGCGGAAACAAACCAATTGACAGGTTAAATTTCAACCTGTTGACTATTTTAGACTCTGGTTAGAAATGGTCGACCGATGAAAATCTAGCAGTCGACTGATTGACGCCCGCATTTGAATCGCAACGCTTTCAGAACGTTGCAAACGAAAAGACATGGCTCCAAATGAACGGCCACGACGCTTTTCCGAATAGCAACAGATGTGAATGTTGCAAATAGACAACACACTTCACTGTCTATATGTACCCACGCCTAGAACTATTGCAAAGTACTCAAAATTACATCTTCTTCTTCCTCCACTGATCTGCAACACCATTAAAGCGTTTCTAACGCTGTCGTTCCTGTAACGCCTTAGAGGTGTTGGAAAATCCAGAAAGTGTTGCAGATTTATTCTCTTCTTCTTCTCTTCATTCTTGTTCTCTACTTGCATCATCATAAACCAAATTTAAGAGTGTTCTTGGTCGGATCAAAATCGTACAGATTTTGAATCCAATTACGTTGTTTCAAGGGTTCATTGAATCCTGAAGTCAATAGTTCGTTAACCCGTTTGTACCTGGTGGGTTGAACTATTGTCTGAAAGAATTTGCTCCACAAATCCTTTAAGTCAGAAGTACGACAATAATTCTCCTCCATTAGTGTTTCAAACCACAAAATCCCCAACATCGTGAACTACAAATGTGCTACCAATCACTTCATTGGATGCAATAAGTGGAATCTGATTATCGATGATAGTCACCTCTGCCACTCCATCGGCATTTGCAATAATGTTTCCTAGGTCTCCAGCATGACAGATTTCATCTTCAGGAGCACCATATGTAAATCCACTAGGACTGAAATGTGGCCCGGTTGATATGCACCCATTGGTAGTATCACCAATTCATGAAGATGGAATCCATGAAGTCCAGGAGTGAGTCCAGTAACCTATAAATTTACTGCTGTGGGACCATCATCTTCTTGATCAAGAATAACAACACCCTTCACTTGGGAAGTTCCCTTGAGAACAACAATAGCTTTTTTCAATGAAACAACGATTCTCAAAGATTTATTCTTCTTCAAAGCGGAAATTTTTGAAGATGAAAATGAAATGGGCTTTCCCAAAAGCAAACAAGAAGAACAAGTAGAAGAAGCACGATGTGATGTTGAAGAAAGAGTTACGAATTTGGAAACATCAATTGAAGAAGCCATGACCTATAATTTGGAAACTGGAGATGAAAATGATAAGGTGGGGAGGCTATGGGCTAAAATAATATAAAAAACGGAGGGTTCTAACACTTCCAGTGGTTTTCGTGCAGCTACCTATGTGCATCAGGATTATTGCTAAATGCATACCCTGATATCCATGTGTATTTTTATCCTTGCCACCTAGACGAAAACGAAGAAAAGTGGACATAAAAGAGTTAACGCATATTTTAATTCTACGTATACATAATTTTTAATAATCGCTTTTCCTAACCAAGTTGTTGTTATTTTGATATGTTTGCGTATATGATTTTCAGGACATGAATTTTATAAATAATCATATGTATATATATAGTAGCTACAACTGATTTTATGACAGCACAAAAGCTTCAAGTTTCAACATTTAAATGGTTTTGGTAATCAAACTAACTAAAATCATACAATAGATCGATATAATTTTGTGTGATCAGTTAATTTATTTAGATTTCTACTTTAATAAGAACTAAACGAAATAAAATAAAAAATAAAATAACTCACATAGACTTTTCGAGATTTGTTGTCAATAAATTCACAAGTCGATATAGATGCACACTTTCCTTTTCCCTTCTCTTATGCTTTTTCTCTTTTAGAATGCCAAGTCATGAATCTTTCTTGGAACCTTATTGGGTTTTCCGTCCCAAGTTCGTGTAGACAATACATGACTAAGAAGAATAATAATATAGACAAAATATTTAAGCCTTGCACTATATATATTGAAATAAACAAAGGATTACCAAGCATATGTTCAATTCTTTTAGCTACATAGTCTAAGTGTGCAACTTCATTAATGATTCAAAGTTACCAAACATATGTGGACAATACAGTCATAGCCATATGACAAGTGTAATAACCCGAAAATCTGGGCAAGTTTAAAATTTTTGTTTTGGCAATTTTAATGAATTTTGAATATTTAAAATGAATTATTTTAAATAATATCGACGAGAAATTTATTTTGAACAAAGAACAGAACGTATATTTTATATACGTCATCGTTAGAATATAAATAATTATAAAAGGAATTGAAAATGGCGCGGTAGTTTGATAATTCGATTTCAAACTTCAATTGAACGTACCGGGTGCAAAACATACCGGATTTTAGTGAAACCAAAAACATTAAGATCTATTTGTGAATATCTTTCCAACGAATCAGAAAAATCAAGATTTCATAGCGGGAATCAAAAGATATGTCCAGTTGAAAATTCTGAATAGTCGCTATGGAATTCATGCCCTTAAAAATGGGAATTTTGCAAACGACCTCGGATTTCGACGAAACCACTTTTGTTGGATCCGCAGTGTCAAATTATTGCTAGGTTTCAAATTTCATAATTTTTCGAATCAATATGTGAGCGTGGCAAAGGAAAACGCGTTTGACCAGTTTTAGTTGATTTTAATCGACTGGAAAATGGCCATTTTTCCAACGGTCTCAGAATTCGACGAAACTAGTTTTGTTAGGACCGTATCATCAATACGAAGTTAGAAAATATTTTTCAGGAATTTTTCGAGTTAGTATGTGACCCCAGTATATTGAAATGCGCATTCAAATTCAATATATAGAGTTATATGTCGATTTTGATGAAAACTGATTGTAACGATCGAATCAGCTTACGATACATATCCCATTGTGTTCGAAATGGGGGTAAACGCTATGGACGACAGACGGTGGCCCTCGTTTAGAGGTCGTATGTAAAAGTCAACTTTTTGCTAATTAAATGATTAAATAAATAAATAAATAAAATATATCTTCTCTCTCTCTCCCCTTTAAACCCGTTGGCCCCTTTCAGAATCGATTCTCAAATCAAAATAAATAAATAAAACGAGAAAGAGGGCGACGGAGGATTGTCGAAGACGCCACCGGAGGCGCTCCACCTCCGTTCATCCCAGCGCGCCTTCTCCTCGAGCTCCCCCTCCTCTCGCGCTCTCTCCGCTCTGAAACCCCCCCCGGTCGATATCCCCTAAATCGAACCACCCGCGCCCAAACCCCCCTACAGCCAACGACCGCCACCCCTCGCCAGAACCCGAACCGCCTACACCTAGGTGCCCTCCGACCGTCCACCAAACTCCGGCACAGCACGTGAACCTCCCCTCCGATTGAAATTAGTGAGTTTTCTTTTTTATTTTGCATTTAGTTGTTTTCAGTTTTTATTTTTTTTCCTTTTCCTTTCTGATTTTATCTCTAATATAAATCTATGATTTCTAACTCTATAATGGTATGATTTTTACCATAATAAAAATTAGGATTTTGTTAATAGGAGAAAGAAGAAAAAAATTAGTTTTTTTTGTTAGAATAGAAAGAATAAATTTTTAAAATAAGGAAAGGAACGATTTTTATCATGTAGAAGAAGAAATGAAATTCGGTTTTTATAATAAAGTAAAGATTATATTTTAATCATAGAAAGATGAGATTTTTAAAGGAAGGAAGATGCGAACTTTTAGAAGTTAAAAATATAATTTTTATTATATGTAGAAGTTAAAAATATAATTTTTACTATGTAGGAAGTAAAATAAAAAATATGATTTTTATATTGAAAAAGAAGTGATTTTTGTATAGCAAAAGAAATGATCTTTGTTTGGTAAACGAAATGATTTTTAAAATAGAAAAGATTAGATTTTTAAAATAGAAAAGATTAGATTTTTAAAATAGAAAAGATTAGATTTTTAAAATAGAAAAAAATTCGATTTTTATATATTGAATAGCAAAGTAAAAATTCGATTTTTATATATTGAATAGCAAAGTAAAAATTCGATTTTTATATATTGAATAGCAAAGTAAAAATTCGATTTTTATATATTGAATAGCAAAGTAAAAATTCGATTTTTATATATTGAATAGCAAAGTAAAAATTCGATTTTTATATATTGGATAGCAAAGTAAAAATTCGATTTTTACATATGTAAAGAATACGAGCAACGAAGGTGACAAAAAGGCGAGAACGACGAAGATTTCTATAAAGGAAGTGTCATGGAATTAGGATAGCTATCGGTGAGAACTTCTCACTCAAATTTTCTTTTTCTAGTTATATATATATACTAGGATGCAGACGGTGTTTAGTAGCACCCGACACCCGTCATCCACAGACCATGGATGGCTTGTTTGTTTAATTGTTTGGTTGTGTAGTTGGTTAGATTATCTGGTTTGAATTGAATTATTTGGTGAAATGGAATGGATTTGATTGATGTATGAATGGCGTGGGCCTTCACTAGACTGGGGATAAGGCTAGGCCTTGTCCCGTTTCCAGTATCGTGCCGTTATGCCGCCGAAATTTTCTAAAATATGTTAGAAAAATAAAAATATCATTTTTATTGTGTAAATGAACTGAATAAAAATTCATGTGTTAAAATAAAATATTTTATCGTTAAAAATATAATTTTTAACGTGGAAGTGAATAAAATAAAATATTCATTTACAAACCGGACGGTTTGTTCATGTACACCTATTTGAAGGATTGATTGGGTCGATAAATTTTACACATCGCCCAACCGCACAACTAAAATCTGTGTTTGATTGTTTGAAACCCCACACGGGTGTTGGGATGAAATTTGAAGTTCACTCATCCTGATTGATTCAATATGTCAATCGATTGATTGACAGGCTGTTATAAGTGTTAGATATCTATATTTGATGCTTATACAGTGTAGTGCACTTTGGTTGATGGTTGATTATTTTTCAATGTTATTATATACGTGTGATGTATGAAAATCCATATAATTAACTTTATATGGTGATTGATTGGGCCTCATTCCAATTTAGAAAATAAAGAATATTATAAAATAAAGGTTCATGTGTTGACTGTACTCATCCGTTGAGATTAGTCATGTGTTGAACGAAATATTTTGATAATAAAATTTATATCTTTATCACTATAAAATAAAGGTTCATGTGTTGACTGTACTCATCCGTTGAGATTAGTCATGTGTTGAACGAAATATTTTAATAATAAAATTTATATCTTTATCACTATAAAATAAAGGTTCATGTGTTGACAGTACTCATCCGTTGAGATTAGTCATGTGTTGAACGAAATATTTTAATAATGGAAATATTTGAAATAGAAATATTTGAAATAGAAATATTTGAAAAGGAAATATTTGAAAAAGAAATATTTGAAATAGAATATTTGAAAATGGAAATATATGAAGTCGTGTTGATTAGATTGACGCCATTTTGACGTGAACGATACTTATATCGATTTTATTCATTTTAAAATGAATATTGAAAGGTGATTTCGAAATCGAATATTTTGAAATGAAATTTGAATTGAATCGAATAGAAAACCAATTCGAAATAAATTGAATATGAAGCGATTTCGAAATGAATTGAATATGAAGCGATTTCGAAATGAATAGAATATAAAACGATTTCAAAATGAATTGAATATGAAGCGATTTTGAAATGAATTGAATATAAAACGATTTCGAAATGAATTGAATATAAAACGATTTCGAAATGAATTGAATATAAAACGATTTCGAAATGAATTGAATATGAAGCGATTTCGAAATGAATTGAATATGAAGCGATTTCGAAATGAATTGAATATGAAACGATTTCGAAATGAATTCAATATGAAGCGATTTCGAAATGAATTGAATATAAAACGATTTCGAAATGAATTGAATATAAAATGATTTCGAAATGAATTGAATATGAAGTGATTTCGAAATGAATTGAATATAAAACGATTTCGAAATGAATTGAATATGAAATGATTTCGAAATGAATTGAATATAAAACGATTTCGAAATGAATTGAATATAAAACGAATTTGAATTGAATTGAATATATAACGAATTTGAATTGAATATATAACGAATTTAAATTGAATTGAATATATAATGAATTCAAATTGAATTTAAATTTGAATTGAATTGAAATGAATTTTAAAAGGAATTTATAAGGAAAAATTCAATTTTGATTTGAATTGAAATGGAAGTCGAAAATGTTTTTGAAATGAATTCAAAACTATTTATAAAATTCATTTTAAATAGAAATCGACGAAATATATATTATATATTATATATATAATATAATGGCCTGAATAGAACGCGCCGCGCCGCGGGAGTTCGTGAATTTCGACCATTTATTTCAAACGGACATTACGGGAGATCCGACCGTCGGATTCTCCTAAAACAGGAACCGTTGGGTTTGTATCGAAAAGAGCTTTCTAACGAATATTAGAAATTTGAAATCTAACGGTTGGATTTGGAGATACGTCCAAATCAAATTTGAAAAAGGTCGTCGTAAGTGCAGTTCGATGGCCGTTGATGGAAATCGACCGTACGGGCCTTGATAAAATTATTAAAAATATCAATAATTTGTTTAAAATCACAAGAAATGATTTGGGAAAAATTGGGATGAAAAACTCCATATTTGAAAAGAAAAAAAATAGATTTTTATCGAAATGAACTAGTTTTGAACTAAAATTAAAACCCGTTTATTTTTAAATAATTAAACTGGATTTGGAATGGGTTTTAAACAGAATTGATTCGTGGGTTTATCGTGAACGGTGTTTTAAATAACACTAGTTCTTTAACCCGATAAGAAATAGAATGTGATTTGGGTTTATCGTGAACTGTGTTTTAAACGACATTAGTTCTTTAACCCAGTAAGAGGAGTTTTAATGAATCTGCAATTAGATTGAAATGTGAATTGATAATCTAAATTATCAAATCTTGAAAGTGAGCGAGAATGGAGTATCACCAGTTTTGCTCCAAAGCGATAGTTAAATCTTTAATTAGATTTGAACGTGAAATGGTAATTAATTTTACCGACAACACTGTGGTGTTAAATATGGAGTATTACCAGTTTTGATAGGTTGGGATTGGGAAATAAAATAAATAATTACTTCGATATGGTTCGCTAATCCCGACTAATTTAGAAAACCATAATTTGGTTTGAAACGACATCCAAAGGAAGATTAAAGGATAAATTTTAAAGAATTTATCTTGGATAAAATTAATGGGAACCTTTCCCTAAGAATGTGGAATTGGAATGAGGCGTTTGTTGTGTTTGTGCAACATTTGTTTTTAATATACGGGGGTTGTTCATAAAGGCCGAGTTTATACCCATTCTGAATAACCGATTCGACGATATGTCGAAGATGAAGACGATGGTCGAAGACCGGAAGTCTTCACATCGTTTGGATAATTACTGACGATCCTGATTGGGCTGTACACCCAAGAGGATGGAAATAGTTGGTGGTCGTCCAGACGTACTTGGAGATGGATGGATATGCGAGGAAAGTGCCTCCGGTTTCGTTCAGACCGAGAACGAACTTGTAAATGGATTGTGTGTCTAACATTGGATTTTATTCTGTGTTGATTGATTTCTGTTAAATATATATCTATTTGGCGGCGGAGAATTTATTCTCTTGCTTAACGCCCTTCTCTGAGACGTACGAGCTTAGAGGTTATATATCAGATATCAATCGCATGGCATGAATTGCCTGTGTGGCACGCTGAGCTGCATGGATCAAGGCTTCTGTTGAAAAGCAAAGTCTTGTGGTTGATGATCAAAGCACGACCTACGTGGCAGCTTTGTGTATAACGTGAATTCGCGAGCCTCACACCTCGGTATGAGTCAAAAACGGGATACGGACTGCAGGGAGAGCACGACGTTTCTTTCTAGCTTTGGTGGTGTCAGTGACTTACCAGCCCTGACATTTATATACTTTTCACCTATGTGGTTGTTGGATGAGGCGCCTCGATTTTAGGTCTGTAAAGACCGGGAAACGTGTGCTCAAGCATAATTAATCCTCTAACGTAAGTGAGGACCGGCCCTGAAGCATCCAGGATTGCCCAGAGTGTGTAGTCCTGAGGCATTTGCTAGAGTGTCTCGAACGCGGAGAGGAGCTTGCCCCTTGCCTCGACTCATGACGGAAATCCAATTTCCAATACGTGTATTTCGGTTTTATTTGTAGAGCCTAGTATGGCGACATAGTGGGATGGGGCACTCATGCCGTCTATGATTTATATTTATGATTAAAATGTTTTGACACTATACACTTATTATAGTATCAAATGATTTGTTTTAAACGTACCAAGCATGTTTGGCTGTTATAAGGTAAAACCCTATCCTCCGGCTTGCGTTGCATTGTGTGATGGGACCTGGGTCTTATAATAGCTTCATTTTTCGAAAAAGCATTGCGCTGTTTATTCTATGCACTGGTATTCTTGGGAGGAAACCCGTTCCGTGTTATACGGCGTGGTCCCTTGAATTACTCTCTTTTAAAGTAAAGCTTTAAATAACTATTTTAGTTCTCACACCAGTCACATGACTGATCTGGAGTTTATTGTTTTAACCTAAACTCTGGGTGCCCCTATTTTCGACACGGGCAGCTAGTAGTTTTGGTTTTGCAGATTTATATTCACAGGATCCTGGTTTACAGCTGGAATGATATCCGGAAAGCTCTGTATCCATATATCACCTTCAGTTGTGCTTTGTATTATTTTCCGCTGCTATGTAACTTATTGTAATCTCTGATATTTATCGAATGTAATTTATTCAATTATACTCTGTATATTCTTGTATTTGATGGAATTGTTGTAATAGCAATGAAATGCTCTTCCGTCTGTGTTCTGATTTGTCCTGTTCTCAAACGTTCAGGGGTTTCGAGCGGTCTAGATCGGTTTAACGACTGATTTGGATAGAGCGAAATTCCTTGCCGTCACATTTGGTATCAGAGCTTTGGTTTACAGAGCTCGAGAACAAGACACATTAGAACCATACGAAAGAATTCATCAGATATTGAATTAGTAATATCCAATTAGAATGACTCGTTAGAGATAGGATCAGTAGTATCCTAGAATGAGTGTGAAGAGTATATTTTTCAAATGAAAACAAATTTTGTTTTGAAAATTTAAATTGTTTTAAACGTGTTTGAATATTTATTTGTATTGAATATGGACAATCCAATATATAAAGGTTTTGTATATACGCGTCATGAACATATATTCGAAGTTTTAATATACTGGATAGATATAGAATCACATTCTAGTCGCCCGGAGATGATTCTACTGATGACTATATAGCATCAGTAGTGTGTGTTCGAGTTTCGAAGGTGTGATTTCTATATATTTCCATTAGACCGGTGTGAGAACCAAAACTTATATAGATAGGTTTATTGTTGTGAATTGGCATCAAAAACAAGATTTTCAGTATATGTATCAAAATTATGAATTTGAAACGTTAATTCACTAATTGATTGATGTTTGTGTTGTTAGTTTATTTGTTTGATAATTTTAACCATTTATGCCTAATAGAATCAAATATTGAATTGTATTGAAAATTAGTTGCATTTGCTTGCGTATACATGTACTTACATTGAACATGTCATAGCAAAGAGGCTAGAGCCGAAGAATAAAATTTGTTTGCCCGACAAATAGGTACATATTTACTATAATTTACTGTTTTGTTTGGGTGATGATGGTTTTATGAGCCTATTGGCTAGCCGCTTGGCTTTTTCTTTTTCTTTTTGAGATCAGAAGGCCTGTATGGCAATTTCGGGATTTTCCCGTGGCTCCCGGTGCAGGGGAGGTTATGGCGAAATTTTTCGAAAATTTAGGGTGTTAGCCAAATTTTTGAAAATTTGAAAATTTGAAAATTCTCAGAAATTGAAAAGTTGGAGAATGGAAGCCAGATCGAACGTAGAGTTGATTGATCAAACCACTTTCGACTTTGTTCCTTTTCGGGGACGAAAAGTTTTAAGTGGGGGAGATTGTAATAACCCGAAAATTTGGGCAAGTTTAAAATTTTTGTTTTGGCAATTTTAATGAATTTTGAATATTTAAAATGAATTATTTTAAATAATATAGACGAGAAATTTATTTTGAATAAAGAATAGAAGTATATTTTATATAGGTCATCGTTAGAATATAAATAATTATATATAATTATAAAAGGAACAGAAAATGGCGCGGTAGTTCCATAATTCGATTTCGAACTTCAATTGAACGTACCGGGTGCAAAACAAACCGGATTTTAGTGAAACCAAAAATATTGGGATCTATTTGTGAATATCTTTCCAACGAATCCGAAAAATGAAGATTTCATAGCGGGAATCAAAAGATATGTCCAGTTGAAAATTCTGAATAGTCGCTATGGAATTCAGGCCCTTAAAAATGGGAATTTTGCAAACGACCTCGGATTTCGAAGAAACCACTTTTGTTGGATCCGCAGTGTCAAATTATTGCTAGGTTTCAAATTTCATAATTTTTCGAATCAATATGTGTGCGTGGCAAAGGAAAATGCGTTTGACCAGTTTCAGTTGATTTTAATCGACTAGAAAATGACCATTTTTCCAACGGTCTCAGAATTCGACGAAACTAGTTTTGTTAGGACCGTATCATCAATACGAAGTTAGAAAATATTTTTTAGGAATTTTTCGAGTTAGTATGTGACCCCAGTATATTGAAATGCGCATTCAAATTCAATATATAGTGTTATATGTTGATTTTGATGAAAACTGATTGTAATGATCAAATCAGCTTACGATACATATCCCATTGTGTTCGAAATGGGGGTAAAACGCTATGGACGACAGGTGGTGGCCCTCGTTTAGAGGTCGTATGTAAAAGTCAACTTTTTGCTAATTAAATGATTAAATAAATAAATAAATAAAAATATCTTCTCTCTCTCCCCTTTAAACCCGTTGGCCCCTTTCAGAATCGATTCTCAAATCAAAATAAATAAATAAAAAAGGAGAAAGAGCGCGACGGAGGACTGTCGAAGACGCCACTGGAGGCGCTCCACCTCCGTTCATCCCACCGCGCCTTCTCCTCGAGCTCCCCCTCCTCTCGCGCTCTCTCCGCTCTGAACCCCCCCCCCCCCCCCCGTCGATATCCCCTAAATCGAACCACCCGCGCCGAAACCCCCCACAGCCAACGACCGCCACCCCCCGCCAGAACCTAAACCGCCTGCACCTAGGTGCCCTCCGACCGTCCACCAAACTCCGGCACAGCACGTGAACCTCCCCTCCGATTGAAATTAGTGAGTTTTCTTTTTTATTTTGCATTTAGTTGTTTTCAGTTTTTTTTCCTTTTCCTTTCTGATTTTATCTCTAATATAAATCTATGATTTCTAACTCTATAATGGTATGATTTTTACCATAATAAAAATTAGGATTTTGTTAATAGGAGAAAGAAGAAAAAAATTAGTTTTTTTTGTTAGAATAGAAAGAATAAATTTTTAAAATAAGGAAAGGAATGATTTTTATCATGTGGAAGAAGAAATGAAATTCGGTTTTATAATAAAGTAAAGATTATATTCATAGAAAGATGATATTTTTAAAGGAAGGAAGATGCGAACTTTTAGAAGTTAAAAATATAATTTTTATTATATGTAGAAGTTAAAAATATAATTTTTACTATGTAGGAAGTAAAATAAAAAATATGATTTTTGTATTGAAAAAGAAGTGATTTTTGCATAGCAAAAGAAATGATCGTTGTTTGGTAAACGAAATGATTTTTAAAATAGAAAAGATTAGATTTTTAAAATAGAAAAAAATTCGATTTTTATATATTGAATAGCAAAGTAAAAATTCGATTTTTATATATTGAATAGCAAAGTAAAAGTTCGATTTTTTTATATTGAATAGCAAAGTAAAAATTCGATTTTTATATATTGAATAGCAAAGTAAAAATTCGATTTTTATATATTGAATAGCAAAGTAAAAATTCGATTTTTATATATTGAATAGCAAAGTAAAAATTCGATTTTTATATATTGAATAGAAAAGTAAAAATTCGATTTTTATATATTGAATAGCAAAGTAAAAATTCGATTTTTTATATATTGGATAGCATAGTAAAAATTCGATTTTTACATATGTAGAGAATACGAGCAACGAAGGTGACAAAAAGGCGAGAACGACGAAGATTTCTATAAAGAAAGTGTCATGGAATTGGGATAGCTATCGGTGAGAACTTCTCACTCAAATTTTCTTTTTCTAGTTATATATATATACTAGGATGCAGACGGTGTTTAGTAGCACCCGACACCCGTCATCCACAGACCATGGATGGCTTGTTTGTTTAATTGTTTGGTTGTGTAGTTGGTTAGATTATCTGGTTTGAATTGAATTGTTTGGTGAAATGGAATGGATTTGATTGATGTGTGAATGGCGTGGGCCTTCACTAGACTGGGGATAAGGCTAGGCCTTGTCCCGTTTCTAGTATCGTGCCGTTATGCCGCCGAAATTTTCTAAAATATGTTAGAAAAATAAAAATATCATTTTTATTGTGTAAATGAACTGAATAAAAATTCATGTGTTAAAATAAAATATTTTATCGTTAAAAATATAATTTTTAACGTGGAAGTGAATAAAATAAAATATTCATTTACAAACCGGACGGTTTGTTTATGTACACCTATTTGAAGGATTGATTGGGTCGATAAATTTTACACATCGCTCAACTGCACAACTTAAATCTGTGTTTGATTGTTTGAAACCCCACACGGGTGTTGGGATGAAATTTGAAGTTCACTCATCCTGATTGATTCAATATGTCAATCGATTGATAGACAAGCTGTTATAAGCGTTAGATATCTATATTTGATGCTTATACAGTGTAGTGCACTTTGGTTGATGGTTGATTATTTTTCAATGTTATTATATACGTGTGATGTATGAAAATCCATATAATTAACTTTATATGGTGATTGATTGGGCCTCATTCCAATTTAGAAAATAAAGAATATTATAAAATAAAGGTTCATGTGTTGACTGTACTCATCCGTTGAGATTAGTCATGTGTTGAACGAAATATTTTAATAATAAAATTTATATCTTTATCACTATAAAATAAAGGTTCATGTGTTGACTGTACTCATCCGTTGAGATTATTCATGTGTTGAACGAAATATTTTAATAATAAAATTTATATCTTTATCACTATAAAATAAAGGTTCATGTGCTGACAGTACTCATCCGTTGAGATTAGGCATGTGTTGAACGAAATATTTTAATAATGGAAATATTTGAAATAGAAATATTTGAAATAGAAATATTTGAAAAGGAAATATTTGAAAAAGAAGTATTTGAAATAGAATATTTGAAAATGGAAATATATGAAGTCGTGTTGATTAGATTGACGCCATTTTGACGTGAACGATACTTATATCGATTTTATTCATTTTAAAATGAATATTGAAAGGTGATTTCGAAATCGAATATTTTGAAATGAAATTTGAATTGAATCGAATAGAAAACCAATTCGAAATAAATTGAATATGAAGCGATTTCGAAATGAATTGAATATGAAGCGATTTCGAAATGAATTGAATAAAAAACGATTTCGAAATGAATTGAATATGAAGCGATTTCGAAATGAATTGAATATAAAACGATTTCGAAATGAATTGAATATAAAACGATTTCGAAATGAATTGAATATAAAACGATTTCGAAATGAATTGAATATGAAGCGATTTCGAAATGAATTGAATATGAAGCGATTTCGAAATGAATTGAATATGAAACGATTTCGAAATGAATTCAATATGAAGCGATTTCAAAATGAATTGAATATAAAACGATTTCGAAATGAATTGAATATAAAATGATTTCGAAATGAATTGAATATGAAGCGATTTCGAAATGAATTGAATATAAAACGATTTCGAAATGAATTGAATATGAAACGATTTCGAAATGAATTGAATATAAAACGATTTCGAAATGAATTGAATATAAAACGAATTTGAATTGAATTGAATAAATAACGAATTTGAATTGAATTGAATATATAACGAATTTAAATTGAATTGAATATATACTGAATTCAAATTGAATTTAAATTTGAATTGAATTGAAATGAATTTTAAAAGGAATTTATAAGGAAAAATTCAATTTTGATTTGAATTGAAATGGAAGTCGAAAATGTTTTTTAAACGAATTCAAAACTATTTATAAAATTCGTTTTAAATAGAAATCGACGAAATATATATTATATATATAATATAATGGCCTGAATAGAACGCGCCGCGCCGCGGGAGTTCGTGAATTTCGACCATTTATTTCAAACGGACATTACGGGAGATCCGACCGTCGGATTCTCCTAAAACCGGAACCGTTGGGTTCGTATCGAAAAGAGCTTTCTAACTGTGAAAACCCGTAACTTCCCCGTAAAGGAAAGCGTCGGATAGTTCGAGAACAAGCCACAATAGAACGCATATAAAAGAACATTTCATTGTATATTACAACAATGCATCAGATTACAAGAATATACAGAGTATGAATAAATATTACACAGAAATATCAGAGATTTAAATTACATTTAAATACATAGCAGCGGAAAATAATACAATACACAACTAGAAGAGATATACGGATACAAAGCTTTCCGGATATCGTTTCAGCTGTAAACCAGGATCCTGTGAATATAAATCTGCAAAACCAAAACTACTAGCTGCCCGTGTCAAAATAGGGGCACCCAGAGTTTAGGTTAAAACAATAAACTCCAGGTCAGTCATGTGACTGGTGTGAGAACTAAAACAGTTATTATTCTTTATTTTAAGAGTTAGGTAAATCAAGGGACCACGTCGTATAACACGGAACGGGTTTCCTCCCAAGAATACCAGTGCATAAAACAAACAGCGCAATGCTAAATAAAGAAAAATGAAGCTGTTATAAGACCCAGGTCCCATCACACAATGCAACGCAGCCGAGGATAGGGTTTTCCCTTATAACAGCCAAAGAATGCTTGATACGTTTAAAGCAAATCATTTGATACTATAATAAGTGCATAGTGTATAAAACAACTTCAAATCATAAGTATCAATCATAGGCGGCATGAATGCCCCATAACACTATGTCGCCATATATAAGTTTACAATCAAAACCGCAAGACGTCGTATTGGAAGTTGGGTTATCATTTATGGTATGAACCGAGGCTAGGAGCAAGATCCTCAACCGATTCGAGACGCTCTAGTCCGCCCCTCAGGAACAGCCGCAACTGCCCCTTGGATCGTCAGGGCCGGTCCACCGATGTGGATTATTATGCCTGAACACTACGTTTCCCCGTCCTTTGGGGCGTAAGCCTGGCCCGTCAGCCGACCAGAAGCATCGGCCGAAACCGATATCACGAGGCGCCTCGCTTTTCAGCAAGTAATAATAAGTAACATCCACATGAGTCAAACTCGTCAGCCAGTTCAAGCACTGACGCCACTCATAACTAGAAAGAAACGCATGTCCTCCCTGAGGTCCGTCTCCCGTTTTTGATTCATACCGGGTGTGATACTCGCGAATCAACGTTACACAAAGCTACGCCACAAAGGCCGTGCTTCGATCATCAACCACAAGACTTTGCTTTTCAACAGAAGCCTTGATCATTTGCATCTTAGCATGCCACACAGGCAATTCACTCCATGCGATTGATATCCATCAATATATAACCCCTGAGCTCGTACGTCTCAGAGAAGGGCGTTAAGCAAGAGAATAAATCCTCCGCCGCCAAACAGATATATATTTAATAGAGATCAATCACACGGACTAAAATCCAATGTCAGACACACAGTCCATTTACAAGTCCGTTCTGGGTCTGAACGAAACCGGAGGCACCTAGTACCCCGCATATCCATCGATCTCCAAATACGTCTGGACGATAGCTAACTGTTTCCATCTTCTTGGGTGTACAGCCCAATCAAGATCATCAGTAATTACCCAAACGACGTGAAGACCTACGGTCTTCGACCATCGTCTTCATCTTCGACTTATCGTCGTATCAGTTATTCAGAATGGGATAAACCCGGTCTTTCCGAATAACTCGCGTATATTTTAAATAAGTGTTACACAAACACAACATACGCCTCATTCCAATTCATCAGTCACTAACCGTAAATTAATCAAGAGAATAATTCCCCAAATATTAACCCCGAAGGCCGAAACCAACATCAGATCAATATCCAGAAAACCATTCTGCTTGGCTAACCGACAGTTAGTTTCTAAATTTCACATTCATAGGGAAAGGCCCCCATTAATTTTATCCAAGATAAATTCCTTGAATTTATTATTTATTCTATTTTTGAATCTCAATTCAAACTAGTCGGGATTAGCGAACCTTACCGAAGTAATCATTTATTTTAATTTCCGCATCCCAACCTATTCATCCCATGAAGTAAAACTGGTGATACTTCATATCTAACACCACAGTGTTATCGGTAAATTCAATTACCATTTCACGTTCAAATCTAATTAAAGATTTAACTATCGCCTGGAGCAAAACTGGTGATACTCCATTTTCGATCATTTCAATCTAATTAAAGATTCATTAAAACTCCACTTAGTTTTAATCTTCGACTGGGTTAAAGAATCCGTGTCATTTAAAAACACAGTTCACGATAAACCCAAAATCACATTCATTAATTATCGGGTTAAAGAACGAGTGTTGTTTAAAACACTGTTCACGATAAACCCAAAAATCAATATCAATTCAATTCCAATTAAATATTATTTAATTGGTACACTTCATTAAATCTAAATAAAAAGATTTAATCTTTTCTCAACTGGGTTCAAGAACAGTGTTAGTGAAGACACCATTCACGACAAACCCAAATCACATTTGATATTCAATACAAGGCTCTGAATAGAAAATATACCGGCTTATATTCAATATCAAATTCTACGACTAACAAATATCGCATTGGAAATAACGATATATATATATCTTTCAAATTTCCATAACAACATTTGTATAATCACGAAATCCAACATCGAAATATTCCGAAGACAATTTCGATTCAAATCCATTCCAATGCAATCATTGGAAATTTTGGTTATTTTCAAAACCATTTCAAATTCAATTTATTTATTTAAAAATAAATAGAATTATAATTCTAGTTCAAAACTAGTTCATTTCGATAAAAATCTATTTTTATCTTTTCAAATATGGAGTTTTTCATCCCAATTCTTTCTAAATCATTTCTTATGATTTTACATAAATTATTACTATTTTTAATAATTTTATCAAGGCCCGTACAGTCGATTTCCATCAATGGCCATCGAACTGCACTTACAGCGACCTTTTTCGAATTTGATTTGGACATAATTCCAAATCCAACCGTTAGATTTCAAATTTCTAATATTCGTTAGAAAGCTCTTTTCGATACGAACCCAACGGTTCCGGTTTTAGGAGAATCCGACGGTCGGATCTCCCGTAATGTCCGTTTGAAATAAATGGTCGAAATTCACGAACTGCCGCGGCGCGGCGCGTTCTATTCAGGCCATTATATTATATATATAATATATATATAATATATTTCGTCGATTTCTATTTAAAACGAATTATATAAATAGTTTTAATATTCGTTTCAAAAGCAATCTCAACTTCCATTTCAATTCAAATCAAAATTGAATTCTTCTTTATAAATTCGTTTTAAAATTCATTTCTATTCAATTCAAATTTCAATTCAATTTGAATTCATTTCAATTCGCTTTCAATTCAATTTGAATTCGTTTTCAATTCATTTCGAAATCGTTTTAAAATCGATATAAATATCGTTCACGTCAAAATGGCGTCAATCTAATCATCACGGCTTCACATATTTCTATTTTCAAATATTCTATTTCAAATATTTCTTTCTCAAAATAGTTGTTATTATCAAAATATTTCGTTCAACACATGACCAATCTCAATGGATGAGTACTGTCAACACATGGACCTTTGTTTTATATTGATAAAAATGTAAATTTTATTATTAAAATATTTCGTTCAACACATGACCAATCTCAATGGACGAGTACTGTCGACACATGAACCTTTATTTTATAATATTCTTTATTTTCTAAATTGGAATGAGGCCCAATCAATTACCATATAAAGATAATTATATGGATTTTCATACAACACATGTATATCATAGCATTGAAAAATAATCAACCATCAACCAAAGTGCACTACACTGTATAAGCATCAAATATAGATATTCAACGCTTATAACAGCCTGTCAATCAATCGATCGACATATTTAATCAATCAGGATGAGTGAACTTCAAATTTCATCCCAATACCCGTGTGGGGTTTCAAACAATCAAACACAGATTTTATTTGTGCAGTTGGGCGATGTGTAAAAGTTATCGTCCCAATCAATGTCATTCAAATAGGTGTACATAAACAAACCATCCGGTTTGTAAATGAATATTTTATTTTATCATATGAATTTCTATTCAGTTCATTTCTTTAAATAAAATGATATTTTTATTTTTCTAACATATTTTAGAAAATTTCGGCGGCATAACGACACGATACTAGAAACGGGACGAGGCCTAGCCTTGTCCCCGGTCTAGTGAAGGCCCACGCCATTCACACATCAATCAATCCATTCATTTCACCAAACAATTCAATTTCAATCAAATAATCTAACTTATTTTTGCAATCAAACAAACAAGTCCATGGTCTGTGGACGATTGTGTCGGGTGCTACTAAGCACCGTCTGCATCCTAGTATATATATATAACTAGAAAAGAAATTTAGAGTGAGAAGTTCTCACCAATAGCTATCCAATACCACGACTCTTCTTTTAGAGAAATCTTCATCGTTATCGCATCTTTGTCACCTTCGTTGCCCGTATTCACTACATATGTAAAAATCACATTTTTACTTCGCTATTCAACGTATAAAATTCGAATTTTTACTATGCTATTCAATATATAAAAATCGTATTTTTACTATGCTATTCAATATATAAAAATCATATTTTTACTTCGATGTTCAATATATAAAAATCATATTTTTACTTCGATGTTCAATATATAAAAATCATATTTTTATTTCGAAGTTCAATATATAAAAATCATATTTTTACTTTAATGCCATACATACAAAAATCACATTTTTAATACGCTACTCCATATAATAAAAATCCAATCTTTTTGTTTACAAAAATCTGATTTCTACATATATAAAATCAAGGCTTTTCATATTTAAAAATCAAAACTTTATGTTAAGTAAAAATCAAAACTTTATCCGCTACTTCATATAAGGAAAAATCCAACTTTTATACGCTTCATACAAATAAAAGATCCAATTTTTATCTACCATACTATTTTCAAATCAAAGTGTTCTAATTTTTCAAAACAATGGAATATTTTTATCTTTAAAACAATGGTATATTTTTATCTTTAAAACAATGTATATTTATATCTTTAAAACAATGGTATATTTTTATCTTTAAAACAATGGTATATTTATATTTCAAAAACAAAGTTACATACATTTAAAAAAAAAGCCATATATACATATATAAGAATTTCAGTACATTTTAATTACTACAGTAATTAAACAATTACACTAATATTTAACTAAATATAATTAAGGGCGTAATTACATTGATTAAGGAAGGGGGTTGCTCTGTCTTCCCTTCAGGTAAGTCGTGATTCACCAAACCCATCGATCAACTTAGGGTTCACCGTTCTTCCACCTCGCTTGACCGGAGGTTCATCAACGGGCGGCGCTCGAAGCGCCGGAAGGCTCTCCCCCCACGCCAACGACGGCAAGCCACTCGGTGGCCCCACCTGCTTGAATACCGGGCCCGAAGTCGGCTCTTTTGAGTATGAAATCCAAACGATTCAAGCAACGAGAAATGATCAACCTAGTATAGATTAGAAGAGCGCGAAGAGGGCTTTGATTTTCATGTATAATCTTGTTGAATTAACGATCTGATTTGGTGAAATTTTGAGGGGAACAAGCGAACGATTTTAGCCGCTAAGACGTATAGAGGCGGCGACCCGATGGAAAATGAATTGGGGTTTTAGAAAGGGCTATATATAATATTTTATTTAATTTAATTCCAAAAATTGTTACTTTCTAATCTGAACCCCAAATCAAACCCAACGACTGTCGCCCCTAGCTAATTATCCCCATTCTGAACACAATGGGATATGCCACTCAAGCCAATTCAGCCGTTTCGATCTTTTTCTGTCAAAATCAAAATATAAATCCTTTATATTTTGAAGTTGAACGCGCATTTCAATTTACCGGGGTCACATACGGATTCTAAAAATCATAGAAAAATAGTTTCTAGCTTTGTATTGATGATACGGTCCTAACAAAACTAATTTCGTCAAATTCTGAGACTGTTTGAAAAATGGCCATTTTCCAGTCGATTAAAATCAACTGAAACTGGTCAAACGCGTTTTCCTTTGCCACGCTCACATATTGATTCGAAAAATTATGAAATTTAAAACCTAGCAATAATTTGACATCACGGACCCAACAAAAGTGTTTTCGTCGAAATCCGAGGTCGTTTGCAAAATGTCCATTTTTAAGGGCCTGAATTCCATAGCGACTATTCAGAATTTTCAACTGGACATATCTTTTGATTCCCGCTATGAAATTTCGATCTTTCGGATTCGTTGGAAAGATATTATCAATTAGATCCTAATGTTTTTGGTTTCACTAAAATCCGGATTGTTTTGCACCCGGTACATTCAATTGAAGTTTGAAATCGAATTATCGAACTACCGCGCCATTTTCAATTCTATTTATAAATATATATAAATATTTATATTCTAACGACGACGTATATAAATATATACGTCGAATTATATTCAAAATAAATTTCTCATCGATTATTATTTAAAATAATTCATTTTAAATAATCAAAATTCGCTAAAATTGCCAAAATAAAAATTTTAAACTGGCCCAGATTTTCGGGTTGTTACAATCTCCCCCACTTAAAACTTTTCGTCCCCGAAAAGGAACAAAGTCGAAAGTGGTTTGATTAATCAACTCTACGTTCGATCCGGCTTTCATTCTCCAACTTTTCAGTTTCTGGGAATTTTCAAAAATTTCAAAAATTTGGCTAACACCCTAAATTTTCGAAAAATTTCGCCATAACCTCCCCTGCACCGGGAGCATCGGGGAATTTCAAATAGCTTCCCCGGTCCTTCAGATCTCAAAAAGAAAAAGAAAAAGCCAAGCGGCTAGCCAATAGGCTCATAAAATCATCATCACCCAAACAAAACAGTAAATTATGTAGTAAACATGTACCTATTTGTCGGGCAAACAAATTTTATTCTCTGCTCTAGCCTCCTTGCTATGACCTGTTCAATGCAAGTATATGTATATGCAAGCAAATGCGACCAATTTTCAATATAATTCAATATTTGATTCAATTAGGCTAAATGGTTCAAAATTATCAAACAAATGAACAAACAACACAAACATCAATCAATTAGTGAATTAGAGTTTCAAATTCATAATTTTGATATATATACTGAAAATCTTGTTTTTGATGCCAATTCACAACAATGTGTTCTAACTATATATATAAGTTTTGGTTCTCACACCAGTCTAATGGAAATATATAGATATCACACCTTCGTCACTCGAAAATAAATGCTGATGATGTTTCGAACCACCATCAGAACATTGTCGGGCTACTAGAGTGCGGTTCTATATCTACCCGGTATATTAAAACTTCGAATATACGTTCATGACGCGTATATGCAAAATCTTTATATATCAGATTGTCCATACTCAAAATAAATAAATATTCAAATACGTTTAAAATGATTTAAATTTTTAATACAAAATTGTTTCATTTGAAAAATATACTCTTCACACTCGTTCTAGGATACTACTGATCCTATCTCTAACGAGTCATTCTAATTGGATATTGCTAATCCAATATCTGATGGATTCTTTCGTATGGTTCTAATGTGCCTTGTTCTCGAGCTCTGTAAACCAAAGCTCTGATACCAACTGTGAAAACCCGTAACTTCCCCGTAAAGGAAAGCGTCGGATAGTTCGAGAACAAGCCACAATAGAACGCATATAAAAGAACATTTCATTGTATATTACAACAATGCATCAGATTACAAGAATATACAGAGTATGAATAAATATTACACAGAAATATCAGAGATTTAAATTACATTTAAATACATAGCAGCGGAAAATAATACAATACACAACTAGAAGAGATATACGGATACAAAGCTTTCCGGATATCGTTTCAGTTGTAAACCAGGATCCTGTGAATATAAATCTGCAAAACCAAAACTACTAGCTGCCCGTGTCAAAATAGGGGCACCCAGAGTTTAGGTTAAAACAATAAACTCCAGGTCAGTCATGTGACTGGTGTGAGAACTAAAACAGTTATTATTCTTTATTTTAAAAGTTAGGTAAATCAAGGGACCACGCCGTATAACACGGAACGGGTTTCCTCCCAAGAATACCAGTGCATAAAACAAACAGCGCAATGCTAAATAAAGAAAAATGAAGCTGTTATAAGACCCAGGTCCCATCACACAATGCAACGCAGCCGAGGATAGGGTTTTCCCTTATAACAGCCAAAGAATGCTTGATACGTTTAAAGCAAATCATATGATACTATAATAAGTGCATAGTGTATAAAACAACTTCAAATCATAAGTATCAATCATAGGCGGCATGAATGCCCCATAACACTATGTCGCCATATATAAGTTTACAATCAAAACCGCAAGACGTCGTATTGGAAGTTGGGTTATCATTTATGGTATGATCCGAGGCTAGGGGCAAGATCCTCAACCGATTCGAGACGCTCTAGTCCGCCCCTCAGGAACAGCCGCAACTGCCCCTTGGATCGTCAGGGCCAGTCCACCGATGTGGATTATTATGCCTGAACACTACGTTTCCCCGCCCTTTGGGGCGTAAGCCTGGCCCGTCAGCCGACCAGAAGCATCGGCCGAAACCGATATCACGAGGCGCCTCGCTTTTCAGCAAGTAATAATAAGTAACATCCACATGAGTCAAACTCGTCAGCCAGTTCAAGCACTGACGCCACTCATAACTAGAAAGAAACGCATGTCCTCCCTGAGGTCCGTCTCCCGTTTTTGATTCATACCGGGTGTGATACTCGCAAGTCAACGTTACACAAAGCTACGCCACAAAGGCCGTGCTTCGATCATCAACCACAAGACTTTGCTTTTCAACAGAAGCCTTGATCATTTGCATCTTAGCATGCCACACAGGCAATTCACTCCATGCGATTGATATCCATCAATATATAACCCTTGAGCTCGTACGTCTCAGATAAGGGCGTTAAGCAAGAGAATAAATCCTCCGCCGCCAAACTGATATATATTTAATAGAGATCAATCACACGGACTAAAATCCAATGTCAAACACACAGTCCATTTACAAGTCCGTTCTGGGTCTGAACGAAACCGGAGGCACCTAGTACCCCGCATATCCATCGATCTCCAAATACGTCTGGACGATCACTAACTGTTTCCATCTTCTTGGGTGTACAGCCCAATCAAGATCATCAGTAATTACCCAAACGACGTGAAGACCTCCGGTCTTCGACCATCGTCTTCATCTTCGACTTATCGTCGTATCATTTATTCAGAATGGGATAAACCCGGTCTTTCCGAATAACTCGCGTATATTTTAAATAAGTGTTACACAAACACAACATACGCCTCATTCCAATTCATCAGTCACTAACCGTAAATTAATCAAGAGAATAATTCCCCAAATATTAACCCCGAAGGCCGAAACCAACATCAGATCAATATCCAGAAAACCATTCTGCTTGGCTAACCGACAGTTAGTTTCTAAATTTCACATTCATAGGGAAAGGCCCCCATTAATTTTATCCAAGATAAATTCCTTGAATTTATTATTTATTCTATTTTTGAATCTCAATTCAAACTAGTCGGGATTAGCGAACCTTACCGAAGTAATCATTTATTTTAATTTCCCCATCCCAACCTATTCATCCCATGAAGTAAAACTGGTGATACTTCATATCTAACACCACAGTGTTATCGGTAAATTCAATTACCATTTCACGTTCAAATCTAATTAAAGATTTAACTATCGCCTGGAGCAAAACTGGTGATACTCCATTTTCGATCATTTCAATCTAATTAAAGATTCATTAAAACTCCACTTAGTTTTAATCTTCGACTGGGTTAAAGAATCCGTGTCATTTAAAAACACAGTTCACGATAAACCCAAAATCACATTCATTAATTATCGGGTTAAAGAACGAGCGTTGTTTAAAACACTGTTCACGATAAACCCAAAAATCAATATCAATTCAATTCCAATTAAATATTATTTAATTGGTACACTTCATTAAATCTAAATAAAAAGATTTAATCTTGTCTCAACTGGGTTCAAGACCAGTGTTAGTGAAGACACCATTCACGACAAACCCAAATCACATTTGATATTCAATACAAGGCTCTGAATAGAAAATATACCGGCTTATATTCAATATAAAATTCTACGACTAACAAATATCGCATTGGAAATAACGATATATATATATATATCTTTCAAATTTCCATAACAACATTTGTATAATCACGAAATCCAACATCGGAATATTCCGAAGACAATTTCGATTCAAATCCATTCCAATGCAATCATTGGAAATTTTGGTTATTTTCAAAACCATTTCAAATTCAATTTATTTATTTAAAAATAAATAGAATTATAATTCTAGTTCAAAACTAGTTCATTTCGATAAAAATCTATTTTTATCTTTTCAAATATGGAGTTTTTCATCCCAATTCTTTCTAAATCATTTCTTATGATTTTACATAAATTATTACTATTTTTAATAATTTTATCAAGGCCCGTACAGTCGATTTCCATCAATGGCCATCAAACTGCACTTACAACGACCTTTTTCGAATTTGATTTGGACATAATTCCAAATCCAACCGTTAGATTTCAAATTTCTAATATTCGTTAGAAAGCTCTTTTCGATACGAACCCAACGGTTCCGGTTTTAGGAGAATCCGACGGTCGGATCTCTCGTAATGTCCGTTTGAAATAAATGGTCGAAATTCACGAACTGCCGCGGCGCGGCGCGTTCTATTCAGGCCATTATATTATATATATAATATATATATAATATATTTCATCGATTTCTATTTAAAACGAATTATATAAATAGTTTTAATATTCGTTTCAAAAGCAATCTCAACTTCCATTTCAATTCAAATCAAAATTGAATTCTTCTTTATAAATTCGTTTTAAAATTCATTTCTATTCAATTCAAATTTCAATTCAATTTGAATTCATTTCAATTCGCTTTCAATTCAATTTGAATTCGTTTTCAATTCATTTCGAAATCGTTTTAAAATCGATATAAATATCGTTCACGTCAAAATGGCGTCAATCTTATCATCACGGCTTCACATATTTCTATTTTCAAATATTCTATTTCAAATATTTCTTTCTCAAAATAGTTGTTATTATCAAAATATTTCGTTCAACACATGACCAATCTCAATGGATGAGTACTGTCAACACATGAACCTTTGTTTTATATTGATAAAAATGTAAATTTTATTATTAAAATATTTCGTTCAACACATGACCAATCTCAATGGATGAGTACTGTCAACACATGAACCTTTATTTTATAATATTCTTTATTTTCTAAATTGGAATGAGGCCCAATCAATTACCATATAAAGTTAATTATATGGATTTTCATACAACACATGTATATCATAGCATTGAAAAATAATCAACCATCAACCAAAGTGCACTACACTGTATAAGCATCAAATATAGATATTCAACGCTTATAACAGCCTGTCAATCAATCGATCGACATATTTAATCAATCAGGATGAGTGAACTTCAAATTTCATCCCAATACCCGTGTGGGGTTTCAAACAATCAAACACAGATTTTATTTGTGCAGTTGGGCGATGTGTAAAAGTTATCGTCCCAATCAATGTCATTCAAATAGGTGTACATAAACAAACCATCTGGTTTGTAAATGAATATTTTATTTTATCATATGAATTTCTATTCAGTTCATTTCTTTAAATAAAATGATATTTTTATTTTTCTAACATATTTTAGAAAATTTCGGCGGCATAACGGCACGATACTAGAAACGGGACGAGGCCTAGCCTTGTCCCCGGTCTAGTGAAGACCCACGCCATTCACACATCAATCAATCCATTCATTTCACCAAACAATTCAATTTCAATCAAATAATCTAACTTATTTTTGCAATCAAACAAACAAGTCCATGGTCTGTGGACGATTGTGTCGGGTGCTACTAAGCACCGTCTGCATCCTAGTATATATATATAGCTAGAAAAGAAATTTAGAGTGAGAAGTTCTCACCAATAGCTATCCAATACCACGACTCTTCTTTTAGAGAAATCTTCATCGTTATCGCATCTTTGTCACCTTCGTTGCCCGTATTCACTACATATGTAAAAATCACATTTTTACTTCGCTATTCAACGTATAAAAATCGAATTTTTACTATGCTATTCAATATATAAAAATCGTATTTTTACTATGCTATTCAATATATAAAAATCATATTTTTACTTCGATGTTCAATATATAAAAATCATATTTTTACTTCGATGTTCAATATATAAAAATCATATTTTTATTTCGAAGTTCAATATATAAAAATCATATTTTTACTTTAATGCCATACATACAAAAATCACATTTTTAATACGCTACTCCATATAATAAAAATCCAATCTTTTTGTTTACAAAAATCTGATTTCTACATATATAAAAATCAAGGCTTTTCATATTTAAAAATCAAAACTTTATGTTAAGTAAAAATCAAAACTTTATCCGCTACTTTATATAAGGAAAAATCCAACTTTTATACGCTTCATACAAATAAAAGATCCAATTTTTATCTACCATACTATTTTCAAATCAAAGTGTTCTAATTTTTCAAAACAATGGAATATTTTTATCTTTAAAACAATGGTATATTTTTATCTTTAAAACAATGTATATTTATATCTTTAAAACAATGGTATATTTTTATCTTTAAAACAATGGTATATTTATATTTCAAAAACAAAGTTACATACATTTAAAAAAAAAGCCATATATATATATATATAAGAATTTCAGTACATTTTAATTACTACAGTAATTAAACAATTACACTAATATTTAACTAAATATAATTAAGGGCGTAATTACATTGATTAAGGAAGGGGGTTGCTCTGTCTTCCTTTCAGGTAAGTCGTGATTCACCAAACCCATCGATCAACTTAGGGTTCACCATTCTTCCACCTCGCTTGACCGGAGGTTCATCAACGGGCGCCGCTCGAAGCGCCGGAAGGCTCTCCCCCCACGCCAACGACGGCAAGCCACTCGGTGGCCCCACCTGCTTGAATACCGGGCCCGAAGTCGGCTCTTTTGAGTATGAAATCCAAACGATTCAAGCAACGAGAAATGATCAACCTAGTATAGATTAGAAGAGCGCGAAGAGGGCTTTGATTTTCATGTATAATCTTGTTGAATTAACGATCTGATTTGGTGAAATTTTGAAGAGAACAAGCGAACGATTTTAGCCGCTAAGACGTATAGAGGCGGCGACCCGATGGAAAATGAATTGGGGTTTTAGAAAGGGCTATATATAATATTTTATTTAATTTAATTCCAAAAATTGTTACTTTCTAATCTGAACCCCAAATCAAACCCAACGACTGTCGCCCCTAGCTAATTATCCCCATTCTGAACACAATGGGATATGCCACTCAAGCCAATTCAGCCGTTTCGATCTTTTTCTGTCAAAATCAAAATATAAATCCTTTATATTTTGAAGTTGAACGCGCATTTCAATTTACCGGGGTCACATACGGATTCTAAAAATCATAGAAAAATAGTTTCTAGCTTCGTATTGATGATACGGTCCTAACAAAACTAATTTCGTCAAATTCTAAGACTGTTTGAAAAATGGCCATTTTCCAGTCGATTAAAATCAACTGAAACTGGTCAAACGCGTTTTCCTTTGCCACGCTCACATATTGATTCGAAAAATTATGAAATTTAAAACCTAGCAATAATTTGACATCACGGACCCAACAAAAGTGTTTTCGTCGAAATCCGAGGTCGTTTGCAAAATGTCCATTTTTAAGGGCCTGAATTCCATAGCGACTATTCAGAATTTTCAACTGGACATATCTTTTGATTCCCGCTATGAAATTTCGATCTTTCGGATTCGTTGGAAAGATATTATCAATTAGATCCTAATGTTTTTGGTTTCACTAAAATCCGGATTGTTTTGCACCCGGTACATTCAATTGAAGTTTGAAATCGAATTATCGAACTACCGCGCCATTTTCAATTCTATTTATAAATATATATAAATATTTATATTCTAACGACGACGTATATAAATATATACATCGAATTATATTCAAAATAAATTTCTCGTCGATTATTATTTAAAATAATTCATTTTAAATAATCAAAATTCGCTAAAATTGCCAAAATAAAAATTTTAAACTGGCCCAGATTTTCGGGTTGTTACACTAACGAATATTAGAAATTTGAAATCTAACGGTTGGATTTGGAGATACGTCCAAATCAAATTTGAAAAAGGTCGCTGTAAGTGCAGTTCGATAGCCGTTGATGGAAATCGACTGTACGGGCCTTGATAAAATTATTAAAAATATCAATAATTTGTGTAAAATCATAAGAAATGATTTGGGAAAAATTGGGATGAAAAACTCCATATTTGAAAAGATAAAAAATATAGATTTTTATCGAAATGAACTAGTTTTGAACTAAAATTAAAACCCGTTTATTTTTAAATAATTAAACTGGATTTGGAATGGGTTTTAAACAGAATTGATTCGTGGGTTTATCGTGAACGGTGTTTTAAATAACACTAGTTCTTTAACCCGATAAGAAATAGAATGTGATTTGGGTTTATCGTGAACTGTGTTTTAAACGACATTAGTTCTTTAACCCAGTAAGAGGAGTTTTAATGAATCTGCAATTAGATTGAAATGTGAATTGATAATCTAAATTATCAAATTTAGAAAGTGAGCGAGAATGGAGTATCACCAGTTTTGCTCCAAAGCGATAGTTAAATCTTTAATTAGATTTGAACGTGAAATGGTAATTAATTTTACCGACAACACTATGGTGTTAAATATGGAGTATTACCAGTTTTGCTTCATGGGATGAATATGTTGGGATTGGGAAATAAAATAAATAATTACTTCGGTATGGTTCGCTAATCCCGACTAATTTAGAAAACCATAATTTGGTTTGAAACGACATCCAAAGGAAGATTAAAGGATAAATTTTAAAGAATTTATCTTGGTTAAAGTTAATGGGAACCTTTCCCTAAGAATATGGAATTGGAATGAGGCGTTTGTTGTGTTTTTGCAACATTTGTTTTTAATATAGCGGGTTGTTCAGAAAGGCCGAATTTATACCCATTCTGAATAACCGATTCGACGATATGTCGAAGATGAAGACGATGGTCGAAGACCGGAAGTCTTCACATCGTTTGGATAATTACTGACGATCCTGATTGGGCTGTACACCCAAGAGGATGGAAATAGTTGGTGGTCGTCCAGACGTACTTGGAGATGGATGGATATGCGAGGAAAGTGCCTCCGGTTTCGTTCAGACCCAGAACGAACTTGTAAATGGATTGTGTGTCTGACATTGGATTTTATTCTGTGTTGATTGATTTCTGTTAAATATATATCTGTTTGGCGGCGGAGAATTTATTCTCTTGCTTAACGCCCTTCTCTGAGACGTACGAGCTTAGAGGTTATATATCGATAGATATCAATCGCATGGCATGAATTGCCTGTGTGGCATGCTGAGCTGCATGGATCAAGGCTTCGGTTGAAAAGCAAAGTCTTGTGGTTGATGATCAAAGCACGGCCTACGTGGCAGCTTTGTGTATAACGTGAATTCGCGAGCCTCACACCTCGGTATGAGTCAAAAACGGGATACTGACTGCAGGGAGAGCACGACATTTCTTTCTAGCTTTGGTGGTGTCAGTGACTTACCAGCCCTGACATTTATATACTTTTCACCTATGTGGTTGTTGGATGAGGCGCCTCGATTTTAGGTCTGTAAGGACCGGGAAACGTGTGTTCAGGCATAATTAATCCTCTAACGTAAGTGAGGACCGGCCCTGAAGCATCCAGGATTGCCCAGAGTGTGTAGTCCTGAGGCATTTGCTAGAGTGTCTCGAACGCGGAGAGGAGCTTGCCCCTTGCCTCGACTCATGACGGAAATCCAATTTCCAATACGTGTATTTCGATTTTATTTGTAGAGCCTAGTATGGAGACATAGTGGGATGGGGCACTCATGCCGTCTATGATTTATATTTATGATTGAAATGTTTTGACACTATACACTTATTATAGTATCAAATGATTTGTTTTAAACGTACCAAGCATGTTTGGCTGTTATAAGGTAAAACCCTATCCTCCGGCTTGCGTTGCATTGTGTGATGGGACCTGGGTCTTATAATAGCTTCATTTTTCAAAAAAGCATTGCGTTGTTTATTCTATGCACTGGTATTCTTGGGAGGAAACCCGTTCCGTGTTATACGGCGTGGTCCTTTGAATTACTCTATTTTAAAGTAAAGCTTTAAATAACTATTTTAGTTCTCACACCAGTCACATGACTGACCTGGAGTTTATTGTTTTAACCTAAACTCTGGGTGCCCATATTTTCGACACGAGCAGCTAGTAGTTTTGGTTTTGCAGATTTATATTCACAGGATCCTGGTTTACAGCTGGAATGATATCCGGAAAGCTCTGTATCCGTATATCACCTTCAGTTGTGCTTTGTATTATTTTCCGCTGCTATGTAATTTATTGTAATCTCTGATATTTATCGAATGTAATTTATTCAATTATACTCTGTATATTCTTGTATCTGATGGAATTGTTGTAATAGCAATGAAATGTTCTTCCGTCTGTGTTCTGATTTGTCCTGTTCTCAAATGATCAGGGGTTTCGAACGGTCTAGATCGGTTTAACGACTGATTCGGATCGAGCGAAATTCCTTGCCATCACAACAAGGATGCATAAGTTGAAATCATACTTCTTAAAGGCCTTTGGATATTCAATATTTCTCATATATCATTAGAAAGATTATGAAGTTAGTGATTTAATGGCGAAACAACTTGCCGGTAACATGAAATTAGAAGGATACGCTCCCTTTTTTCTTTCTGTTTATTTCATTAAAATTCAAGGAACCAGAGAAACTGCTCCTCTGATTTGTTACAAGGCCATATAACAACTGAACGATTATGTCAAAAAACATCTTATAAAAAAATCTGGGGTGGCCCTGGGGTAAGGCCAATAAGGCGACCGCCTAGGGCCTCCGACTTTATATTGTGCATATTTGAACATGTTCCAATAGCCAAGGGCCTTCGATATCTCAATCTGCCTAGGGTCTTCGATCATTTTATGGATTTCAGGGCCGGCCCTGAAAAAATTTCTTGTACCAGCAGTTCAACAGGGACAAAACATAATTGCTATATATATTGCCTTGTTTTACTTTGAGAACTAAGGATGAAATCACCCTGAGATTTTTGTGGTACTTGTAGAAGTGCAACTAAATGTGTATTGTTGATGTTGGATGGTCTAGTTGATAAGGAATGTAGCAGTGACAATTGTGTAGTATATGGGGATTAAATGTAAAAAACCAGTGAGATGAACAGAGCATGACATGAACATAATGTATAATAACAGAATGTGAAAATTTAAAAACACTTTTTTGATAAATGAAACGAAATAGTTTTAGCAAGTGAAGGTGTGATGCAATGCAAAACCAGTGTTGTAAAACACTGCAAATTTTTTAGTGACTGAAATACAAAAGAACGTTAAACTAGAACAAGCAACAGCAGCAGCTCAAAAACCGAAGACAAATTTGTAACAAAATGCAAATGGTTTTTTATTTTTATTTTATTTTTAAAGATAAGACTAACAATAAAAGAAGAAAAGCAAAGCAACAAACTAAACAAAAAGATGCAAAAATCAAGAGCTGAAACCAATGAAACAGAAGAATAAGTTTAAAAAAAATAGTGCAAGCTTAGTAGGAACAGAATGAAATGCACAATGTGGTGGCTAATGGCAGTTGTTTGGGTTTGAATGTGAAAATAAGTGGGAACATGAATTTGAAAAGGAGTGAACAGAACAGATGAATGCACAAACCAACACAAATGAAAACAGAAACCAAAAACTAATAACTGAAATTTGTGGAATGAATGATGTTCAGAAGCTACACATAACAGAACTAAAAGCACTGACTAATCCACCTACCCTCCTCCAATGCCTCTAACATCTTCACCAGATCCTTTGGCCTCATCTTAACATCCACCCCTTCTCCTATTTCAACTACTTCACGTCCTCTCTGATTCCATCGTCCCAAACATTCCCCACACTCTTGATATAAACACATAATCAGATCTTTCTTAAGTTCTTTGGACCCATATCTAAAAGGTTGTTCGTCATCGGGGAGATCGCTTCATAGGAGGCCTTGTTGACGTTGGAAACCACAAACGACTCGGGGTTAAGATCTAGAATTTCACATCTAATTCGTGGGATCTTAGACTGCCTCTCCCTGACAATTTCAGATCTGGTGACTACTCCCAATGTGTATGCTTTACAACTAACTCTTGTTCATGTAATGTGCCTACTCAAGCTAGATCTACTCATCTGACCTAAAGTCAAATTCATGGAGTCTAGTCTGTTACTCCACTAGCCTAACTCCACTAGCCGATGTGTCAGCTTCCTTATCAAGCAAGTTGTTATAACTTAGCATTATGCATGGAATCCATGAAGCATTCAGTTGTAAAATTACTGCCCATGATATATCGTTTGAAATTTATGAATAATTCTGCTAGAAAATTTTCCTATTTGACTTGTCTACTAGTTGGTGGGCTAAAAAAAATGAAAGCGCTAAAGATTTTCCGGACTCAATTTTACCTCCTACGTGTAAGTAGTGACATGTAAATAAATATACTACTGTAGTTGGTGCCAAAAAAAAAAACTGAAAGCACTGAAAATAACTTTTTCTAATGACAACTAACACATAATAAAAATTGCACACAACAAAATCACATAAATTAGATGGATACAAAAGTAAAATATCATTCACTCCAATGCGGTTTTCCTAAATAGGCTAATATTTCTGATTCAGTATGCATTATTGGTGCGAATATACATTGTTTCAAAATCTAATAACTATATGGAAGTTGTACCTAAGCCAATTGCTCCTTCAACGTTCATTCTTTTTATTGATAATGTTAGTGATTACATTAAATATTTTTTCACATGATTGATGTTATGTTTAAAGCAATTGAAGCACTAAATTAAATTTTAGTAGCATTATGAATATTCGCAAAAAAGGATTAAACAGTCTAAAATTGAAGAGACCGGAAACACTTAAAGCAACAGGAACATCAATCTTTATATACCTTAATTGGTGTCATATTTGCTATTTGCATGAACAAATTAATCACAGACATAAATACTTAATGGCTGTCATATAAGCACAAACACTTAATGGTTGTCATATAAGCACAAACACTTGATGGCAGTCATATTAGCATTCTGAATTAACATACCACAAAAAGTTGCATATGCACACACATAATAAACAACCATTTAACTAAATAATGACAAACTGAATATTAATGAGAGAATAACATAGACATCACTTAATAAAAGATTGACTTTCGTATTTGCATAAACTCAATGGGTTTACAGGAAATTAACTGCATGGGGAAACTAATTTACTTGATGATTAAAATTAAAGTTCCCTTTAATTAGTAGACTGGAAAAAATTTGGCAATAGGAATTTCATATCTAAATCCCAACAAATTTCTATCTCATTTCTAACTCATTTGATAACTGTTAGAGAACCCTAAGGTATCACAAAACCAATTGGCAATATGAAGGATTGATTCATAATATTTATACAGAATTTGTTTTATATATTCCCCGATGTGTGACTTATCTCAACACACCCCTGCACGTGTGGCATATACTGAGCCTAACACGTTGATCTTATTGGGCGATGTGGACAATTGTGGCAGTTATGTGCACACAGATTAAATCGGCTCTGATACCATGTTAGATAACCCAAATTGTCACAAAACCAATTGGAAATGTGAAGGGTGGACTATTAATGTTTATACAGGATTTATCTTATAAATTCCCTAATGTGGGACTTGTCTCAACAATAACTGACCATTCTCCAACTTACTTTCAGCCCTTATTTTGAATTGGAAAATTGTATTACAGCCCCCATTTTTAGTTAGTAGCCCTCCTAAATAAGGGACAATTAACGACAAGGACAAAAGCCCACTAAATTTTATCCATAAGGACACGTGCTTAAAAATTTATCCAAAAGGACATAACCCTAAAACTTTCTATCGCTCCTTACTCTCTTCTCCGATTTCAAATCTGCACATCGCCCCTTTCTCTCTTCTCCGATTTCAAATTCGCGGAAATTAACGAAATCAGCAAATCAAAATTAACGAAATCATCTCAACTAGAAATCGAATAAAATCAAACCCGCGGCATGTTGTATAATCGAACCCCAAACTTTAATTGAAACAGCAAAATTCATCATGAAATCGATCACAAAAATCAACCTCGACTGAACTTTTTTTGTTGCTATAATCATTATAGTTTTCTGTTCATCAGTGCGATTAGTTTTTTTTTTAATTTCAATCGGTGATTCATGATTTCTCTTGGTTATGCAATTTTAATGTTCAACTTTTCAGCGCGTGGGTATCAGTTTTATATTTTTTAAGGTATCATTTTTGTTTATTTAACAATGTTTTATATTCGTTTGTTGTGTTTTAATGTTATATTTATTTTGTAGTTGTATTGTTACATTATCTATGTATTACAGCCGAACTTATTTCGTTATAATCAACCAAACTGTGATGTAAGTAATTGTTGTGTTACTTTTTATTTAAAACATTACAAATCAGTTTCTAGGTATCAGTTCTATATTTTTTTAGGTATCAGGTTTATATTTTATAGTTGAATTTAAATCATAGCAGTTTTTAGTTATCAGTTTTATATTTTTTTTAGGTATCAGTGTTATATTTTCTAGTTGAATTTACATCATAGCAGTTTTTAGGTATCTGTTTTATATCTTTTTAGGTATTAATTTTATATTTTCTTATTGAATTTATATCATAGCAGTTTGTAGTTATCTTTTCTATATTTTTTTAAGTATCAGTTTTATATTTTCTAGTTGAATTTACATCATAACAGTTTTTAGGTATCATTTTTTTAGGTATCAGTTTTATATTTTCTAGTTGAATTTACATTATTATATTGGTATAAGTTTTGATTGTGTATGAAATTCTTGCAGATATTGCATGCTACTGGAATTTAGTTAAATTCAAGACTAGATTGAGTACAAGTAAAAGTAAATGCATGAATGCATGCTTGGAACGGGGTGCAGTGTTGTATGTACTTATATTGTGTAGGAAAACAATGTATCCTAGTATATCAGTTATGCATAGTTGTAGGTACCATATGATACAAGTGGGTATTATTGAGAATAATCTAATTTTTGTGGTAATTGAATTGAATTAATTGCTATTATTTTTTTAATCAGTAGGTATTATTGAGAATAAATATTATTTTTGTGAGATTTGAAATGAGTAGGTGGGTGTTATTTTTTTATCAGTGGGTATCAGTTAGAATTAATGTTCTATATCAAAAAAAAGTCAATTACCAAAGCAAGCAACACAAATTTACCTACTTGCCACAGTTCTCATACACAAAGCCGTAAAAATGATACCTAAAAAATAATATAAAAATGATACCTTAAAACTGCTATATTATTTTAACGACAAAAGTAATACAGAAAATGTTTGAATCACAATTTGATTGATTAAAATGAAATAAATTCAATTGAATTACAAAGCTAGTGCAACAATACAACAACAAAATTAATACAACAACAAAAAGTAATTAAAAAAAATAGCACAGTGAATACAATAAAAATGATACCCAAAAAAAATATAAAAATGATACCTAAAAACTGTTGTAATGTTTTAAATAAAAAGTAATACAAGAATTACTTACATCACAGTTTGGTTGATTATAACGAAATAAGTTCGACTGTAATACATAGAGAATGCAACAATACAACTACAAAATAAATACAACATTAGAACACAACAAACAAATATAAAACAGTGTTAAATAAACAAAAATGATACCTAAAAAAATATAAAACTGATACCTAAAAACTGCTATGATGTAAATTCAGCTACAAAATATATAACTGATAACAAGAAAAATATAAAACTGATACCTAAAAACTGCTATGATTTAAATTCAACTAGAAAATATAAAACTGATACCTAAAAAAATATAGAACTGGTACCTAGAAACTGCTTTGATATTTTGAAGGAAAACTAATTACAAAAAATATTTACATCCCACTTTGATTTATTAAAATGACATAATTTCGATTGAGTTGCAAATATAATGCAACGGTACAAGTACAAAACTGATATAGCATCAGAAATATAAACAAAACAGCATAACACTATTAATACAAGAAAAATGCTCCCTAGAAAAAATAACAAAATGATACCTAAAAACTGCTGCTAACTTCAGCATAGAAAAAAGTTTTTTCCAGCGAGAATTTTCACGTTTATCTCTCTCGTTCGATTTTCTACAGCGAATTCACGAAATCAAAAATCACGAAATCATATTTACAGCCAAACGAATCATAGCAATCGAATTTACCCTAATTTCATAACCGATTTCAGCAATCGAATACGTGCGAGATCAAATTAATCAAAATTGAAAGTCGCGATCGATATACATGTTAGAAGACGATTGCTGAAGATCAAATACGGAAAAGAAAAAAATTCGTGTTGGAAATCAGAGACGAGATCGAGAAATGTGAGATAGCCAAATGTGGAGGAAGAAGAAATAAGCGCACGTGAAAAAGAAAAGAAACAGTGTATTGTCCTTTTGAGTAAAATTTTAGTGGGTTGTCCTTATGGTTAAAAAGGCCTTCAATTTTGTCCTTGTAAATATTTTCCTGCCTAAATAAATAAAAAGTATACACCTGAAATTTATTAAGAGCACCCCTTCTTTCCAAAAGTACCCTTCCACTCAAGTAACTCTCATTTTCTAGGTTTTCACTCACGTAAGCAACTCTCGCAGGTTTTCCAACGATCTGATTCTCAAGAAACCGTCGCTCTCAACGATTTCTCTCTCAAGTAAACTGTAAACAAGTTAATTTCGATTTTAATTTAGAGTTGTTGATGTTAGGGTTCCAAGAAAGGTTTCGTTCTAGGTTTGGATATTGATTTTAAATAAATGCTGGATAATGTGGATTTCGATTGTTGTTGTTTGGGGGATAACGTGGTTCCAGGTTACCACAGACAAATTGATTTCAAATATCATTGTTTTTTTATTCGATTGTTGATGTTTCAATAGAAATTTGAGGTATTTTGGTCGATCTAGGTTACCAAGGACAAAAGATACGAGGAAAATTTGTTATCCACGAATGATATATATAGCAAAAAAATTCCATCCACGTTAATATTTTTCGTGGTAATAGAACAAACCACGTATTAAAACTTCATGGCAAACTGCAAAATGGTATTTACCACGTTGAGAGTATACATGGAAAATATATTAACCACGATAAAACACTGCAAGGAAACCTTTTTATCCATGCACAGTTCATTCGTGGTTTGCTCGTGTTCCAAGTTAGTTCTCTAAGTGGTGACCTGTAATTAAAAAAACAAAGCGATGATTGAAATAAAGTAACTCAATATATGCTTTTTATTTCCAGATGCCTCCTCGTAAACAAATAACGGGTTCCGAACGGAAAAGGATAATGTAGAAAGCAGCAGCACAAGTGCGGACATGAATGAGGATAGGGATGTTGAGAAACACGATGAAGATGAGGAACAATATACAATTGTAGTAAGAAAAAGTAAAGATCATCAAGAAGAAGAGCAGCAAGATGAAGAAGTAGAGCAACTAGATGGATCACAGATGTGAAGACCCGTAACTTCCCCGTGAAGGAAAGAGCGGATGATCTTGAGAACACGACAAAATAGAACGCAAACGGAAGAACATATCATTGTTAATTACAACAATTCATAAGGATACAAGAATATACAGAGTATAAACAAATAATATACATCAGAAAAATATCAGAGATTACAATACATTACATAGCCGCGGAAAAATAATATAAAACACAACCGAAGGAGATATACGGATACAAAGCTTTCCGGATATCGTTCCAGCTGTAAACCAGGATCCTGTGAATATAAATCTGCAAAACCAAAACTACTAGCTGCCCGTGACAAAATAAGGGCACCTAGAGTTTAGGTTAAAATAATAAACCCCAGGTCAGTCATGTGACTGGCGTGAGGACTAAAACAGTTATTAATCTTTATTTTCAAAGTTAGGTAAATCAAGGGACCACGCCGTATAACACGGAACTGGTTTCCTCCCAAGAACACCAGTGCATAAAACAACAGCGCAATGCTAAATAAAGAAATAATGAAGCTATTATAAGACCCAGGTCCCATCACACAATGCAACGCAAGCCGGAGGATAGAGTTTTTACCTTATAATAGCCAAAGATTGCTTTATACGTTTAAAACAGGTTATTTTGATAGTACTATAGGTGTATAGTGCCAAAAACAATTTCAAATCATAAGTATCAATCATAGATGGCATAAGCGCCCCATCCCACTATGTTGCCATACTAGGCTCTACAAATAAAACCGTAGAATCACGTATTTGAAAATTGGATTTCCATCTATGAACCGAGGCAAGGGATCGTACTCACTAGCTTCGAGACTCTCTACCCCGAGCCTCAGGGTCAGAGCGCATCGACCCTTAGAGCGACAGGGCCGGTCCACCGACGTGGATTAAACTTAAATCCTGAACACTGCGTTTCCCCGCCCTTTGGGGCGTAAATGAGCCAACGAATGACTCCATCGGCTTCACATAGTCACCGATATATCTGAGGCGCCTCGCAACAGCAACAACCACATAAGTCAAACTCGTCAGAGCATGTAAAACCACTGACGCTGTAATGACCCGAAAATCCGGACCAATTTGAGCTGACCAAATAACACAAGTCCAACCCCAAATTGTACTGGAAATTCAAGAAATTAATAGAAAGAAGATAGAAGGTGAGGATAGATAAGATAGAACTAATAGAATAGAAGAAGAAGAACATCATCATCAAAGTGAACACGAATCTCACAACGGAATGAATAAAATATAACATAACTTTTGAAATACAAACAGTATGTATACAATAACACTTATCAGATTACAACACTTACAACACAGCGGAAATAAACTATAGCTATATGATCTTCAAGCCTTCTGCTCCAAGCTCCCCAAGTGTATCTATAAAATCCCGACTACTTGACTGCCCGTACAAATTTAGGCACCCAAGAGTTTAGGGAAACAAAACAAAAATAAACTCCGAGTCAGTCATGGGACTGGTGTGAGTAAAATAGTTTAAACATGTATATGATATCTCATAAGACCACACCGTGAATACGGAACGGGTTTTTCCCTTACGAGAATCCAACATCTTTGACAAACAATATCATTCTGATATTATAATAATGTCTAAGTACAAATAGATATCAATCTAGCAGAAACGCTTTCATCTCACGTTCTACATAAATAGTATACAATCAAAATCGTAAGTACGTATTGGATAATGGGTTTCCAACTATGACAAGGTATGGAACCATCTTCCGATCAGCGTATTCTAGGAACGATACACTGGAGTTCAACAAGAACATCTTGCAACTCAGCCACACATGACCGACCACTCATTTCGCTTGAGTGTATCGAATGTACATCACCAACGGTTGGGATCAGAAACCGTTCCCGTATATATATATGGGACAACATTGATAGATTAAAGAAGCAAATGAATATTCTCTAGATAGGTGATTATACACCCTACTTCGGAGCGACCGACTTAGCCATGTTGCCTGCCCGACTTCTCTCATTTACCGGATGTGAGGCTAGAAGCTACGCTTATCTTTTACATACCACATCTTCATTCACTTTGAATGTCACATCGTCATACCCGCCAAATCACAAATTGATTTCCCCAAAAATACCACGGGTATACAGCTAAGAGAAACGAATTCCTCCGCCAACAAACGTGGATACGTTTGAAGAGATCAACTTACGCGATCTATTAGATATACTCTGTCAGACATTCTTCCATACAGGTTTTCCTGGGACTGGACAAACCGAAGGCACTATTCTGTAAACATGATAGCCCTTGCATAACTCCGTCTTCAATTATCTTTGGCGTATATGATTCGCAATGCTTATGCCAATACAGAGTGGTTCTTCGGATAATAATCCAACCGGTCTCTCCATATTAACAACGTTAAAATAGTCGAAAACTTCGATAGTCAGTGATTTAACTATCAAAGAAAATCACGTGTGCAAACAACGATATTATTTCCAGATGGAAATTATATCGATCAATCATCATTTAACATATAAATATATATTCACGTTTCCTTATTTTCTATGTTTAGAAAATATATGTTATTAACACTGGAAAAAAATTCCATAGCTTATTTACATATCACTATCATTTCACAACTATCAGTCCCTGACTGTAAACTAGTAGGAGAACAATTCTCTAATTATAAACCCCGAAGGCCGAAACCAACATCAGATCGATACTCAAAAAACTATTCAACTTAACTAATCTTTAGTCAGTTTCTAATTTCTGTCTAACTCCATTTTGATTTACTCTAATTGAATAACTCTATTTGTTTAACTCTTATTCGAATAACTACTATTGAATTTAACTCCATTCGCTTGACTCTAGATCGCAGCGATCACAATGGTTACGCATGATTCCCTCAGGAAACATCCGACCGCCATAGGCTATCTGCAGCCCTGCGAATTACGCTAGCAGTCGTGCTAAATGGTAACTTATCCTAAATAACTATGTTTGAGTAACTCCTTTTGATAAACTACGTTTGATTAACTCCTTTTGATAAACTACGTTTGATTAACTCCTTTTTATCTCGTCAACTTCCTTTTATAATCCTATTTAGTTTTCAACTAAATATTCCTTTTATGATGCTATTTATTTACTAAAAATATTCCTTTATCCAATTTATTTGTTTTATCAACATTTTCCCTTTTATAAAACTCTATTCGTTTTATAAATATTTTCCTTTTATTTACTTTCGAAATATTTCCTTTTATAAAATTTGTTGATATTATAAAATCCATTTATTTCAATATACAATGAAATAATTCTTTTTACATCCCAGGGTCTTTTTGTGATATTTAAAATAGCAAACCCCAATGATCGATATCGTTTAAACATGTACCTATTTGTACCTATTTGTCGGGCAAACAATTTTATTTTTCTGCTCTAGCCTCCTTGCTATGACTTGTTTAGTGTAAGTACATGTATATGCATGCAAATGCTACAAATTTTCAATACAATTCACTTTTTGTTACAATTTGACTAAATGGTTCAAATTTTAATTAATCAAACAATAATCAAACAACACAACCATCAATCAATTAGTTGATTAGCATTTCAAATAGATAATTTTGTTATATAGTCAAAAATCACATTTTTTGTGCCAAATCACAACAATAGGCCCTATCTAATTTTGGTTCTCACACCAGTCAATAGGAAATATATAAATATCACACCTTCGACACTCGAACTCTAATTATGATGATGAAGCTTCAATCATCAGAACCATCTCCGGGCGACTAGAGCGTGATTCTATATCTATCCAGTATATTAAAATCTCGAATACCCATGGATCAAACGTGTATGCAAAATCTTTATATACTGGATTGTCCAAATCAATATAAATAAATAATCAAATACGAATAATTGATTTAAATTTTCAAAACAAAATTTGTTTTCACTTTAAAAATATACTCTTCACATTCATTCTAGGATACTACTGATCCCATCTCTAACGAGTCATTCCCATTGGATATTACTAATCCAATCTCTGATGAATTCCTTCGTTTGGTTCAAACGTGTCTTGTTCTCTGAGCTTTGTAAACCAAAGCTCTGATACCAACTGTGAAGACCCGTAACTTCCCCGTGAAGGAAAGAGCGGATGATCTTGAGAACACGACAAAATAGAACGCAAACGGAAGAACATATCATTGTTAATTACAACAATTCATCAGGATACAAGAATATACAGAGTATAAACAAATAATATGCATTAGAAAAATATCAGAGATTACAATACATTACATAGCAGCGGAAAAATAATATAAAACACAACTGAAGGAGATATACGGATACAAAGCTTTTCGGATATCGTTCCAGCTATAAACCAGGATCCTGTGAATATAAATATGCAAAACCAAAACTACTAGCTGCCCGTGACAAAATAAGGTGTAAAGACCCATAACTTCCCCGTGAAGGAAAGCACGAATACTTGAGAACAACACACAAAAGGACGCAGACGGAAGGACATTTCATTGTTATTACAACAATCCCATCAGATACAAGAATATACAGAGTATAAATGAATAAATTACATTCGATAAATATCAGAGATTACAATAAATTACATAGTAGCGGAAAAATATAAAAAACACAACTGAAAGTGATACACGGATACAGAGCTTTCCGAGCATCGTTCCAGCTGTAAATCAGGACCCTGTGAATATAAATCTGCAAAAACAAAACTACTAGCTGCCCGTGTCGAAAATAGGGGCACCCAGAGTTTAGGTTAAAACAATAAACTCCAGGTCAGTCATGTGACTGGTGTGAGAACTAAAACAGTTATTAATATCGGTTTTAAAGTTAGGTAAATCAAGGGACCACGCCGTATAGCACGGAACGGGTTTCCTCCCAAGAATACCAGTGCATAGAACAAACAGCGCAATGCTAAATAAAGAAAAATGAAGCTGTTATAAGACCCAGGTCCCATCACACAATGCAACGCAAGCCGGAGGATAGGGTTTTCCCTTATAACAGCCAAAGCATGCTTGATACGTTTAAAACACATTATTTGATACTATTATAAGTGTATAGTGTCAAAACAATTTTCAATCATAAATATCAATCATAGGCGGCATGGGTACCATCTATCATGTCGCCATACTAGTTCTACAATTAAAACCGCAATATCACGTATTGGAAATTGGATTTCCGTCATGAGTCGAGGCAAGGGGCAAGCTCCTCTCCGCGTTCGAGACACTCTAGCAAATGTCCCAGGACCCCACTCTGATCCTTGGATCTTCAGGGCCGGTCCTCTCTTACTTTTGAGGATTAGTTATTCCTGAACACACGTTTCCCGGTCCTTACAGACCTATATCCGAGGCGCCTCGTATCCAACAACCACACAGGTGAAAAGTATATAAATGTCAGGGCTGGTAGGTCACTGACACCACCCTAGCTAGAAAGAAACGTCGTGCTCTCCCTGTAGTCACTATCCCGTTTTTGACTCATACCGAGGTGTGAGGCTCGCGAATTCACGTTATACACAAATCTATGCCACACAGGCCGTGCTTTGATCATCAAAAACAAGACTTTGCTTTTCAACAGAAGCCTTGATCAATTGCCACTTACGCAAGCCACACTGGCAATTTATTCCATGCGACTGATGTCCATCGACATACAATCTCTGAGCTCGTACGTCTCAGAGAAGGGCGTTAAGCAAGAGAATAAATTCTCCGCCGCCAAACAGATGTATATTTAATAGAGATCAATCAACACAGAATAAAATCCAATGTCAGACACACAATCCATTTACAAGTTCGTTCTGGGTCTGAACGAAACCGAAGGCACTTTCCTCGCATATCCATCCATCTCCAGGTACGTCTGGACGATCACCAACTGTTTCCCTCATCTTGGGTGTACAGCCCAATCGAGTTCATCAGTAATCACCCAAACGATGTGAAGACTTCCGGTCATCAACCACCGTCTTCATCTTCGACATCTCGTCGAATCGGTTATTCAGAATGGGTATGAACCCGGCCTTTCTGAATAACTCACGTATATGATAAACAAATGTTACACAAACACAACAAACGCCTCATTCCAATTCAGAATATTCTTTCATTCACAAAATCACATTTTTAGGGAAAGGTTCCCATTAATTTTATCCAAGATAAATTCTTCTAAATTTATTCTTTAATCTTCCTTTGGATATCATTTCAAACTAGTCGAGATTAATGAGCCACACCGAAGTAATTATTTATTTTATTTCACAATCCCAACCTATATATCCCATGGAGAAAAACTGGTAATACTCCATATCTAACACCACGGTGTTATCGGTAAAATTAATTACTATCCCACGTTCAAATCTAATTAAAGATTTAACTATCGCTTTGGAGCAAAACTGGTGATACTCCACTCTCGATCGCTTTTCATATTTGATAATTTAAATTATCAATTCACAATTTAATCTAATTGAAGATTCATTAAAACTCCACTTAGTTTTAATCTTTTCAAAAATCGATATCTTGCCTTTAACTGGGTTAAAGAACCAATGTCCTCTAAAACACGATTCACGATAAACCCAAATCACATTTGATATTAGATACAAGGCTCTGAATAGAAAATATATCGGCTTATATTCAATATCAAATTCTGAAACCCACATATATTGTATTGGAAATAACGATATTAAATATATCTTTCAAATTCCCATAACAATATCTGTATAGTCACGAAATCCAACATCGAAATATCCCGAAGATAATTTCGATTCAACTCCAGTCCAATCCACGTATTGGGAATATTGATTATTTTTAAAATCACTTTCCAAACGGTCGGATCTCCCGTAATGTCAATTCGAAGTCAATGGTCGAAATTCACGAACTGCCGCGGTGCGGCGCGTTCTATTCAGGCCATTATACATATAATATATATATATATATTATATATTTTGTCGATTTCCTTTTAAAACGAATTTTATAAATAGTTCTAAATTCGTTTCAAAAACAATTTCAACTTCATTTTCAATTTCAAATCTATTTGATTTCAATTCAATTAGAATTCATTTCAAATTTCGTTCTAGCGATTTCAAATTTCATTCTAACGATTTCAATTCGTTTTTAATTCAATTTCAATTTAATTCAATTTGAATTCATTTCTATTCAATTCGAATTCAAATTCACTTTCTATTCAATTCGAATCGAATTCATTTTCTATTCGATGCGAATTCATTTCAAATTGATTCAATAAAATTTCAATTTGAATTTTAATCTAATTTAATTCGAATTTCATTTCAAAATATTATATTTTGAAATCACTTTTCAATATTCATTGTAAAACGAATAAAATCGATATAAATATCGTTCACGTCAAAATAGCGCAACTCTAATCAACACGGCTTTATATATTTCAATAAATCCGTTATTCTATTCAACAAATGAATATTTATTCTATTCAACACATGAATCTATATTTCTTTCAATGCACGACTAATCTCAACACATGAGTACTGTCAACACATCACTATTTTTGTTATGTAAAATATTTTATAAAACTATGGTATCTATCATTTGATTTTAATTAGACTCCACCGAGAAGTAGATTCTAATTGTAAATATGATAAAGATGTATTTTTTATTATTTAAAATATTTTACTCAACACACGAATATTTTCAACACATGAACATCGTCAACACATGACTATTTTTGTATTCAACACATGAATTTTCTTTTAAAATATTTATTATTTTCCCGATTGGAATGAGGCCCAATCAATCACCATATAATGTTAATTATATGGATTCCATACAACACATGTATATAATAGCATTGAAACATAATCAACCATCAACCAAAGTGCACTACACTGTATAAGCATCAAATATAGATATCTAACGCTTATGACAGCCTGTCAATCAATCGATCGACATATTTAATCAATCAGGATGAGTGAACTTCAAATTTCATCCCAACACCCGTGTGGGGTTTTAAATCAACAAACACTGAATATCATTTGTGTAGTTGGGCGATGTGTAAAATTTATCGATCCAATCAATGTCCTTCAAATAGGTGTACATAAACAAACCGTCCGGTTTGTAAATGAATATTTTATTTTATTCACTTCCACGTTAAAAATTATATTTTTAACGATAAAACATTTTATTTCACCACGTGAATTTCTATTCAGTTCATTTACACAATAAAAATGATATTTTTATTTTTCTAACATATTTTAGGAAATTTCGGCGGCATAACGGCACGATACTAGAAACGGGACGAGGCCTAGCCTTATCCCCGGTCTAGTGAAGGCCCACGCCATTCACACATCAATCAAATCCATTCAATTCACCAAATAATTCAATTCAAACCAAAAAAACCTAACCAACTACACAACCAAACAATTTAACAAACAAGCCATCCATGGTCTGTGGATGACGGGTGTCGGGTGCTGCTAAGCACCGTCTGCATCCTAGTATATATATATATATATATATAATTAGAAAAAGAAATTGAAAGGTGAGAAGTTCTCACCTACAGCTATCCAATCATCTTGACTCTTCTTTGATAGAAATCTTCATCGTTGTCGCATCCTCGTTGCCCGTAGCCACCACATATATAAAAATCGAATTTTTACTTCATTATTCAATATATAAAAATCGAATTTTTACTTCGTTATTCAATATATAAAAATCGAATTTTTACTTCGTTATTCAATATATAAAAATCGAATTTTTACTTCGTTATTCAATATATAAAAATCAAATTTTTACTTCGTTATTCAATATATAAAAATCAAAATTTTACTTCGCTATTCAATATATAAAGATTTCGCCTTTTCAATTTTAAAAATCTAATCTTTTCTATTTTAAAAATCTAGTCTTTTCTATTTTAAAAATCTAATCTTTTCTATTTTAAAAATCTAATCTTTTCTAAACAAAGTCAAATAAAAAATCAGATATTTAATGCAAAGCCATATGAATAAAAATCCTAATTTTATTCCTAAGTTAAATGCCACTAATTAAAAAACAAAAAAAAAACTCACATTTTTCTGCTTTTAACTGGGAAGAGGGGTGCTGGGCTGTTGGAGGCGGAGGAGGATGGTGGAGCGGTCGGAGGAGGTCAGGTGGAGAAGACGAAGCAGCGGCGGCGCAGCACAGGAGGGGGGGCGGCTGTCGCGTTCGCGAGGGCAGGGGGTGGGGGTTTGGATCTGGGCGGTGGCAGCGATCATCAGAGGGGGGGCGCGCGGTGCGGTGCGGCACCGATCGGAGGGGTGGCGCGATTAATTAGGGCAACAGGTTTTTTTTTCTTTTTTCTTTTCGTTTTGAAATGAACGGGGGGGGGGGGGGGGGGGTCGGCTGATAAAAGGAGAAGGGATATTTTTTTTTTAATTTAATTATTTAATTCATTTTAAAGTTGACTTTTCGTTTGAACTCGAAATCAAACCCACCGACTGTCGCCCCTACCTAATTACCCCCATTCCGAACACAATGGGATATGTATCGCAAGCTGATTCGATCGTTTCGATCAGTTTCCGTTAAAATCTACATGTAACTCTATATATTGAATTTGAACGCGTATTTCAATTTACCGGGGTCACATACTAACTCTAAAAATTCCAGAAAAATATTTTCTAGCTTCGTATTGACGATACGGTCCTAACAAAACTAGTTTCGTCGAATTCCGAGACCGTTGGAGAAATGGCCAATTTCCAGTTGATTAAAATCAACTGAAACTGGTCAAACGCGTTTTCTTTTGCCACGCTCACATATTGATTCGAAAAATTATGAAATTTGGAATCTAGCAATAATTTGACACTGCGGATCCAACAAAAGTGGTTTCGTCGAAATCCGAGGTCGTTTGCAAAATTGCTATTTTTAAGGGCCTGAATTCCATAGCGACTATTCAGGATTTTCAACTGGACATATCTTTTGATTCCCGCTATGAAATTTCGATTTTTCGGATTCGTTGGAAAGATATTATCAAATAGGTCCTAATGTTTTTGGTTTCACTTAAATCCGGATTGTTTTGCACCCGGTACATTCAATTGAAGTTTGAAATCGAATTATCGAACTACCGCTCCATTTTCAATTCTATTTATAATTATATATAAATATTTATATTCTAACGACGACGTATATAATATATACGTTCGAATTATATTCAAAATAAATTTCTCGTCGATATTATTTAAAATAATTCATTTTAAATGTTCGAAATTCGCTAAAATTGCCAAAATAAAAATTTTAAACTGGCTCAGAATTTCCGGGTTATTACAATCTCCCCCACTTAAAACTTTTCGTCCCCGAAAAAGAACAATGTCGAAAGTGGTTTGATTAATCAACTCTACGTTCGATCTGGCTTCCATTCTCCAACTTTTCAGTTTCTGAGAATTTTCAAATTCTTCAAAAATTTGGCTAACACCCTAAATTTTCGAAAAATTTCGCCATAACCTCCCCTGCACCGGGAGCCACGGGAAAATCCCGAAATTGCCATATAGGCCTTCTGTTCTCAAAAAGAAAAAGAAAAAGCCAAGCGGCTAGCCAATAGGCTCATAAAATCATCATCACCCAATCAAAACAGTAAATTATGTAGTAAACATGTACCTATTTGTCGGGCAAACAAATTTTATTCTCTGCTCTAGCCTCCTTGCTATGGCCTGTTCAACGTAAGTATATGTATATGCAAGCAAACGCGACCAATTTTCAATACAATTCAATATTTGATTATATTAGGCTAAATGGTTCGAAAATTAGCAAACAAATAAACAATCAACACAAACATCAATCAATTAGTGAATTTAACGTTTCAAATTCATAATTTTGATACATATACAAAAATCATGTTTTTGATGCCAATCCACAACAATGTGTTCTAGCTATATTAGTTTTGGTTCTCACACCAGTCTAATGGAAATATATAGAAAATCACACCTTCGAAACTCGAACACACACTACTGATGCTATATAGTCATCAGTAGAATCATCTCCGGGCGACTAGAGTGTGACTCTATATCTATCTAATATATTAAAACTTCGAATATACGTTCATGACGCGTATATGCAAAACCTTTATATACTAGATTGTCCATGTTCAAAATAAATAAATAATCAAATACGTTTAAAACGATTTAAATTTTCAAAACAAAATTGTTTTCATTTGAAAAATATACTCTTCACACTCGTTCTAGGATACTACTGATCCTATCTCTAACGAGTCATTCTAGTTGGATATTACTAATCCAGTATCCGATGAATTCTTTCGTATGGTTCTTATGTGTCTTGTTCTCGAGCTCTGTAAACCAAAGCTCTGATACCAACTGTAAAGACCCGTAACTTCCCCGTGAAGGAAGGCACGAATACTTTGAGAACAACACACAAAAGGACGCAGACGGAAGGACATTTCATTGTTATTACAACAATCCCATCAGATACAAGAATATACAGAGTATAAATGAATAAATTACATTCGATAAATATCAGAGATTACAATAAATTACATAGCAGCGGAAAAATATAAAAAACACAACTGAAAGTGATACACGGATACAGAGCTTTCCGAGCATCGTTCCAGCTGTAAATCAGGACCCTGTGAATATAAATCTGCAAAACCAAAACTACTAGCTGCCCGTGTCGAAAATAGGGGCACCCAGAGTTTAGGTTAAAACAATAAACTCCAGGTCAGTCATGTGACTGGTGTGAGAACTAAAACAGTTATCAAAATCGGTTTTAAAGTTAGGTAAATCAAGGGACCACGCCGTATAGCACGGAACGGGTTTCCTCCCAAGAATACCAGTGCATAGAACAAACAGCGTAATGCTAAATAAAGAAAAATGAAGCTGTTATAAGACCCAGGTCCCATCACACATTGCAACGTAAGCCGGAGGATAGGGTTTTCCCTTATAACAGCCAAAGCATGCTTGATACGTTTAAAACACATTATTTGATACTATTATAAGTGTATAGTGTCAAAACAATTTTCAATCATAAATATCAATCATAGGCGGCATGGGTACCATCTATCATGTCGCCATACTAGTTCTACAATTAAAACCGCAATATCACGTATTGGAAATTGGATTTCCGTCATGAGTCGAGGCAAGGGGCAAGCTCCTCTCCGCGTTCGAGACACTCTAGCAAATGTCCCAGGATCCCACTCTGATCCTTGGATCTTCAGGGCCGGTCCTCTCTTACTTTTGAGGATTAGTTATTCCTGAACACACGTTTCCCGGTCCTTACAGACCTATATCCGAGGCGCCTCGTATCCAACAACCACACAGGTGAAAAGTATATAAATGTCAGGGCTGGTAGGTCACTGACACCACCCTAGCTAGAAAGAAACGTCATGCTCTCCCTGCAGTCACTATCTCGTTTTTGACTCATACCGAGGTGTGAGGCTCGCGAATTCACGTTATACACAAAGCTATGCCACACAGGCCGTGCTTTGATCATCAACCACAAGACTTTGCTTTTCAACAGAAGCCTTGATCAATTGCCACTTACGCATGCCACACTGGCAATTTATTCCATGCGACTGATGTCCATCGACATACAACCTTTGAGCTCGTACATCTCAGAGAAGGGCGTTAAGCAAGAGAATAAATTCTCTACAGCCAAACAGATGTATATTTAATAGAGATCAATCAACACAGAATAAAATCCAATGTCAGACACACAATCCATTTACAATTTCGTTCTGGGTCTGAACGAAACCGGAGGCACTTTCCTCGCATATCCATCCATCTCCAGGTACGTCTGGACGATCACCAACTGTTTCCCTCATCTTGGGTGTACAGCCCAATCGAGATCATCAGTAATCACCCAAACGATGTGAAGACTTCCGGTCTTCAACCACCGTCTTCATCTTCGACATCTCGTCGAATCGGTTATTCAGAATGGGTATGAACCCGACCTTTCTGAATAACTCACGTATATGATAAACAAACGTTACACAAACACAACAAACGCCTCATTCCAATTCAGAATATTCTTTCATTCAAAAAATCACATTTTTAGGGAAAGGTTCCCATTAATTTTATCCAAGATAAATTCTTCTAAATTTATTCTTTAATCTTCCTTTGGATATCATTTCAAACTAGTCGGGATTAATGAACCACACCGAAGTAATTATTTATTTTATTTCACAATCCCAACCTATATATCCCATGGAGAAAAACTGGTAATACTCCATATCTAACACCACGGTGTTATCGGTAAAATTAATTACTATCCCACGTTCAAATCTAATTAAAGATTTAACTATCGCTTTGGAGCAAAACTGGTGATACTCCACTCTCGATCGCTTTTCATATTTGATAATTTAAATTATCAATTCACAATTTAATCTAATTGAAGATTCATTAAAACTCCACTTAGTTTTAATCTTTTCAAAAATCGATATCTTGCCTTTAACTGGGTTAAAGAACCAATGTCCTCTAAAACACGATTCACGATAAACCCAAATCACATTTGATATTAGATACAAGGCTCTGAATAGAAAATATATCGGCTTATATTCAATATCAAATTCTGAAACCCACATATATTGTATTGGAAATAACGATATTAAATATATCTTTCAAATTCCCATAACAATATCTATATAGTCACGAAATCCAACATCGAAATATCCCGAAGATAATTTCGATTCAACTCCAGTCCAATCCACGTATTGGGAATATTGATTATTTTTAAAATCACTTTCCAAACGGTCGGATCTCCCGTAATGTCAATTCGAAGTCAATGGTCGAAATTCACGAACTGCCGCGGCGCGGCGCGTTCTATTCAGGCCATTGTATATATAATATATATATATTGTATATATTTTGTCGATTTCCTTTTAAAACGAATTTTATAAATAGTTCTAAATTCGTTTCAAAAACAATTTCAACTTCATTTTCAATTTCAAATCTATTTGATTTCAATTCAATTAGAATTCATTTCAAATTTCATTCTAACGATTTCAAATTTCATTCTAACGATTTCAATTCGTTTTTAATTCAATTTCAATTTAATTCAATTTGAATTCATTTCTATTCAATTCGAATTCAAATTCACTTTCTATTCAATTCGAATCGAATTCATTTTCTATTCGATGCGAATTCATTTCAAATTGATTCAATAAAATTTCAATTTGAATTTTAATCTAATTTAATTCGAATTTCATTTCAAAATATTATATTTTGAAATCACTTTTCAATATTCATTGTAAAACGAATAAAATCGATATAAATATCGTTCACGTCAAAATAGCGCAACTCTAATCAACACGGCTTTATATATTTCAATAAATCCGTTATTCTATTCAACAAATGAATATTTATTCTCTTCAACACATGAATCTATATTTCTTTCAACGCACGACTAATCTCAACACATGAGTACTGTCAACACATCACTATTTTTGTTATGTAAAATATTTTATAAAACTATGGTATCTATCGTTTGATTTTAATTAGACTCCACCGAGAAGTAGATTCTAATTGTAAATATGATAAAGATGTAATTTTTATTATTTAAAATATTTTACTCAACACACGAATATTTTCAACACATGAACATCGTCAACACATGACTATTTTTGTATTCAACACATGAATTTTCTTTTAAAATATTTATTATTTTCCCGATTGGAATGAGGCCCAATCAATCACCATATAATGTTAATTATATGGATTCCATACAACACATGTATATAATAGCATTGAAACATAATCAACCATCAACCAAAGTGCACTACACTGTATAAGCATCAAATATAGATATCTAACGCTTATGACAGCCTGTCAATCAATCGATCGACATATTTAATCAATCAGGATGAGTGAACTTCAAATTTCATCCCAACACCCGTGTGGGGTTTTAAATCAACAAACACTGAATATCATTTGTGCAGTTGGGCGATGTGTAAAATTTATCGATCCAATCAATGTCCTTCAAATAGGTGTACATAAACAAACCGTCCGGTTTGTAAATGAATATTTTATTTTATTCACTTCCACGTTAAAAATTATATTTTTAACGATAAAACATTTTATTTCACCACGTGAATTTCTATTCAGTTCATTTACACAATAAAAATGATATTTTTGTTTTTCTAACATATTTTAGGAAATTTCGGCGGCATAACGGCACGATACTAGAAACGGGACGAGGCCTAGCCTTATCCCCGGTCTAGTGAAGGCCCACGCCATTCACACATCAATCAAATCCATTCAATTCACCAAATAATTCAATTCAAACCAAAAAATCTAACCAACTACACAACCAAACAATTTAACAAACAAGCCATCCATGGTCTGTGGATGACGGGTGTCGGGTGCTGCTAAGCACCGTCTGCATCCTAGTATATATATATATATAATTAGAAAAAGAAATTGAAAGATGAGAAGTTCTCACCTACAGCTATCCAATCATCTTGACTCTTCTTTGATAGAAATCTTCATCGTTATCGCATCCTCCTTGCCCGTAGCCACTACATATATAAAAATCGAATTTTTACTTCGTTATTCAATATATAAAAATTGAATTTTTACTTCGTTATTCAATATATAAAAATCGAATTTTTACTTCGTTATTCAATATATAAAAATCGAATTTTTACTTCGTTATTCAATATATAAAAATCGAATTTTTACTTCGTTATTCAATATATAAAAATCAAATTTTTACTTCGTTATTCAATATATAAAAATCAAATTTTTACTTCGTTATTCAATATATAAAAATCAAATTTTTACTTCGCTATTCAATATATAAAGATTTCGCCTTTTCAATTTTAAAAATCTAATCTTTTCTATTTTAAAAATCTAATCTTTTCTATTTTAAAAATCTAATCTTTTCTATTTTAAAAATCTAATCTTTTCTATTTTAAAATCTAATCTTTTCTATTTTAAAAATCTAATCTTTTCTATTTTAAAAATCTAATCTTTTCTATTTTAAAAATCTAATCTTTTCTATTTTAAAAATCTAATCTTTTCTAAACAAAGTCAAATAAAAAATCAGATATTTAATGCAAAGCCATATGAATAAAAATCCTAATTTTATTCCTAAGTTAAATGACACTAATTAAATAACAAAATAATAAAAAAAACTCACATTTTTCTGCTTTTAACTGGGAAGAGGGGTGCTGGGTTGTCGGAAGCGGAGGAGGATGGTGGAGCGGTCGGAGGAGGTCAGGTGGAGAAGACGAAGCAGCGGCGGCGCAGCACAGGAGGGGGGGCTGTCGCGTTCGCGAGGGCAGGGGGTGGGGGTTTGGATCTGGGCGGCGGCAGCGATCATCGGGGGGGGGGCGCTGTGCGGTGCGGCACCGATCGGAGGGGCGGCGCGATTAATTAGGGCAACAGGTTTTTTTTCTTTTCTTTTTTCTTTTCGTTTTGAAATGAACGGGGGGGGGGGGGTCGGCTGATAAAAGGAGAAGGGATTTTTTTTTTATTTAATTCATTTTAAAGTTGACTTTTCGTTTGAACTCGAAATCAAACCCACCGACTGTCGCCCCTAGCTAATTACCCCCATTCCGAACACAATGGGATATGTATCGCAAGCTGATTCGATCGTTTCGATCAGTTTCCGTTAAAATCTACATGTAACTCTATATATTGAATTTGAACGCGTATTTCAATTTACCGGGGTCACATACTAACTCTAAAAATTCCAGAAAAATATTTTCTAGCTTCGTATTGACGATACGGTCCTAACAAAACTAGTTTCGTCGAATTCCGAGACTGTTGGAAAAATGGCCAATTTCCAGTTGATTAAAATCAACTGAAACTGGTCAAACGCGTTTTCCTTTGCCACGCTCACATATTGATTCGAAAAATTATGAAATTTGGAATCTAGCAATAATTTGACACTGCAGATCCAACAAAAGTGGTTTCGTCGAAATCCGAGGTCGTTTGCAAAATTGCTATTTTTAAGGGCCTGAATTCCATAGCGACTATTCAGGATTTTCAACTGGACATATCTTTTGATTCCCGCTATGAAATTTCGATTTTTCGGATTCGTTGGAAAGATATTATCAAATAGGTCCTTATGTTTTTGGTTTCACTAAAATCCGGATTGTTTTGCACCCAGTACATTCAATTGAAGTTTGAAATCGAATTATCGAACTACCGCGCCATTTTCAATTCTATTTATAATTATATATAAATAATTATATTCTAACGACGACGTATATAATATATACGTTCGAATTATATTCAAAATAAATTTCTCGTCGATATTATTTAAAATAATTCATTTTAAATGTTCGAAATTCGCTAAAATTGCCAAAATAAAAATTTTAAACTAGCTCAGAATTTCCGGGTTATTACATAAGTGCACCCAGAGTTTAGGTTAAAACAATAAACCCCAGGTCAGTCATATGACTGGTGTGAGGACTAAAACTGTTATTAATCTTTATTTTCAAAGTTAGGTAAATCAAGGGACCACGCCGTGTAACACGGAACGGGTTTCCTCCCAAGAACACCAGTGCATAAAACAATAGCGCAATGCTAAATAAAGAAATAATGAAGCTATTATATGACCCCGGTCCCATCACACAATGCAATGCAAGCCAGAGGATAGGGTTTTTACCTTATAATAGCCAAAGAATGCTTGATACGTTTAAAACAGATTATTTTGATAGTACTATAGGTGTATAGTGCCAAAAACAATTTCAAATCATAAGTATCAATCATAGACGGCATAAGCGCCCCATCCCACTATGTCGCCATACTAGGCTACACAAATAAATCCGCAAAATCACGTATTTGGAAATTGGATTTCCATCTATGAACCGAGGCAAGGGATCGTCCTCACTGGCTTCGAGACTCTCTAGCCCGAGCCCTAGGGTCAGAGCGCATCGACCCTTGGAGCAACAGGGCCGGTCCACCGATGTGGATTAAACTTAAATCCTGAACACTGCGTTTCCCCGCCCTTTGGGGCATAAATGAGCCAACGAATGACTCCATCGGCTTCACATAGTCACCGATATATCCGAGGCGCCTTGCAACAGCAACAACCACATAAGTCAAACTCGTCAGGGCGTGTAAAACCACTGATGCCACTTCTAACTAGAAGGAAACGCATGCCCTCCCTGAGGTCCTCTCCCGTTTTTGGTTCACAACCGGGGTGTGAGGCTCGCGAATCAACGCTACACAAAGCTATGCCACACAGGCCGTGCTTTGATCATCAAACACAAGACTTTGCTTTTCAACAAAAGCCTTGATCATTTGCCACTTAGGCATGCCATATAGGCAATTCACTCCACGCGTTTGATATCCATCGATATACAACCTCTGAGCTCGTATGTCTTAGAGAAGGGCGTTAAGCAAGAGAATAAATTCTCCGCCGCAAAACAGATAAATATTTAATAGAAATCAATCACACAGACTAAAATCCAATGTCAGACACACAGTCTATTTACAAGTTCGTTCTGCGTCTGAACGAAACCGGAGGCACCTAGTACTTCGCATATCCATCGATCTCCAAGTACGTCTGGACGGCCATTAACTGGTTCCCTCCTCTTGGGTGTACGGCCCAATCAAGATCATCAGTAATCACCCAAACGACATGAAGACCTCCGGTCTTCAACCACCGTCTTCATCTTCGACACCACGTCGAATCAGTTATTCAGAATGGGATAAACCCGGTCTTTCTGAATAACTCGCGTATATAATAAATAAGTGTTACACAAACACAACATATGCCTCATTCCAATTCATCGGTCACTAACCGTAAACTAGCAAGAGAATAATTCCCTAAATATTAACCCCGAAGGCCGAAACCAACATCAGATCAATTCCCAAGAAACCATTCAACTTAGCTAACCTACAGTTAGTTTCTAAATTTCACATTCTTAGGGAATGGTTCCCATTAATTTTATCAAAGATAAATTCTTTTAAATTTATTCTTTAATCTTCTTTTGAATATCAATTCAAACTAGTCGGGATTAGCGAACCACACGGAAGTAATCATTTATTCTATTTCCCAATCCCAACCTATTCATCCCATGAAGTAAAACTGGTAATACTTCATATCTAACACCACGGTGTTATCGGTAAATTCAATTACCATTTCACGTTCAAATCTAATTAAAGATTTAACTATCGCCTGGAGCAAAACTGGTGATACTCCATCCTCGATCTTTTCAATCTAATTAAAGATTCATTAAAACTCCTCTTAGTTTTAATCTTTAACTGAGTTAAAGAATCAATGTCATTTAAAACACGGCTCACGAAAAACCCAAAATCACATAACATTTCAATCAGTCCCTAACCGTAAATTAGCAAGTGAGCAATTCCCTAAGTATTAACCCCGAAGGCCGAAACCAACATCAGATCAATACCCAAGAAACCATTCAACTTAACTAATCTCCAATTAGTTTCTGATTTTCTTAACTCCACTGGGTCTAAGAACAGTATTATTGAAGATACCACTCACGGCAACCCAAAATCACATTCCATTAATTATCGGGTTAAAGAACAAGTGTTATTTAAAAAACCGTTCAACATAAACCCAAAAATCAATCTAAATTAAATTCCAATTAAATATCATTTGATTGATACACTTCATTAAATCTAAATAAAAGATTTAATCTTTTTCTCAATGGGGTTTAAGAACAGTGTCAATGAAGACACCATTCACGACAAACCCAAATCACATTTGATATTAAATACAAGGCTCTGAATAGAAAATATACCGGCTTATATTCAATATCAAATTCTATGACCAACAAATATCGTATTGGAAATAGCGATATAAATATATCTTTCAAATTTCCTTAACCATATCTGTATAATCACGAAATCCAACATCGAAATATTCCAAAGGTAATTTCGATTCAAATCCATTCCAATTCAATTATTGGAAATTCTGGTTATTTTCAAAACCATTTCAAATTCAATTTATTTATTTAAAAATAAATAAATTATTATTCTAGTTCAAAACTAGTTCATTTCGATAAAAATCTATTTTTATCTTTTCAAATATGGAGTTTTTCATTCCAATTCTTCCCAAATCATTTCTTATGATTTTACACAAATTTTACTATTTTTAATAATTTTATCAAGGCCCGTACAGTCGATTTCCATCAACGGCCATCGAACTGCACTTACAGCGACCTTTTCCAAATTTGATTTGGACATAATTCCAAATCCAACCGTTAGATTTCAAATCTCTAATATTCATTAGAAAGCTCTTTTCGGTACGAACCCAACGGTTCTGGTTTTAGGAGAATCCGACGGTCGGATCTCCCGCAACATCAATTCGAAGTCAATGGTCGAAATTCGCGAACTGCCGCAGCACGGCGCATTCAATTCAGGCCATTTCGTCGATTTCCTTTTAAAACATATTTTATAAATTGTTTCAAATTCGTTTTCAAAACGATTTCATCTTCTTATTCGACTTTAGATCAAAATTGAATTTTCCTTTATAAATTCCTTTTTACGTTCATTTCTATTTGATTTCAATTCAATTTAAATTCGATTTCAATTTGATTCAATTCGATTTCAATTCGATTTGAATTTGTTTTCTATTCAGTTTAATTCGAATTCATTTTCTATTCAATTCAATTCAAATTCAATTCTATTTAATTTCAATTTAATTCGATTAATTCGAACTTCAAATCATTTCAATTTAATTCGAATTTCAAATCACTTTCAATATTCATTGAAAAATGAATAAAATCATATAAATATCGTTCACGTCAAAATGATGCAAATCTAATCAACACGGCGCCATATATTTATATTTTCAAATATTCTATTTCAAATATTTCTTTTTCAAATATTTCTATTCAAATATTACATTTTCAAATATTTCTATTCAAATATTTCTTTTCCAAATATTTCTATTCAAATATTCCTTTTTCAAATATTCTATTCAAATATTTCTTTTTCAAAACTGGAATGAGGCCCAATCAATTACCATATAATGTTAATTATATGGATTTTCTACAATACACGTATATAACAGCAACGATAAATCATCAACCATCATCCAAAGTGCGTTCAACACTGTATAAGCTTCAAATATAAATATTTAACGCTTATAACAGTCTGTCAATCAATCGATCAACATACAGCTAATTATTGGGACTAGTGTATGTCATATATCATCCCAATACCCGTGTGGGGTTTTCAAACAATCAAACACATATTTTATTTGTGCAGTTGGGCGATGTGTAAAATTTATCGTCCCAATCAATATCAGTCAAATGGGTGTATATAAACAAATCGTCCGATTTGTTTATTTTTTATTTCATTTTAAATACACGTTAAAAATTCCATTTTCAACTATAAAATATTTTAACTATATAAATATTTTATTTCCATTTCACATCACATCACACAATCAACTACACATCAAAATCAAACAAACAAGCATACAAGCCGTCCATGGTCTGTGGACGACGGGTGTCGGGTGCTACTAAACACTGTCTGCATCCTAGTATATATTTCAACTAGAAATAAAATTAAAAGTGAGGAGTTCTCACCGAGGGATCCACTCCACCATTCTTTATTTCTGAACGATTCTGAATTGAATTTTATTCCAGTCAGTTCCATCGCAGTCTATTTCACTCTGTTCATATTAAAAATCACATTTTTAATTCGCTACACATATAAAAATCGAATTTTTATTTAGCTACCACATATATAAAAATCGTATTTTTATATTCATACTTATATAAAAATTATATTTCTAACTTACCACTCGAATAAAAATTATATTTTAAACCTTTCTATTATTATAAAAATTATATTTTTATAATCTCTTCTTTATAAAAATCATATTTTTTTCTATAAAAATTACATTTTTATAATTCTTCCTTTATAATAAAAATTATATTTTTATCGCCATTCAAATAAATAAAAATCCAATTTTCATTTCGCTACCTTCATATCATTAAAAATCTAAACTTTTCTAAATTTCATATACGATGAAAATCATATCTTTGAACAATAAAAATCTATTCTTTAATCATTTTATTTATTCCGGTAATATATTAAAACTAACAACAACAAAAAAAATATAACATAAATTAAAATAAATAAAACTTATAATGGTTTTGCTGATTTAGCGGTGCGTAGGGGTTAGAGGTAGCTGGGGCTAGAGTTTTAGGGGATGGCGGCCTGAATTGGGGGATTTGGGGCTGGTCACGTCGGGGAGGGGGGAGGGAGGAGAAGGCGAGCAGGTGGCGGAGAAGGGAAAGGGGGGTCATGGTTGATCGAAGTGGGCCCAAGAAGGGCAGCGCGGCGCGTTTTGGGTGATTCCCGTTGGTTTGCAGAGAGGAAAGGGGCGTCGCTGGGGGATGGCCGGAGTTGGCTGCGCCGGAGGTGGGGTGAAGCTTCGGTGGTGGCGCCCCCCCAGGAGCGACGGTGGAGGGTGAACGACGGCTAGGGCGCGGGTTCCCCCGTTCTTCTTTTTTTATTTTGCTCGATCTGTATAACGAGAGGAGAGAGAGTAGAGAGAGTTTTATATAATATTTATATAATTATTTTATTTAATACCAATAAAGTTACTTTTTGATCCGAACTCTAAACGACACCCAACAACTGTCGTCCCTAGCTAATTACCCCCCTGCCGAACACTTCGGGATATGTATCGTAGGCCCATTCAATCGTTACGATCAGTTTTCGTCAAAATCAACATATAACTCTATAAATTGAATTTGAACGTGCATTTCAATTTACCGGGGTCACATACTAACTCGAAAAATTCCAGAAAAATATTTTCTAGATTCGTATTGTCGATACGGTCCTAACAAAACTAATTTCGTCAAATTCCGATATCGTTTGAAAAATGACCAATTTCTAGTCGATTAAAATCAACTGAAACTGGTCAAACGCGTTTTCCTTTGCCACGCTCACATATTGATTCAGAAAATTATGAAAATTGGAATCTAGCAATTACTTGACAACCCAGATCCAACAAAAGTGGTTTCGTCAAAAACCGAGGTCGTTTGCAAAATTCCCATTTTTAAGGGCCAGAATTCCATAGTGACTATTCTGAATTTTCATCTGGGCATATCTTTTGATTCCCGCTATGAAATTTTGATTTTTCGGATTCGTTGGAAATATATTCTCAATTAGATTCAAATATTTTTGGTTTCGCTAAAATCCGGTTTATTTTGCACCTGGTACATTGATTTGAATTTTGAAATCGAATTATCGAACTACCACGCCATTTTCAATTCCTTTTATAATTAAAATAAAATATTTATATTCTAACGACGATCTATATAATATATACGTTCGAATTCTATTCAAAATAAATTTCTCGTCATTATTATTTAAAATAATTCATTTTAAATAATCAAAATTCACTAAAATTGCCAAAATAAAAATTTTAAATTGGCTCGGATTTCCGGGTTATTACAACAGAGAGATGCGGAAGAAGAAGAGGATATGGGTGACAGTTCAGAGGGTGATGGTGAAGAAGCTGTAAATGAGAAAGGAGGACCAAAAACCAATGATGTGATTACGGAATTTGATACTCATGTGGCTTCTAAGATATGGCTTGACTAAGTATGGCTAATAAATTTAAGTAAATGAATTTAAACTACTTCATGTTCTAAATTACGTATTTATTTGTGTACGAACAAGCACCGCTTACATGTGTCATCATGCACAAAAAGTATCAAAGTGGAAGATTCTAGATAATGCTACTAGATTCAAAGCTATCATTGAGTTGTCAGAATTATATCCCATTGTTATCACTTACTACAAGAGTGTTAACAAGTATTTTAAATCGGGTTTCATAGATTGGTGGTATCAGAAACTAATACTTTCCGTTTGTCATTTGGTGAGATGACCATTACTTTTGATGATGTAGCGTCTCTATTACACATTCCAATTGAAGGCAAACCTAACAAAGTAGGCCATATGACATGGAGCAGGCAGTTAGCATTATTTCAAAATATTTTGATTTCTAAACAAGTAGTTAGGATGGAAATGAATGACCGGGTTGGTTATAAACTAAGTTTGTCCACATTATATGATGTATTTGAAGATGTGGGTGATGCTCTATGAACACACAATCATACAAACTAAGATTTTCGTGTAATTCTTCGTATAACTCTCTCCTAATTTGACTCCAACTTGATTCTCCCAAACTGAGCAAAGTAGCCACACATCTATACCCATAGTTACCGTCTGATCGGACGTCAATAATATTAGTAACAAAAGGCTTCAACTCCAGCAGTATTTGATCCAAATAAGTTCTCATGCCTTCAGTTAGTTCTTCTAACTGTTTAAAAAAAGGGTAAATTAACATGGAACTGATTTTTCTTCTAACTATAAAAATATATATGTATGTACGTACCTTTTTCGGTTTATGAATTGGAAGTTTATCAGTACGAGTCTTTTCCAAAGTTCAAGAATTTTGCAAGTACACACTTTCAATGAGCTCAAACGACGAAATCATCCTTTTTGTTGACGTATTAGCACTTCTTTTGCTTTCTCTTCCACGTTTATTTATTTTGCTTTTTAGAGATGCAAGTGAAGACGTGCGTAGTTCAACAATTTCTAACATCTTCTTATAGATTTGCATTTGGTAAGGAGTTTCCATCTTTTTCACATCTTGTATAAGTGCTTCCATTTTTTCCACAACCCCTATATCTTTATTTCCGCTTTTTTCTATAAGATATAGCCTTGACCAATGAACATCAATCATGTCAAGCGATATTGTGGTACTAGGCCCAAGGCGAGCTAACTCATGCACACAAAGCAAACCATGCGTTCTACGAATGACATATTCGCGTAAGATTTCAACATCATCGACATCTTTTATTCTCTGCATTTTTGATTGTACAAATCAAGTGCCTTGCGACATAAAATTTCAAACTCTCGAATATGAAATATATGCTTTACTTTTGTTAAACTTTGCTTGAATGATGCTTTAAGGTCAGTAAATGAGTGTTCCAATAATGTATGCATCTTTGCCCAAGCTCATTCAAAATTGCATTGACAGGTTGCTAAATGTTTTTTAATTTTGATTGAGCGGACTCAGCCCTGCATATGACATGCACAATCGAGTACGATAATGCTAATTAATATGTTGAATATATATATATATATATATAAAGTAATAAATAACAATACTGATTAGAAGTATAATTTCTGAAATGCATGTAATCATCCGTCCATGCTTGAACAAGTCAATCTTTATTTGTATCCAACCAAGTTTCATGGATATACCTCAAAAGTAAAGTATGATCTGCATAATTTTCATGTAATACTTGCAGATTCTCATTATAAGCAATAACATTTTTTGAACATACCAGCTCATTCCAATCAAATAAAAATGACTTTCTCTTCACGCTTCATTCCTTTCACTTTCTTTTGCATATGCATTAGAACATTATTTTTAACATGCCATATGCATAACATATGCACGAACTTCGGAAACACAAAGCCAATAGCATTTACTAATGTTGTCTCTCTATCGGAAATGAATTCTAATAGTAATTCTACTTCACAATCAACCATAACTAATTTTAAACGCTCTAAATCCCATATATAATTTTCCTCGGTTTCAGCAACTAAATACGTAGTTGTAATATAGAAAGTAAGACCTGTGCAAGTAACCCCCACAATCTCAAGTAAAGGCCTTTTATACTTATTCATTTTATATGTGCAAACTAATATAATAACTCTACGGAATGTACGTAGAAAATCCAAGCTGACAGGATGTGCCTAAACAACATCTTTAATGATATCTGCTCCGTCTAATGTTCTATGGTGCTATTCAAAATAACTAAACTCCTTCAATTTCTTAGCAAATATTGAACTTGAGACTGCCTCACCTGCTCTACAACATTTTGTGTTTTGATTACGTTGTAAATCATTGAGATTGTAGTAGAATTAAAAGGATTATTTTTTAAATGATCGCTAAAATTTCTTATGGTTTTACCAAGTTTTTATGCATCTCAACAGCTATATTCATCTCATCTTCCGTTAGTCGACCAGTATAAGAATGACCTTTTGTATTTTTCAATTCTGAATGATTATGAACACCACTAACAACACATAATCGCCAATCATCCGAAGTCTTAAGTTTTTCACCTTTAAGTCTAAAGGGGCAGTTGCACATTTTTGTATCCGTCACTCTTAGATTTTCGGGATTTTGCACCACTTCATTCACAACCAAATGTAATTCTTGCTTTTTAACGCAAGCACTAGTATCCGATTTCAATATTATGATAACAAAACCAAGACGTTTTCCCAAATCACGAACCTAATCTATTAATCTTTTTCTAGTTGTAAATATCTGCATTAAAAATATAAAACACTATCTTAGTTGAAATGATAAACAAATGCTAAAAAAATGTGTTCAAATATTTTTTTTGACTTTCTATCACAACATTGCTCCGTAAAAACGAGGTAAAGCAATAAATCACATATATAAATTACATGAAACAAAGAATACAACGTATACATCAAGCGTGGATTTATTGTCAACCATGTATGTTTGGCCCGTGTTTGTGGTCATACCCCAATCAATTAATTATCCAAAAAAAGGTGTTCTCAATGATTTAAATAACTTGTTCAAACATTAACCTTTTACAACTCATATCATACGTGGTGAATTCGTTTGAATAATCTGACACTATTTCATCATGCAATTCTTCATCGCTTCGGGATGGCACGATATGCGTTAAAACAAAAATCAAAAAAGAATATATGAAGTACGCATGGAGAATCTGTTTTCCACATTTTAATCATACGTGGTTATAACATCAACCACGTTCAGTATCTCTGAGTTTTCTAATATTTCCACATATATGTAAAATGTGGTTTTACTTCGATTCCCATTAATTCGGGTGCATCCGTTGTTTCTAACTTAATTCGAAAATTTAATCTTTTTTCTTAAATTTTAGCATTACCTCTTGTGAGTGCGATAAGAAATCATCTTCTCCTTCAAAATCCATCAAATATTTGTTTACAATTGAATTTTTTGTCAACTGTTCCAGAACTAGGGTTTTGAAGCTTGATGTTTTCAAATAGTGAGAAAATTTACGTGATGTTTGTATCGGATGAGAAAAAGTGAGAAGAAGATACAATAATGGTAGTTTTGTCTTTAAAAATAATTAATTTTAAGGAGGGACTACTAACTAAAAACGGGGTTTGGAATATAGTTTGCCTTTTGAATTAGTAACAAGCCAAAGTAGGCCTTATAAATTTGAAGAATGCTTAGACTATTCTCCCAGGCTATAATGAAATTTTATAGGACTGCCTAGGTATTACAAATGTGGATCAATTTTTTTATCAAAGTAAGTCTAAAAATGTGGAACAAAAATAAAATTAGCTATAGAAAACAAAGTAAAATAATCAAAGAACATAACAGGTTCTTAGATTCACAACTAATAAATAATGTAGCCAGTGAGGAATTAATTCACAAATATAAACAACGCTTGCTTCTTGTACAAATAATTATAGATGATGAAGCAATAAAAAACCAATAAAAAATGAAATTAGGTGGCACACACATGGAGAATAACCAAAAATAGTTTTCCCATGCTACCAATAAATTTTGTTTCCGATTAAAAAGTTTTGCCTAGCCATTGTTGTGTTGGTTATTAATTTGATTATTTCCCTCTTGAAATGGATAATTTATCATTGAAGCTCATATATATGACAGGTACCTAACAAAGTATTATTACTAATCATTATATTGCCTTTACGTATGAGTTAAATGTTGTATTCACTTAATTTATGAAATAATGCAGAAAGTGAAAAGAGTGACTCCAAGGGTGCAAAAATCTGCATCAATGGTCATAGCAGGTTGCAAAAAAAAAAATCTAAACGTTCCGGTTTTAAGGGTTGAAAAATTAAGAAGATGTGTTTCAGGAGGAGACAACTTGACTTGCTAGGGTGAGTACATCCAGTCCGTAGATTACTTGTAGAGCCGAGTAGGAGAATAATTTTCCCTTTTCAAAATTATATCTTAAAGAATGTACCCATGGCAATTAGCTTTTATGTTTAAGTACTTTAGAGCTACACAGATTGAAAAACAAAAACATGGGCAACTGTGAACTATGAAAAGGTCGCTGTAGCACTTTGTGAAATAATAAATTATAAGATCTATCATCTATCCCACTTAAGAAATTGCAGTTCCTAAGTGTGCTCCTCTATTATTCTTTTTATTATTATGAAATAATAATTGAAAATGAGTTTGGAAGAATGAAAAATAAAATATAAACATATGAAATTATTGTTATCATTAACGGAATACATAACACTTATGCCTCACGTGAAAATGTGTATGCGTTCCTTATTTTGGTGTTAAATGATTAGCTCTCATCTTCCAACATTTTTCATCATACGTACTTTTATGCCATTCAATATCAAACATCTTATTCCATACCTTTGTTTGCATCCACGCAAAAGGGGAGTCTCTGTAGTTGATAATTGTTGTGGTTTGTCTTAATTTTTAGGCTCTTGTTCATGCACAATTTAACTTCTTCAAGATGTGTAATGGCCCAGGGATTTTTGACCCCGAAAATCGACATAAATACCATGCCAACTACTCAAGTATCGAGCATGTCGGGTCATTAATATAAAGAAGTTTGAGGGTGAGAAATAGGAGGAAAGAAAATTAGAATAGAAGAAGAAGAAGAAAAACACAACACAACAAAATCAGAGTAAAAACGAATCTAAAAGCGGAACGAATAAAATATATTATAACATAACTTTGAAATACAGAATTGTATTTGTACTTACATACACCATCAGAGTACAACTCATATATATCTCAATAGAAATAACTCTAAATAACTAACAGTGAAGCCTCCTGCTTCAAGCTCCTCCAAGTTTATTTGTAAATGCCTAAAACACTTGTTTGCCCTTACAAATTTGGGCACCCAAGAGTTTAGGGAAAAAAAACAAAATAAACTCTGGGTCAGTCACAGAATTGGTATGACTTGTGAGTAAACTCCAACCATATTGTTTAACTTTGAAAAAACCTTTTGAAAGAAAAATATAATAGTAAGACCAGCCCATACATAAACATGGACGGTTTTTACCTTACTATAACCCAAATCATTTTTGATATCAAAATCCAGTGATATTATAATAATGTCTAATCAAATAAATAACCAAATAGCAGAACATTTGCATCTTGCGCTCTACATACATAGTATAAAATCAAAAATCGTAGGGTGCTTATTGGAGATTGGATCCCAACTATGACAAAGAATGGGACCACCTTCCGATCAGTGTACCCTAGAGGGGATACACTAAGATTCAACAAGAACATCTTGCAACCTAGCCATACATGACCGCCCACTCGTTTAGCTTGATTGTAGCGAATGTATTATCATTTGATGGGTTTAAGGGGCTACCATCCATCCGTTGAGATACAGAAGTGAAAGTAGAACAAAAAAGGAGTTTATCTAGATCGGTGATAATACACCCTGCTTGGGTATGACCCAACTAACCATGCTGCCTACCCGATTTTTATCACTCCCCGGTTGTAAGGCTTGAGGCTACGTTTTCTTTTAGAACATATGGCCACCATTCATTTTGAATGCCACATCGTCAAACCCATCAAATCACTAGTTGATCTTCCCAAAAATATTACGTGTATAAAAACCTAAGAGAAACAAATTCCTCCTCCACCAACGTAATACATTGAAAGGATCGTCTTATGTGATCTGTTAGGAATACTCTATTAGAAATTCGTCCATAAAAGTTAACGTGGGACTGGACAAACTGAAGGTACTATCCCGTGAATAGAACGACCCTTGCATTTTACTCTGTCTTCAATTATCTTCAAAATAATATAATTCACAACGCCTATCCATATATGGAGTGATTTTCGGATAGTAAATCCAACTGGTCTCTTCGTACTAACAACGATGGTCAAAAAGAATCATGCTAGCCGGTGATTTAACTATCAAAGGAAAACAAACGTCCATCCATATTTACAATTAAGCATCAAACAACCATTGGCCATTTTCAGTTAACATTTATAATTTTCCAATCTTCTCTTATCTGTCTAGATATTTCTCAAAACCCGTTTAGCCCTTCACGCTTCTTGGTAAAAAAATCCAAATATTGTAAACTCTTATTTCCCCATATTCTAGAAAATATCTTGTAACGTCCCGTATTTTCCATAGTCAGATATTTAATTTATTATATTATATTAAATATTGATTTGGAATTTATAAATGGATTGGTAATATATAATTTGTTACTAATTGAATTTTAAACGTTTACTTTATATATAATTATAAAACAAACACGAACGTCGCGATAGTTCGATATGTCCAATTCTGTGAAATAAGAATCTCCCGGATCAGTTTGATTATAATTTTCTAGTGTAAGAGAAAATTGGAGATTTCATATTACAGATTGTGAGATATGTCCAATTCAAATATTCAAATAGTCGCTATGGAAATCGTTATAAACGATAACGTTAATTTAATAAATTTAATTCCATTTAAAAAGGGATTTGAGCGTAACTCGATATAACAATCGAATTAAGCTATGAAACAAATTCCGCAGAATTCGTATTGACATTTAGGGTCAGGATAGATATATAGTTTGTTATTTTTGGAGACCGGTTAATTTGGTGCCAAAAATAGCATTTTTTTACGCGTAAAATAGCATTGTTTAACGCGTAAAATAGAATAACATATTGTCAAACGAATTCCTTTTTCAGCGAAACTAATATTATTGAATCCGTAACTGTTAGTTGTTGTAGTGTTTCATGTTTCAAGTCATTTGGATTTATTTTGTGATCGTGGGCAATTTAAATGCTTGAATTTTCACCTGTGATTTATAAAGGAGTTTTTACAAACAATGTTGGAATTCGACGAAACCTATCCCATCGAGTCCGGAATATTTTTTATGCTAAGATTAGGAGTTTCATTTCAACTGAAGATCTCATGTGATGGTTTTTACATGATTAACAATTAAGTTTCGTATAATGATATTTTAATCAACCAACACATTATATATAACCCTCAATAATTCAATACCCAAACTTTTTGTTTTGCATGGTCAAAACATGATGAGCCGCCACTCTTTGAAATGAACGAAGAACGCTTTTCAATTTTTTTCTTACAAATTTTTTCCGATCCATTCATTTATTCAAAAACTCTTCAAATAAGAAAAGGTTGAGCTCAACCAGTACTCCCTATTAACCGGTGGTGATGATGTCTAGGGATTCGTGGTGATGTGGATCTCGTCTCGAAGTCGCAACAGTTCGTGAATTTTTCTTAGGTGATGAGGCGTAGAAGCTGACGTGGTCTGATGGCCTCCAGGCCGGCGATGGCGAGGCGCAACAGTGTGAAATTGGATGAAAGCGTGGGTTCGAATGCAAAATAGTATAAAATTGGACACATTTATTTTGTACGTGGAAGATATAACCAATGAAAACATGTCGTCCTTAAAACAGTTCAGCCTAGTGGAAAAGTATGTTGCATAGGTGAAAAGATGGTTCCATGCATAAGGTATTGAAGACGTAAAGAAAGGAAACAATTTTAAATGAAGACAAAGGGTGTTTCTGAAGCTATTCGAACGAAGCAGTATCAGTGTTACTAACAAAGGAGTAAGAAAATATAAAAAAGGGCGGGAAACAACGTGGAACGTGGCCACTGTTTTGTGAACAAGGCAGGAAGACATCACGTGGAAACAAAGAGAGTATAAAAGTCGAGCATTTGAATGGATAAGGGAGCAAAAGTTTTGTGTTGTTTGAGTTATAACGCGGTGAAGGTTTCTTTTTTTAACCATGCAGCAGGATGGATCAAGAAGGACTAAAATAAAGTGGGCAGAAGAACAAGGCGTGGCAGAAGTACGAGACATGGCAGTGGAATTCAAAGGAAACAAACTGGGTATATACATGGAAGTAAAGTTGGAGAGAAATTTATAAACAGCATGGGGAAGTTTAACAAATCGGGAATCGGGAAATAATGACGCAGATGGAAAGTATCTTTTTTTGGGTCATGGAGTTTTTCCAGGTATAAACAAGAAATAGTTAGGCCACCGGTTTCCAATATAAATGATGTAATATTTTAAATATTATAGTTAATTAGAGTTAGTATTAACTAAGGGTTAATTAATTAATTTAAAATCATTAACTTAGAATATTGATAACCTTTCGTTACATTATCAGAATCCGATCAAACTAGAGACTCTGGAATCATGATGACCAACACAATATTATGGAACTAATACGGATAGTGCAGGAGCCAACTGTAAATTATTGTTAAATTAAATAACTGTTTAATTTAACTTTGAACGAACCATTACAGAAACGAACGGTACCAAAGTGAGTATAACTCACTCAGTTTTTACCCACTTATATTTTAAATAAGCCGGGATTTATTTCATGTGATATAGTTGATAATTGTTTGTTGTGTACTGAATATTATTTATATATATTGGATGGATTGGTTAATTTAAACGTTCATTTATTTTAAACAAAATCTAAATCGTTACTTTAACGATTATTTCCAAACAAGGTAACTTACCTTGTTGGTTACATTTATAATAATATAAACTTAATAATTAAAATTATATATGCTTGAATTACTGTTTTATTTATTTATTATTAAATTTTACATCTGTTTATTGAATTGGATAATATTATTTGAGGTAACGTATTTGGATGCAGGGAAAATAGGCTGGAGGGATCTAACTGGATTCCACAAATTTATTGTTATTTTCATATTACCATTATATAAACTGTTTAACCAATATGGCTAGATGATTGATTTGGTTGTTATCTATTGAACTGAAATTCAACGGTTGTTTGTTTTTAACCAATGGGCAGTATTGGTTGGGTAAATGGCATCAGATGGCTTGAAAATCAATCGTTTTCATAAATATGGAATTACCGTCAGGTAAATAGACTTTAATAAAGTTATAAAATTTACTTTATAACTGAGATAGATTTTTAAATCTATTATTTTGAATGATAGTTATTTAAAGGGGAAATATATATTTATTATTTATTATTTAAATTTATAAGTAATTGTTAAGTGATTTTATAATGCGAATTCTTATGTTAATAAGATTTTATAAGTAGATGAGCAGAAATTAACCGAACGGTTAATAATTGAATTAATTGTTTCTAAGAACAATTAAATGGGATTAATTAATTTAATTATATTATTAATTAATTTAAATAAAAGGCTAATCAGGATTTATTAACGTGATAATCATGGTTTACGTTGACGAAGTAAATTATTTTAATTGAATTGATTTATTAAAATAATTTGTTTAATAAATATAATGGAATAGTTTAACAAATAGTGGTTTAATTTTAATAAGACTTTAAAAGGGAAATTTATTTTTTATTTTAGTAATTAAGCAGTTAACTAATTTTACATTAGTTAATGAGGAAGTAATTTATTATTTTAATTTAAGAGATTTCTTTTTAAATGGAAATCATTTAAGTAAGTGATCGAGTGTATAATGAAATACAGTTAAATTGAGAAATGAGTTTATGATCGAGTTTTATATTAAAACCCATGTTTTATGAATTAAGTTATAAAAAGGGATTTTAAGCGAGTATGACGGCTTAAAATAAATGTTTACTTAATATTTGAATTAAGTAAAAAGAAATAAGAAATAAGAAGGGTTTTATATTAAACCAGAATTGCATAATGATGTTTATAAAAAGAGATAAGAAGTTAAACCGTTGACTTTAATCGGCGGTACTTAATAGCAAGATTAAGTGAAATGGACGAAATTGAAATGAGATTTTCAAAGTGGAAAATGTTTAAATGGATTACAAGTGAAATATAATAGGTCGATAACGAGTTAAGATAAGAATTGGAACCTAACTGGAGATTCGTTGAGTTGAGTGATTTTTAGAGTGTTAATCTGATGTTGACTTCGGCCTTCGGGGTTGATACTTAGGAAATTATTCTCTTACCAATTTACGGCCAGGAACTAATGAGGCTTGAAGTACAAAAATACATGGATTAGAAATAAAAAGATATTCCAAAGAAAAAGGAAATAAAAGACTTAAGATTATACATATAATGAGATTTCTAGAGTAACGGAAATGAAAAGGAGATTATGCGGATGCGTAACGATATTTTCAAAGTAAAGAAATGAGACATAGAATGGTTTTATTCCAAAAGGAAATTATGGGCTATTGTTCCCAAGTATTTAAGCAAAAGAGATTTTCGTAATGATTTTTCTATGAATAAGAACTTAAACTGATTTCCCAATTTAGATAATGAAGAATGTTGTGAAAATTGTAATTAAGTGGAATAGTGGATATTATCATAATATATCTTCTAAATATAAAAATGAAATGGTTTTGCAAATATTGGTATAATTAGTAAGAAGTGAAATGTTGTTTTCCAAATATTGGAATATTTAAATTAACTGTTTATTTAATTATTTTTAATTAAATAAGGCAAATGATGCTAAGTACTAAACTAGTAAGTATATTTTTATTTTATGGTCGAATGGTTGTTTATTTGATATTTAAATAACCGACTACAAATATGGCCAACATGATTGTTGGTACGAAATGATTACGATCGAATCTATATCCGTATACCATTCCGACAAACAAATACAAAAATATGGAAGATATCAGATGTTGATCGAGATGCAGCAATCGCAAACCGTAGATCCTCATAAAATGGAAGAACCACTTAAAATCTCTGAGTCAACGAGGAGATATACTGGGGTTCTCTTGTGCTGAAATCTATGGATTTGCAAGGACTACTCACTACTAATCCATAGGGTGATAGCTAAGATGTAATAGGAGGGTATCTTCGGTTTATCCTGTTTCTGGATGACTTGTATGGACATGTGTATGACAGAGTATTTCTTAAGAATCACTACATTTATTTCCTCAAACATATTCCTGTAGGTGGCAGAGAAGACGCCTTCTCTTAGCATAAACACCTAGAATATTTTTGTGAATGTCAATTAGTGATTTGATGGATCTGACGATGTGGCATTGAAAGTGAATAGTGAGGTGATGTTCTAGAGGTAGTGTTAAACCTCAAGCTTTTTCAACCAGGAAATGACAAAAATCGGGAATGCAGCATGACTAAGCGGGTCACTCCCAAGTAGGATGTATAATCACCTATTTAGAGAAAATCTATTTCCTTCTTTAATCCATTTCGGTGATGTCCCTTTTCGGGAAACGATGGTTTGAGCCCAACCGTTTGTGATATACACTCGATACACTCAAGCAAAATTAGTGGTCGGTCATGTGTGGCCGAGTTGCAAGATATTCTTGTTGAACTCAGTGTATTCCCGTCTAGAGATACACTATCGGCAGGTGGTTCCGTACCTTGCCATTGTCGGAATCCAATCTCCAATAAGAGCCCTCAGTTTTGATTGTATACTATATACGTGGAGCGTGAGATGCAAGCGTTCCGCTAGGTTGATATTTATTTGTATTTAGACACTATTATAATATTGGAATAAGATATGAGTTCTAAATTGTTTTGGGTTATCATAAGGTAAAAACCATCTGTGTTTATGCGTGGATAGGTCTTACGATTATCCATTTCTTTCGAAAGGAAATGTTTTGACTTTAAAATCAAGATGGGTGTTGTTTATAAACTTAACGAGTTTTCTCACTCCGGTTCACCAGACTAATCCGACGTTTGTAATGCTCGAGTTAGACCGGGTTTAAGATGCTATGGATTTCAGAAGACGTGCTAGAGTTGTTCAGATTTATATATCTAGTGTGTGTTCCGGTGTGTGTTGTATATGAGGACAGAATATTATAACTATCCAGATGTATTGATGAACTCTGATGGTTTTACGTTCTATTTCAAAGCTCTCAATAAAGTTTTATTTCTAGATTATATTTTGTTCCGCTGCGATGTGAGACTCTGTGTTGTGTTGGTTAGTTGGTACTTATTCTTCTATTCTAATATTTCTTTATTTCTTATCTCACCCTTTAATTTCTTTTTGTTAACTATCTGGGGTTTTCTATACATGAGTTCTGGCAAGTAATACAGGTTTATGTATTATTGTTGGAATTCAGGCGTCGAATCTCTAGGGTCGTTACAGTGGTATCAGAGCATAAGGTTTAGTAATAACCTTGGCTTTGTGGCGTAACTCGATAGGAATGGGGTTAGTAATACCCTAGATTGAATTGGAGTGTTTGTATATATATATATATATATATGAGCGTATTAAAAAATTCTAATGGTTTTCTATCTTTAATGGTAGACAACTTTTCGCACCATCCTCATCCATGAAAAACTTTTCAATCTTCTAAAACTAATCCATCCTCATCATCAATTCCTGATCAACCTCCTCTTAAAGTTAATCCTACACTTCCTTCGCAATATATTTCATCTTCATCAGGATCTAAGGATCGAAAGCTTGAATATGTTAAACCTGGATCCGAGTTTGTTTTTATTCCTGAACAAACATTCAATGAATCAAATCAAGCTTGGATTCATACAATCGCATTAATCCTGATTAATTTCAAGCTTTCGGTTATCAAATTAAAGGACTATATCCAGAAAGTTTGGAGAGCTTAGAGCAGTTTTAATGTACACATTACTCTTCAATATAATTTTGTAGTTTAGTTTGAATCTCTAGATGATTTCTCTTGCATTTTAGAAGGATCTACGTATTCTTATTTTGGTCGACTAGTTTTGGTGGGAGAGTGGTCACCAGGGTATGATTTTTAATATCTATTGATACTCAAACAGAGTTGAATTTTTTTATTTCTATTGTATTCCACAATGGTCAGAAATTAGATGTATCAGTAGAATATTAATTTGTTCTTGTGAAATGTATAAAGTGTAAATTGTTTGGACATGGTGATGAAAAACATAATGCTGCATTTGATCTATTATGGAAGCAAAATGTAGAAGAAAATGAAAGCCAAGATGAAAATGTTGATGTCCACATGTTAGAGCAAGATAAATCAAAAGATAGTTCAGCTGAACAAATCGATGATTTAGACTTCCTCAATTCTAAACTTCCTGATGATATTATGCCAGATGACTTGGATAATGTATCTGATGCCATTGAAAAGAATGAACCTCTGGAAGACCCTGATAAAGGAAAGCAAGTGGATATTTCTAATTATGTTGATAAAAATGCTAGCTATATGCAAAGCACTAAATCCACTACTTCAAGTACCAGTAATATCCCTCACATTACTCCTTCTAAAAGAGTTTTAAGGAGTTCATCTACCATTAAATGACAATATTATCGTGGAATGTAAGGGGGATGAACACTCTTTCTAGCATGAAAGAGGTGCTCAAACTCCTTAAACAAGCTAAGCCAACAATTGTTGGTTTAGTTGAAACCAAACTGTCTTGTTCTAATTTGAAATTGTTTCTTGCTTTGCTTCCTTGTGACGATCCCAAAATCCGTGTGATGGTATTAAGGATAATCATTGGAATATAACACATCAATCATCATAGCAGAGTACAAATAATAACAAAAACAATAAATAGAATAATTTTACATAGATATGACAGCTTAATCATAATATGTAACAACATCAGAATAGCATAACGTAGGATATAACTTAGTAAATAAAGGGGGAATGATCAGTCACCATCGCCATAGGCGGAATATATACATACAGTGAGATATAATAAGTGTATCAGTCTACATCGCCGAAGGCGGTACATATACATACGATAATAAGTACTGGAAGTAAAACAGTCTGCATCGCCCGTGGCGGAATCATAATATATATACAATAATGGCGGAAAATGTCAAAGTCATCTCGGTGAAGTCAGCCTCTCCATGAGCCAAAAGTGCACTCCATACTACAGTGCTGAGCCAAAACAACCTGTCACCTGTGAACTAGGCTGCCCGTGTGAAAATAAGGGCACCCACGTTTGCAAAGTGAAACAAACAACGAGTCAGTCATGGGGACTGGTGTGAGAAATCTACTTAACTGTTTAAACAACAGTAATAAGCAAATCATAGGACCACGCCACTTTCGCGGAACGGGTTTACTCCAGTGATTGCTGGTGCATTTAAAACAAAGTAAATTCTTTGAAAACAACGCAATGCTTTTAAAAAGAATGAAGCCGTTATAAGACTCAAGTCCCATTATACAATGCAACGCAAACCGGAGGATAGAGTTTTACCTTATAATGGCCAAATATGCTTAATGCGTGTAAAGCAAAATCATTTGATATTATTACTAGTGCATATATGTTTCAAAAACGAATAGCATCATAAATATCAATCATAGACGACATGAGCGTCCCATGCCACTATGTCGCCATACATAAGTTACAATCGAATCCGTTATCTCGTATTGGAAATTGGATTTCCGTCATGAGTCGAGGCAAGGGGCAAGCTCCTCTCCGCTTCGAGACATTCTAGCAAATGCCTCAGGACTACGCACTCTGGGTAACCCTTGGATCGACAGGGTCGGTCCTCCCTTACGTTTGAGGATTGGCAATTCCTAAACACACGTTTCCCGGTCCTTACAGGCCAAAAATCGAGGCGCCTCGCATTCCAATAACCACAAAGGTGAAAAGTAGATATAAATGTCAGGGCTGGCAGGTCACTGACACCACCATAGCTAGAAAGAAACGTCGTGCTCTCCCAGCGGTCCGTATCCCGTTTTTAACTCATACCGAGGTGTGAGGCTCGCGAATCCACGCTATACACAAAGACAGGCCACGTAGGCTGTAATGACCCGCATTCTACGCATCGGAGGATCGTAGAATATTTATTTTTTTCCCATATGAAGTCGTATGGTCATGTAACTTTGGGAAACATCCATTAGAGTCATTTCCCATGTTCATGATTTTTGTCGATTTTTAAATGACCATTTTGCCCCTAGTTGGTACTGTTTTGGCCATAACTTTTGATTGGAAAGGAATTTTGATCTGAAACCACTTCCATTGGATTCGTTTGATGGTTTACCTTTCCGTAGAGTGGTCATAATAGCCAAACGGACTTACCGTTTGGGAGATATGGCTGAAATAAGGTTTGGAGGGTGAAAAACTGCTTAACCGGGCCAAATCGGGTGATTAGTGAGTAGGCCCATAACCCATTTCGGGATTAGGGTTATGGGAGGGCTGAAATGAGATGGAGAATCATTCCATTTCAGTTTTCTAGCCTCCACTTATCACCAAGGAACCCTAAAAATGGCCTCCAACCTCTAAATCACCCCCAAATCATCTTTTGGTCAAGGATTTGGATTAGCAACCCCTAATCAAGGAAGATCTTCACCAAAGCAACATAGGAGTTGCTGTTTGGCATTGAGATTCACATCAAATCAGAGAATTATTTCAGATCTTAGTTTATTTTGTGGCTAAGGTGAGTGATTTGCATAGTTTTGCACTAATTATGGCTAATTAGGGGTGATTAGTGTTAATTAGCGAATTTAAGCATGATAAATTTCTGGAAAAATGTTTATAAAATTCGGAATGATGTTTTAGACCTCTGATATGAATTTGGGTTAATTTGGTTAAGTTTTGCTAATCATATCATTAGTTTCACCTAAATGTGCTTAAGGGGAAAATATGGGATTTTGGGTATGTTTGATCCATTTTACATGTTGTGATTTATGTTTTGATGTTTGGGATCGATACTATATGTTGCTATGACTGTATGGTATGCTTTGTGATTATTTAGAAGTGTTAGATTGGTCGAAAACGTCGTCGAATGGCGTAGAAACAGTCGCAGGAAAGCATGCAGGAAATGACCCAGAATCCGGATCGGATCGGTGGAGGGGAGCGCGACTCGACCTGTTCCAGCATGGGCGTCACGATCCGTTTGAGGGAGCAAGTCACGACTTAGCTAAGTGGCACGATCTGGTAGTAGAAGCACGACCCGAACCAACGAGTATTCACGATCCGAACCAAGAGGAGGAGCTCACGAGTCGATGGGTACTAGGGCGCAACGAACCGACCCGATCAGAAGGCGCGACCCGATCCGGATGAAGCAAGCCGATCCGACCCGAAGTGGTGACGCCGATCCGAACCAGGAGGAGGAGCCATGAGCTGGAGGACCACGACCCGATCCGACGCAGGAGGCACGACCCGACCCGAATGACCAAGGCCGATCCGATCCGATGAAGAATCTGAAGGCTACGATCTGATTCGATGGTGATGACCAATAACCCGAGATGCAAAGGTAGTCCAAATGGAAGTTAGAGCTCAGGATCCTAGAACCAGTGGGGAACCAATGAGTTCACTTCATGAGTTGGGCTTTGCTGCGGGACGTGTGCTAAGGAGTTGTCGACGTTCATAACTTCGATTCACCACTAAAAAGGAATGATGGGCTACTTATCAGTGCAGTAGGGTCATTATGACCTGAGGGGCAAAGTGATGGTAGCAAGACTACATTATCAGTGCAGTAGGGTCATTATGACCCGAGGGGCAAGGTGATGCGTAGTAAGACTATGAGCCAGTGCAGTGGGGTTCTTGTGACTCCATGGGGCAGAGTGGACATAGTAAGGATTGGTAAGGCTATGAGCCAATGCAGTGGGGTTCTTGCGACTCCATGGGGCAAAGTGGACATAGCGAAGGATTTGTGGCTACGTTATCAGTGCAGTGAAGCCATTTATGACTTCATGGGGCAAAGTGATCGTAGCAAGGAATGTTGGGTGATCGAAGTGGTGAATATCGTATGCTTTATGCACTGAGTGAGAGATGTGAGGATAGATGCTATGCTTGATTGTTTGCTATCATTATGACATGCACACCTCCCCCACCTCTGTATCTTTACACTGTTTGATATGGTACCTTAGAGTGTTGTACAGTATGTAGTGCTAACTCTTTGGTTGCAGGTCCAGGTTCAGGTATGTTTTAGTCTACCTGTTATTGTTCACTTTAGATGCTTATCGCTCATACCAGGCTTTATGTCTGACCCAGAGTTTTATGTCTCCTCTTATTACTCTGGGTGCTCACACGAGCAGACTAGAGACAGGTTAGCTGGTGATGCGCGAGTAGCTGATTCGGAGGCGGGCAGGAGGCTTCCACGTATGATATATATATATATATATATATATATATATATATATATACACATTCTCCCTGTGTCGTTGGTGGTCGCTACTTGGGCATTAGTAGTGTACCTCATTTATCTTACTTTTGCTTTGAGACAGTTTGAAAGTTGTAATATGCTGTATTCTGAATTTCCGCTGCTATGATGTTTAGTTCTGATTTTCAGCTTATGCACTGTCTCTCCTGTTTTATGTCAAGTATGTTATCATTATATTTTATTCTATGCGCTGTGAGACATTCTACAGGTTCTTGATTAGTTCATTTCCTTCTTCCCTTTCCTTCTCACGACCCGTTCCGTGCTAACTGGACATGTGTACAGCGCACTTTTGGGGTAAATGTCGGTTGGTGCGGGGCGGGCCGTCACATAGGCCGTGCTTTGATCATCAAACACAAGACTTTGCTTTGCAACAGAAGCCTCGATCACAGCATCTTGGCATGCCGCATAGGCAATCCACTCCATACGACTGATTTCTATCGATATATAATCTCTGAGCTCGTACGTCTCAGAGAAGGGCGTTAAGCAAAAGAATAAATTCTCCGCCGCCAAATAGATATATATTTAACAAGATCAATCTGTATAGAACAAAATCCAATGTCAGACACACAGTCCATTTACAAGTCCGTTCTGGGTCTGAACGAAACCGGAGGCACCAAATTCCTCATATATCCGTACAATCAACACATACGTTCAGACGGCTACTACTTCCATTCCTTCACGGTAGCTACTCCAATCAGGAACCTCAGCAGCGCCCATCCAACCGATCCGAAGATCGTCGGTCTTGAATCGTCTTTGTATTTTCGCCTTCGAATCGTTCGATCAATTATTTGAAATGATGGTTAGCTCGGCCTTTTCAAATAATTCACGTAATTAGAATTCAAATCAATTATTTCCATGGTTATATTATTTGACATTCATATTTCAGTTCTTTAGTATAATTTTCGTGTCAAACACATACAACCATCAAATATCAAACAGATCAAGTCAAATTGGTTTATTTCCAATTTATGTTGCTTATAGTATTTTATAACGATTTTTCGCCATTTTTATTTATTTAAAAATGGCCATATTTAATTAAACGACGTTTCAGGTCGTGCCGTGGCACTAGCGCTGTTTTTCCCCTAATTTGTTTTACACATATCGGAAAATCTAACCGTTGGATTTCTACAAAGTCTATACCACTGGGAAGATATTCCCAAAGCAAACCCAACAGTTCCAGTTTCATGAAAATACGATGGTCGGATCTTCCACACTAGTCGTTTGTAGTTACGGTTTCAAAATTCGAACTGTAGCGTCGTTATACGATTTTATTTTATTTTATTTATATTTATATATAAATATAAACAATTCTGGCGCTGTTTTTCTTTAGATTTGAATTTAACATTCCAGACAATCCAACTGTTGGATTTTTACAAAGTAGGTGCCATTGGAAAGATATTTCCAAGGCGAACCCGGCGGTTGCGGTTTCGGGAAAATCCGATGGTCGGATTTCTCATACTAATCGATTCAAATTACGATTTCAAAACACAAACTGCACTGCTTCGATTCCTTTGCATTATTTTTATATTTATATATATAAATATAGTTCATTCTTTTATTTCAAATATAGTTCATTCATTAATTTCAACATCGTTTTCACTTCAAATATTTCACTAACGCCTTTATATTTCGGAAAATTTCGCCATAACCTCCTTTATACGGGAAAGGGTTTGGAAATTTATTGGGCCGTGTTAGGTACCCAATAATTCCTATAAAGCATCCACATATTTATAGTGATATATTCTGGTGTTTACAAGGGAGCGTGTATAGATAATAACTCCAGAGAATAAATTCTCGTCACCCTGTCAAGCCTGAGGGAGCGTGTATTTTAAATTACTCCAGAGGATAAATCCTCGTCACCTCGTCCCGTGTGGGAATAAATAGTCCATGTGCCGTATCTAATGACTAGAGAGACATGATTATTGTCAACTCCAGACCCGTGTGGGGTTTTAATTAATCTGGCAATTTATCGTTATATTTTATATAGTCCATATCAGTCATCAATTCAACCTGTAGTATATAATCATCGCCATACAAGCCTCTCGCTCGTATGGTAAATCTTCCACCTCGTCACACAAGCTCCAAATGCTCATGTGGAACATGATGAAGTATGCCTATCGTCAAGGAGTATGCCATGTAGTGTAGTTCAAATTTAATTGTTACTATCCTATGGCGATGTTTATTATTTCACACAGAATAACCAGCACTCCGCATCCAATGGCATTCACAGGAGTTGATATAAAAATAAAATTGCGCAGCCAACTCATCAAGTCTTACCTATTTGTCGGGCACGCAAATAATTTCTTTACTCTACAGCTAATCCATTTTCCCTGTTCGACACATGTATATATATGCAGAACAAAGCTAATAATAATATTTCTAGCGAATTAATATTTATTTCAACACGTGTGTATTTTTATCAAAGCGTATACATGATAGAAGAAATATTTTTATCATTAAAAATATTTATTCAACACATGAATGTTTTTAACACTTCATATTCAAAATAAAAATGTAATTTTTATTGTCTATTCAATTTATTTTAAAATACGGATAACATTCAACACATGAATTTCGATTCAACGAATGAATTTCAATTCAACACATGAATATTCTCTATAGTTTGTATATATATATATATGTGTGATTTTTATCGTTAAATCTATTTGTTTAAAATTCGAATAACATTTAACACATGAATTTCAACTCAACGAATGAATTTCAATTCAACACATGAATATTCTCTACAGTTTGTATATATATAAAAATGTGATTTTTATCGTTAAATCTGTTTGTTTAAAATTCGAATAACATTCAACACATGAATTTCAACTCAACGAATGAATTTCAATTCAACACATGAATATTCTCTATAGTTTGTATATATATAAAAATGTGATTTTTATCGTTAAATCTATTTGTTTAAAATTTGAATAACATTCAACACATGAATTTCAACTCAACGCATGAATTTCAACTCAACAAATGAATATTCTCTATAGTTTGTATATATATAAAAAATGTGATTTTTATCGTTAAATCTATTTGTTTAAAATTCGAATAACATTCAACACATGAATTTCAACTCAACGAATGAATTTCAATTCAACACATGAATATTCTCTATAGTTTGTATATATATAAAAACGTGATTTTTATCATTAAATCTATTTGTTTAAAATTCAAATAACATTCAACACATGAATTTCAACTCAACGAATGAATTTCAATTCAATACATGAATATTGGTTTCAACATATGTAATTAATTTCAACAAATGAAAATTATTCTAACATATGAATATTTCAGAAAATTTCGGCAGCATAACGGCAGGGTAGTTAAAACCGGGACCGTCCCTAGTACGGCTCCTCGCTCTACCTTAAAACCTCGCGGTTTTTGACAATGGGGAATCATGCATCTAGTTCGCACGTAGGCGGCATGTTTTATTTTCATTTCCACAATCCTATTCTAATTTGTTTCAACTACAAGAGGGTATTTTTCAACCACAAAGGTATTTTTCAACCACAATATCAACCACAAACAATTATTTCCAACCATTCGTCATACTATATAATTTCACGCCAATCACAAGCAATAAATATCGTCCATGGTCTGTGGACGAGGGGAGTATATATATATATATATATATTATTTCTATATTTCACTTGCATTTAAACACAATTCAAAGCATATATGTTTCATACAACGCTTGTATAATTTATACATCGCTAATATAACTTATACAACACATGTACATGAGGTATACAATACAATGCGTATATAATTTGCACTTCGCTTATATAATTTATACAACACGACTCCATTCACACAATTTAATTTAGATTCCTCACATTGGTTTTTGAAGTGCTAAAAATCGTATGTAGATCATAAAAATCCGCGGCTTCTGCTAGATGGTAGAGAGCCTCCCTGTGGTCCAGATGTTTCCTGTTTCATCGAATTTCGTTAACACGCTAAAAAGATATGATTTTTCATAGTTTTGCAACACTTAAAAGTGTTATTTTCAATTCAGAAATTTCAGAGCAAATATTTTTTTCAAACCTTCAAAACTAGGTTTTTATTTTTCGATCGATCTATGCAGTTTCATCACGATCGGATGCTGCAACGTCGAAGAGCTTCGAACAGGCTTTCCAGCGCCTGTGGTGGCAGCGAACTCGATGGCCTCTCTGATGCTCGGTGGCGCTCCAAAGGTGGAGACTTCCTTGCTGGAATTCGACGCAAATACTGGATGGTTTCAGTCGAGGCTTGGGTTGATTGAAAGAGGGGGGAAAGGCGAACGGAAAAGTCAACTGAAGGGGGTGGCGAAAACGCCTATGGCGGCGGCGATCAGTCCTGGAAGTTTTAAGCTGGTTCCGTCGTTCGTTCGTAGGAGGGTTGACTAATTTTTCAGAAGAGAGAGAAAATGAAGGATATTTCCTATTATATTTAAATTTTAAATTCCCAAAATATCCCTTTGAACAAACATACACCAATTTCAACCCAACGACTGTCGCCCCTAGCTAAATACCCCCATTCCGAACACAATGAGATTTGTTTCGTTGGCCAATTCGACTGTTACAGTCAATTATTTTTCAAATTAAAGTATAAAACATTTAATATTCAATTTGAACGTACATTTCAATTTGCCAGGGCCACAAACTGAATCGAAAAATTCCAGAAAAATAAATCTAGCTTCGTTTTGACGATAAGGTCCCAACAAAACCAGTTTCGTTGAATTCTGAGATCGTATGCAAAATGGCCATTTGCAGGTCAACCCATTTTAACAGAAATTGACCAATCACATTTTCCTTTTCCCCGCTCACATACTAGCTTCAAAAATTATGAAATTTGAAACCTAGCAATAGTTTGACATCTCGGATCCAACAAAAGTAGTTTCGTCGAATTCCGAGGTCGCATGCAAAATATCTATTTTCAAGGGCTATATATTCTATATAGCGACCTCTCTAAAAATTCATTTGGCCATAACTTTTGATTCCTGCTATGAAACTTCGATTTTTCAGATTCCTTAGAAAGGTATTCATAAACAGATTTAAATATTTTTGGTTTCACTAAAATCTGTTATATTTTCCACCCGGTACAGTCAGACAAAGTTTGTATTCAAATTTTCAAACTGCCTCACTATCCCCATTTCATTAATTTATTTAAATATGTTATTTCAATTGTTTAAATTCTTTGACAATAACCAATTTTAAAAATTTTAAATTGGTTCACATTTTCTGGGTTATTACATTCCTAGTTCCTGGAAATATCTGACCAATAATTCAAAAATATCTAATGGTAGAATACTTATGATATGGGATTCTAATGTTTGGGATATAATTTATCTGGCATCTTCTTTTCGGCATATTACTGTTTCTTCTTCGAATAAAGGATGTTTCACAATGATTATTTCTATGGTTTATGCAAGTAATATTTTCATAGAAAGGATGAACCTATGGCAACTCCTTATAAATGACTCTGGTTTGTTAATTCTTCTTGGATTTCATTGGGTGAATTCAATAATGCATTATCTCCTAAGGATAAAGGAGGAGGTCATCCAATTCCTTATCAATATATTAGGGAATTTCATAAATTTATTATGCAAGCATCTTTGATAAAGTTAAAGCCACTGGGATTTCTTTTCACTTGGTGTAGAAGAGGTATAACATGTCATTTAGATAAAGTGATAGTAAATAATTTTTGTTTGCAAAGTTTTCTTAATATGAAGGCTCTAGCTCTTTCACAACATTCTAGTGATCATAATTCTATATTGCTGGATCTTGTTCCTACTCCTCAATTAAAAGGTTTCCCTTTCAGATTCAAGAATGAGTTGACAAGTCTGCCCGGTTACATGAGTGCAGTAGAAAAGGTTTGAATTATAGTACTTGGGGATTTCATAGTTATAAATTTCTTTTTAAGCTTAAAAGATGCAAAGCAGAACTTAAGCAGTTGAATAAAATCAAAAATAGAAATAATTCAAACCTGAATGTAGCATAGCAACATTTAAATAGTATGGAACAAGCAACATATCAGAATCTAGAGGACACGATGGTATATGATAATATCTTTAAGCAAAACTGCAGAAAGTATATTTTGAAGGCTTCAAGCAGTAGGCGAAGATATCATGGTTACATTAAGGTGACATTAATTCTAATATATTTTGTACTCTTTCATGTCTAATAGAAGATATTTCAATCATATTCGAGCTATCATAGATCATAATGGGGAATTAATGTTTAAAGCTGAAGAAATTAAGAGAGAGGCAATAAAATATTTCATAGAAATATTTAATGGTCCATCAAATGTTTCAACAACCAACTTTCATCCTATTAGTACTATCAATGCACAAGGATAGAGGTTTCTCTTAAAAGAAGTAAAACTAGATGAAATTCGTGAGGCTTTATATTCAATTCAAGATGATACTAGTCCTGGCCCAAATGGGATAAATTCAAAATTTATGAAAGTACATTAGGATTTGATAAAGCAGGATCTTTTATAAGCCATTGTAGATATTTTCAAGTCTGATAAATTACCAAAATCCATCAACCATACTTTTATTACACTTATTCAAAAGAAAGATAGACCCGTTGAGATTTTACACTATAGGGCAATTTCCTGTTGCAATGTTTACTATAAAGTATTTGCAAAAGTTCTCTACAATAGGTTGAAACACTTCTTGTCTCATCTAATATCATAGAATTAAAGTGATTTTGTTAAAAATAGGTACATTGGTGATAATTTCCTCTTGGCGCATGAACTGTTAAGGGATTTCAAGAAAAAAGGTATGGCCAAAATGTGTGTAAAGGTAGACTTACAAAAAGCTTATGATCGTATAAATAGGAAATTCATATGTCACATTATGTCATTAATGCAATTTCCTTATCATTTCATAAATTTGATTTATGAATGTGTCTAAGGCTATGTTTTCTATCCTAATTCAAGGAATCCATAAAGGCTTCATTACATGTACTAGAGGTATTAGACAAGGAGATCCCCTATATCCTAACTTTTTTGCTTTAGCAATGCAATTCTTTACATTTCAAATGGATGAAGCCTATTTTAATATATCCTTTCAGCCAAACTGTTTTGTCCGACCAATAATCTCTCATTATATGCTGAAGATTTAATGACCTTTGGTAAAAGCACAAAACAAAACACAATCACTTTGAATCATATATTCCAAAAGTTAAGTGAATATGTAGGTCTGAAAGTTAATGCTGATAAAACAAAGGTGTTCTTCACTAGCTTAGTAACAAATGCAAGGGAAGTTCTGGATATTCTTGGTTTTAAGAGAGGAACTTTGCCTATAAAATAGTTAGGGGTTCTATTATCATCGAACTATTTGCATTATTCAGAATGTAATGCCATGATTCAAAGAGTTTAGTCCAAGATTTAGGGTTGGGAATCCAAATTGCTGTCTTATGCAAGTAGATCAGAATTAATTAATGGAGTGCTAACATTAATTATTATTAAATAATTATTCATATATTAAATTCCAAAGTTTACTCTTGAAAACTTACAATCACTTTGTGCTGATATTTTATAGGGTGGAACAGTTCATAAGTAGCATGGATTTCATTATGTAAACCTAAATCAGAAGGGGGAATAGGCTTAAAAAAAATTTCTGATTTAAAAAAGGTAGCTTGTATTAAACTACTTTGGAAATATTTATCAGAAAAATCTTTATGGAGTAAATGGATGAAGAACAAATATAATAAGGGCAAATTTTTCTGGTCGATGGCAACAGATAATAATTCTTCATCTACACTGAAATCCATGCTTAGATTATGCACTCATTCAAAGAATTTTTTTAATAGAATCATTGCAAATGGGAATGACACTTACTTGTGGCACGATCCATGGATCAATTATCAATGTTTGGTGGATATTCTTGGGTATGACAGACTGCGTTTGATAGGTAATCCAGACTAGAAAGTCAGCTCAATTGTATGTGGTGGAGAAATAAATCTTTAATTCATCCTGCAACTAGAGAATTAATTGAAGAAATTAGTTCTATCCCAATTTCTTCAACTATGACAGAGGATAAATATGAATGGGGTCTTGGAGGAAAATTATCATATCATAATGCATAGGATTTAGTTCGAGTTCATGATGAAAAGGATGTTGCTTTCTCAGTTATATGGAATAATAAGAATAGCAGGAAAATGTCATTGATTACTTACTTAGCCTGTTTTGAAAGATTGAACATAAAGGATAGAATTCTTCATTTTGGAAATATTGCAAATACAATGTGTCCTCTATGTGCAGTTCATCCAGAATCGATTGATCATATATTTTTTCAGTTTGACTACTCCTCTTTCATATGGTTTCTTTAAAGCAGAAGCTTTCCATTCCTCTATCAGTCCAAAGTCAGATAAGAGATGAAATTAGGGACATTCACCATTCATTTAAAACCAGAGACCTTGCTTGTGGTGTTATAACTTCAGCAGTTTACTTCATTTGGAAGGAAAGGAATAAAAGAATTTTTCGAGATCGAAGAACTTATGTAATGACTAAACTTGCTCAGATTGAAAAGAAAATTCAGTATTTGATTCGAAATAATGGAAGCAAAACTGAACAGAATACAAGGAATTCTCAAATTTTTAATTACTGGGGAATTGATTTATGGATACGGGGTTGAAGAAGAGAATTGATTTTATTTTGTTTGGGCTTTGTTATGTTTGTATGGGACTAGTGTTTGGGCCGTGAGAGGTTTTGCAGGTTTTTCTTTGTAATGTTTTTACTTTGCTTTCGATTTTCTTTAAGAATTGTGTATATAAAATTTATATGTACTGTTTTTCCTGTAAGGCATATACTTAGGTTAAGGGGATTACAGGGTTTTGACGAGGCATATAAAGGAGGTTTTCTATTGGTATTAGCAAAAAAGAGTACCAATTTTCAAAAAAATATATGAGTGTATTCTTAAATTTTATATAAAACCATTTTATATTATACTATTTGACCAGTTCGATTTTGAACTAACAATTGACACGATATTGTTTGTAAAGAGGGTAAACGAAATAATTTTGCCCAAGTTATATTTTTGTATAGAAAAGAAATAATTTTATCAAATCATTTAGATATTGATTTTTTTAATTTATTTGAATGGGATTCAAATTTGATTAAAAATTTGAAACGGTTTAATATAACACGAAGAAATTTCACATATGAGATTTGTGAATCAGAATTTTAATTTGAAATTCAAATGAATCAGGATTTAACTTAAAAATAAGTTAAATAAAATTGGAAGAGGAATTAGATGATATTTGGAATGAAAATCAGAATTTGAATTTTGAAATGGAAGTAAACTAATTTGAAAAATAAATTAGTCAATTGAATATGAATTGGAATCAACTTGGTTGGATGATGTTAAAAATGAATAATAATTATCGAAATCAATTGAATATTAATCAATTGACAACCAAAGTGAAGATAACTAAGTAAACATTAGTATTGAATGTAAATTCAATTGATTTGGTTAAGTTGGTTGTGCATTGGTTGTTGATTGATTATTGATTGTGTGTTAGATTGGCTGAACATAATTCATTAATGGTTTAATAACAGTTTACTAAATAAAAGGATAAGGAATGAATTTTAGTGTTGTAAACTGGAATATAACAGCTTATGAAATTAAACTGGATAACTTAAACCCTGTATTTGCACCTCAATGATGTTATATGTTTGATTTTGAAAATATGTGTGGTTATAACTGTTAATTAATGAAATATTATTGAAGATTTACATGTAATTGTTACTTACATGTTGAGTGGAGTTAAGTATTGGTACTAGGAGGCTTTGAGAATTAATTTGGGTTGCGTAGATTGCACGTGTAATGTCCCGCAAATCCGTACTATCTGAGTTGACTACATACATCGCACGTCCAACCCAAATATCACGAAAATACGAATCATTTTTTTTAGAAGAAAAAGGTAGAAGAAGAACAGAAATAACAACACAAAATCTCACATCGCAGCGGAACAAAATATACTATATCATAACTTTTGAAATACAAAATTTGTACTGTATACACATATCATTATCAGAGTACAACACTTACAACACAACGGAACAAAACTCTATATAACTAACACTGAAGCCTCCTGCTCCAAGCTCCTTCAGATAAATCTGAAAAATCCTGAAATACTTGACTGCTCGTACAAAATTGGGTTCCCAAGAGTTTAGGTAAAACAAAACAAAATAAACTATGGGTCAGTTAGGGGACTGGTATGAGTAAACACTTTAAAACAGTTTCACAAAATAACTGATATCTCATAAGACCACGCCGTATAACACGAAACGAGTTTTTTCCTTATGAAAATCCAAAACACTTGATTTAGCTTTCAAAATCCTTTTGAAAGAAAAGGATAATCTTTATATCAAAACTCTTTTGATATTATAATAGTGTCTAAATCAATTAAATAATAATCTAGTGGAACGTTTGCATCTCACGTTCCACATATATAATATACAATCAAAACCACAAGCACTTATTGGGTAATGAATTTCCAACTATGAAAGGTATGGAACCACCTTCCGATAGTGTATCTCTAAAGGAGAATACACTGGGTTCAACAAGAACATCTTGTAACCCGGCCACACATGACCGACCACTCATTTCGCTTGAATGTATCGAATGTACATCACCAACGGTTGGGATCAGCAACTGTTTCCCGAATGGAACAGCATCGAATAGAATAAGGAATTAAATAAATCTCTAGATAGATGATAATACACCCTAATGGGAGCTGCCTACATAGCCATGCTGCTTGCCTGATTTTTGTCATTTCCCGGTTGTTGAGGCCTGAGGCTACGCTTACTTGCCATTCATTGATAGCATTGAACGCCACATTGTCAGATCCGTTAATCATTAATTGATTTTCACAAATATATTTTGGATATTATGCTATGGGAATAAATCCGTTGCCACCATATGTATTTGTACAGTCCAAAATATATGATCATTGGAAATACTCTGTCAGACATTCGTCCATTTACGTTCGTTCTGGGATTGAACGAAACCAAAGGCACAATTTCTATTAATCCAACTTAGGCAATTTCTACCTAGGATTAACAGAAAAATCCCTTGCACTTTACTCCATCTTTTATTTGTCTTCATATAGTATGATTCGCAACGCTAATGCCAATACGGAGTGGTTCTCGGATAATAATCCAACCGGTCTCTCCATATTGACAATGATGGTCAAAAACTTCGATAGTCGGCGATTTAACTATCGAAGAAAAAATAAATGTTCATCCAAGGTATCAAACAATTACTGAGCCCTTAATTAATATTTTATTAATTAAATCTTTTCTTCATTTCCTTATCAATATTTGTTAACCAAATAATTTCAAAAATCATATTGGCCTTTTACGCTATTTGGGAAAACATTTTCGTATATCGCCTTCTTTTATTTTCTATAGTTAGAAAATATCTTCTACATTCATTAGTCCCTAACCGTAAAATAGTAGGAGAACGATTTCCTAAGTATCAACCCCGAAGGCCGAAACCAACATCAGATCAACACTTAGGAAGCTATTTAACTTAACTAATCTCTAGTCAGTTTTTAATTTCAATCATTTAATCTGCAAATCATTTCTTTTAAATCATCGTTCACTTTAAAACGTATATCTCCCAGGATTTTATTTATAAAATTCCTTTTCATTTATAATGATCTATTTTCAGTTCGTTTCATTATCGAATTCTATATATATTGATATATAGATCTCTAGTTATCAGATTTTCTTAAAAATATTCTAACTCCTCAAATTTTTGGAAAAATTCGCCATAACCTCCTTTGTACCGGAAGCATTGGGAAAATCCCCAACCGCCAAACAGGCCTCTTTATTCAAAAAGAAAATTAAAAAGCCAAGCGGTTTGCCGATACGGTGCATAAAATCTCATATTCAATTTAAATACATACCTTTTTGTCGAGCATTATATTTATACTCTTCCAATACTTTATTCTATACCTGCTTAACATATATCTAACCATTCTAATTCATTCCAACTCAATCTAATTATTTTAACTCAATTTGTTAATTCATTTTCTAATTAGTACCTTTGCCTATTTCACTTTCATATTCATTTGAAATAAATATTTTTACTTTGGAAAAAAAAAATTCCCTTTTCAAATTCACACTTGTATTTACATTTCATGAATTATCCAATGATAATTCATTTCACTTCATTTATAAACATATCTTATAAATGAACTGCTTGTTTTAATTATTAAAACAAGTTAATATTTCTATTTTATTCGAATTTCAAATTCTATTTTAGAAAAATAGAATTTCCTTTTTAAATCTAGAAATTTCCTTTTCACGATATTTTTAAATATCAACATTTAGGCCTAGTGGTATTTAAAACAATCAAATCATCAATCATTGGGTTTTTAGTACATCATATATGATAATGTATATGAAATCAAACAAACAAGTAAAAAATTATGAGGAATCCAGTCAGAACCCTCCAACCTGTTTTCTTGCATTCATAGAAGTTATCCAACATAAATAATACCCATCCTGCTTCGAGGCATGATATCGCGGTATAGAAGGTCATCCACTAATATATTTTTGTGGGGCGCATAGGGAAATCATCCGCTAATGGTACTGCGGGCATCCGCTAATGATACTACAGGAATCCAACCACCAAACCTATATATATATATATATAATAGCCAAACCTAAATAACTAATATATATTTAAACAGCCACAGTAATATTTCAATGCATACAAAAAATCAACAATTTATTTTTAAATGCTAAAAATAAATTTAACGAGTGAGATTTACTCACCGTGATTTTAAATCTGCGCTCGTTCCAATTTCAATTTCTTTTCGTTGATTTCTGAGTCTTCGAACTCCACACGAATGATTTTTATTTGATTTATCCTAACATAAGAAAAATTCAAATTTAAAAAAATAAACTATTGAATTTCCTTAATCAAGGTCTTATGTTATACTAAAATTTAATTTCTATTTTAAGTTTTCCAAATATTTCAGATTAGCAGCTAATTTCAGCTTTCTTTTAACATTACACTAACTTTTAGTATTAACTAATATATTAAATAAATTTAAATAAGAATATACCTAATTTTAGTTCGATTCTCCAACCTTCCACTGTCACCCTCCTTAAATCCTACTGCCAACCCCTAAACTCCATCAGAAAATCGAACTCCAGTCCACCCCTCAACCTTCGAATTGCCTGATATAGCGAATCTGCTCCTTTGTGAAAGATGCGACAGCAATATGACTTCGAACTCCATCAGCCTTTTGTCTGTCGATGTGCTTGCTCGCCCGTAATCCAAATCGCACTTCCATGCTCCACTCGATGGTCTTTCCCCCATAAAATCCTGAACCCTTAAATCAAGCTCGCCTATTTTAAACCATCGCGATCCATCAGTATTCGTACCGGCGTCGAAGCGTGCCTCACATCGATGCTCAGACTTCAAAACCACCAATAATCGCAAGCCCTACTTACTGTCCCGAAAGTTGCGCACCACTCCCTCAACTCGTGAACCTCGAGAAGGTAAAAAAAAACCACATCGCGATTCACTGTTTCACTGAACTCCGCCCTAGGTCATCGCTCGGACTGTCGAGCCTCCAAAATCCCTTACGTGCCTGTTGGATTTGACGAAGAAGAAGACTTCAACTTTGAATTTTCGGTTTTATTTTAGGGGATTTCATTATTTGAAAATGAATTAGAGGAGGAAAATGAATCAAAAGGGGGGAGGTTTACTGTGATTTTATAAAGGAAGGGCGCGGTTTTGAATCAAACGGCGAGGTCACATTTTTCTTCTTTGATGTTTTGTTCCTGTCCACTAAACAAAAGAAATTTACTTGGCTTAGGAAGGAGACATTATATTTAATGAAATTTAATTCATTTTGAATTGGTATCCTTTAAATTAAAATACCCCATGATTCTGGACTTCTCTTTGAACCCAAATACCGACATTTTTAGGGTTTAACCACTATTCCGAACTCATTGGAACAGGTTCCGATGTCTCATTCGATCGTCTTTAGAAGATATTAATTTAAATCGATATAAATTAAATTTCAAAATAATTAATTCTCCAATAATAAATTAATATTATTATTCTAACTCAAACTGAATTTTGTACTAATCATCTGAACTGTCTTGATCAGATTTAAAATTTTAATTAAACTAGATTTGTTTTCGTATTACGAATATTTAATATATTCGATATTAAATCGAAATCGATTTTTAAATTGATAACTAAATATAAAAATTCATTTATATTATCAAATAAATATTTAAAATAAATATTAAATATTCAAAATTAATCGACCAAAAACCCGGGTCGTTACAGCACGTAAATTATTATGCTCAATAACGCTTATACAAGGTACGCCTACGCAAAAATATAAGTTTTGGATTTTGTTTTTTGACCGTGTGGGTCGATGTTTATATATCATTTATTCCTGCGGTATCTCAGAAGTCCCTCTGTATAGGGGAAACTCTGCAGAATTTTTTCGGGAATTTTAGATGTTAGAATTTTATTAGCAACAATGGATTAGTTTTCGATTTAAAATGAATTGGATAGTTGAAAAGTTAATGGGTTTTAACATTTATTCTACCTTAGTAATTTCGGGAATGAAATTCTTTTGAGGGGGAAGGAATGTAACGTCCCGTATTTTCCGTAATAAGATATTTAGTTTATTTTATTATATTAAATATTGATTTGGAATTTATAAATGGATTTACAATACATAATTCGTTATTAAACGATGTTTAAATGTTTAGTTTATATATAATTATAAAACGAACTCGAAATGTCGTGGTAGTTCGTAATTTACGGTTCGAAATTCAATTAAATATACATAATCCGTTTTAAGTCGGACTTCTGTGAAACAAGAATCTTGCGGAACGATTTGATTATACTTTTCTAGTGCTAGAGAAATTGGAGATTTTATTTCATAGATTGTGACATATGTCCAATTCAAATTTTCAAATAGTCGCTATGGAAATTATTATAAACAATAACATTAATTTAATAAATTTACTTCGATTTAAAAAGGAATTTGAGAATAACTCAAGATAACAATCGAATTAAGCTATGAAACGAATTCCGTTGAATTCGTATTGATGTTTAGAGTTAGGATAGATATATAGGTTGTTATTTTTGAAGACCGGTTAATTTGGTGCCAAAAATAGCGTTGTTTTACTCATAAAATAGCATTGTTTGACTGAAAAATAGAACAATCGATTGTCAAACAAACTTCGTTTTCAGAAAAACTAATTTTATTGAATCCGTAATAGTTAGATGTTGTAGTGTTTTAAGTTTCAAGTCATTTGGATTTATTTTGTGATCGTGGGAAATTTAAACGCTTGATTTTTCACTTGTGATTTATAAAGGAGTTTTTACAAACAATGTCGGAATTCGACGAAACATGTCCCATCGAGTCCGGAATATATTTTTTATGCTAGGATTTGGAGTTTCATTTCGATTGGAAATCTCAAGTGATGGTTTTTACACGATACTTCATGGTTAAGTTTCGTATAATAATATTTTAATCAACCAACACACTATATCTAACCCTCAACAAGTCAATACCCTAAATGTTTGTTCTGCGTGGTCAAAACATGATGAGCTGCCACTATTTGAAATGAATGAACAATGCTCTTCAATCATTCTTCTCCAAATTTCTTCCGATCCATTCACTTATTCAGAAACTCTTCAACTAAGAAAACGTTGAGCTCAGCAAGTACTCCCTGTTCAACGGTGGTGATGATGTCTGGGGCTTCATGGTGGCAAGGATCTCATCTCGAAGTCGCAAGAGTTCGTGGATTTTTCTGGGCGGAGGGTAGTGTTGACTAGACTGAGGCTGGAGGCGCAGAGATGGGGTGATGAGGCGCTTAAGCTGACGTGGTCCGATGGCCTCCAGGCCGGCGATGGTGAGGCGCAGCTGGGTGAAATTGGACTGTAGTGTTGGTTTGAATGCAAAAAGGTACAAAATCAGACACATTTATTTTGTACATGGCATGTGGCCTTAAAACAATTCTACATAGTGGAAAAGTATATTGCATGGGCGAAAAGGTGGCTCCATACATAAGGTATTGAAGACGTAAAGAAAGGAAACAGTTTTAAATGAAGACAAAGGGGTTCCTGAAGCTATTCGAACGAAGCAGTATCACTGTTACTAACAAAGGAGCAAGAAAGTATATAAAGGGCAGGGCACAACGTGGAACGTATCCACTATTTTGTGAACAAGGCTGGAAGACATCACGTGAAAACAAAGAGAGTATAAAAGTCGGGCATTTGAATGGATAAGGAAGCAGAAGTATAGTGTTGCTTGAGTTATAACGTGGTGAAGGTTTCTTTTTTTTAACCATGCAGCAGGATGGATCGAGAAGGAATAAAATGAAGGGGGCAGAAGGACAAGGCATGGCAGAAGTGCAGGATGTGGCAGTGGAATTCAAAGGAAACAAACTAGGTATATACATGGAAGTAAAGTTGGAGAGAAATTTATAAACAGCATGGGGAAGTTGAACAAATCGGGAATCATGAAATGATAACGCGGATGGAAAGTATCATTTTTGGGTTGTGGAGCTTTTTCCAGGTATAAACAAGAAATAGTTAGGCCACCAGTTTCCAATATAAATGATGTAATACTTTAAATATTATAATTAGTTAGAGTTAGTATTAACTAAGGGTTAATTTATTAATTTAAAATCATTAACTTAGAATATTGATAACCTGTTACGTTATCAGAATCCGATCAAACTAGAGACTCTGGAATCGTGGTGACAAACACAACATTATGGGACTAATATGAACAGTGCAGGAGCCGACTGTAAATAACAGTTAAATTAAATAACTGTTTAATTTAACTCTAACCAACAGTTTCATAAACGAAGGGTACCAAAGTGAGTATAACTCACTCAGTTTTTACCCACTTACATTTTAAATAACTCGGGAATTATTTCATGTGATATGGTCGATAATTATTTGCTGTGTGCTGAATATTATTTATATATCGGATGAATTGCTTAATTAAACATTCGTTTATTTTAAACAAAATCTAAATCGTAATTTTTAACGATTATTTCCAAACAAGGTAACTTACCTTGTTGGTTACGTTTATAATAATATAAACTTAATAATTAAAATTATAAATACTTGAATTACTGTTATTATTTATTTATTATTAAATTTTACATCTGTTTATTGAATTGGTTAATATTATTTGAGGTAACGTATTTGGATGCAGGGAAAATAGGTTGGAGGGATCTAACTGGATTCCACAAATTTATTGTTATTTTCATATTACCATTATATGAACTGTTTAACCAGTCTAACTAGATGATTGATTTGGTATTTAACTATTGAACTGAAACTCAATGGTTGTTTGTTTTTAACCAATGGGCAGTATTGATTGGTAAATAGCATCAGATGGCTTGAAAATCAATCGTTTTCGTAAATATGGAACTACCGTCAGGTAAATGGACTTAAACAAAGTTATAAAATTTACTTTATAACTGAGATAGATTTTTAAATCTATTATTTTGAATGATAGTTATTTAAAGGGGAAATATATATTTATTATTTATTATTTAAATTTATAAGTAATTGTTAAGTGATTTTATAATGCAAATTCTTATGTTAATAAGATTTTATAAGCAGATGAGCAGAAATTAACTGAACAGTTAATAATTGAATTAATTAATTCTAAGAACATTTAAATGGGATTACTCAAATTAATCATATTATTAATTAATTTAAATAAAGGACTAATCGAGATTTATTAACGTGATAATCATGGTTTAGGTTGACGAAGTAAATTATTTTAACTGAATTGAGTTATTAAAATAATTTGTTTAATAAATATAATGGAATAGTTTAACAAATAGTTGTTTAGTTTTAATAAGACTTTAAAAGGGAAATTTATTATTTGTTTTAGTAATTAAGCAGTTAACTAATTTTACAGTAGTTAGTGTGGAAGTAATTTATTATTTTTATTTGAGAGATTACCTTTTCAATGGAAATCATTTAAGTAAGTAATCGAGTGTACAATGAAATACAGTTAAATTGAGAAATGAGTTTATGATCGGGTTTTATTTTAAAACCCAAGTTTTATGAATTAAGTTATAATAAGCAAATACGAGAGTAAACCAGAATTGTATAATGAGATTTATGTAACGACCCGCATTCTACACTTCAGAGGATCGTAGAATATTTACTTCTTTTTCATGCGAAGTTGTATAGCCATGTAACTTTGGGAGGCGACTATTGGGGTCATTTCCCATGTTCATGATTTTTGCCGATTTTTAAATGACCATTTTGCCATTAGCTGATCTTGTTTCGGCCTTAACTTTTGATTGGTACCACTTCCATTAGATTCGGATGATGGTTTACCTTTCCGTAGATTGGTCACATTAGCCAAACAGACTCATCATTTGGGAGATATGGCTAAAACAATGTTTAGAAGGCGAAAAACAGCTTAACCGGGCCTAATTAGGGTGACTAGTGAGTCGGCCCGTAAACCATTTTGGGATTAGGGTTACGGGAAGGCTGATAGGGTTAGGAAATTCGGGTTTTATCATTTTCCAGCCGCCACTTTTTTCTCCTTCAAGTCTAGCCATGGCCTCCTCCTCCTAATTTCATTCCAAATCGCTCCGAATCGTTTTCTAATCAAAGATTAAGCCAAGCTACGTCAAATCAAGGGGAAACAACACCAAATCAGAGTTGGAGCTGTTGTGTTGCGTTAGAGTTCGAATCAAAATAGAGAATATTTCAGATCTATAGTTTGATTGTCGCTAAGGTGAGTGATTTGCATTGTTTTTCACTAATTACGGCTAATTAGGTGTGATTAGTGATAATTAGCAAAATTATAACTCAGAAAAATCAGGAAAAAATTGTAGAATTCTAAAATATTATTTCAGGGCTCTGATAGAAATTTGGAGTAAATTGGATAAGTTTTGCTAATTGTATGCTTAACATGATTAAGGGGGATTAAGGGGAAAATTTGGGTTTTGGGTATGTTTGACCCATTTTAATACATCATATTGTTGTTTTGATGTTTGTGGTTGATTATACATGTTGCTATGATTGTATGGTATGCTTTGTGATCGAATAGAAAAGTTAGAATGGTCGAAAACGCCATCGTATGGCGTAAAATAGTCGCTGGAAGAGTTGCAGGAAAATATGCAGAGGACCGGATCGGATCGCCCCATCCAAACCGTCTCGCTCTTGACCCCGAACCGACCCAGACCCACTCGCTTGGGTGTATCACGAACCGCCTGATAGGGCTAGTTGACTTGACCCCGAACCGCTCGTGCTTCGCATACCCCGAACCGATCTGAAGTGGAAGTCACGAACCGATGCTCCGAAGAGGACATCACGAATTGAGGAGCCCGACCCAAACTCAGTGGGCGCACACGAACGGACCCGAAGCGTATGCCATGAACCGATTTGACCAGGGGCACCATGACTCGACCCGAACGAGGCACCACGAACCGAACCGCCATGGGATGTGGACCACGACCTGGAGCTTAACCACGAGCGGGAGAGATACCCGAACCGAACCCAGGTGACGATCACGAACCAAATGGAGATCGAAGACGAAGGAGACCAAAACCCGAGATGCAAAGGTAGTCCAAATAGGAAACTTGTACTCAGGATCCAATTGGGAACCAACGAGTTAACTTCATGAGTTGGGCTTTGCTGTGGGACGTACGCTAAGGGGTTATAGACGTCCATAACTTTGATTCACCACCAAGACAGATGTTAGGCTATGGATCAATGCAGTGGGATAGTTACTACTCCATGGGGCAGAGTGATCGTAGCATGGCTATGAGCCAGTGCAGTGGAGTCGTTATGACTTCATGGGGCAGAGTGGACATAGCAAGGACTAGTGGCTATGGATCAGTGCAGTGGAGTCGTCATGACTTCATGGTGCAGAGTGATCATAACAAGGATTTGGGTGATCAAAGCGGTGGATATCATATGCTTTACGCACTGAGTGAGAGATGCGAGGATGGTTGCTATGCTTGTTGCCATCATTATGGCATACACACCCCCTCACCCCGTATCTTTACACCATATGTTAGTGTCACCTTAGAGTATTATACATCTTGTTATCCTAACTCTTCGGTTGCATGTCCAGGTTCAGGTATGGTTTAGTATACCTGTTATTGTTCTGTTTTGCTGCTTATCGCTCATATCAAACTTTTGTCTGACCCAGAGTTTTATGTCTCTTCTTATTACTCTGGGTGCTCTTAAATGGGCAGACTAGAGATAAGTTAGGTGGTATGCACGAGTAGCTATATCGGAGACGAGCAGGAGGCTTCCACATATGGAATATATATATTCTCCCTGTGTCGCTGCTGATCACTACTTTGGGCATTAGTAGTGTAGCTTTCCTATTTTTCTTTAGAGACAGTTTTCAAAGTTGTAATAACGATGATGTGGAACATAAGCTGTATTTTGAATTTTCCGCTTCTATGATGATTATTTACTTTTCAGCTTATGCACTGTCTCGCCTGTTTTATGTCAAGTATGTTATTATTATATTTTATTTCATGCGCTGTGAGACATTCTACAGGTTCCTTGTTAGTTCAAATTCCCTTCTTTCCTTTCTTTGACAACCATCTCGTGCTGGTTAGACAGTGGTACAACGCACTTTCATTGGAAATGTCGGCTGGTGCGGGGCGGGCCGTCACATTTGGTATCAGAGCTCTAGGTTGCGTAGTTAACCTAGGGAGAGATAGTATACGTATATGAGAGCACGTATTTGTGATATTTTGGTTTTCAAAAGATATATATATATATATACTACTAGTATATTTAAGGATGAAGTCGCATTGTACTGGCACCACTGAAGAGATGGTTAATCGTTTTCTCCTTACAGATTGAACAATGAGCCGATATACTAGGGGTACTGGTAGAGGAGCTAATAATGGGAATGCTCCTGATATGAGGACAATGTTCACTGACTTCATGAGAGAGATGCTTAGAAATGTGCAAGGAGCAGTTCCTAATGCTGCAAATGGTGGTGGTGTAGCGGTGCAGGCACCTAGGGCCGATTTCGCCAAGCTTTGTAAGGACTACACTAGTCTTGGTGGGAAGCCATTCCACGGAACGGAATCGGTTACAGAAGTATAGGATTGGCTTGGTAGTAGTGAGTGTATTTTCGACGATCTGGGAATTGAAGACGCGATGAAAAGGAAGCTAGCATCCCGTCAACTGCAAGGACGGGCAATGAATTGGTGGAATGCTATTAAGGTAGTTAGACTTGAGGATCAAGTTACTTGGGATTAGTTCAAGGCCCGATTCAGTGATAAGTTTATCCTAGCTGCTCAGAAGTCAGAGATGTTTTGGAAGTTCTTGGATCTTAAGCAGAATGGTAGGGCAGTCTCAGAGTATATTGCTGAATTTTATACTTGTTCGAAGTATGGATTATCTCTTATTGACACTCCCGAGAAGAATAATGAGAAGTTCATAACAGGCTTAGATCAGTACTTGGGGGAAAGGCTTATTAACCACATCGATGAGACGTTTGAATCGATTATGGGGAAAGCATTGAGGTCAGAGAGCCTTTGTACAAAACCCAATACTAAAGTCGTTTTTGCATCTGCAGAGGGGCCAAAGCCGCAAGCAAGCGGTGGAGACAAGAATAATTCTCATAATAAAAGGAAGCAGAGTCAGAACCAAGCTAAGGATGGTCAGAAAAAGAGCAAGAAAGATGTTGAATGCTTTAGCTGTGGCAACAAGGGCCATTATGCTAAAGAATGTCAAGCAAAGCCGTCAGACAGGAAGTGCTTCAACTGTGGCCAAGTGGGACATCACAAGGATAAGTGTCCGCAACCCATAAAGAAAAGAAGATTGTGAAAGCATATGCTCTTAATGTCGTTCCTTCTTCGTCGAATGCCCCAATTGCAGCCGAGAAAGGAAAGAATGTCATCATTCAAGGTATGCTTTCTATTTATGATGTTCCTATTCGAGTACTGTTTGATACTAGGGCTTCCCATTCCTTCATATCTAGTGACCTGGTAGATAGGTTGGGATTGGAGCCCGAGATAGTCGATAGACCTTTAGCGGTGACGAACCCGATTGGTGGTTCGACTAGCCTTAGTATGATTTGTCGTAATGTGGTCTTATCGAGTCATGGATGCATGCTTGTTTGTGATTGCTTTGTTTTGGGCTTTACTGGGTTTGGCATTATTTTGGGAGTCGACTGGATCCAAAGGTATGGGGTGGTGGTAGACTGTGAGGGCTTTTTAGTGACAGTTAGAGCGGATTATGGGCGGAGGGTAGTGTTTGGTGGTCTACCTAGTGATGGGGTAATGGCTAGTTTTATAAATTCCCTCGACATCCCACATGATGAGTTGTCAGATGTGCCCGTAGCTGGCCAGTATCTGGACGTCTTCGAGGAAGTGACCGCACTTCCACCACACCGAGAGATTGAGTTCCGCAATGATTTAGTGAAAGAAGCCAGACCTATAGTGATGCCACTTCGTCGTATTGCGCCAAGGGAGCAGCGGGAGCTCGGGGTACAAGTAAGTGATCTTTTGAAGAAGGGATTTATCAGAAGAAGTGTCTCCGAGTGGGAGCACCAGTTGTATTTGCTACCAAGGCAGATGGTTCCCTTCGATTACGTGTGGACTACCGCGGGTTGAATAAGGTGACGGGGAAGAATAAGTATCCTCTACCGCGGATAGATGATTTGTTTGATCAGTTGAGTGGCGCGAGAGTGTTCTCCCAGTTGGATCTCGCGATAGGTTTTCATCAACTTAGGGTGGAAGCTGAGAGTATAGCTAAAATGGCCTTTCGGATGCCGTCTGGATTCTACGAGTGGTTAGTCATGCCATTCGGGTTGACCAATGCACCAGCATATTTTGTGGATCTTATGAATAGAGTATTCCGAGATCAATTGAATAAGTTTTTTCTTGTGTTCGTTGACGATATCTTGGTTTATTCGAGGACAGAGGAAGAACATAAGGAACATTTGAGGATAGTAATGGAGGTGTTGAGAAAACACCAATTGAAAGCAAAGTTTTCTAAGTGTCACTTCTGGAGGAGGGAAGTGAGATTCCTGGGCCATGTTGTTTCAGAGAATGGTATTGACGTGGACCCTGCGAAGATGGCTACGGTACAAGATTGGTCTACGCCCAAGAGTGCAACAGATGTAATAAGTTTCTTGGGATTGGCTGGATATTATCGTAAGTTTATCCAAGACTTCTCCAAGATAGTAGCACCGTTGACTCAGTTGACCAAGAAGAATCAAGCTTTCGTCTGGGACGAAAAGTGCGAGAATGCATTCAAGAGTCTAAAGGAAAAGTTGACGTGTGCACCAGTGTTAGTCATTCCTAAAGGGAATGAAGAGATGACAATATACACGGATGCATGTGCTACCGGACTAGGTGTTGTATTGATGCAAGGAGGTAAGGTTGTGGCTTATGCTAGTCAGCAACTGAAACCGCATGAGAAAAGATATCCTACCCATGATTTAGAATTGGCATCGATCGTGTTCACATTGAAGATGTGGAGACATTATCTTTAGGAGAGATTCAAGCTGTTTACCGATCATAAATCGTTAAAGTATCTTTTCTCTCAGAAGGATCTCAATCTCCGATAGCAAAGATGGTTAGAATTCTTGGCTTCCTATGATTTCGATATCGCATATACAACAGGGAAGGGCAATGCAGTAGTTGATGCATTGAGTAGAAGACATGCCAGTTTAGGGGATATGTTTCTGGAATGGAAGCAACTGGAGTATATCGCTGGGTATGATTTCAGACCAAAGTGCGAATTGGATCCAGAGATGTTAGCAAGTTTGACAATTAGACCCACTTTGATTGAGCGGATTGGTTCCAGTCAGAGAGATGATCCTAACCTATTGGAAATCATCTCCAAGTTAGAGATGGGTATCGACAAGGAGATGAACAGGTATGGGCTTGATCGAGATGGACGGCTTAGAAGGAATGGAAGAATAGTTGTGCCCAATGTCAATGGATTGAGAGATGATGTGCGTAGAGAATGTCATCGCTCAAAACTGGCTATACATCCCGGTAGTAACAAAATATATCGAGACATGAGGCAGACTTACTACGGGGAAGGAATGAAACAAGACGTTGGGAAGTTTATATCCAAATGCATGAACTGCCAGCTAGTTAAAGCCAAGCAAAAGAAGCCTAGTGGTTTGTTGCAGCCATTAGAAATTCCAGAATGGAAATGGGAACAAGTCTCAATGGATTACATTGATGGGTTACCAAGTACTAGATCGGGCCATGATAGCATTTGGGTGATTGTGGACCGATTAACCAAGAGTGCAAGGTTTATACCTATCAAGTCGAATAGAATGGCAGCTAAGTTAGAGAAAATATATATAAAGTGGGTAGTGAGATTTCATGGAGTACTTAAAAGCATTGTGAGTGACTGAGACCCGTTGTTTACTAGTGGGTTTTGGAAGAGCTTACAAGAGGCTCTATAGTCAGAATTATATCTCAGTACCGCGTACCATCCTCAAACCGACGGTCAGACAGAGAGGGTGAATCGAGTATTAGAAGATCTCTTGAGAGCTTGCATATTGGATTTTGGTGGATCATGGGATGACCATTTGCATCCAGTAGAGTTTGCATATAATAATAATTATCGATCCAATATTGGTATGGCTCCATTTGAAGCTTTGAACGGAAGACCGTGCAACTCATCGTCATGTTTGTTAGAAACTGGTGAGAAGTTTGTGCTTGGACCAATGTGATAAGAGAAACTTCAGATAAAATTAAGATCATTCAACAGCGAATGAAAGCTTCCCAAGATAGGCAGAATAGTTATGCTGATAAGAGGCGAAAGGATTTGAAATTTTCCGTTGGCGACCTAGTATTTGTCAAGATCTCTCCATTAAAGAATGTTATTCGATTTGGAAGGAGAGGAAAGCTGGCACCAATATTTATTGGTCCATTCCCAATCCTCGAGCAAGTTGGGAATTTGGCATATAAAGTTGAATTACCAGAGAAGATGGCAGGGGTTCATAACATATTTCATGTTTCCCGGTTAAGGAAATTCTTGCACGACCCCGATGTGGCTATTTCACCTGATCAGTTGGATGATATCAAAGTAGAACCCGAGGCGGTTAGGAACCACAAGCCAATTCGTATTGTCGAGCAATATACGAAGAAACTTCGAAGGAAAGCGGTGAATCTAGTCAAGGTTCAGTGGGGCGAAGACGAGAATGACTGTACTTGGGAGGCAGAGGAGAGCATTAAGAAGACGTATCCAGAACTCTTTGCCTGGTAAGTTTTTCATTTCGATTTAGTCTTTCCACATGCTAGGATAAGTTTGTTTTGTGTGTTTGATTGTTTGTGAATGACTGATAGGCATGCAGAACACCTTTTATGTTTTTGGTTAAGGAATTTCGGGGGCGAAATTTCTTAAGGGGGGAATAATGTAACGACCCGCATTCTACGCTTCAGAGGATCGTAGAATATTTATTTCTTTTTCATGTGAAGTCGTATAGCCATGTAACTTTGGGAGACTACTATAGGTGTCACTTCCCATCTTCAAGATTTTTGCCGATTTTTAAATGACTGTTTTGCCCCTAAATGATTTTGTTTTGGCCATAACTTTTGATTGGTAAGGAGTTTTGACCTGAAAACACTACCATTAGATCTGCATGATGGTTTACCTTTCCATAGAGTGGTCACATTAGCCAAATGGACTCACTGTTTGGGAGATATGGCTGAAACAAGGTTTAGAAGGCCAAAAACAGTTTAACCGGGCCTAATTAGGGTGATTAATGAGTGGGCCCATAACCCATTTCAGGATAAGGGTTATGGGAAGGCTGATAGGGTTAGGAAATTCGGTTTTTATCATTTTCCAACTGCCACTTTTTGCTCCTTCAAGTCTGGCCATAGCCTCTACCTCCTAATTTCATTCCAAATCAATCCTAATCGTTTTCTAATCGAAGATTAAGCCAAGCTACGTCAAATCAAGGGGAAACAACACCAAATCAGAGTTGGAGCTGCTGTATTGCATTAGAATTCGACCCAAAACAGAGAATATTTCATATCTATAGTTTGATTGTGGCTAAGCTGAGTGATTTGCATTGTTTTTCACAAACTACGGCTAATTAGGGGTGATTAGTGATAATTAGCGAAATTATAACTCAGAAAAATCTGGAAAAATTTGTAAAATTCTAAAGTATTATTTTAGGGCTCTAATAGAAATTTGGGCTGAATTGGATAAGTTTTGCTAATTGTATGCCAAACATGATTAAGGGGAATTAAGGAGAAAATATGGGTTTTGAGTATGTTTGATCCAGTTTAATACATCATATTGTTGTTTTGATGTTTGTGGTGGATTATACATGTTGTTATGACTGTATGGTATGCTTTGTGATTGATTAGAAAAGTTAGAATGGTCGAAAACGCCGTCGTATGGCATAAAATAGTCGCTGGAAGAGTTGCAGGAAAATATACAGAGGACCAGATCAGATCTCCCCGGCCAAACCGACCCGCTCTTGACCCCGAACCGACCCAGACCCGCTCGCCTGGGTGTATCACGAACCGCCTGCTAAGGCCAGGAGGCTTGACCCTAAACCTCTCATGCTTCGCATACCCCAAACCGATCTGAAGTGTAAGTCACGAATCGATGCTCCAAAGAGAACATCACAAATCGAAGAGCCCGACCCGAACCCAGTGGGTGCACATGATCCGACCCGGAGCGTATGCCACGAACCGATCTGACTAGGAGCACCATGTCCCGACCTAGACGAGGCACCATGAATCGAACCGCCAGGGGATGTGGACCACGACCTGGAGCTTAACCACGAGCGGGAGAGATACCCGAACCGAACCCAGGTGATGATCATGAACCAAATGGAGGTCGAAGCCGGAGGAGACCAAAACCCGAGATGAAAAGGTAGTCCAAATAGAAAGCTTGTACTCAGGTTCCAGTTGGGAACCAACGAGTTAACTTCATAAGTTGGGATTTGCTACGGGACGTGTGCTAAGCGGTAATCGACGTCCATAACTTTAATTCACCACCAAGACGGATGTTTGGCTACAGATCAGTGCAGTGGGGTAGTCATTACTCCATGGGGCATAGTGATCGTAGCATGGCTATGAGCCAGTGCAGTGGAGTCTTTATGACTTCATGGGGCAGAGGGGACATAGCAAGGACTAGTGGCTATGGATCAGTGCAGTGGAGTCGCCATGACTTCATGGGGCAGAGTGATCATAACAAGGATTTGGGTGATCAAAGCGGTGGATATCATATGCTATACGCACTGAGTGAGAGATGCGAGGATGTTTGCTATGCTTGATTGTTCGCCATCATTATGACATACACACCCCCACCCCGTATCTTTACACCATATGTTAGTGTCATCTTAGAGTATTGTACATCTTGTTATGCTAACTCTTTGGTTGTAGGTCCAGGTTCAGGTATGGTTTAGTATACCTGTTATTGTTCTGTTTTGCTGCTTATCGCTCATACCATACTTTTGTCTGACCCAGAGTTTTTTCTCTTCTTATTACTCTGGGTGCTCTTAAATGTGCAGACTAGAGATAGGTTAGGTGGTATGCACGAGTAGCTGTACCAGAGACGAGCAGGAGGCTTCCACGTATGAAATATATATATTCTCCCTATGTCACTACTGGTCACTACTTTGGGCATTAGTAGTGTACCTTTCCTATTTTGCTTTAGGGACAGTTTTCAAAGTTGTAATAACGATGATGTGTAACATAAGCTGTATTTTGAATTTTTCACTGCTATGATGATTATGGTTTAGTTTTCAGCTTTTGCACTGTCTCGCCTATTTTATGTCAAGTATGTTATTATTATATTTTATTCCATGCACTGTGAGACATTCTTCAGGTTCCTTGTTAGTTCAAATTTCCATCTTTCCTTTCTTTGACGACCGTCCCGTGCTGGTTGGAAATTGGCACAATGCACTTTCATTGTAAATGTCGGCTTGTGTTGGGCGGGCCGTCATAGTTTATTAAAAGAGAAAAGAAGTTATAGCGTTGATTTTAATTGGTGACACTTAATGGCGGGATTAAGTGAAATGGACGAAATTGAAATGAGATTTTAAAAGTGGAAAATGTTTGAATGGATTACGAGTGAAATATAATGGGTCGATAACGAGTTAAGATAGGAATTGGAACCTAACTGGAGATTAGTTGAGTTGAGTGATTTTTTGAGTGTTAATCTGATGTTGATTTCGGAATTCTGGGTTGATACTTAGGAAATTATTCTCTTACCAATTTACGGCCAGGAACTAACGAGGGTTGAAGTACAGAAATACATGGAATATAAATAAAAATATATTCCAAAGAAAAAGGAAATAAAAGATTATACAGTATATATATAATAATATTTCTAGAGTAACGGAAATGGAAAGGAGATTATGCGAATGTGTAATGATATTTTCGAAGTAAAGAAATGAGACATAGAATGGTTTTATTCTAAAAGGAAATTATGGGCTATTGTTCCCAAGTATTTAAGAAAAAGAGATTTTCATAATGATTATTCTACGAATAAGAAGATAAACTGATTTCCCAGTTTAGATAATGAAGAATGTTGTGAAAATTATAATTAAGTGGAATTGTGGATATTATTATAATATATTTTCTAAATATAAAAATGAAATGGTTTTGCAAATATTGGTATAATTAGTAAGAAGTGAAATGTTGTTTTCCAAATATTGAAATATTTAAATTGACTGTTTATTTAATTATTTTTAATTAAATAAGCCAAATGATGCTAAGTACTAAACCAGTAAGTATATTTTTATTTTATGGTTGAATGGTTGTTTATTTGATATTTAAATAACCGACTATCAAATATGGCCTATATGATTGTTGGTATGGAAAGATCGGGATCGAATCTATATCCGTATACCATTCCGACCAGCAAATACAAAAATATGGAAGATGTCAGATGTTGATCGAGATGCAGCAATCGCAGACCTTAGATCTTCATAAAACGAAAGAACCATTTAAAATCTCTGAGTTGACGAGGAGATATATTGGGGTTCTCTTGTGCTGAAATCTATGGATTTGCAAGGACTACTCGCTACTAATCCATAGGGCGATAACTAAGATGAATAGGAGGGTACCTTCGGTTTATCCTATTTCTGGATGACTTGTATGGACAAGTGTATAACAGAGTATTTCTTAAGAATGACTACATTTATTTCCTCAAACATAATCCTGTAGGTGGCAGAGAAGACTCCTTCTCTTAGCATAAACACCTAGAATATTTTTGTGAACGTCAATTAGTGATTTGATGGATCTGACGATGTGGCATTGAAAGTGAAAAGTGAGGTGATGCTCTAGAGGTATTGTTAAACCTCAAGCTTTTTCAACTAGGAAATGACAAAAATCGGGAATGCAACATGAGTAAGTGGGTCACTCCCAAGTAGGGTGTATAATCACCTATGTAGAGAAAATCTATTTCCTTCTTTAATCCATTTCGGTGATGTCCCTTTTCGGGAAACGGTGGTTTGAGCCCAACCATTGGTGATATACATTCGATACACTCAAGCAAAATGAGTGGACGGTCATGTGTGGCCGAGTTGCAAGATGTTCTTGTTGAACCCAGTGTATTCCCGTCTAGAGATACACTATCGGCAGGTGGTTCCGTACCTTGCCATAGTCGGAATCCAATCTCCAATAAGAGCCCTTGGTTTTGATTGTATACTATATACGTGGAGCGTGAGATGCAAGCGTTCCGCTAGGTTGATATTTATTTGTATTTAGACACTATTATAATATCGGAATAAGATATGGGAATGAGGCGCAGAAGCTTACGAGGTCCGATGGCCTCAAGCCGACGATGGCGAGGCGCAGCAGGGTGAAACTGGACGACAGCGTGGGCTTGAATGCAAAACAGTATGAAATCGGACACAATTATTTTGTATGTGGCAGACATAACCAATGAAAACATGTCGGCCTTAAAACAGTTCAACCTAGTGGAAAAGTATATTGCATAGGTGAAAAAGTGGCTCCCTGCATAAGGTTTTGAAGACGTAAAGAAAGGAATTAGTTTTAAACGAAGAAAAGGATGTTCCTGAAGCTATTCGAATGAAGCAGTATGAGTGTTACTAACAAAGGAGCAAGAAAGTATAAAAAGGCTGAGAACAACATGGAACGTGGCCACTGTTTTGTGAACAAGACAGGAAGACATCACGTGGAAACAAAGAGAGTATAAAAGTCAGGCATTTGAATGGATAAGGAAGCAGAATTTTTGTGTATTTTGAGTTATAACATGGTGAAGGTTTCTTTTTTTAACCATGCAGCAGGATGGATCAAGGAGGAATAAAATAAAGGAGGGAAGATGAACAAGGCGTGGCACAAGTTCGGGACGTGGCAGTGAAATTCAAAGGAAACAAACTGGGTTAAACATGGAGGTAAATTGGAGAGAAATTTATAAATAGCATGAGGAAGTTGAACAAATTGGGAATCAGGAAATGATAACGCAGAGGGAAAGTATCATTTTTGGGCCGCGGGGTTTTTTTCGGGTATAAAAAAGAATTAGTTCGGCTGCTGGTTTCTAATATAAACGATTTAATACTTTAAATATTATAACTAGTTAGAGTTAGCATTAACTAAGGGTTAATTAATTAATTTTAAATCGTTAACTTAGAATATTGATAACCTTTTGTTATGTTATCAGAATCCAATCAAACAAGAGATTCCTGAATTGTGGTGATGAACACAACATTATGGAACTAATCTGGACAGTGAGAGCCAATTGGAATTTACAATTAAATTAAACAACTATTTAATTAAACTATAACCAAACCATTCCAAAAACGAACGGAACCAAAGTGAGTATAACTCACTCGGTTTTTACCCACTTATATTTCATATAAGTTGGGATTTATTTTGTGTGCTATGGTTGATAATTGTTTGTTGTGTTCTGAATATTATATATATATATATATACACACACACACACATATATATATATATATATTGGATGAATTGTTTGATTTAAACGTTCATTTATTTTAAATGAAATCTAAATCATTATTTTAACGATTATTTCCAAACGAGGTAACTTACCTTGTTAGTTATGTTTATAATAATATTGTGACGATCCCAAAATCTGAGGGGCGGTATTAAGGATAATCATTGGAATATAACACATTAATCATCATAGCAGAGTACAGATAATAGCAGAAACAATAAATAGAATAATTTTACATGGATATGACAGCGGAATCACAACATGTAATAACATCATAATAGCATAGCGTAGGATATAACCTAGTTAATAAAAAGGGGAGTGATCAGTCATCATCGCCAGAGGCGGAATACATACATGCAGTGAGACATAATAAGGGTATCAGTCTACATCGCTGAAGGCGGTACATATACATACAACATGAAGTACGGAAAGTAAATCAGTCTGCATCGCCCGTGGCGGAATCATAATATAAGTACAGTAATGGCGGAAAATGTCAAAGTCGTGTCTGTGAAGTCAGCCTCGCCATAAGCCAAAAATGCACCCCATGCAACAGTGCAGAGCCAAAAACAACCTGTCACATGTGTACTAGGCTGCCCGTGTGAAAATAAGGGCACCCGCGTTTGCAAAGTGAAACAAACAACGAGTCAGTCATGGGGACTGGTATGAGGGATCTATTTAATAGTTTAAAACAACAGTAATAAGCAAATCATAGGACCACGCCACTTTCGCGGAACGGGTTTACTCCAGTGATTGCTAGTGCATTTAAAACAAAGTAAATTCTTTTAAAACAACGCAATGCTTTTAAAAAGAATGAAGCCATTATAAGACTCAAGTCCCATCATACAATGCAACGCAAGCCGGAGGATAGAGTTTTACCTTATAATGGCCAAATATGCTTGATACGTATAAAGCAAAATCATTTGATATTATTACTAGTGCATATATGTTTCAAAAATAATAGCATCATAAATATCAATCATAGACGGCATAAGTGCCCCATACCACTATGTCGCCATACTATTTCTACAATCGAGTCCGTTATTTCGTATTGGAAATTGGATTTCCGTCATGAGTCGAGGCAAGGGGCAAGCTCCTCTCCGCTTCGAGACATTCTAGCAAATGCCTCGGGACTACACACTCTGGGTAACCCCTGGATCGGCTGGGTCGGTCCTCTCTTACGTTTGAGGATTAGTTATTCCTGAACACACGTTTCCCGGTCCTTACAGACCTATAATCGAGGCGTCTCACATTCCAACGACCACATAGGTGAAAAGTAGATATAAATGTCAGGGCTGGTAAGTCACTGACACCACCATAGCTAGAAAGAAACGTCGTGCTCTCCCAGCGGCCCGTATCCCGTTTTTAACTCATACCGAGGTGTGAGACTCGCGAATCCACGCTATACACAAAGCCAGGCCACATAGACCGTGCTTTGATCATCTCCCACAAGACTTTGCTTTGCAACAGAAGCCTTGATCACAGCATCTTGGCATGCCACATAGGCAGTCCACTCCATACAATTGATTTCCATCGATATATAACCTCTAAGCTCGTACGTCTCAGAGAAGGGCGTTAAGCAAAAGAATAAATTCTCCGTCGCCAAACAGATATATATTTAACAGAGATCAATCAGTATAGAACAAAATCCAATGTCAGACACACAGTCCATTTACAAGTCCGTTCTGGGTCTGAACGTAACCGGAGGCGTCAAATTCCTCGTATATCCGTCCAATCAACACATACGTTTAGACGGCTACTACTTCCGTCCCTTTCCGGTAGCTACTCCGGTCAGGAACCTCAGTAGCGCCCATCCAACCGATACGAAGATCATCGGTCTTGAATCGTCTTTGCATTTTCCAATTCGAATCGCTCGATAAATTATTTGAAATGAGGGTTAGCTCGGCCTTTTCAAATAATTCACGTCATTAGAATTTAAATCGATTCTTTCTATGGTTATATTATTCGACATCCATCTTTCAGTTATTTAGCGTTATTTTCGTGTCAAACACATACAACCATCAAATATCAAACAGTTCAAGCCCAATTGGTTTATTTGCAATCTATGTTGCTTATAATATTTTATAACGATTTTTCGCCATTTTTATTTGTTCAAAAATGGCCATATTTAATTAAACGACGTTTCAGGTCGTGCCGTGGCACTGGCGCTGTTTTTCTCCTAATTTGTTTTGCACATATCGGAAAATCTAACCGTTGGATTTCTACAAAGTCTATATCAGTGGGAAGATATTCCCAAAGCGAACCCAGCGGTTCCAGTTTCGTGAAAATCCGACGGTCGGATCTCCCACACTAGTCGTTTGAAGTTACGGTTTCAAAATTCGAACTGCAGCGTCGTTATTCGATTTAATTTAAATATATTTATATTTATATATAAATATAAACGATTCTGGCGCTGTTTTTCTTCAGATTTAAATTAAACATTCCGGACAATCCAACCGTTGGATTTTTACAAGGTTGGTGCCGTTGGGAAGATATTTCCAAGGCGAACCCAGCGGTTGCGGTTTCGGGAAAATCCGATGGTCGGATTTCTCGCACTAATCGTTTCAAATTATGATTACGAAACACGAACTGCACGGCCTCTATTCCTTTTAATTATATTTATATTTATATATATAAATATAGTTCATTCTATAATTTCAACTTCGTTTTCACTTCAAATATTTCACTAACGCCTTAATATTTCGAAAAATTTCGCCATAACCTCCTTTGTACGGGGAGGGGTTTGGAAATTTATTGGGCCGTGTTAGGTACCCAATAAATCCTAAAAAGCATCTACATATTTATAGTGATATATTCTGGTGTTTACGGGGGAGCATGTATAGATAATCACTCCAGAGAATAAATTATCGTCACCCCGTTTCCGTGTGGAAATAAATAGTCCATGTCCCGTATCTAATAACTAGAGCGACGTGATTATTGTCAACTCCAGACCCGTGTGGGGTTTTTATTAATCTGGCAATTTATCGTTATATTTTATATAGTCCATATCAGTCATCAGTTCAACCTGTAGTACATAGTCATCGCCATACAAGCCTCTCGCTCGTATGGTAAATCTTCCACCTCGTCACACAAGCTCCAATTGCTTATGTGGAATATGATGAAGTATGCCTATCGTCAAGAAGTATGCCATGTAGTGTAGTTCAAAATTAATTGTTACTATCCTATGGCGTCGTTTATTATTTCACAATGAATAACCAGCACTCCGCATCCAATGGCATTCACAGGAGTTGATATATTAATAAAATTGCGCAGCCAACTCATCAAGGTTTACCTATTTGTCGGGCACGCAAATAATTTCTTTACTCTACAGCTAATCCATTTCTCCTGTTCAACACATGTATATATATGCAGAACAAAGCTAATAACAATATTTCTAGCAAACTATTATTTATTTCAACACGTGTGTATTTTTATCTAAGCATATACATGACAAAAGAAATATTTTTATCATCAAAAATATTTATTCGACACGTGTGTATTTTTATCTAAGCATATACATGACAAAAGAAATATTTTTATCATCAAAAATATTTATTCAACACATGAATGTTTTTAACACTCCATATTCACAATAAAAATATAGTTTTCATTGTCGATTCATTTTATTTTAAAATACGATAACATTCAACACATGAATTTCAAATCGACGAACGAATTGCAACTCAACGCATGAATATTCGCTATGGATTGTATATATATAAAAATGTGATTTTTATCGCTAAAGCTATTTGTTTAAATTCAAATAATATTCAACACATGAATTTCAACTCAACGAATGAATTGCAACTCAACACATGAATATTCGCTATGTTTGTATATATATAAAAATGTGAAGCTATTTGTTTAAATTCAAATAATATTCAACATATGAATTTCAACTCAACGAATGAATTGCAACTCAACACATGAATATTCGCTATGTTTGTATATATATAAAAATGTGATTTTTATCGCTAAAGCTATTTGTTTAAATTCAAATAATATTCAACACATGAATTTCAACTAAACGAATGAATTGCAACTCAACGCAAGAATATTCGCTATGTTTGAATATATATAAAAATGTGATTTTTATCGCTAAAGCTATTTGTTTAAATTCAAATAATATTCAACACATGAATTTCAACTCAACGAATGAATTGCAACTCAACACATGAATATTCGATATAGTTTGTATATATATAAAAAAATGTGATTTTTATCGCTAAAGCTATTTGTTTAAATTCAAATAATATTCAACACATGAATTTATTTCAATGAATGAAAATTATTCTAACACATGAATATTTCAGAAAATTTCGGCAGCATAACGGCAGGGTAGTTAAAACCGGGACCGTCCCTAGTACGGCTCCTCGCTCTACCTTAAAACCTCGCAGTTGTTGACAATGGGGATCATGCATCTAGTTCGCACGCAGGCGGCATGTTTTATTTTCAATTCCACAATCCTATTCTAATTTGTTTCAACCACAAGAGGGTATTTTTCAACCACAAAGGTATTTTTCAACCACAAAGGTATTTTTCAACCATAATATCAACCACAAACAATTATTTCCAACCATTCGTCATACCATATAATATCACGTCAATCACAAGCAATAAATATCGTCCATGGTCTGTGGACGAGGGGAGTATATATATATATAATATAATAATTCACTTGCATTTCATCACAATTCAAAGCATATATGTTTCATTCAACGCTTGTATAATTTATACATCGCTAATATAACTTATACAACACATGTACATGAGGTATACAATGCGTATATAATTTACACTTCGCTTATATAATTTATACAACACGATTTCATTCACACAATTAGTTTAGATTCCTCACATTGGTTATTGTAGTGCTAAAAATCGTAGGAAGGTCAGAAAAATCCGCGGCTTCTTCTAGAATGTAGAGAGCCTCCTTACGGTCACGGTGTCTCCTGTTTCATCGAATTTCGTTAAAGAACGAAAAAGATATTATTTTTCAAAGTTTTGCAACACTTAAAAGTGTTATTTTCATTTTAGAAATTTATATCAGAAAAGATTTCAAAGCTTCAAAACTAGGTCTTGATTTTTAAGCCAAACCGTACCTCGTTGCTTCGATCAGAGCACACGGCGTCAGACGGCTACGAATCACCTTGCGATCGGCGGTAGTGGCGATGGACTCGGTGGCTCCTGTGGGTCGCGGCAGCGCTCCAAAGGGCGCGACTTTCTCCTCGAAATTCAACGCGTACAGTTGATGGATTGAGGCGAGGCTTGGTCGGATTTATAGAGGAGGCGGAGGCGATCTGAAGCTTCAACTGGCGGAGGCGGCGAAATCGACTGTGGCGGCGGCAAAATCGGTGGGAAATCTCATGCTTCGTGCGTCGTTCAATCGCTGGCGGCTAGGGTTTTTTTCGAGTTTTTTTTTTTTAAAGAAAAAAATCCTATTGGTCCGAGCTATATAGTAAATTTTAAATAGTGTTTTCTCAAACGAACTCCTTTTTAAACCCAAGACTGTCGCCCCTAGCTAAATACCCCCATTCCGGACACAATGGGATATGTTTCGTTGGCCAATTCGACTGTTACAGTCAGTTATTTTTCAAATTAAAATATAAAACATTCGATATTTAATTTGAACGTACATTTCAATTTTCCAGGGCCACAAACTGAATCGAAAAATTCCAGAAAAATATATCTAGCTTTGTTTTGACGATACGGTCCTAACAAAACCAATTTCGTCGAATTCTGAGCTCGTTTGAAAAACGGCCATTTTTAGGTCGACCCATTTTAACAGAATTTGATCAATCACATTTTCTTTTGCCCCGCTCACATACTAGCTTCAAAAATTATGAAATTTGAAACTTAGCAATAATTTGACATCCCGGACCCAACAAAAGTGGTTTCGTCGAATTCTGAGGTCGTATGCAAAATATCAATTTTTGAGGGCTATATATGCTATATAGCGACCTTTCTGAAAATTCATTTGGCCATAACTTTTGATTTCCGTTATGAGATTTCGATTTTTCGGATCCGTTAGAAAGGTATTCCTAAACAGATTTAAATATTTTTAGTTTCGCTAAAATCCGTTATATTTTTCACCCGGTACAGTCAGACAAAGTTTGTATTCAAAATTTCAAACTGCAATACCATACCCAATTCTTTATTTTATTGAAATATTCTATTTCAACTATTCCAATTCTTTGGAAATAACCTAATTTAAAAATTTTAAATTGGTTCACATTTTCTGGGTTATTACAATCTCCCCCACTTAAAACTTTTCGTCCTCGAAAAGGAAATAACAGCTAAGTAGGAAACAAAATGTAAATGCAAAGTATTGCAAAGGTACCTTGCACCGGAGTTAGTCAGAGATGTCCACTCTGCATTTGGGATAGGCTTGTTTAATGCTTTCCTCATTCTCCCAAGTACAGTCTCTAGGATCACTACTCCACTGCACTTTGACTAAATGAATCTTTTTCCTCTTTAGCTCTCTAGTTTCTTTGCCAACTATCTTTAATGGCTCTCTTCTGAGTGCTAATTCTGGAGTTATGTCAATATCCTGTTGCGGTGCTTCTTCCACAACAAGGTCGGGATCATGAACATGTTTTCTAAGTTGAGACACGTGGAACACATCATGTACACCAGGCAACCAATCAGGTAATGAAACCCTATATGCAAGAGTTCCAATCCGTTCAAGTATAGGAAAGGGACCAATAAATCTCGGTGCCAACTTCCCAGTCTTGCCAAATCTGATTACTCCTCGCATTGGAGAAACTCTTAAATATACATAATCGCCAACGGCAAACGATATATCCCTTCTTCTCGCATCAGCATAACTTTTCTGTCGGCTCTGCGCGGTTTTTAATCGCTTCTTAATGAAATCGACTTTATCCGATGCTTCTTGAATCATATCGGGCCCTAACACAAGTCTGTTGCCAGGTTCTACCCAACACGCGGGAGATCTGCACGGTCTACCGTATAATGCTTCAAATGGGGACATTCCCAGACTTGCTTGATAGCTATTGTTGTAAGAGAATTCGGCTAAATGTAAGTGATCTTCCCATGAGCCTCCAAAATCAATAACGCAAGCCCGTAGTAAATCTTCTAGAATTCTATTCACTCGCTCGGTTTAGCCGTCTGTCTGAGGGTGATAAGCGGTGCTTAGATTCAAATTGGTTCCCAATTCTGTCTGAAATGCTTCCCAGAATTTGCTAGTAAATAGGGGATCTCTATCACTGACTATATTGAGTGGCACTCCATGTAGTTTAACTATTTCTTTGAAGTAAATCTGTGCTAGACTTTGAGCCGTTCTGTTGGATCAGACAGGTATGAAATGGGCAGTCTTCGTGAAGCGATCTACGATTATCCATATACTGTCGTTTCCTTTTCTAGTTCGAGGCAAGCCATCAATGAAGTCCATCGAGATTTGTTCCCACTTCCATCCTGGAATTTCTAAGGGTTGTAATAATCCAGCCAATTTCTGCTGATCGCTCTTAACTAGCTGACAAGTGGGGCATCTGCTAACATAAAATGAGATATCTCTTTTCATCGCCTTCCACCAGAATGTGCGCTTGATATCGTTATACATTTTGCTCACACCGGGATGGATACTTAATTTGGACTTGTGGCATTCATCAAGCACTTCTCTTTTTAGCTCGGAGATGTCGGGAACACAAATTCTTCCTTTTAATCTCAAAACCCCCTCACTATCCACTTGGAAGCTGGTGTCTATGCCTTCATTGATCCTTTTGATCATTACTTTTACAAAATTATCCTCTTTTTGAAGGGTCGAGATCCTGTCAATTAAAGAAGACGTAATGATAAAACTGGCAATGATTTCATTCTTTCTGTTGAGAGCATCTGCGACAACATTGGCTTTCCCCGGAGTGTATAGAATTTCAAAATCGTATGCTGCAAGGAATTCTAACCAACATTGTTGCCTCAAGTTTAGATCTTTCTGAGTGAATAGATATTTCAAGGATTGATGATCGGTAAATAGTTCGAACTTCTCGCCTAATAAATAATGCCTCCAGATTCTTAAAGCAAACACGATAGCTAATAACTCAAGATCATGAGTAGCATAGTTCCTTTCATGCGGCTTTAGCTGACGGCTGGCATAAGCGATCACTTGGCCTTTTTGCATTAACACTACGCCTAGCCCTCTAATAGAAGCGTCTGTCCATACAGTCAAGTCTTGGTTGCCTTCTATAATGGTCAATACTGGAGCGGTTGTCAACTTCAGTTTCAGCTCCTGGAAAGCTTCTTCACATTCGGGAGTCCATTTGAATTTTTCATGCTTCTTTGTAAGCTTTGTCAAAACACCAGATATCTTTGAAAAATCCTGAACGAATTTCCAATAGTAACTAGCCAATCCAAGGAAACTTCGAACTTCTGTGGGGGTAGTAGGTTGTTTCCAGTTCTGAATCGCTGTAATTTTGCTTGGATCTACAGCAATCCCTTCTTTTGATACGACATGGCCTAGGAATTTAACTTCATCCTGCCAGAAGACACACTTAGAAAATTTAGCTTTCAAGACATTTCTCCTTAGAATTTTCAACACTTGTTCTAAATGTTTTGCATGTTCGCCTTCCGACTTAGAGTAGATTAAAATGTCACTGATGAAGACTAGAACAAATTTATTCAATACACCACGGAACACTCTGTTCATAAGATCGACGAAGTATGCCGGAGCGTTACACAAGCCGAACGGCATTACTAACCATTCGTAGAATAAATCGGGACCCCTGAAGGCTGTCAAAGGAACACAGTCTTCGGCTATACGTAATTGGTGGAAACCTGTAGCTAGGTCCATTCTGGAGAATACTGTTGCTCCATTTAATTGATCTAACAGATCGTCTATTCGGGGCAAGGGATATTTGTTCTTCAGTGTCTGCTTATTGAGATCTCGATAATCAACGCAAAGTCTTAGAGTACCGTCTGATTTCGGGACAAATACTACTGCTTCTCCCCATGCTGAAAAGCTCGGTCTGATCAGACCTTTCTAAAGCAATTCTCGGGTTTGACTACTTAACTCTTCTTTTTCTTTCGGGGCCATCCTTCTAATTGGATGTACTACTGGTCGGGCGTTAGGAATTAGATCTATTCTAAATTCAATTTCTCTTTGCAGCGACAAGTTTTCTACTTCTTCAAACACATCCGCGTAGTTTTTAACGACCGGTATCTTTTCTAATGAAGGGGGAGTAACTTCTAAAGAAGACCAAAATTCTGTTCTATCAATTTCTGAACCGAGACATGGTATAGTGATATGCCCCGATTTTGTTTCAACTTTCACGATTCTTTCGGCACATCTAACTTCGGCCTTATATTGTGTCAACCAGTCCAGCCCCAGTATGATATCAAATTCCGAAAGGTCCATGCCAATCACTTTAAAAGGAAACCGATACCGAGAAAAGCAAATAGATGCTTTACAATATGTACTGAGGCTAACAGAACCTCCTATCGGGTTTTGAACTTTAATTGGTTCTTTAAGCTTTCTTCGTTTCAATTTTAACTTGTGAACAATGTTACCAGAAATGAAGCTACGTGATGCACCAGTATCAAAAAGTACAGAAATAGGAATATTTTTAATGGTAAGGGTACCTCCCAAGACGTCGGGTTTACCTGATCCATCGGTGGTAGCTGGCGGGGCCTTCCCGTCATACACATGAGCCACTTGTGCATTCTGCTTCAGAGGACAGTTCCTGCTATAGTGCCCCTTCTTATGGCAGTTGTAGCATTCGGCCGAGTCATTTGCCTTTGGTTTCCTTGGGGCTTTGCATACATTAGAAAAATGACCTGGCTTCCCGCAGTTGTAGCAATTTCCTTTGGGGATCTTTGCAGGTTTCTGAGTAGCGGCCGCGGTAATGCTAGACTCGGGCTGATCTGTTGAAGCCTTGCGCTTATTTCCAGCTTGGCTTTTGGCGCGGTCTTGGCTAGCGTGTCTTTCATCCATATCTTCATAATTGCAAGCCATTTCTACTAATTCTGAGAAGGAGAGTTTGATGTTGCTCATAGCTCTGTCATGGTACTTGCGCTTTAGCCCAAATATGAATCTCTTGTTCTTTGCTTTGTTAGTCATAATCAGCTCTGGGGCATAGCGCGACAACTGGGTGAACTTATTAAGGTAATCCTGAATAGAGAGATCTCCTTGCTGGAGATTAGCAAACTGCTCTCGCATCCTCTCTAGAGCCTGTTCAGGTACAAACTTCTTGTTGAACATAGTTTTGAATTGCTCCCAGGTTCTGACAGTACCAGCTGCATCCTCTGAGGTAATGGCATCCCACCACAGCTCTGCTTCCTCCTGAAGGAGCCAAATACCAAGTCCTGCTTTGTTGTTGGTTCCCATACCCATGCCTTCAAAGATTTTCTCACAGGTCTTCAACCAAGCTATAGCCTCGGTCACTGTACCAGTGCCAGTAAAGGGTTTTCCCCCAAGGTTCTTATACCTCTTCGCTACTTTGTCTAGCTCAAAGTCTTCGGGTGTTGGTGGCTGAACAATAGGGCCTTCCACAACTACGGGGATATTCCCCCGTCCTCCTGCTGCTCCTGCTCGGCCTCCACGGCCTCCTCTAGCTGCTGCTGCTCGTGTAGCCATCTAAGAGAATACTGTATAAGCAAGAAAAGAGTCAAGCTCACAGATTTGATAATTTCATTTATGATAAAGCAGAGGAACATAAGGAAAGATAATGATGATGTACTGATCAAATTGTTTTGCTAATCTGCTTAGCTCATTCTAGGACATTGCTAATCCTATCTCTTATGAGCTACTCGCATTAGAACACTACTGGTTCTATTCTGACGAGGTGTTTAATGTGTTAGATCCCGGAACTAAGGTTAACCAAAGCTCCGATACCAACTGTGACGATCCCAAAATCCGAGGGGCGGTATTCAGGATAATCATTGGAATATAACACATTAATCATCATAGCAGAGTACAGATAATAGCAGAAACAATAAATAGAATAATTTTACATGGATATGACAACGGAATCACAACATGTAATAACATCAGAATAGCATAGCGTAGGATATAACTTAGTAAATAAAAAGGGGAGTGATCAGTCATCATCGCCAGAGGCGGAATACATACATGCAGTGAGACATAATAAGGGTATCAGTCTACATCGCCGAAGGCGGTACATATACATACAATAAGAAGTACGGAAAGTAAATCAGTCTGCATCGCCCATGGCAGAATCATAATATAAGTACAGTAATGGCGGAAAATGTCAAAGTCGTCTCTGTGAAGTCAGCCTCGCCATGAGCCAAAAATGCACCCCATGCAACAGTGCAGAGCCAAAAACAACCTGTCACCTGTGTACTAGGCTGCCCGTGTGAAAATAAGGGCACCTGCGTTTGCAAAGTGAAACAGACAACGAGTCAGTCATGGGGACTGGTATGATGGATCTATTTAATAGTTTAAAACAACAGTAATAAGCAAATCATAGGACCATGCCACTTTCGCTGAACGGGTTTACTCTAGTGATTGCTAGTGCATTTAAAACAAAGTAAATTCTTTTAAAACAACGCAATGCTTTTAAAAAGAATGAAGCCATTATAAGACTCAAGTCCCATCATACAATGCAACGCAAGCCGGAGGATAGAGTTTTACCTTATAATGGCCAAATATGCTTGATACGTATAAAGCAAAATCATTTGATATTATTACTAGTGCATATATGTTTCAAAAATGAATAGCATCATAAATATCAATCATAGACGGCATAAGTGCCCCATACCACTATGTCGCCATACTAGTTCTACAATCGAGTCCGTTATTTCGTATTGGAAATTGGATTTCCGTCATGAGTCGAGGCAAGGGGCAAGCTCCTCTCCCCTTCGAGACATTCTAGCAAATGCCTCGGGACTACACACTCTGGGTAACCCCTGGATCGGCTGGGCCGGTCCTCTCTTACGTTTGAGGATTAGTTATTCCTGAACACACGTTTCCCGGTCCTTACAGACCTATAATCGAGGCGCCTCACATTCCAACGACCACAAAGGTGAAAAGTAGATATAAATGTCAGGGCTGGTAAGTCACTGACACCACCATAGCTAGAAAGAAACGTCGTGCTCTCCCAGCGGCCCGTATCCCGTTTTTAACTCATACCGAGGTGTGAGGCTCGCGAATCCACGCTATACACAAAGCCAGGCCACATAGACCGTGCTTTGATCATCTCCCACAAGACTTTGCTTTGCAACAGAAGCCTTGATCACAGCATCTTGGCATGCCACATAGGCAGTCCACTCCATACGATTGATTTCCATCGATATATAACCTCTAAGCTCGTACGTCTCAGAGAAGGGCGTTAAGCAAAAGAATAAATTCTCTGCCGCCAAACAGATATATATTTAACAGAGATCAATCAGTATAGAACGAAATCCAATGTCAGACACATAGTCCATTTACAAGTCCGTTCTGGGTCTGAACGTAACCGGAGGCGTCAAATTCCTCGTATATCCGTCCAATCAACACATTCATTTAGACGGCTACTACTTCCGTCCCTTTCCGGTAGCTACTCCGGTCAGGAACCTCAGTAGCACCTATCCAACCGATACGAAGATCGTCGGTCTTGAATCGTCTTTGCATTTTCCAATTCGAATCGCTCGATAAATTATTTGAAATGAGGGTTAGCTCGGCCTTTTCAAATAATTCACGTCATTAGAATTTAAATCGATTCTTTCTATGGTTATATTATTCGACATCCATCTTTCAGTTATTTAGTGTTATTTTCGTGTCAAACACATACAACCATCAAATATCAAACAATTCAAGCCCAATTGGTTTATTTGCGATCTATGTTGCTTATAATATTTTATAACGATTTTTCACCATTTTTATTTGTTCAAAAATGGCCATATTTAATTAAACGACGTTTCAGGTCGTGCCGTGGCACTGGCGCTGTTTTTCTCCTAATTTGTTTTGCACATATCGGAAAATCTAACCGTTGGATTTCAACAAAGTCTATATCAGTGGGAAGATATTCCCAAAGCGAACCCAGCGGTTCCAGTTTCGTGAAAATCCGACGGTCGGATCTCCCACACTAGTCGTTTGAAGTTACGGTTTCAAAATTCGAACTGCAGCGTCGTTATTCGATTTAATTTAAATATATTTATATTTATATATAAATATAAACGATTCTGGCGCTGTTTTTCTTCAGATTTAAATTAAACATTCCGGACAATCCAACCGTTGGATTTTTACAAGGTTGGTGCCGTTGGGAAGATATTTCCAAGGCGAACCCAGCGGTTGCGGTTTCGGGAAAATCCGATGGTCAGATTTCTCGCACTAATCGTTTCAAATTACGATTACGAAACACGAACTGCACGACCTCTATTCCTTTTAATTATATTTATATTTATATATATAAATATAGTTCATTCTATAATTTCAACTTCGTTTTCACTTCAAATATTTCACTAACGCCTTAATATTTCGAAAAATTTCGCCATAACCTCCTTTGTACGGGGAGGGGTTTGGAAATTTATTGGGCCGTGTTAGGTACCCAATAAATCCTAAAAAGCATCTACATATTTATAGTGATATATTCTGGTGTTTACGGGGGAGCATGTATAGATAATCACTCCAGAGAATAAATTCTCGTCACCCCGTTTCCGTGTGGAAATAAATAGTCCATGTGCCGTATCTAATAACTAGAGCGACGTGATTATTGTCAACTCCAGACCCGTGTGGGGTTTTATTAATCTGGCAATTTATCGTTATATTTTATATAGTCCATATCAGTCATCAGTTCAACCTGTAGTACATAGTCATCGCCATACAAGCCTCTCGCTCGTATGGTAAATCTTCCACCTCGTCACACAAGCTCCAATTGCTTATGTGGAATATGATGAAGTATGCCTATCGTCAAGAAGTATGCCATGTAGTGTAGTTCAAAATTAATTGTTACTATCCTATGGCGTCGTTTATTATTTCACAATGAATAACCAGCACTCTGCATCCAATGGCATTCACAGGAGTTGATATATAAATAAAATTGCGCAACCAACTCATCAAGGTTTACCTATTTGTCGGGCACACAAATAATTTCTTTACTCTACAGCTAATCCATTTTTCCTGTTCAACACATGTATATATATGCAGAACAAAGCTAATAATAATATTTCTAGCAAACTATTATTTATTTCAACACGTGTGTATTTTTATCTAAGCATATACATGACAAAAGAAATATTTTTATCATCAAAAATATTTATTCGACACATGTGTATTTTTATCTAAGCATATACATGACAAAAGAAATATTTTTATCATCAAAAATATTTATTCAACACATGAATGTTTTTAACACTCCATATTCACAATAAAAATATAGTTTTCATTGTCGATTCATTTTATTTTAAAATACGATAACATTCAACACATGAATTTCAAATTGACGAACGAATTGCAACTCAACGCATGAATATTCGCTATGGATTGTATATATATAAAAATGTGATTTTTATCGCTAAAGCTATTTGTTTAAATTCAAATAATATTCAACACATGAATTTCAACTCAACAAATGAATTGCAACTCAACACATGAATATTCGCTATGTTTGTATATATATAAAAATGTGATTTTTATCACTAAAGCTATTTGTTTAAATTCAAATAATATTCAACATATGAATTTCAACTCAACGAATGAATTGCAACTCAACACATGAATATTTGCTATGTTTGTATATATATAAAAATGTGATTTTTATCGCTAAAGCTATTTGTTTAAATTCAAATAATATTCAACACATGAATTTCAACTCAACGAATGAATTGCAACTCAACGCATGAATATTCGCTATGTTTGTATATATATAAAAATGTGATTTTTATCGCTAAAGCTATTTGTTTAAATTCAAATAATATTCAACACATGAATTTCAACTCAACGAATGAATTGCAACTCAACACATGAATATTCGATATAGTTTGTATATATATAAAAATGTGATTTTTATCGCTAAAGCTATTTTTTTAAATTCAAATAATATTCAACACATGAATTTATTTCAATGAATGAAAATTATTCTAACACATGAATATTTCAGAAAATTTCGGCAGCATAACGGCAGGGTAGTTAAAACCGGGACTGTCCCTAGTACGGCTCCTCGCTCTACCTTTAAACCTCGCGGTTTTTGACAATGGGGATCATGCATCTAGTTCGCACGCAGGCGACATGTTTTATTTTCAATTCCACAATCCTATTCTAATTTATTTCAACCACAAGAGGGTATTTTTCAACCACAAAGGTATTTTTCAACCACAAAGGTATTTTTCAACCATAATATCAACCACAAACAATTATTTCCAACCATTCGTCATACCATATAATATCACGTCAATCACAAGCAATAAATATCGTCCATGGTCTGTGGACGAGTGGAGTGTATATATATATATATAATATAATAATTCACTTGCATTTCATCACAATTCAAAGCATATATGTTTCATTCAACGCTTGTATAATTTATACATCGCTAATATAACTTATACAACACATGTACATGAGGTATACAATGCGTATATAATTTACACTTCGCTTATATAATTTATACAACACGATTTCATTCACACAATTAGTTTAGATTCCTCACATTGGTTATTGAAGTGCTAAAAATCATAGGAAGGTCAGAAAAATCCGTGGCTTCTTCTAGAATGTAGAGAGCCTCCTTACGGTCACGGTGTCTCCTGTTTCATCGAATTTCGTCAAAGAACGAAAAAGATATTATTTTTCAAAGTTTTGCAACACTTAAAAGTGTTATTTTCATTTCAGAAATTTATATCAGAAAAGATTTCAGAGCTTCAAAACTAGGTCTTGATTTTTAAGCCAAACCGTACCTCGTTGCTTCGATCAAACCACACGGCATCAGAGGGCTACGAATCACCTTCCGATCGGCGGTGGTGGCGATGGACTCGGTGGCTCCTGTGGGTCGCGGTGGCGCTCCAAAGGGCACGACTTTCTCCTCGAAATTCAACACGTACAGTTGATGGGTTGAGGCGAGGCTTGGTCGGATTTATAGAGGAGGCGGAGGCGATCTGAAGCTTCAACTGGCGGAGGCAGCGAAATCAACTGTGGCGGCGGCAAAATCGGTGGGAAGTCTCGTGCTTCGTGCGTCGTTCAATCGCTGGCGGCTAGGGTTTTTTTCGAGTTTTTTTTTTAAAAAAAGAAAAAAATCCTATTGGTCCGAGCTATATAGTAAATTTTAAATAGTGTTTTCTCAAACGAACTCCTTTTTAAACCCAACGACTGTTGCCCCTAGCTAAATACCCCCATTCCGGACACAATGGGATATGTTTCGTTGGCCAATTCGACTGTTACAGTCAGTTATTTTTCAAATTAAAATATAAAACATTCGATATTTAATTTGAACGTACATTTCAATTTGCCAGGGCCACAAACTGAATCGAGAAATTCCAGAAAAATAAATCTAGCTTTGTTTTGACGATACGGTCCTAACAAAACCAGTTTCGTCGAATTCTGAGCTCGTTTGAAAAACGGCCATTTTTAGGTCGACCCGTTTTAACAGAATTTGATCAATCACATTTTCTTTTGCCCCGCTCACATACTAGCTTCAAAAATTATGAAAATTGAAACTTAGCAATAATTTGACATCCCGGACCCAACAAAAGTGGTTTCGTCGAATTCCGAGGTCGTATGCAAAATATCAATTTTTGAGGGCTATATATGCTATATAGCGACCTTTCTGAAAATTCATTTGGCCATAACTTTTGATTTCCGTTATGAAATTTCGATTTTTCGGATCCGTTAGAAAGGTATTCCTAAACAGATTTAAATATTTTCAGTTTCGCTAAAATCCGTTATATTTTCCACCCGGTACAGTCAAACAAAGTTTGTATTCAAAAATTCAAACTGCAATACCATACCCAATTCTTTATTTTATTGAAATATTCTATTTCAACTATTCCAATTCTTTGGAAATAACCTAATTTAAAAATTTTAAATTGGTTCACATTTTCCGGGTTATTACAAATATAAACGTAATAAATAAAATTATGGATGTTTGAATTACTATTATTATTTATTTATTATTAAATATTACATCTGTTTATTGAATTGGATAATGTTATTTGAGGTAACATATATGGATGTAGGGAAAACAGGTTGGAGGGATCCAACCGGATTCCTCAAATTTATTGTTATTTTCATATTACCATTATATGAACTGTTTAACCAATCTGATTAGATGATTGATTTGGTTGTTAACTATTGAACTGAAATTCAACGGTTGTTTATTTAGGCAATGGGCAGTATTGGTTGGGTAAATGGCATCAGATTGGCTTGAAAATCAATCTTTTTTTAAATATGGATTTACCGTCAGGTAAATAGACTTAGATAAAGTTATGAAATTTATTTTATAACAAAGATAGATTTTTAAATCTATTATTTTGAATGATAGTTATTTAAAGGGGAAATAAATATTTATTATTTAAATTCATGAGTGATTGTTAAGTGATTTTATAATGCAAATTCTTATGTTAATAAGATTTTATAAGCAGATGAGCATAAATTAACCAAACGATTGAATTAATTGTTTTTAAGAACAATTAAATGGGATTATTTAAATTAATTATATTATTAATTATTTTAAATAGAGGACTAATCGGGATTTATGAGCGTGATAATCATGGTCTAAGTTAACGAAGTAAATTATTTTAATTGAATTGAGTTGTTAGAATAATTTGTGTAAATAAATGTAATGAAATAGGTTAACAAATAGTTGTTTAATTTTAATAAGACTTTAAAAGGGAAATTTATTATTTATTTTGGTAATTAAGCAGTTAACTAATTTTACCGTAGTTAGTGTGGAAGTAATTTATTATTTTAATACAAGAGATTACTTTTTAAATGGAAATCATTTAAGTAAGTGATCGAGTGTATAATGAAATACAGTTAAATTGAGAAATAAGTCTATGATCGGGTTTTATATTAAAACCTAAGTTTTATGAATTAAGTTATAAAAAGGCATTTTAAGCGAATGCGACAGCTTAAAATAAATGTTTACTTAATATTTGAACTAAGTAAAAAGAAATGAGAAAACAGAAAGGTTTTATATTAAAGCAAAATTGCATAATGAGGTTTATAAAAAGAGATAAGAAGTTAAAGCGTTGATTTTAATCGGCGACACTTAATAGCGAGATTAAGTGAAATGGACGAAATCGAAATGAGATTTTCAAAGTGGAAAATGTTTGAATGGATTACAAATGAAGTATAATGGGTCGATAATGAGTTAAGATAAGAATTGGAATCTAACTGGAGATTAGTTGAGTTGAGTGATTTTCTGAGTGTTAATCCGATGTTGATCTCGGTCTTCGGGGTTGATACATAGGAAATTATTCTCTTACCAATTTATGGTCAGGAACTAATGATCGTTGAAGTACATAAATCCATGGATTAGAAAATAAAAGATATTCCAAAGAAAAAGGAAATAAAAGATTTAAGAGTATATATATAATGAGATTTCTAGAGTAATGGAAATGAAAAGGAGATTATGTGATTATGTAAGGATATTTTCGAAGTAAAGAAATGAGACAAAGAATGGTTTTATTCTAAAAGGAAACTGTGGGCTATTGTTTCCAAGCATTAAAGCAAAAGAGATTTTCATAATGATTATTCTACGAATAAGAAGATAAACTGATTTCCCAGTTTAGATAATGAAGAATGTTGCGAAAATGGTAACTAAGTGGAATATTGGATATTATAATATATTTTTCTAAATATAAAAATGAAACGGTTTTGCAAATATTGGTATAATTATTAAGAAGAGAAATGTTGTTTTCCAAATATTGGAATATTTAAATTGACCATTTATTTAATTATTTTTAATTAAATAAGCCAAATGATTTTAAGTACTGAATCAGTAAGTATATTTTTATTTTATGGTTGAATGGTTTTTTATTTGATAGTTAAATAACCTACTTTCAAATCTGGCCTATACGATTGTTGGTACGGAAAGACCGGGATCAAATCTATATTCGAATACCGCTCCGACCAGCAAATACGAAAATGTGGAAGATATCAGATGTTGATCAAGACGCAGCAATCGGTGACCGTAGATCTTTATAAAACGGAAGAACCACTTAAAATCCCTGAGTCGACACGGAGATATACTAGGGTTCTCTCGTGCTGAAATCTATGGATTTTTAAGGACTACTCGCTACTAATCCATAGGGTGACATCTAAGATGTAGTAGGAGGGTATCTTCGGTTTATCCTATTTTTGGATGACTTGTATGGACGAGTGTATGACAGAGTATTTCTTAAGAATCACTACATTTATTTCTTCAAACATATTCTTGTAGGTGGCAGAGAAGACGCCTTCTCTTAGCATAAACACCTAGAATATTTTTGTGAACATCAATTAGTGATTTGATGGATCTGACGATGTGGCATTGAAAGTGAATGGTGAGGTGATGTTCCAAAGGTAGTGTTAAACCTCAAGCTTTTTCAACCAGGAAATGACAAAAATCGGGAATGCAGCATGACTAAGTGGATCTATAATCACCTATTTAGAGAAAATCTATTTCCTTCTTTAATCCATTTCGGTGATGTCCCTTTTCGGGAAACGATGGTTTGAGCCCAACCGTTGGTGATATACATTCGATACACTCAAGCAAAATGAGTGGTCGGTCATGTGTGGCCGAGTTGCAAGATGTTCTTGATGAACCCAATGTATTCCCGTCTAGAGATACACTATCAGCAGGTGGTTTCGTACCTTGCTATAGTCGGAATCCAATCTCCAATAAGAGCCCTCGGTTTTGATTGTATACTATATACGTGGAGCGTGAGATGCAAGCGTTCCGCTAGGTTGATATTTATTTGTATTTAGACACTATTATAATATCGGAATAAGATATGAGTTCTAAATTGTTTTGGGTTATTGTAAGGTAAAAACCATCCGTGTTTATGCGTGGATAGGTCTTACGATTATCCTTTTCTTTCGAAAGGAAATGTTTTGACTTTAAAATCAAGTTGGGTGTTGTTTATAAACTTAGCTAGTTTTCTCACTCCAGTTCACCAGACTAATCCGGCATTTGTAATGCTCAGGTTAGACTGGGTTTTTCAGGTTCAGGTTAAGATGCTATGGATTTCAGAAGACGTGCTAGAGGTGTTCAGACGTATATATCTGGTGTGTGTTCCGTTGTCTGTTTATATGAGGACAGATTATTATAACTGTCTAGATGTATTGATGTAGTCTGATAGTTGTAAGTTTTTTTCCCAAGCTCTCAATAAATTTTTATTTTTACATTATATTTTGTTCCGCTGCAATGTGAGACTCTGTGTTGTGTTGGTAAGTTGGTACTTATTCTTCTATTATAATATTTCTTTCTTTCTTATCTCACCCTCAAATTTCTTTCTATTAACTAACTGGTGTTTTCGATACTTGAGTTCTGGCAAGTAATATGGGTTTATGTATTATTGTTGGAATATGGGCGTCAAATCTCCCAGGTCGTTACATATACGTTATTAACGTCCAAAAACATTTCCATCTTTTTCACATTCCTTATTTCTGTACTTCAGAAAATATACATTATTTACATTGGAAAGTATTTCTAATTTTCATTATAACCATTTTAATCTGTAAAACATTTTATTTTAGACACTATTCACTTTAAAACATGAATATTATTTCATTTATCAAGTTATTTTCTAAATTTATATTCCAACTTCACTTCACAAACTCTATTTACCAGTCAATTTCTCCTTAATTATAAGTACATTTATAACTTAATCTCGATTTCCTACTTATTATAAATAATGGGTTTCAAACCAACTATTAAGTATTTTGTCAAATATACATATAATTCCTAAAAATACGTTATTTATAAACAATTCGACATAGTTGAATTCCAGTTATAACCCTTTTGGATTTATTTCAATTTTTATCTGCATTTCTAACATCGGAATATTTCATCATTTCTTTTGAACAATTTCCCATTCCCCTTTTTAAAATTTATTCTTAAATTCATATTTCCGAAATTTCCCGAGGATAATTATTTCATTTCATTATAAACATCATTTTTAAATCAAAATGCTAGTTTTGTATAATTAAAACAAGTTATTATATTCTAGCCCAATCCAGATTCAATTTCTATTATTAAAAATAATAATAAATAATAAATTTTCCTTTTTGAACTCGAATTCTTTTCCAATATATTTTACCGTATTTAAATATCAATTATTTCAAATTCCACATCCGAAATAATAGTAATCAACCACATATTATTAGTCACATCATACAATGTAATATATGAAAAATAACATTATAATTGTTGAGGAATCCAGTTGGATTCCTCCAACCTGTTTCCCTGCATCCGCAAATATTAGTCAACATAAATAACACAAATTTTATACCAATACAGAATATTATAGTCAATGGAATTAGTATCAAATCAATGATATATATATATATATTAACTAGCCGATATTTTCCCTCATATACTATGTGATCTTGGGAATGTGCTAATTGTTGTTTGGAATTTCGAAATTCTACTATCAAGATTTCAACTCATTTTGTTTGAAACAGCAATGGTTTAGTTATGCAGTTATTATTATTTATTATTGCAGGGTTTTCCCTTTTGCTACCAAAGTTCAATCATTTTGTTTGAACTTTGCACTAGAAACCAAGATAAACCATTGAATGGTGACTTTTAAATTTGATTTTCTAATTCATGCAAATCTTTTTTATGGATTGGGAAGCAATAGTAGAAAGTTCGCTTCAAAATGTTTTCTGGGTACATATACTGGTAAGTTTTCAACCAGGAATTAAATCGACTCTTCCAGCAATGAAGTTCCAAACTAAAATTCTTTGATCAAGTGCTGCTACTTGCGGTTGAAGGGTAGTAGTTTAAGGCGTGAACCGGAGATCATGGGTCCAATAGTATTATCCATTACATAAGCTTTTACTTTTGGAAAATGCAATTATCTCTACATAACGAAAAACCACGGTTTTGAAGACTATTGGAACTTGAATTTAACACAAAGGAATGGAATTGTAAATGCCAAAACATGAACCAAGCTTCTTTGAAAGCTGAAGTTCAACGGGATCACTCTTGTTATGGAGTAGTTGCCCTCATTATGGGTCCGTTATTATTTTATTTCATGTGCATAGTCTAGTGTTCTTTTGTTTCACGCATATTTGCTTCTGTATTCAGGTTAGTATGTTAACCTTGTTATGTACTTCTTTTAAAATTAACAAAAGTGTACCAATTTTCATATATATATATATATATATATATATATATAATTCAACCAAGTTATTTGTAATTCATCTAAATGATGATCACACAACATTCAACTATTATTTATCAGTGCTAAAATATATTTATAAAATTTTAGAACTAAACAGAGTTAGTGAGTTTACTCACCTTGGTCGTTAATCGCTGAAAAAACGATTAACGTTGGTTGTTTTAACGTACAAGGCGTTTAGGTGTTTTATTTTATCATAAATTGAAAATGATCTCCAAATCGCTCCAAACCGGTTCCAGTACGTGGCTTGTGACTCTATGGTCCTAACCGATCCTGTTTTGTTCAATTTTGGTAACGTATATATAAGTTATGGGGTTTACAAACTAATACGTTATAAAATTAAAAACAAAATTAAAAACTTAAACTTACAAATTATAAAATTTGGGCCTTACATTTTATTTCATCCCATTACCCATTTTCCACCCACGCCCATATTGTACAGGGTTTTCTTCCTCCCCTTTTAAATGCGAGCTCCAGTGAATTCCCTTTTCCATTTTTGATCTTCATTTTTTTTCCATGTTACTCCATGAATGTAATGACCCAAATTTCCGAACATCGGAGTTGACTATATACATCATACGTCCAACCCAAATATCACGAAAATACGAAACATTTTTTTTAGAAGAAAGAGATAGAAGAAGAACAGAATTAACAACACAGAATCTCACATCGCAGCAGAACAAAATATAATATATTATAAATTTTGAAATACATAATCTCAACTGTATAACATACACTTATCAGAGTACAACACTTACAACACAACGGAATAACACTATAACTAGATAACGTTGAAGCCTCCTGCTCCAAGCTCCTTTAGATATATCTGAAAAATCCTGAACTACTTGACTGCCCGTACAAATTTAGGCACCCAAAAGTTTAGGTAGAACAAAACAAATAAACTCCGGGTCAGTCATGGGACTGGTATGAGTAAACAGTTTAAAACAGTTTCAGAAAACTAAATGATATCTCATAAGACCACGCCGTATAACACGGAACGGGTTTTTTCCTTATGAACATCCAAACACTTGATTTAACTTTCAAAATCCCTTTGAAAGGAACGATAGCTTTATATCAAAACTCCTTTGATATTATAATAGTGTCTAAATCAAGTAAATACAATATAGTGGAACGTTTGCATCTCACGTTCCACATATATATACAACCAAAACCGCAAGCACGTGTTGGGTAATGGATTTCCAACTATGACAAGGTATGGAACCACCTTCCGCTGGTATATCTCTAGAGGAGAATACACCGAGTTCAACAAGAACATCTTGCAACTCAGCCACACATGACCGACCACTCATTTCGCTTGGGTGTATCGAATGTATATCACCAACGGTTGGGATCAACAACCGTTTCCCTAATGGGATAGCATCGACAATAGATTTTTAGAAGTAAATGAAACTCTAGATCAGGTGATTCTACACCCTAACAGGTGCGACCTACATAGCCATGCTGCTTTCCCGATTTCTGTCATTTACCGGTTGATGAGGCTTGAAGCTACGCTTTATCATCACACCAGTTTCACTTCGAATGTCACATCGTCAGATCCATCGAAAATCACTAATTGACGTCTACAACAGTACATTACGTGTCAGCTAAAAGAATTTTCCTTCTCCACTTCCACTCTTCGTACGGTTGAAGAAATCAATGTACGTGACCTTTCTGGAAATACACTGTCAGACATTCATCCATACAAGTCACCCAAGAACAGGATGAATCGAAGGTACAATTTCTATTAATAGAAAAAGTCCTTGCACTCTACTCCTCCTTCGATTATCTTTATATAATCTGATTCGCAACGCTACTGCCAATACGGAGTGGTTCTTCAGACAATAATCCAACCGGTCTCTCCATATTGACAACGATGGTCAAACTTCGATAGCCTGTGATTTAACTACCGAATAAAAACAAGTGTTTCGATAGTCGATGATTTAACTATCGAAGAAAACAAGTGTTCATCCAAACATCCAACAATCACTGAGCCTTTTATTAATATTTCATTAATTAAATCTCTTCTCCATTTCCTTATCAATATTTGTTAACCAAATATTTTCAATAACCATATTGCCCTTATACGTTATTTGGAAAAACATTTCCGAATATCGTCTTCCTTTATTTTCTAAACTTTAGAAAATATATGCTATTTAAAATTGGAAAATATTCCAATTACTTATTTCTTTTCCGATCTTGTTTATTTCTATACTTACACTTATTTGGGTCAAAACAGATGTTGTGTAAAACATCGTTACGACAACCCATATACTATATTCAACTAACTCTTATCCAACATTGATCTTCGAGCCTGAATCTTACTATTTATCTGTTAATAATGAAATCAATCAAGTTGGGGTATAACTACCTCTCAGACCTTGACTGAATAACATTTATAATGTCAAAACAGATAAGACTACTTACTCGAATAATCAATACCATACAACTACTTCTTCACTTTTAAACACATATACACTTTCTCTTTCTATCCTTACTAGATTTTATTCTTATACTTCCTTTTTGATTATACTATTCTATTTCTAAGTTCGTTTCCTTATCGACTTCTATATATATTGATATACAGATTTCTAGTTATCAAACTTCTTAAAAATATTATAACTCCTTGAATTCCCGGAAAAATTCGCCATAACCTCCTTTGTACCGGGAGCATCGGGAAAATCCCCAAACTGCCACATAGGGCTTTTCCAATCAAAAAGAAAAAGAAAAGCCAAGCGGCTAGCCGATACGGTGCATAAAATCTCATATGGAAATTAAATACGTACCTTTTTGTCGAGCATTCTATATATATACCTTCTAACACTTTATTCCAAACCTGTCTCCTGTATGTCTATACTTGTCCAATCTATTTTAACTATACCAATCGTTTTAACTAAATTTGTTAATTAAATCTGTTGATTAACTTCTTAGTCTAATCCACTTCTATTTATCCAAATCTATTATCTTCTCTTATTCAAATCCTATAATATAAATCTCATTTGAATTCTATATTCAAATTCTATATTATAAATCTCATTTGAATTTCTATATTCAAATTCTATAGTTAAACTCCATTTGAATTCTATGCCTTATTTAAACAACGTTTATAACTTCACTTAAAATCCCACATTTATATATTTATAACAAAGTTTATAAATTCGATTCAAAACCCACCTTTTCATTTATAAACAAAGTTTATAAATTCAATTCAAATCCCATCTTTTCATTTATAAACAAAGTTTATAAATTCCATTCAAATCCCATATTTTCCTTTATAAGCAGAGTTTATAAATTCAATTCAAATCCCACCTTCCATTTATAAACAAAATTTATAAATTCAATTACTTGTTTTATATACCTTCAAAACAAGTTAATATTTTCTATAGTTTTATTTAAAATTCAAATTCTATTTATAAAAATAGAATTCCCTTTTTAAATCTCAAATACCCTTTTCGATATTTTTATAAATCAATATTCAAGCCCCATTGATATTTTAAACAATCAAATCAACCAATTTTCAATCATTTGATTTTTAACACATCATATATGAATATATATGATATCAAACAAACAAACAGATAATATCTATTTTTGAGGAATCCAGTTGGATTCCTCCAACCTGTTTTTCCTGCATCCACAGATGTTAGTCAACATAGTAATACCCATCCTGCTTCGAGGCAGGATATCGCGATATGAAGGTCATCCACTATCATAGCGTGGGGCGCATAGGGTAATCATCCGCTATGAAACTGCGGGCATCCGCTAATGAGACTGCGGGAATCCAACCAATCATCAACCCAATATATATATATATATAATAGTCAACCAATCCTAAATAACTATATATATTTTAAAACAATCAAACAGCATTCAAACAAGCACAGACAATTATTTTTAACTATTTAAAAATAAATTCTAAATTAAAGGTGAGATTTACTCACCGGACTATATTTGCTGAATATCTCATTTTAAATTCCATATCGTCTTAGCTGTGAATCATCTCGAATCATCTTGAATGAATATATTCCTATGATTATTCAATTTTTATTGATCGATTAATAATTATCGTTTAAACTTAACTAGTAAAATAAGTAAATTATTCTATGCATTTTTAAATTCATAAAAATATATACCTTGCTTCTAACAACTTTAATTCTGAAATTTTCACCAAACGGTCACCACGACAACAACTCGGATTCACACATGGCCACTCATCCAACTGTTCTTCAACATAGATGCTGCGAACTGATCCTCAATGTGGTTTTTCCTCCTTGACGCAAACAGAAAGCCACCCATGCCTACAGTCCCTGTTTCATGTCGGCTACAACTTCACCTAACCATCATCAACATCGGATCAACCTCTGCTTTATAGTTCGCTATTGCACCAGCCAAAAATAAGGCCAGAACTCCTAACACCCATGTTGACCCATCACTGACCGCCAGAAGGAACTCACGGCCATCTCCTTGCTACTGACAACCGTCGGACCTTTATAACACTAAATCACAAGTTTCAAGTTCGGCACCAATCACCATCGCAGTTTCGAAATCTGGAAGCCCTTCATCGCTTGTGCCTTGCCATCGGATAGCGGTTACAGGAGCCCTCGACGTTCCACATTAACTCACGATTGTACCCATCGAACCCTCAAACCGTCATCGAACAATGTTCCACTCCCCCCAGCGTCCATCGCACAACTTCCAGAGATCACCGCAACCCTCCATTTGACCATTGGTGCTCTCCTACCCCTTGAATGGCTCGCTGACCTCGAAACGAACGGATGATGACCGTGCTGACCCAAATCTGCGTCGCCTTTGAACCTAGACCCCTTGGCTTTATCGCGATTTTGATTACAGATGAAAGAGGTGAATTCAGAATTGTTTGAGAGAAGGTAGGGGTTATTGTTTCCTTTTTCATCTTTAGCTCATTCGATTTCTGCCAGAAGAGGGATCCGATTTGTTTAAGTAAGGAAAGGAGAAGTCTGCGTGGACTTGTTTTAACCAGTGAAGATGAATGGATTTAGCCGTGGCCACGGTTATGGTTTGTTGGCGGAAGGCATTCCACTAAAATTTTCTTTTATTTATTTTAGTTTTAATTTATCGATATGATTAAAATTAATTAAATTATCCCACGGGTTCCGAACTCCTTTCTGAACCCAGCAACTGACATTCCTAAGGTAAAACCACTATTCTGGACCCATTGGGATAGGTCACGAAGTATGATTCGATCATCTAAAGGAGATATTAATTTAAATCAATATAAATTAATTTCAGACAATTTATTCTCCTCGATAATAAATTAATATTATTATTCGAATTCAAACAGAAGTCTGAACTGTATTTAATTCAGTTTTAAATCTCGAACTGAATTATATTTTCGCATACGATGGTTTAATATATTCGATATTAAATCAAAATTGATTATTAAACTGATAACTTAATATAAATATTCATTTATATTATCCACCCAATATTTAAATCCGTATTAAATATTTAAAATTAACACATAAGAAATCGGGGTCATTACAATCTTCCCCACTTAAAATAATTTCGTCCTCGAAATTGCTAAGGTAGAAAAAGTGCTATAAACCCATTTATCTTTTCAAAACTTATTTATGTTGATACTCAACATTTCAAACTTCCTTACGTAACTCTCTTTCGAATAAATCCCCATTTCGATAACACCTCCCTTCGAATAACTATATTCGATAATCTCTCTATCGAATAACTAGATTCGAAAACCTTTCTTCGAATAAACTATATTCGATTTACTCTATTCAATTTACTATTATCAATTAACTCTATTGGATTTAACTCTTATCGATTAACCCTATTGGATTAGCTCTTTTCACCTAACTCCTTCCGAATAAGCTATATTCGATAACTCCTTTAACTCTATTCGAATAAACTATATTCGATTTACTCCTTTAATTCTATTCGAATAAACTATATTCGATTAACTCCTTTAATTCTATTTGAATAAACTATATTCGATTAACTCCTTTAATTCTATTCGAATAACTAATATTTGATTTAACTCCTTTCGCTTGACTCTAGATCGCAGCGATTACAATGGTTACGCCTGATTCCCTCAGGAAACATCCGACCGCCCTAGGCTATCTGCAGACCTGCGAATTACGCTAGCAGTCATACGAAATGGCAACTTATCCTGAGTAACTTTGTTTGACTAACTCTATTCCAATAACTATATTCGATCAACTTTAATTGAATAACTAACATTCAATTAAATCCTAATTCGATTAACTATGTTCAATTAATTCTATCTGGTTAAATCTTAATTTGAATAACAAATATCCGATAAATTCTAATTGAATAACAAATATTCAATTAACTCTACGGATTAATCCTAACTGGTTAATTCTTACTCTAATCGATTTATTCTAACTCTAATCGATTATTTCTAACTCTAATCGACTTCTCCTATTCGAATAACTCCTATTTGATAACGTTTATTCATTTATAAAGATTTACTTTTGGTAACGGTTCTTCACTTTATAAATGTTCTCTTTAATAACGTTACTTCACTTATACAAGTGTTGTGTACCCCTTTTATTTAAAACTATCGGTGTTTAAAAACCAATATCTCTTCTCTATATAAGTTCAGACTTATATATTCCATTTATCTAATGATAAATATTTAATTTAATTTATAAACTGTTATTTATAAATTAATCTTTTCTATTTATCTGTTAAAAACAGATTTCCATTTTCTATTCATCTTCTGAATATTCCTTTGATTAAATTCTATTTATTAACAAATAAATATCTCATCTATAACATTCTATTTATTTTCTATAAATAAATATTCCCATCTAATCTATTTGTAAATGTTTTTACAAATATTCCCTTTTAAATTCTATTTGTAAATGTTTTTACAAATATTTCTCCTTCTATTTGCTTGTACATAACTTCCTTTGTATTTGTGTTACAAATATATTTCCTTTATTCATTCCCAATTCATATTTCATTCACATTGATTTTACTCAACTTATTCATTTCGATCCATTTAACTTACTTAAGTTAAATTTAATTTCAATCATTCAAATTCCCATTAACTAGTTGCTAATTAACAGTTTTGCCTATTTCACCCTTTTTATTTGAATATAACTTGTCCAAATATATGTCAACTTAATTATAAACTAATCTAATTATATTTTCAACTCGAGTTATATATTCGATTTCGAATATACATTCTCAATCTCTTCCACTAATCCAAAAACCCAATTTCAATTCAAATTTCCCTTAACTAATTATTCTCCAATTTAGTTAATTCTATTTAACCATTTAAAATATGATTTTTGTCTTAAAAATCATTTCACTCACTTCACTGAAGTTCATATTTATTTTATGTCTCCAGTCTGGATTTTTCTAATGCCAATTCGGATTTTATTTCCTAAAAATCCTTTTATTTATTTAATTAAACCGTTATGGTTTTATAATGGTTCTGGCGCTTTTTTTCTAAAAATTTGATTTTGACATAACTCAAAATCTATACGACGAAATCCAAATTTTTCTCTTTCATTAGAAAACTATTGTTCAACCGGTCCCGACGATTCTTGTTTCAAAGAATTCCGACTTCAATTGAGTTCTGTATACTAAATTGAAGTTCGAATCGCCAATTTACGAACTGCCGCGCCATGGCGAGCTCGTTTTAATTATATTTATAAATATAAATGTTTTAACTTTATTTATAATAAATTAAACTCCATTATGATATATTTTTAATATATATCCAATCCATTTTTCCATTTCAACATAATATTTCCGATCTATTTCACTTCTAATATTCAAATCCTATATCTTAATTTAAAATATTCAAATTCCATTTGAATTTCTTATCTTCAATTTCTATTTGAAATCCTTTATTCAAAACCCATTTCAAATCCCTTATTCAAATTCCATTTGAAATCCTTTATTCAATTTCTATTTGAATTTCTTATCTTCAATTCCTATTTGAAATCCTTTGAATTTAAATTCAATTTTAACTCCTTTGAATTCAAATTCTATTTCAAACTTTATATTTTCTTTGAATTCTAATATTCAACCTCCACTTCATATTCTCTTTGAAATTCTATTTAACCAAATTCCATTTGAATTCTAATATTCAAATCTCTATTTGACTTTTCTTTATTCAAATCCATTTGAATTCCTTTTGAATTCAAATTCCATTTCAATTTTTCTTATACAATTTCTATTTGAATTTTCTTTATTCAAATCCTATTTAAATTTCTATGTTCAAATTCTATATTTGAATTCCCTTATATTTTACTTCTATTTGAAATCTATATTCCCATTTCCCATTTCAAAATTCCTCTGAAGTAATATAAATATATACATATATTTATATCTAAATCAAATTCAAAACATTTGAATTTTCAAACAACTTGTTTCTTCCAAACAAATTTCCATCAAAACTTTTTAAGGTAGCAATTCATCACTTAGAAACTCGAAAATGAACACTGATGATGTTGCGACCATCATCAGGATTATTTCCCAGTCACTGAAGTGAGTCCAGTTCTTTATCATATTCAAAATCCATTCAAATGATTTTTATTCAAAAATCCTTCCAAAATAAAGCTATATTATTTTAATAAAATTCGAAAAATATTTTCCCACTTCCCAGGATTTTAAATTCTGAATTCTGGTTTGAATTCAATTTATCACATTTGTATATTTTATTCCATATACAAATTCCATTGGTTATATATATAACTATTTCTGTTTTATAATCTAATTCGATTATAATCCTAACAATCAACTCAACTACTTAAAACAATATCGTGTCCAATATTCTGTTCAAGTGTTTATAAACTCCTATCGACATCGTGGCGTCCCACGATTCGACCAAAATTTATAATCCACTCAACAGACTAGCCAACACAATATAAAACAGTTTTTATATCAAATAACAAATACGCTCTCTCGTATATATATACACTCAACTCATTCTAGGATACTACTGATCCTATCTCTAATGAGCACATTCCAACAAGCCTAGGTATTCGCTCAACCTAAGCTCTGATACCAACTGTAATGACCCAAATTTCCGTAACAAAAGAGTTGACTATATACATCATACGTCCAACCCAAATATCATGAAAATACGAAACATTTTTTGTTAGAAGAAATAGATAGAAGAAGAACAGAAATAACAACACAGAATCTCACAACGCAGCGGAACAAAATATAATATATTATAACTTTTGAAATGCAAAATCTTAACTGTATAACATACACTTATCAGAGTACAACACTTACAACACAACGGAACAACACTATAACTAGATAACGCTGAAGCCTCCCGCTCCAAGCTCCTTTAGATATATCTGAAAAATCCTGAACTACTTGACTGCCCGTACAAATTTAGGCACCCAAGAGTTTAGGTAGAACAAAACAAATAAACTTCGGGGCAGTCATGGGACTGGTATGAGTAAACAGTTTAAAACAGTTTCAGAAAACTAAATGATATCTCATAAGACCACGCCGTATAACACGGAACATGTTTTTTCCTTATGAACATCCAAACACTTGATTTAACTTTCAAAATCCCTTTGAAAGGAACGATAGCTTTATATCAAAACTCCTTTGATATTATAATAGTGTCTAAATCAAGTAAATACAATCTAGTGGAACGTTTGCATCTCACGTTCCACATATATATACAATCAAAACCGCAAGCACGTATTGGGTAATGGATTTCCAACTATGACAAGGTATGGAACCACCTTCCGCTGGTATATCTCTAGAGGAGAATACACCGAGTTCAACAAGAACATCTTGCAACTCAGCCACACATGACCGACCACTCATTTCGCTTGAGTGTATCGAATGTATATCACCAACGGTTGGGATCAACAACCGTTTCCTGAATGGGACAGCATCGACAATAGATTTTTAGAAGTAAATGAAACTCTAGATCAGGTGATTCTACACCCTAATAGGTGCGACCTACATAGTCATTATGCTTGCCCGATTTCTGTCATTTACCGGTTGATGAGGCTTAAAGCTACGCTTTATCATCACACCAGATTCACTTCGAATGTCACATCGTCAGATCCATCGAAAATCACTAATTGACGTCTACAACAGTACATTACCTGTCAGCAAAAAGAAGTTTCCTTCTCCACTTCCACCCTTGGTACGGTTGAAGAAATCAATGTACGTGACCTTTCTGGAAATACTCTGTCAGACATTCATCCATACAAGTCACCCAGGAACTGGATGAATCGAAGGTACAATTTCTATTAATAGAAAAAGTCCTTGCACTCTACTCCGCCTTCGATTATCTTTATATAATCTGATTCGCAACGCTACTGCCAATACGGAGTGGTTCTTCGGATAATAATCCAACCGGTCTCTCCATATTGACAATGATGGTCAAACTTCGATAGTCTGTGATTTAACTACCGAATAAAAACAAGTGTTTCGATAGTCGATGATTTAACTATTGAAGAAAACAGGTGTTCATCCAAACATCCAACAATCACTGAGCCTTTTATTAATATTTCATTAATTAAATCTCTTCTCCATTTCCTTATCAATATTTGTTAACCAAATATTTTCAATAACCATATTGCCCTTATACGTTATTTGGAAAAACATTTCCGAATATCGTCTTCCTTTATTTTCTAAACTTTAGAAAATATATGCTATTTAAAATTGGAAAATATTCCAATTACTTATTTCTTTTCCGATCTTGTTTATTTCTATACTTACACTTATTTGGGTCAAAACAGATGTTGTGTAAAACATCGTTACGACAACCCATATACTATATTCAACTAACTCTTATCCAACATGGATCTTCGAGCCTGAATCTTACTATTTATCTGTTAATAATGAAATCAATCAAGTTGAGGTATAACTACCTCTCAGACCTTTGCTGAATAACATTTATAACGTCAAAACAGATAAGACTACTTACTCGAATAATCAACACCATACAACTACTTCTTCACTTTTAAACACATATACACTTTCTCTTTCTATCCTTACTAGATTTTATTCTTATACTTCCTTTTTGATTATACTATTCTATTTCTAAGTTCGTTTCCTTATCGACTTCTATATATATTGATATATAGATTTCTAGTTATCAAACTTCTTAAAAATATTCTAACTCCTTAAATTCCCGGAAAAATTCGCCATAACCTCCTTTGTACCGGGAGCATCGGGAAAATCCCCAAACTGCCACACAGGCCTTTTCCAATCAAAAAAGAAAAAGAAAAGCCAAGCGGCTAGCCGATACGGCGCATAAAATCTCATATGGAAATTAAATACGTACCTTTTTGTCGAGCATTCTATATATATACCTTCTAACACTTTATTCCAAACCTGTCTCCTATATGTCTATACCTGTCCAATCTATTTTAACTATACCAATCGTTTTAACTAAATTTGTTAATTAAATCTGTTGATTAACTTCTTAGTCTAATCCACTTCTATTTATCCAAATCTATTATCTTCTCTTATTCAAATCCTATAATATAAATCTCATTTGAATTCTATATTCAAATTCTATATTATAAATCCCATTTGAATTTCTATATTCGAATTCTATAGCTAAACTCCATTTGAATTCTATGCCTTATTTAAACAACGTTTATAACTTCACTTAAAATCCCACATTTATATATTTATAACAAAGTTTATAAATTCGATTCAAAACCCACCTTTTCATTTATAAACAAAGTTTATAAATTCAATTCAAATCCCATCTTTTCATTTATAAACAAAGTTTATAAATTCCATTCAAATCCCATCTTTTCCTTTATAAGCAGAGTTTATAAATTCAATTCAAATCCCACCTTCCATTTATAAACAGAGTTTATAAATTCAATTACTTGTTTTATATACCTTCAAAACAAGTTAATATTTTCTATAGTTTTATTTAAAATTCAAATTCTATTTATAAAAATAGAATTCCCTTTTTAAATCTCAAATACCCTTTTCGATATTTTTATAAATCAATATTCAAGCCCCATTGATATTTTAAACAATCAAATCAACCAATTTTCAATCATTTGATTTTTAACACATCATATATGAATATATATGATATCAAACAAACAAACAGATAATATCTATTTTTGAGGAATCCAGTTGGATTCCTCCAACCTGTTTTTCCTGCATCCACAGATGATAGTCAACATAGTAATACCCATCCTGCTTCGAGGCAGGATATCGCGATATGAAGGTCATCCACTATCATAGCGTGGGGCGTATAGGGTAATCATCCGCTATGAAACTGCGGGCATCCGCTAATGAGACTGCGGGAATCCAACCAATCATCAACCCAATATATATATATATATATATATATATATATATATATATATATATATATATATATATAATAGTCAACCAATCCTAAATAACTATATATATTTTAAAACAATCAGACAGCATTCAAACAAGCACAGACAATTATTTTTAACTATAAAAAAATAAATTCTAAATAAAAGGTGAGATTTACTCATCGGACTTTATTTGCTGAATATCTCATTTTAAATTCCATATCGTCTTAGGTATGAATCATCTCGAATCATCTTGAATGAATATATTCCTATGATTATTCAATTTTTATTGATCGATTAAATAATTATCGTTTAAACTTAACTAGTAAAATAAGTAAATTATTCTATGCATTTTTAAATTCATAAAAATATATACCTTGCTTCTAACAACTTTAATTCTGAAATTTTCACCAAACGGTCACCACGACAACAACTCGGATTCACACATCGCCACTCATCCAACTGTTCTTCAACATGGATGCTGCGAACTGCTCCTCAATGTGGTTTTTCCTCCTTGACGCAAACAGCAAGCCACCCATGCCTACAGTCCCTGTTTCATGTCGGCTACAACTTCACCTAACCATCATCAACATCGGATCAACCTCTGCTTTATAGTTCGCTATTGCACCAGCCAAAAATAAGGCCAGAACTCCTAACACCCGTGTTGACCCATCACTGACCGCCAGAAGGAACTCGCGGCCATCTCCTTGCTACTGACAACCGTCAGACCTTTATAACACTAAATTGCAAGTTTCAAGTTCGGCACCAATCACCATCGCAGTTTCAAAATCTGGAAGCCCTTCATCGCTCGTGCCTTGCCATCGGATAGTGGTTACAGGAGCCCTCGACGTTCCACATTAACTCGCGATTGTACCCATCGAACCCTCAAACCGTCAGCGAACAATGTTCCACTCCCCCCAGCGTCCATCGCACAACTTCCAGAGATCACCGCAACCCTCCATTTGACCATTGGTGCTCTCCTACCCCTTGAATGGCTCGCTGACCTCGAAACGAACGGATGATGACCGTGCTGACCCAAATCTGCTTTGCCTTTGAACCTAGACCCGTTGGCTTTATCGCGATTTTGATTATAGATGAAAGAGGTGAATTCAGAATTGTTCGAGAGCAGTTAGGGGTTTTTGTTTCCTTTTTCATCTTTAGCTAATTCGATTTCTGCCAGAAGAGGGATCTGATTTGTTTAAGTAAGGAAAGGAGAAGTCTGCGTGGACTTGTTTTAACCAGTGAAGAGGAATAAATTTAGCAGTGGCCACGGTTATGGTTTGTTGGCAGAAGGCATTCCACTAAAATTTTCTTTTATTTATTTTAGTTTTAATTTATCGATATAATTGAAATTAATTAAATTATCCCACGGGTTCCAAACTCCTTTCTGAACCCAGCAACTGACATTCCTAGGGTAAAACCACTATTCTGAACCCATGGGGATAGGTCACGAAGTCTGATTCGATCATCTGAAGGAGATATTAATTTAAATCAATATAAATTAATTTCATACAATTTATTCTCCTCGATAATAAATTAATATTATTATTCGAATTCAAACAGAAGTCTGAACTGTATTTAATTCAGTTTTAAATCTCGAACTGAATTATATTTTCGCATACGATGGTTTAATATATTCGATATTAAATCAAAATTGATTATTAAACTGGTAACTTAATATAAATATTCATTTATATTATCCACCCAATATTTAAATCCGTATTAAATATTTAAAATTAACCCATAAGAAATCCGGGTCATTACAATGAATCTCAAAACCCATTTAAATCTGGCCCATATCCTTGAAACCCGCTCTCACCGGTCCTCTCTTACCCACACACTTATCCCGCTTCAGTAAACCTTCCAACCTGCAACTGCCATGCATTTTTCCTCCACCAATCACCCTTTTTTTTAAAAAAAAATTATACATTGCATCTGAATGCATTTGTAGGAGAGGAAGATAAGTTAAATGTGTGGAGAAGAAAGCTTCTGTGCGGAGAAGAGGAATGGAACGCCATAGGAAATGCAGAGAAGAGCTGAGCAAGAACAAAAATAAAAAATGAATGAATGTCTAGCAAAAAATTAATCCCATTGTGAGGACGATATTTATAAGAAGGTTGTTTGGCAGCCAAGTAAGCAGATGGTTTTGCAGCCAATTAACCAAATAGTTTGGCAGGCAAGGAACCAAATAGCTTGCACATTACGTATATACATAGGGTAGCATGGTGATAGGATAGGGTATGCGACATATTAAGTTTGATTTGATTTTTTTTAATAATTTATACGCACCTGCAATATTGCTCCCACGCAATATCCATCCACGTACCCACATATGTGCCCAAAAATTGCTGCTGCAAATCGTATACATGCGCGGACATCATTTTTTTTAACTTACATATGCAACTCGTACATTTATTTTTTGCAAATGCAAAAGCATTACTTTTTTTTAACGTCATGCATGCATTCTCACTTATGGACATTCCCCCTCACACATAACGCATGCAACACATCCCCATGCCCCATACACATTTACATACATTTTTTATACATATAATCTACTAATAGTAAATGAAACGCACCCATGCCACTTGGTCCTCTTTTTTTTTTCATTTATAAAACATGCTACCAGTACGGGTTATGTAATGCGTGCAAGGTAAAACTAAGCAAATATATACATGTTTTGCAAAATTTAGGATACCCTATTGCGTGCAATTTTATTCTATTATGAACTGTTATCGACAAAAATAAAAATACCATTGAGACGAGCAATGTGCCACGATCCCAAAATAATAATAAAATAGACAAGTTAACTTACTTTGTGAAATTCCAAAACACTGATACAGGGTGCAAATTGCGTTAAACAAAAAGTTGCTTATTTAACAATTTAAAAATTATAGTAAAATTCTATAAATTAAATTATAACTATGTCTCAAAAATCTTGTCCAAATATGAAACCAATATTTTTATTATATTAAATAAATCGTTATGGTCTATAAGCAATTCCATAGCGATTTTCTGAAAATTAGATTTGGGCATAACTTACAATCTATATTACGAAATCTCGATTTTTCACTTTCATTAGAAAGATATAGTCAAATAGATATGAATGTTCCTTGTTTTGAAGAAATCCGACTATAAAAGAATCCTATACAGTCGTTTGAAGTTCAAAACCCTATATTACGAACTACCACGACATTACGAGCTCGGTTATAATTATATTATAATTAATACGTTCAAACGTTGCTTATAAATAAATTCATTATTATAATTTAAATTTATATTCATTTAAATATCATATATTACCCAATTCACACAATATTGTCAATTCAACTATTTCCGACTATTTTGGAAATTAAATTTATTATTCCACTGTTTATAATTGTTAAAAATTAAATATATTTGAATTCAAACTATTTAAATCATCAAACCAATATATTAAAATAATTTAATAAATTAATTATTAAATCGCTGAAATTCTGGGATGTTACATTCCTTCCCCCCTAAAATAATTTCATCCCTGAAATTACTAAGGTACGAAAAATGCTATAAATCTTTATTAACTTGGTTAAAAATCATCTACTTTACTTCTTAATGTCAGTTTTAACTAAACCAACTAATTTTATTTAAAATATTAATTGATTCTACTAACGAAAATTTTCAAAAGTTCTGAAAGTTTTCTAACATATTAAATTTTCGAATTTTTTTGCCAGCGTCTCCTTTACATGGCTAAATCGGTTCAACTGCAACTCATCTTTTTAGGCCTTCTCTAATTCAAAAGAAAATCAAATAGCCATGTGGCTTGCCAAAATAGCTCATAAATCTCATACTCAAATAAAATATAACTTGTATCTTTTTGTCGGACATCGAACTCTATTTCTTCCATTTGTTACCACTTCAGCATATACAAATGTATTTCCAACTGATCTCCAATCAGTCTATCCTCAAACCAATAATTCTCTTATACCCAAGCCAAATTCGATTTCAGACTCCAATTCCAATCTCAGCTTCAAATTTTTACTCAACCATCCAATTCCATTCCAGATTATCTCCAATCCAATCAGATTTTATTTAACTTAGTTTAAGTAAAATTTGAATTTATTTATTCACTTCTACCATTCCAATCTATTTAACTTCATAAGATAAATCTAAATTTCGGAATCCAAATGCCTAGTTTTTACTTCAAATCAGTTTAAAATCATATATATATATATACATACATAGCAATAACAATTCAAAACATTTGAATTTTTGAATAACTTATTTACCTAAAACGATTCAAAAACAAAATCTTTGGTAGTATTCAGTCACTTAGAAACTCGAATGAACACTAATGAAGTCGCGATCCATCATCGGTATTATTTTCCAACAATCTAAGTGAGTTCAATACTATATCATTTTCAAAGCTCGTTTTTAAACACTTTCATTTCAAAACATCTTTCAAAATGCTAGAAAAACATTTTAATTCACCCAAGATTTTAAAATTTCCATATATATGATCCAAAATTCAATTCAAATTCTTTTCTAAGTTTCTAGAAATTTTAATTTCAAAATTACTTTATATCCAGATTTAATATATTAAAGTTATACGATTTTCGGTTGGTTATTTATAAACGTCTCAGTTATAATCTTATTTGATTATAATAACAACCAACATGTCCACTATGCTATAATAATTCCAATATATATACTTTCTTTTTAATAAAATATATTTTTGATAAAATTATTTCATTTACCCTCTTTTAAAACAATAATATGTCGAATTACTCTGTTCAATGTTTAAAAAAACTTTTCGATATTGTGTGCACTACCATATCGACCAGAATTTTAAACCACTCCACAAACCAATCAACACAATAAAAAAAATTAATCAATCTACAAATTCGCTTTCTTATATATATACACTCAAGCTCAATCTAGGGTACTATTAAACTATCTCTACCGAGTCAGGCGCAGAGCCAAGGCAATCACTTAACCTTCAGCTCTTATACCACTGTAATGGCCTAGGGATTTTCCACCGCGAAAATTGACATAAATACCATGCCAATTATTCAAGTATCAAAAATACCGGGCCATTAATAGAAATAAGTTGGAGGGTGAGAAATAGAAGGAAAGAAAATTAGAATAGAAGAAGAAGAAAAACACAACAGAACATAATCAGAGTAAAAACGAATCTCACAGTGGAATAAATAAAATATATTATATAACATAACTTTGAAATACAAAACTGTATTTGTATTTACATCCACCATCAGGGTACAACTCATATATATCTCAATGGAAATAAATCTAAATTTGAAGACTCATGTTTCAAGCTTCCCCAAGTGTATCTGTAAATGCCTGAAACACTTGTCTGTCCATACAAATTTGGACACCCAAGAGTTTATGAAAAAACAAACAAAATAAACTCTGGGTCAGTCATGTGACTAGTGTGAGTAAACTCCAACTATACTGTTTAACTTTGAAAAAAAACTTGTTGAAAGAAAAGGATAATTATTGGGCACCTGCAATACTGCTCCCAAGCAATAATGTATATGTTTCCATCTACGTACCCACGCATGGACCCAAAAATTGCTACTGTAGATTGTATACATGCACGGATGTCTATTTTTTTAACTTGCATATGCAACTTTTACATTGTTTTTTCAAAAACAAAAGCATTACTTTTTATTTGAACGTCATGCTTGCATTTTCACTTATGGACATTCCCCCTCACACATAACACATGCAGCACATCCCCATGCCCCATACATGTTTACGTACTTTTTTTATATTTGAAATCTACTAATAGTAAATGAAATGCACCCATTCCACTTGGTCCTCATTTTTGTCCATTTATAAAACATGCTACCAGTATGGGTTATGCTATGCGTGTAAGGTAAAACTAAGCAAATATATACATGCTTTTGCAAAATTTAGGGTACCCTATTGCGTACATTTCTGTTAGTTTATGAAATGCTATCGACAAAAATAAAAATACCATTGAGACAAGCAATGTGCCACGATCCCAAAATAATAATAAAATAGAATAGTTAAGTACTTTGTGAAATTCCAAAACACTGATATACGTTAAACAAAAAGTTGCTTATTTTATGAGTTAAAAATTATAGTAAAATTTTATAAATTAAATTATAACTATGTCTCAAAAATTTTGTCTGAATATGAAACCAATATTTTATTTTATTAAATAAATCATTACGATCTATAAACAATTCCATAGCGATTTTTTGAAATTTTGATTTGGATATAACTTACAATATATAATACAAAATCTCGATTTTTCACTTCCATTAGAAAAATATAGTCAAGTAGATCCAAACATTCTTTGTTTCAAAGAAATCCAACTAATAATGAATCTTGTATAGTCATTTGAAGTTCAAAACCCAATATTACAAACTACCGTGATGTTATGAGCTTGGTTATAATTAGATTATAATTTATATGTTCGAAACATCGCTTATAAATAATCTCGTTATTATAATTCAAATCTAAGTTCAATTAAATATCATATATTACTCAATTCACACAATACTGTTAATTCAACTATTTCCAACTATTTGGAAATTAAATTTACTATTCCACTATTTATATTAGTTAAAAATTAAATATGTTTAAATTCAAACCATTTAAATTATCAAACCAATATATTAAAATAATTTAATAAATTAATTATTAAATCGCAGAAATTCCGGGGTGTTACAAGATGGATGTTGCTTTCTTTTTTCAAAACTCATAAACTGTGTGCTTGTAAATTGTGTCATAAGTGTATGCTCTCTGAATAGAAGTGCAACATAATTAGAAGTACATTTTTTATCATAATTAGTCAACTCAAACACAAATCAGTTTACGACATACCATAAACTCATAAAGTAATACTGCTCTTTTCTCCTGAGGAACTTTAGTGTTAAATTATGGTGGTACAAAATCACAAATAAGTGGAAAAAATATGAAAAATAATTATTTTAATATGGAAATACATAAATTATTGATTGTATTGCATGAGGTGGCAAACAAATAAATGCAAGATTATTTTCTTCCGTCTCTACAAAGAAAGGGAATGATTGATTTACTTGATACGTTTGCACCATTTGTTCCCTCTGCAATATGCCTCCATTATTTCTTACCATATCTTGGTAATTTGATTGATGACTCACGTATATTTCACTGGCTATATATTGGGGGTAGACTTTATTGTAAACCCATACTGGCATGGAGCCAGTGATCACCAAATGAAGTGTCTCTTCTTTTTAAGTCTAATTTGGTGTTTGGGTATGTAAACTCTTATTTTGCTATCTCTTGTAATTCTCTCATTTGGAATAAAATCTCACTCCTTTGGACTGGACGTACACTATCCTGATGGTAGTGGAACCAGTAAAATATTGCGTGTCTCTTTATTTCTTCATTATAGTTATTTACTATTTGTTTGATGTAACTGAGTAACTGCTATTTGATTAAACTGATGTTTAATTGGCAAATTTAGATCCTGTTTATTGTTTTTTCGCATTTGTGCAACCCTTTTGCACAGTAGGTTGGTATTAGAGAAAAGCGGTTGTTTTAAATCGTGCATCAATTATTTCTACAAAAATTAGTAGATTTAGTGGTGATTATGCTATTACTGTTTTAGGGGAAAAAGAGACTTTGGAGAGAAGATTATGTTTAGAGAGAAGAGTGTTCCAGGCATGGAACATTGATGTAGCTTGAGCTCTGTATTCTCATTAAGGTGGAGTTATATGTTAGAACGCGGTCTGACCAACCGTAGAAAACAGACTCTTTGTTGAAAACAACTTGGCGAAACTGCTTAGAGGTGGTAGCTGTTGAATAACGAGATTTTGATTGATGTCAATGAATAAAGCTACTATGGGAATTTAATCATAAAGATAAGGTTTTATACACACACACACACACACACATTGAGTCGTGTTAGAATTATGTTAAAATCTATCCTCAAGTATACACGAGTGTGCTAATCAAGTTTATTTATTTATATATATATATAATTTAAAACCCTTAAAAAGCCAAACTGTGTAGGAAATTACCTACCAGTCGATTGGTAGGAAATCCACCAGTCGACTGGTCAAGCAATCTCTGCACATAAAGGCTAGTTTTAAAAGTTTTATATAATTAAATTATTTTTACCAGTCAATTGATGATTTTTAACCAGTCGACTGATTCAACCCAGAACTTATTTTTTGAAGAGTTGCTTCCATTCATGAAGCGATTCCTCTTCATTAATCAAAGGAAATGGACATTTGTTTTTATGGAAACTCTTCGTGAAAGATTGCTACTCTTATAGTACCATATAAAAAAGTTTAATCATGATTTACATACACCTAATCTCTCCGAATTTTACTAATTTTCTGATCATCATTCTTCTCTCTCCATTTACATTCTTAGCAACTAAAAAGCCCTCCATTTAAAATATTTTTTGAATCCGTGAGTCAATTCAGTATCATTTGATTCAACAGGATATATTCTTCCTTAAATCATCGCATTCAAAGTATATACTCGAGGATCAGATTATAAGAAGGTTGTACTTAAAATATTAGCTATCTGTGTTGTTTCAAGAACATGGATCAGAAGTCAAACTCTTTGTAAGTGTTGAAGACCTGTGTAGTTGCTCAGGAAAGAGGCATCCTTGTTGGGGCTCGGGTGTACTAACCTATTCTTATGGGTTAAGAGAGGGCGTTGCTAGTGAATTCCGAAGTAGAGCTTTGGGACTGGACGTTGGGCGGGAAGTCCGAACTGGTATAAAAACTCATGGTGCTCTTTTACTTTACTTATCACTTTTATTTACTTGCTATATACCTCGGTAACTTAGAATTTATTTGCATAAACTATTGCACATTATTTAGCTAGTATATCACATATATTTCGGCATTATCCATATAGATCCTTTAAGTCGTACACATCGACTCTTTTCAATTGGTATTAGTGCCTGGTGTTGTAGAGATTGTAACAACATCCTAGAATAAATGGCAATAAAGAAATCTTGTCAAGAGATTAGAAAATGGAAGAGCAACAAAGAAGAATCAAGAGAGCAAGGAAACAAATGTCTCATGGCTAAAGTCAAATCACAATCGATATGTGTAGATTCATTGCATCTAGATCTTTTATTAGACCATGAAAACTTACTGAATGATTTTAGAACTTTGGGTAAACTTAATACAGTCATTTTAGCTAAGTTAAAAAATTGTGAGCAAGAAAATTCCAAATTAAAATAAGAATACAATTTTTTAGTAAAACAAGCCAAATGTTTTGAAAATACCTTAGAAGGGCTTGTTTCTCCAAAAGATTTCCTTCAAAAAGAAAATGAGCGACTAGAAGATAAAAACAATGTTCTTTTAAAGGAAATCGATCTTTTGCAAAATAGAAATAAATCATTAGAAGATTCCTTAAATAATTCTAGTTCTTTAATTTCGTCTCTTAAAAAAGAGAATGGAGCTTTAACTGAAAAGAATTTAGAATTATCTAAAGAATATGAGACTTTGCAAAATGAAATTTCTGACTCAAAAGAAAATTTTGAAAAATTACAATCTTCTTTAGATAATTCAGAATCTCAAATTTTTGGTCTTAAAGCCGAGAATGGTGCATTAAGAAGAAAGAATTCTGAATTAAATAAGGAAATTGTTATTATCAAAATAACAAAATTTCTTGTGTCAGTCGCGACTTTGGAATTAAATTTGATAAATGTATAAATAAGTTCGCGAAATTTAATAAAGGTCAAAATGATTTAAATATGATTTTATCTAGATCTCGACCTTTACATGACAAAAGTGGTTTAGGATATAATCATAGAAATAGTACTAGATATGCTTTTACGTACAATAAGAATATCATTGCTAGTACTAATGCACATCCTAGATCCAGTTATTATTCGAATACTTCTATGACTAGAGATGTTTATAATAAATCTAGAAGTACGGAAAGATATATCAATAGAGATTACCTAAGTATTTGGTTTCTAGTAAATTGGAGAAATAGAGAAAAAATCGATGATTATTTTGATTCAGTAGTTAATAATGAAAATTTTATGTTTAATGGTTCTGTTAAACCCTCTTGGGTATGGTTACCTTCCATTTTTAAACCCTCTTGGGTATGGTTACCTTCCATCTAACCCCTGGACCCAAACAAAACACCCAAACAAAACAAGTGGGTACCAAAGTATATATATCATATTTTTTGCAGGTACACCACAACATAGAGAAGGCTATTTTCGATATCTCTAAATATTTGTGAAAACAAATTCAGTTTTCATCAAAATGCACATGATTCAATATCTTCCAAAGGCGCTTTAATCATTTATGCCTTATGATCGATTACTTTTTTATCATAGTTTTCATTCTTTTTAATCGATGACAAAGGGGGAGAAATATTTCTCATGTTATTTATGTTATATATCATATATACCATATTTATGTTTACATGCTATTATATTTTCCATACTATTGGAAATTGTGCCAACATTTGTGAATGCAGTAATCAAATGGTAAGGATGTAAAATTGTGAACTAACAAATTTGTGCAGAAATTCAGGAGGAGCTATACATTCAGGGGGAGAAATACCAAAGTGTTGTCATCAATTAAAAAGGGGGAGAATGTTGAATAACGAGATTTTGATCGATGTCAACGAATAAAGCTACTATGGGAATCGAATCATAAAGATAAGGTTTTTTATATATACATATATACATTGAGTCGTGTTAGAATTATGTTAAAATCTATCCTCAAGTATACATGAATGTGCTAATCAAGTTTATATATATATATAATTTAAAACCTTCAAAAGGCCAGACTGTGCGGGAAATTGCCTACCAGTCGACTGGTAGTGTAATAACCCGAAAATCTGGGCCAGTTTAAAATTTTTAAATTGGCAATTTTAATGAATTTTGATTATTTAAAATGAATTATTTTAAATAAAAACGACGAGAAATTTATTTTGAATTTAATTCGAACGTATATATTTATAGATCGTCGTTAGAATATAAATATTTATTTATATATATAAAAGGAATTGAAAATGGCGCGGTAGTTCGATAATTCGATTTCAAACTTCAAATGAATGTACAGGATTCAAAATAAACCGGATTTTAGTGAAACCAAAAATATTCGAATCTATTGAGAATATCTTTCCAACGAATCTGAAAAATTGAAATTTAATAGCAGGGATCAAAAGATATGTCCAATTGAAATTTCAGAATAGTCGTTATGGAATTTCGGCCCTTAAAAATGGAATTTTTGCAAACGACCTCGGATTTCGACAAAACCACTTTTGTTGGATCCGTGATGTCATATTATCGCTAGGTTCCAATTTTCATAATTTTTCGAATCAATATGTGAGCGTGGCAAAGGAAAACGCGTTTGACCAGTTTTAGTTGATTTTAATCGACTGGAAAATGGCCATTTTTCAAACGGTCTCAGAATTTGATGAAACTAGTTTTGTTAGGACCGTATCGTCAATACAAAGCTAGAAAATATTTTTCTGGAATTTTTCGAGTTAGTATGTGGCCCCGGTAAATTGAAATGTGCGTTTAAACTGAATATATATAGATTTATATTTTAAAATCTAACGAAAACTGATCGTAACGAACGAATTGGCCTATGTAACATATCCCATTGTGTTCAGAATGGGGGTAATTAGCTAGGAACGACAGTTAGTGGACTTAATTTCGAGTTCAAATTAAAAGTCAACTCTAGGGAATTAAATATAAAATAAAATAAAAATAAAAATAAACCTTTATCTCCTTACCCCCCCATTCCTTTATCTTCCCCGTTCATTTTAGATTCAAAAAAAAAAAGGGCTGAAGCCCTCGACGGAGCAGCTCCACCCAATCGTCGGCGCCGTCGTGCCAGGGCCGCCGCCCCTCCTCCACTCGAGGACGCCGACACCCTCTCTCCCCCTCCCCTCAGCCTCCCCGCTCAAGCCCAAGCCCCCCCCCCCAAATTCGAATGCAGTGCCCCAGACTCCCCCCAGGCCGATGCCCCATGGCCAGCACCGCCCAGGAGGGCCCCGCCTCCGCCTGAAGACGCCAGCAACATTCCAGCCCCCCGCTCTTTAAAAACGCTGTGAGCTCCTCCCCCCCCCCCCCTTTCTTTTTATTTATTTTTATTTATCTATTTAAAAGTAATTTGATATATATATAATAGCGTGTAAGGAATAAATTTTTGAAAACTGAAAATGATTTGATTTTTATCTACATGAACAACAAATAAAGATGAGATCTTTATAGGTTTATCATTAGAATAAAAATTCGTTTTTTATGAATATGATAGCAAGATAAAAATTTGATTTTTATAATGAGGCAGTGGATATAAAAATTTTATTTTTATATATACAATAGAGATGTAAAGGTATGATTTTTATTTGTACAATAGCATAATAAAATATGGCTTTTATTATGTAAAGTAGTGTTTTAAAAATATAATCTTTATCTATGTGGTAGCGGTATAAAAATATAATTTTTATCTATATAATAGCGGCACAAAAATGTGATTTTTATCCATATAGAGTGAATTAAAAATGTGATTTTTATATACATAGCTACAATATAAAAATGTGATATTTATATATGTAGTGGCTACGGACGATGAAATTGACGAAAGGCAAGAACGGGGGAGATTTCTACATAAGAAGAGTCATGGCGTTTGGATTAGCTAATCGGTGAGAACTCCTCACCTTTTATTTAATTTTCTAGTTGAAATATATACTAGGATGCAGACGGTGTTTAGTAGCACCCGACATCCGTCGTCCACAGACCATGGACGGTTTGTATGCTTGGTTGTTTGATTTTGATGTGTAGTTGATTGTGTGATGTGATGTGAAATGAAATAAAATATTTATATAGTTAAAAATAGAATTTTTAATGTGTATATGAAATGAAATAAAAATAAACAAATCGTCCGATTTGTTTATATACACACATTTGACTGATATTGATTGGGACGATAAATTTTACACATCGCCCAACTGCACAAATAAAATCTGTGTTTGATTGTTTGAAACCCCACACGGGTATTGGGATGATATTTGACGTACACTAATCCCGATTGTTTAGTTGTATTTTGATCGCTTGATTGACAGACTGTTATAAGCGTTGAATATTTATATTTGATGCTTATACAGTGTAGAATGCACTTTGGATTATGGTTGATTATTCATCATTGTTATTGTATACATGTGTTGTAGAAAATCCATATAATTAACATTATATGGTAATTGATTGGGCCTCATTCCATATTTGAAAAAGAAATATTTGAAAAAGAAATATTTGAAATAGAAATATTTGAAATAGAATATTTGAAAATAGTAACATATGAAGCCATGTTGATTAGATTGACGCCATTTTGACGTGAACGATATTTATATCGATTATATTCGTTTTTATAATGAATATTGAAAAGTGCTTTCAAAATCGAATATTTAGAAATGAAATTCGAATTGAAATTGAATAGAATTGAAAACGAACTGAAATTGAATTAGAAATCAATTTGAATTGAAATCAATTTGAAATGAATTTAAAATGAATTTGTAAGGGAAAATTCAATTTTGATTTGAATTTGAAAAAGAAGTTGAAATCGTTTTGAAAACGAATTTAAAACGATTTATAAAATTCATTTCGAAAGGAAATCGACGAAGTATATATTATATATATTATATATATGATATAATGGCCTGAATAGAACGCGCCACGCCGCGGCAGTCTGCGAATTTCGACCATTGACTTCGAACGGATATTGCGGGAGATCCGACCGTCGGATTCTCCTAAAACCGGAACCGTTGGATTTGTATCGAAAAGAGCTTTCCAACGAATATTAGAAATTAGAAATCTAACGGTTGGATTTGGAATTATGTCCAAATCAAATTTGGAAAAGGTCGCTGTAAGTGCTGTTCGATGGCTGTTGATGGAAATCAACTGTATGGGCCTTGATAAAATTATTAAAAATAGTAATAATTTGTGTAAAATCATAAGAAATGATTTATAAAGATTTGGGATGAAAAACCCCATATTTGAAAAGATAAAAATAGATTTTTATCGAAATGAACTAGTTTTGAACTAGAATAATAACTTATTTATTTATTTTTAAAATAAATAAATTGGATTTGAAATGGTTTTGAGACTAACCAGAATTTTCAATAATTGCATTGGAATGGATTGGAATCGAAATTGTCTTCGGAATATTTCGATGTTGGATTTCGTGATTATACAGATGTTGTTATGGAAATTTGAAAGATATTTATATATCGTTATTTCCAATACGATATTTATTGGTCGTAGAATTTGATATTGAACATAAGCCGATATATTTTCTATTCAAAGCCTTGTATTTAATATCAAATGTGATTTGGGTTTGTCGTGAATGGTGTCTTTATTAACACTGTTCTTGAACCCAGTTGAGAAAGGATTAAATCTTTTTATTTAGATTTAATGAAGTGTACCAATTAAATGATATTTAATTGGAATCGAAATGTGATGTGATTTTGGGTTTATCGTGAACCGTGTTTTAAATGACACTGATTCTTTAACCCAGTCACAGATTAAAGCTAAGTGGAGTTTTGATGAATCTTTAATTAGATTGAAAAGATCGAGAATGGAGTACCCCGGTTTTGCTCCAGGCGATAGTTAAATCTTTAATTAGATTTAAACGTGAAATGGTAATTGAATTTACCGATAACACCATGGTGTTAGATATGAAGTATAACCAGTTTTACTTCATGGGATGAATAGGTTGGGGTTGGGAAATTAAAGCAAATGATTACTTCGGTAAGGTTCGTTAATCCCGACTAGTTTGAATTGATATTCAAAAGAAGATTCAAGAATAAATTTAAAAGAATTTATCTTTGATAAAATTAATGGAAACCTTTCCCTAGGAATGTGAAATTTAGAAACTAATTGTCGGTTAGCTAAGCAGAATGGTTTCCTGGATATTGATCTGATGTTGGTTTCGGCCTTCGGGGTTAATATTTGGGGAATTATTCTCTTGTTAATTTACAGTTTGTGACTGATGAATTGGAATGAGGCGTATGTTGTGTTTGTGTAACACTTGTTTATAATATACGCGAGTTATTCGGAAAGACCGGGTTTATCCCATTCTGAATAACTAATACAACGATAAGTCGAAGATCAAGACGGTGGTTGAAGACCGGAGGTCCTCACGTCGTTTGGATAATTACTAATGATCTTGATTGGGCCGTACACCCAAGAAGATGGAAACAGTTAGTGATCGTCCAGACGTACTTGGAGATCGATGGATGTGCGGGGTACTAGGTGCCTCCGGTTTCGTTCAGACCCAGAACGGTCTTGTAAATGGACTGTATGTCTGACATTGGATTGCATTCTATGTGATCGATGTTGGTTGCATGGAGTGGTTTGCCTGTGTGGCATGCTAAGATGCAAATGATCAAGGCTTCTGTTGAAAAGCAAAGTCTTGTGGTTGATGATCAAAGCACGGCCTTTGTGGCGTAGCTTTGTGTAACGTGAATTCGCGAGCCTCACACCCCGGTTGTGAACCAAAAACAGGAGACGGACCTCAGGGAGGACATGCGTTTCCTTCTAGCTAGAAGTGGCGTCAGTGGTTTTACACGCCCTGACGAGTTTGACTTATGTGGATGTTGCTGTTGCGAGGCGCCTCGGTTATATCGGTCGATCCGGGACCGATGGAGTCATTCGTTGGCTCATTGACACTCCATAGGGTGGGGAAACGCAGTGTTCAGGCATTTTAATCCACATCGGTGGACCGGCCCTGACGATCTAAAGGCTTGACTGAGTACTTGCCTGAGACACGTGCTAGAGCGTCTCGAATTCGGTGGAGGACGATCCCTTGCCTCAGTTCACAGACGGAAATCCAATTTCCAAATACGTGACATTTGCGGTTTTGATTGTAGAGCCTAGTATGGCAACATGATATATGGTACCCATGCCGTCTACGATTGATACTTATGATTTGAAGTTATTTTATACACTATGCACTTATAATAGTATCAAATGATTTATTTTAAACGTACTAAGCATGTTTGGCTATTATAAGGGAAAACCCTATCCCCCGGCTTGCGTTGCATTGTGTGATAGGAACTGGGTCTTATAATAGCTTCATTTTTCTTTATTTAGCATTGCGTTGTTTGTTTATGCACTGGTATTCTTGGGAGGAAACCCGTTCCGTGTGATACGGCGTGGTCCCTTGATTTACCTAACTTTAAAAATAAAGATTAATAACTGTTTTAGTTCTCACACTAGTCCCATGACTAACCTGGAGTTTATTGTTTTAACCTAAACTCTGGGTGCCCTTATTTTGACACGGGCAGCTAGTAGTTTTGGTTTTGCAGATTTATATTCACAGGATCCTAGTTTACAGCTGGAATGATATCCGGAAAGCTTTGTATCTGTATATCTCTTCTAGTTGTGTATTGTATTATTTTCCGCTGCTATGTAATGTTTCTGATATTTCTATGTAATATTTATTCGTTTATACTCTGTATATTCTTGTATCTGATGAATTGTTGTAATGTACAATGAAATGTTCTCCCGTCTGCGTTCTGTTGTGGCTTGTTCTCGAACTATCCGCGCTTTCATTTACGGGGAAGTTGCGGGTTTTCGCAGTTTGTATCAGAGCTTTAGTTTACAAAGCTCAGAGAACAAGACACATTAGAACCATACGAAAGAATTCATCAGATATTGGATTAGTAATATCCAATTAGAATGACTCGTTAGTGATGGGATCAGTAGTATCCTAGAACGAGTGTGAAGAGTGTATTTTTAAAAATGAAAACAAGTTTTGTTTTGAAAATTTAAATCACTTATTCGTATTTGATCATTTATTATATATGAATTTGGACAATCCAATATATAAAGATTTTGCATATACGTCTTGCAAACGTGTATTCGAAGTTTTAATGTACTGGATAGTTATAGGATCACACTCTAGTGCCCGGGGATAATTCTGGTGACGGGGCACCATCGCCAGTATTTATTTTCGAGCGACGAAAGTGAGTTTTCTATATATTTCCAATTGACTGGTGTGAGAACCGACACTAGATAGGGCTTATTGTTGTGATTTTGCATCAAAAATCTGTTTTTTAGACTATATATCAAAGTTATAAATTTGAAATGATAATCAACTAATTGATTGCTAATTGTGTTGTTTGATTATTGGTTGATTAATTAAAATGTTGAACCTTTAACCAAATTGAACCAAATATTGAACTGGATTGAAAATTTATCGCATTTGCTTGCATATACATGTACTTACATTGAACAGGTCATAGCAAAGAGGCTAGAGCAGAAGAATAAAATTGTTTGCCCGACAAATAGGTACATGTTTACCATAATTTACGGTTTTGTTTGGGTGATGATGATTTTATGAGCCGATTGGCTAGCCGCTTGGCTTTTTCTTTTTCTTTTTGAGATCAGAGGGCCTATATGGCAATTTCGGGATTTTCCCGTGCTCCCGGTGCAGGGGAAGTTATAGCGAAATTTTTCGAAAATTTAGGGTGTTAGCCAAATTTTTGAAAAATTTGAAAAGTTCTTAGAAACTGAAAAGTTGAAGAACTTAAGCCATAGCGAAAATTTTGAAAGTTGAGTTGGTTTTTAAAACAACTTTCGGCTTCGTTCCTTTTCGGGGACGAAAAGTTTTAAGTGGGGGAGATTGTAATAACCCGAAAATCTGGGCCAGTTTAAAATTTTTAAATTGGCAATTATAATGAATTTTGATTATTTTAAATGAATTATTTTAAACAAAAACGACGAAAAATTTATTTATTTTGAATTTGAACGTATATATTTATAGATAGTCGTTAGAATATAAATATTTATTTATATATATAAAAGGAATTGAAAATGACGCGGTAGTTCGATAATTCGATTTCAAACTTCAAATGAATGTACAGGATTCAAAATAAACCGGATTTTAGTGAAACCAAAAATATTCGAATCTATTGAGAATATCTTTCCAACAAATTCGAAAAATTGAAATTTCATAGCAGGGATCAAAAGATATGTCCAGTTGAAGTTTCAGAATAGTCGCTATGGAATTTCGGCCCTTAAAAATGGAATTTTTGCAAATGACCTCGGATTTCGACGAAACCACTTTTGTTGGATCCGTGATGTCATATTATCGCTAGGTTCCAATTTTCATAATTTTTCGAATCAATATGTGAGCGTGGCAAAGGAAAACGCGTTTGACTAGTTTCAGTTGATTTTAATCGACTGGAAAATGACCATTTTCAAACGGTCTCAGAATTTGATGAAACTAGTTTTGTTAGGACCGTATCGTCAATACAAAGCTAGAAAATATTTTTCTGGAATTTTTCGAGTTAGTATGTGGCCCCGGTAAATTGAAATGTGCGTTTAAACTGAATATATATAGATTTATATTTTAAAATCTAATGAAAACTGATCGTAACGATCGAATTGGCCTATGTAACATATCCAATTGTGTTCAGAATGGGGGTAATTAGCTAGGAATGACAGTCAGTGGACTTAATTTTGAGTTCAAATTAAAAGTCAACTCTAGGGAATTAAATATAATATAAAATTAAAATAAACCTTTATCTCCTTACCCCCCCCCCCCATTCCTTTATCTTCCCCGTTCATTTTAGATTAAAAAAAAAAGGGTTGAAGCCCTTGACGGAGCAGCTCCACCCAATCGCCGGCGCCGTCGTGCCAGGGCCGCCGCCCCTCCTCCACTCGAGGACGCCGGCACCCTCTCCCCCCCAGCCTCCCAGCTCAAGCCCAAGCCCCCCCCCCCCCAAATTCGAATGCAGTGCCCCAGACCCCCCCCCCCAGGCCGATGCCCCATGGCCAGCGCCACCCAGGAGGGCCCCGCCTTCGCCTGAAGACGCCAGCAACATTCCAGCCCCCCTCTCTTTAAAAACGTTGTGAGCTCCTCCCCCCCCCTTTTCTTTTTATTTATTTTTATTTATCTATTTAAAAGTAATTCGATATATATATAATAGCGTGTAAGGAATAAATTTTTGAAAACTGAAAATGATTTGATTTTTATCTACATGAACAACAAATAAAGATGAGATCTTTATAGGTTTATCATTAGAATAAAAATTCGTTTTTTATAAATATGATAACAAGATAAAAAATTGATTTTTATAATGAGGTAGTGGATATAAAAATTTGATTTTTACATATACAATAGCGATGTGAAGGCATGATTTTTATTTGTACAATAGCATAATAAAATATGGCTTTTATTATGTAAAGTAGCGTTTTAAAAATATAATCTTTATCTATGTGGTAGCGATATAAAAATATATTTTTTATCTATATAATAGCGGCACAAAAATGTGATTTTTATCCATATAGAGTGAATTAAAAATGTGATTTTTATATACATAGCTACAATATAAAAATGTGATTTTTATATATGTAGTGGCTACGGACGATGAAATTGACGAAAGGCGAGAACGGGGGAGATTTCTACATAAGAAGAGTCGTGGCGTTTGGATTAGCTAATCGGTGAGAACTCCTCACCTTTTATTTAATTTTCTAGTTGAAATATATACTAGGATGCAGACGGTGTTTAGTAGCACCCGACACCCGTCGTCCACAGACCATGGATGGCTTGTATGCTTGGTTGTTTGATTTCGATGTGTAATTGATTGTGTGATGTGATGTTAAATGAAATAAAATATTTATATAGTTAAAAATATTTTACAGTTAAAAATAGAATTTTTAATGTGTATATGAAATGAAATAAAAATAAACAAATCGGACGATTTGTTTATATACACACATTTGACTGATATTGATTGGGACGATAAATTTTACACATCGCCCAACTGCACAAATAAAATCAGTGTTTGATTGTTTGAAACCCCACACGGGTATTGGGATGATATTTGACGTACACTAATCCCGATTGTTTAGTTGTATGTCGATCGCTTGATTGACAGACTGTTATAAGCGTTGAATATTTATATTTGATGCTTATACAGTGTAGAATGCACTTTGGATGGTGGTTGATTATTCATCGTTGTTATTGTATACATGTGTTGTAGAAAATCCATATAATTAACATTATATGGTAATTGATTGGGCCTCATTCCATATTTGAAAAAGAAATATTTGAAATAGAATATCTGAAAATAGTAACATATGAAGCCGTGTTGATTAGATTGACGCCATTTTGACGTGAACGATATTTATATCGATTATATTCGTTTTTATAATGAATATTGAAAAGTGCTTTCAAAATCGAATATTTAGAAATGAAATTCAAATTGAAATTGAATAGAAATGAAATTCGAATTGAAATTGAATTGAATTGAAAATGAACTGAAATTGAATTAGAAATCAATTTGAATTGAAATCAATTTGAAATGAATTTAAAACGAATTTGTAAGGGAAAATTCAATTTTGATTTGAATTTAAAAAGGAAGTTGAAATCGTTTTGAAAACGAATTTAGAACGATTTATAAAATTCATTTCGAAAGGAAATCGACGAAGTATATATTATATATATTATATATATAATATAATGGCCTGAATAGAACGCGCCGCGCCGCGGCAGTCCGCGAATTTTGACCATTGACTTCGAACGGATATTGCGGGAGATCCGACCGTCGGATTCTCCTAAAACCAGAACCGTTGGGTTCGTATCGAAAAGAGCTTTCCAACGAATATTAGAAATTAGAAATCTAACGGTTGGATTTGGAATTATGTCCAAATCAAATTTGGAAAAGGTCGCTGTAAGTGCAGTTCGATGGCCATTGATGGAAATTGACTGTACGGGCCTTGATAAAATTATTAAAAATAGTAATAATTTGTGTAAAATCATAAGAAATGATTTAGAAAGAATTAGGATGAAAAACCCCATATTTGAAAAGATAAAAATAGATTTTTATCGAAATGAACTAGTTTTGAACTAGAATAATAACTTATTTATTTATTTTTAAAATAAATAAATTGGATTTGAAATGGTTTTGAGAATAACCAGAATTTCCAATAATTGCATTGGAATGGATTGGAATCGAAATTGTCTTCGGAATATTTCGATGTTGGATTTCGTGATTATACAGATGTTGTTATGGAAATTTGAAAGATATTTATATATCGTTATTTCCAATACGATATTTGTTGGTCGTAGAATTTGATATTGAACATAAGCTGATATATTTTCTATACAGAGCCTTGTATTTAATATCAAATGTGATTTGGGTTTGTCGTGAATGGTGTCTTTATTAACACTGTTCTTGAACCCAGTTGAGAAAATATTAAATCTTTTTATTTAGATTTAATGAAGTGTACCAATTAAATGATATTTAATTGGAATCGAAATGTGATGTGATTTTGGGTTTATCGTGAACCGTGTTTTAAATGACACTGATTCTTTAACCCAGTCACAGATTAAAGCTAAGTGGAGTTTTGATGAATCTTTAATTAGATTGAAAAGATCGAGAATGGAGTACCACGGTTTTGCTCCAGGCGATAGTTAAATCTTTAATTAGATTTAAACGTGAAATGGTAATTGAATTTACCGATAACACCATGGTGTTAGATATGAAGTATAACCAGTTTTACTTCATGGGATGAATAGGTTGGGGTTGGGAAATTAAAGCAAATGATTACTTCGGTAAGGTTCGTTAATCCCGACTAGTTTGAATTGATATTCAAAAGAAGATTCAAGAATAAATTTAAAAGAATTTATCTTTGATAAAATTAATGGGAACCTTTCCCTAGGAATGTGAAATTTAGAAACTAACTGTCGGTTAGCTAAGCAGAATGGTTTCCTGGATATTGATCTGATGTTGGTTTCGGCCTTCGAGGTTAATATTTGGGGAATTATTCTCTTGTTAATTTACAGTTAGTGACTGATGAATTGGAATGAGGCGTATGTTGTGTTTGTGTAACACTTGTTTATAATATACGCGAGTTATTCGGAAAGACCGGGTTTATCCCATTCTGAATAACTAATACAACGATAAGTCGAAGATCAAGACGGTGGTTGAAGACCGGAGGTCCTCACGTCGTTTGGATAATTACTAATGATCTTGATTGGGCCGTACACCCAAGAAGATGGAAACAGTTAGTGATCGTCCAGACGTACTTGGAGATCGATGGATGTGCGGGGTACTAGGTGCCTCCGGTTTCGTTCAGACCCAGAACGGACTTGTAAATGGACTGTGTGTCTGACATTGGATTGCATTCTATGTGATCGATATCGGTTGCATGGAGTGGTTTGCCTGTGTGGCATGCTAAGATGCAAATGATCAAGGCTTCTGTTGAAAAGCAAAGTCTTGTGGTTGATGATCAAAGCACGGCCTTTGTGGCGTAGCTTTGTGTAACGTGAATTCGCGAGCCTCACACCCCGGTTGTGAACCAAAAACGGGAGACGGACCTCAGGGAGGACATGCGTTTCCTTCTAGCTAGAAGTGGCGTCAGTGGTTTTACACGCCCTGACGAGTTTGACTTATGTGGATGTTGCTGTGTAACGACCCAGAAAATCTGAACCAATTTAAAATTTTTAAATTGGCTAAAATAATGGATTTTAAATATTTAAAATAAATATTTTAAATAATGGCGATGAAAACTGAGTTGAAATCGACATTTGAAAACCAATATAATTAATTATAATTATATATAGAATTGAAAATGGCGCGGTAGTTCGATAATTCGATTTCAAACTTCAATTGAATATACCGGGTGCAAAACAATCCGGATTTTAGTGAGACCAAAAACATTAGTATCTAATTGATGATATCTTTCTAACGAATCTGACCCATCGAAATTTGATAGCGGGAATCAAAAGATATGTCCAGTTGAAAATACTGAATAGTCGCTATGGAATTCAGGCCCTTAAAAATGGACATTTTGCAAACGACCTCGGATTTCGACGAAACCACTTTAGTTAGATCCGCAGTGTCAAGTTATTGCTAGATTTCAAATTTCATAATTTTTCGAATCAATATGTGAGCGTGGCAAAAGAAAACGCGTTTGACCAGTTTCTGTTGAATTTAATCGACTGAAAATTGGCCATTTTACAAACGGTCTCACAATTCGACGAAACTAGTTTTGTTAGGACCGTATCGTCAATACGAAGCTAGAAAATATTTTTCTGGAATTTTTCTAGTTAGTATGTGACCCCGGTAATTTGAAATGTGCGTTTAAAATTCAATATAGAGATTTAAATGAAAATTCAAAAGGAAACTGATTGTAACGATCAAATCAGCTTGCGATACATATCCCATTGTGTTCGGAATGGGGGTAAAATGCTATGGACGACAGGCGGTGGGCCTCGTTTCGAGGTCGTATGTAAAAGTCAACCTTTTTGCAGAAATATAAATAATTAAATAAAAAAATAAAATAATATAATTCCCCCCTTTCATCTCCTCTGCCCCCCCCCCCCCCCGTTCATAACAGTTAGAAATAAAAAAAAAAGAAAAAGAAAATTGCGATCCCTCCCAGTCGCCGCTCGATGTCGCGCCTCCGGAGCTAGGGCACCCCGCCGCCCAAGCTAGCCGCACATCCCCTTCTTCCTCCCCCCTCCATCGATCGAAGACCAGAGCCTCCAGAAGAAACCCCGACACCCGATTAGCCCCCCCGTTCGAGACGTTGAAACCCTAGCGCCGCCGCCTCAAAGCCAAACTCCTCCTGCCTCCGACGAACTGCAGAAAATCCCCCCCCTCTGTAAGTTTCTTTTGCTTTGTTATTTGATTTTTTTTTTTAGATTTTAAAACTGATTTTAAATAATAATAAAAAACTGATTTTGTTAAATAATAATAAAAACTGATTAAATAATAATAAAAACTGATTAAATAATAATAAAAACTGATTTTATAAGATTTTAAAAACTGATTTTATAAGGTTTTAAAAACTGATTTTATAAGATTTTAAAAACTGATTATAAAAGAATATAAACAGATTTTTTAGAAGGGTAAAAAAAAACAGATTTTTTAGAAAAGTAAAAATCATATTTTTATATATTGAAAGTCGAAGTAAAAATCATATTTTTTATATATTGAATAACATCGTAAAAATTCGATTTTTACATATGTAGAGAATACGGGCGAAAGCGACAAAAGGCGAAGATTTCTCTAAAGGAAGTGTCGTGCAGTTGGATAGCTATTGGTGAGATTTCTGATTTAAAAATATAAATATATGTGTGTGAAATGAAAGTGAATTGCTATATATTTATATATATATATATATACGCCCCTCGTCCACAAACCATGGACGATATTTATTGGTTGAAATTGTTGTGAAAATTGAATGATTGTTTGGGATTGTTTGTGATTGATAATGGTTGATTGCGGTTGAAAAATACCCATTTGGTGGTTGAAAAATATTTGGTTGAAACCACATAGGATTAGTTTGTGGAAATGAAATAAATATATACATGCCGCCTGCGTGCGAACTAGATGCATGATCCCCATTGTCAAAAACCGCGAGGTTTTAAGGTAGAGCGAGGAGCCGTACTAGGGACGGTGCCGGTGTAACTACCCTGCCGTTATGCTGCCGAAATTTTGAATAATATTCTTGTGTTTGAATTATTTTCATATGCTTAAACTATATTTATTCAAACCATAGAAAACATTCATGTGTTGAATTGATATTCATTCGTTGTTTAGAAATTCATGTGTTGAATGGTATTCATATTTTGAAATAAATTGTTCGATAATAAAAATCACATTTTTATCTATATATAAAAAAACCATAGAAAACATTCATGTGTTGAATTGATATTCATTCGTTGTTTAGAAATTCATGTGTTGAATGGTATTCATATTTTGAAATAAATTGTTCGATAATAAAAATCACATTTTTATCTATATATAAAAAACCATAGAAAACATTCATGTGTTGAATTGATATTCATTCGTTGTTTAGAAATTCATGTGTTGAATGGTATTCATATTTTGAAATAAATTGTTCGATAATAAAAATCACATTTTTATCTATATATAAAAAACCATAGGAAACATTCATGTGTTGAATTGATATTCATTCGTTGTTTAGAAATTCATGTGTTGAATGGTATTCATATTTTGAAATAAATTGTTCGATAATAAAAATCACATTTTTATCTATATATAGAAACCATAGAAAACATTCATGTGTTGAATTGATATTCATTCGTTGTTTAGAAATTCATGTGTTGAATGGTATTCATATTTTGAAATAAATTGTTTGATAATAAAAATCACCTTTTATCGACTATATGAACTATATAGAAAAATAGTGTTTTGAAATGAATTGTTTTACAATAAAAATCACATTTTTATTGTATGCATAAATCGTTGAAATGTGAAGTGTTAAAAATAGCCACTTGTTCAAAATAAACATATATGAGTTGAAATATTCATTAATTAGCTAATGAAATGATTTGCACCTATTTATGTAACATTAGAATGAATGGGGTTTTTAAACCAAATAGAAATCAAATATGAAGTCGAATAGAAATTGATAAATGATAAGAACTGTATATATATGTACATGCAATATTCATTGAACAGGTTATAGCAAAGGGGCTAGAGAAGAGGAATAAAATTCTGTGCCCGACAAATAGGTACACATTTACTGATTTGTTTGGGTGATGATTTTGAGCCTGTTGGCTAGCCGCTTGGCTTTTTCTTTTTCTTTTTGAGATTAGAAGGACCGGGAACGCTATTTGCGATTTCCCGATGCTCCCGGTGCAGGGGAGGTTATGGCGAAATTTTTCCAAAATTTAAGGCGTTAGAAAAATATTTGAAGTGAAAACGATATGGAAATCATTGAATGAACTATATTTATATAAATATATAAATATAAATAAAATTAAAACGAAGCGAGGCCGTGCAGTTCGTATTTTGAAACCGTGATTTCAAACGACTAGTACGGGAAATCCGACCATTGGATTTTCCCGAAACCTCAACCGTCGGGTTCGCCTTGGAATAATCTTTCCAACGGCACCAACCTTGTAAAAATCCAACGGTTGGATTGTCTGGAATGTTTAATTCAAATTTGAAGAAAAACAGCGCCAGAATCGATTATATTTATATATAAATATAAATAGAATTATATTTAATCGAATAACGACGCTGCAGTTCGTATTTTGAAATCGAAACTTCAAACGATTGTACCGGGAGATCCGACCGTCGGATTTTCCCGAAACTGGAACCGTTGGGTTCGTTTTGAAAAGACCTTTCTAATGATGTAAATTTTGTGAAGATCCAACGGTTAGATTTTCAGATATGTGTAAATCAAATCTGAAGAAAAACAGCGCCACGGCCGCTTTATGGCCCGAAGCGTCGTTTTGAATAAAATGGCTATTTTAAAATAAATAAAAATAGCGATAAATAGTTATAAAATATCATAAGCGATATGGAATGGAAATAAACTGAATTTGCTTGATTTATGTGATGTTTGATGGTTGAATGTGTTTGGTGTGAAAATTACATTAAAGAACACAATTGGTGTTGTCGAATAATTTAACCATTGAAATAAATTGATTTGAAATTCTAAATATACGTGGATTATTTGAAAAGGCCGAGTTAATTCTCATTTCGAATAATTGATCGATGATTGAAAGTCGAAGATGAAGACGATGGTCGAAGACCGGAGATCTTCACCTCGTTTGGACGGTAACCGAGGTCCTGATTGGGAGGCATCCCGAAATATGGATAATGAGTGGTGATCGTCCAGACGTACGTGGTGATCGATGGGTTTGCGAGGTATTTAGTGCCTCCGGTTTCGTTCAGACCCAGAACGGACTTGTAAATGGACTGTGTGTCTGACATAGGATTTATTCTGTGTGGCATGCTAAGATGCAGTGATCAGGGCTTCTGTTGAAAAGCAAAGTCTTGTGGTGATGATCAAAGCACCGCCTGTGTGGCGTAGCTTTGTGTATAACGTGAATTCGCGAGCCTCACACCCCGGTATGAACCTAAAACGGGAGAACGGACCTCAGGGAGGGCCTACGTTTCCTCCTAGCTAAAAGTGGCGTCAGTGGTTTTACACGCCCTGACGAGTTTGACTTATGTGGTTGTTGCTGTTGCGAGGCGCCTCGGTTAGATCGGACGATCCGGGTCCGATGGAGTCACTTGTTGGCTCGCTTACGCCCCAAAGGGCGGCGAAACGTAGTGCTCAGGCATTTTTAATCCACTCCGTGTGGACCGGCCCTGACGATCCAAGGATCGATGCGTTCTGATCCTGAGACTCGGGCTAGGCAGTCTCGAATTCGGTAAGGACTATCTTTTGCCTTGGTTCATGACGGAAATCCAATTTCCAAATACGTGATCGTGCGGTTTTGATTGTATACCTATATATGGCGACATAGTGGTATGGGGCATTAATGCCGTCTATGATTGATAGTTATGATTTGAAATTGTTTTCAAAACATATAAACACTAGCAATAATATCAAATGCCTTTGTTTTATTCGTATCAAGCATATCTTGGCCGTTATAAGGTAAAAACTCTATCCTCCGGTTTGCGTTGCATTGTGTGATGGGAACTGAGTCTTATAACGGCTTCATTTTTATAAAAAGCATAGCGATGTTTAAAAGAAATATTTGTTTGAAAGCACTGGCAATCCAATGGAGTAAACCCGTTCCACGAAAGTGGCGTGGTCCTGTGATTTGCCAATTATATATATGTGTTGAGTGGATTTCTCATACCAGTCCCATGACTGACTCGTAGTTTGTTTCACTTTCAAACTCGGGTGCCCCTCTTTCTACGCGGGCAGCCTTGTATTCAGGTTTAGCTGGTTCTTTCTGGATAGCTGGAGCTGAAGATGGATTCTATCATTTATTTCTTTTTATGCTGTTCAGCTCCTATTGTACATATTTTGTTTATTTCCGCTGTAGGCATTTATGTATAGCTGAACTGTATCTGTACTAAGTAAGATCCTGTATACTGTGTAATTCTGATGATTACTTTTATCCAGTATATTTTGTTGTTCATATCTGGTGTATTTATTTAATTCTGTTCTGCTATTATATGTTTCTGTGTTATATTCCAAAGATAACCTTGTTTCCGTGAGAACGGGAAATCGGGTCGTCTCATCGTGGTATCGGAGCTTTGGTTAAGCTTAGTTCTGGAATATAACATTTGAACGAACTCGTCAGAAATGGAACCAGTAGTGTTCTAGGACGGGTAACTCTATACAGATAGGATTAGTAATATCCTAGTATGAGTAAAGCAGAATGAAATTACACCTCGATAGACACATTTACAGAAGAAGTATATGTTTCTATGTTTTAAAATATCTTTTCTGTGACCTGACACTTGATCTGCTAATTGCAGAAGTACTAGAAAAATGAGTGCCAGAAACAGAAGGAATACAGAACCCGATCTAGAGGCTCTATTCAAGAGATATCGAAATCTGGGTGGAGCACAATTCTCGGGCAATGAATCTATTATTCAAACTCAAGCTTGGATGAGTTCTGTCGAAAGAATCTTTGAGCATATCCAGCTGAGGGATGACCAGAAACGGTTAGTAGCATCTTGGGCGCTCAAAGAAGAAGCTTTAATCTGGTGGGAAACAATCATCAAAGATAATCCAGAAGGTGATATCACCTGGGACAGATTTAAAGTGATTTTCCTAGAAAGATTTACTCCTCCCGAAGCAACTGAGAGATTATGTGATGAATTTTCTTATCTAATACAAGGTGACATGACCATTCCCGAATATCATAAGAAATTCAACGAACTTGCTCACTTTGCTCCTCATCTAATTCAAAATCCGAAGAGGAAAAATATGAGATTTATTCACGGGCTTCAAAGGAAATACCAGAATAAGGTATTGGGGCATGTGAAGCTTCCTTTTTCTGAAATGATATATATGGCCTATCAGTATGAAGATCTCCATAAGAAAGGAATGTTATGCAGCGACGAAGAAGAAGTCTGTTGTAGTGACAAAGCAGAGTCTGAAACTGATCGTCCAGAGGCCAGTACAAAGTCTGATGTCAGTAAGAAGCCCAGTGCCAAGAGAAAAAGGGCTAAATCTGAAAAAGAGCGGGCAACGACTGCCACATGCTCTAACTGCAATAAACAGGGGCATCTGACTAGGAAGTGTAAAACCTCGAAGAAACGAAAGAAGGGGTCTAAACCCGATAACCAGTTTCGAGAGAATAGAAAATGTTGTCAATGTCATCGGATTGGCCATCTTGAAAAGGATTGCAGGCAATTTAAGAAGTCCAAAACAGTACATATAAATGAAGTAGCAGAAGCGTCTGGGCCCTCAGCTGGCCAAGAAAGACCAGATGTTTTAGAAGGCACGCTAACTATCAAAGACATCCCAGTTAAAGTACTGTTTGACACAGGCGCGTCAAGAAGCTTCATTGCCAAAGATGCAGCTAAGAAACTGGATTTGAATTTGAAAAAGCTCAAGGAACCAATGACTGTCCAGAATCCGGTTGGGGGTTCCATTGATCTCAGTTGGGTTTGTGGAGTGCCGGTTTCTTTCTCTCGTTATCGGTTTCCTACCATCGCAGTCGTCATGAATTTTAAAGAGTTTGATCTTATCTTGGGGTTAGACTGGTTGACCAAATACGAAGCTGAAGTTAAATGCGCCGACAGAGTCGTAAAGGCGAAGATTAAATCAGGTGATTATATAACCATTCCCTGTGAAGGTCAGAATGCTAATAGAAAAGACTTCTGGGCAGCTTTGAATGTTTCTCCAGCCCAAATAGAAAATATCCCTGAAATCACTGAGAATATTCCTGACCTCATTAAAGATATTCCTGTCGTCAAGGATTATGCGGATGTGTTTGAGGAAGTCGTTCGCTTACCTCCGCAGAGAGAAATAGATTTCAAGATTGCTTTAATTCCCAATGCAAGGCCGGTAGTTCACGCTATTCGAAGAATGTCCTTGAAAGAAAAGGAGGAATTAGACAATCAAACACGACAGCTGGTATGGAAAGGTCTGATCAGGCCTAGTTTCTCTGATTGGGGTGCAGCAGTGGTGTTTGTCCCAAAATCTGACGGTACTCTACGTCTATGTGTGGATTATCGTGATCTGAACAAGCAAACCATAAAGAATAAATATCCATTGCCGCGAATAGATGATTTGTTGGATCGATTAAATGGAGCACAAGTATTTTCACGAATGGACCTAGCTACAGGATTCCATCAACTTCGAATTGCCGAAGAGTATGTTCCAATGACAGCGTTCAGAGGCCCCGACCTATTCTACGAATGGTTAGTAATGCCATTCGGCTTATGTAACGCTCCAGCTTATTTCGTCGATCTGATGAACAGAGTATTCAGAGGGGTTTTGAATAAATTTGTTCTGGTTTTTATTGATGATATTCTAATCTTCTCTAAATCAAAGGCCGAACATGAAAAGCATCTGGAACAGGTTCTAGAAATCCTCAGAAGGAATGTATTGAAAGCCAAATTTTCCAAATGTATATTCTGGCAAGATGAAGTAAAATTTCTGGGCCATGTCGTATCGAAAGATGGAATCGCTGTGGATCCAAGCAAAATCACAGCTATTCAGAATTGGAAACAGCCCAGTACTCCCACTGAAGTCCGCAGTTTTCTCGGATTGGCTAGCTATTACCGAAAGTTCGTTAAAGACTTTTCGAAGATATCTGGTCACTTAACGAAGCTTACAAAGAAGCATTCTAAATTCAAATGGACTCAAGAAAGTGAGGAAGCTTTCGAAGAGCTAAAGTTAAGATTAACGACAGCTCCAGTGTTAACCATCATTGATGGCAACCAAGATCTAAAAGTCTGGACTGATGCTTCTAGAGAAGGCCTTGGCGCCGTGTTAATGCAAAGAGGTCAAGTGATTGCTTATGCTAGCCGTCAACTGAAGCCGCACGAGAAAAACTACGTAACTCACGATCTTGAGTTATTGGCTATCATATTCTCCTTGAAAATCTGGAGACACTATCTTCTGGGCGAGAGATTTGAACTGTTTACAGATCATCAGTCGTTAAAGTATCTGTTCACTCAGAAGGACTTAAATTTGAGGCAGCAGCGTTGGCTGGAGTTTCTTGTAGCATATGACTTTGAAATTATATATACTCCAGGAAAAGCCAATGTCGTGGCCGATGCGCTGAGCCGAAAGAATGTAATGATCGCCAGCTTTATTATCACGACATCCTTGATTGACAGAATATCTATTCTTCAGAAGGAGGATAACTTTATTAAGGATATGATTAAAAGGATTCAAAAAGGCGAACCCTCGTGTTTTCAAATAGATAACGACGAGACCTTGAGGTTAAAAGGAAGGATTTGTGTTCCTGACGTTCCTGAGCTAAAAAGGGAAGTGTTAGACGAGTGTCACAAGTCCAAGTTGAGTATCCATCCTGGCGTGGCCAAAATGTATAACGATCTCAAAAGAACATTCTGGTGGAAGGCTATGAAGAGAGACGTTTCAATATACGTTAGCCGATGCCCTACTTGCCAGCTAGTTAAAAGCGACCAACAGAAATTGGCTGGATTATTACAACCGCTGGAAGTTCCTGGTTGGAAGTGGGAGCATATTTCTATGGATTTCATTGATGGTTTGCCCAGAACAAGGAAAGGAAATGACAGTATTTGGGTGATCGTAGATCGCTTCACGAAGACCGCCCATTTTATACCTGTCAAATCAAACAGAACTGCTCAGAGTCTGGCGCAGATTTACTTCAGGGAAATAGTTAGACTACATGGAGTGCCGCTCAGTATAGTCAGTGATAGAGATACAATATTCACTAGTAAATTCTGGGAAGCATTTCAAGTCGAGCTAGGAACGAAGTTAAACCTAAGCACCGCTTATCATCCTCAGACAGACGGTCAGACTGAGAGGGTGAATCGCATTTTAGAAGATCTATTGCGGGCTTGTGTTCTAGATTTCGGTGGATCATGGGAAGACCATCTGCATTTGGCCGAATTCTCTTATAACAACAGCTACCAGGCGAGTCTGACAATGTCGCCATTCGAAGCATTGTATGGTAGACCGTGCCGATCTCCTGCTTGTTGGGTCGAGCCAGGTAATAGACTTGTGTTGGGTCCTGATATGATTCGAGAAGCTGCCGACAAAGTCGATTTTATTAAAAAGCGATTACTCGCCGCTCAAAGCCGACAAAAGAGCTATGCCGATAGAAGAAGAAGAGATATATCCTTTGAAGTTGGCGACTATGTATATTTGAGAGTATCGCCGATGAGAGGAGTTATCCGGTTCGGTAAAACTGGAAAGTTAGCGCCTAAATTTATTGGTCCGTTTCCTATTCTGGAACGGATTGGAACTCTCGCTTATAGGGTCAAACTGCCTGACTGGTTGCCTGGAGTTCATGATGTATTTCACATATCTCAACTTCGAAAGCACGTTCATGATCCAGACTTGATCGTGGAAGAAGCAGCTCAGCAGGATATTGAAATTACTCCAGAATTAGCTGTGAGGCGTGAGCCGCTAAAGATTATCGGCAAAGAAACCAAAGAGCTGAGGAACAAGAAGGTTCACTTAGTCAAAGTGCAATGGAGTGGAGATCCGAGAGATTGTACTTGGGAAACCGAGGAGAGCATTCAGAAAGCTTATCCCAGATGCCGAGTAGATATCTCTGATTGACTCCGGTGCAAGGTATATTTACCATACTTTACCTCACCATTTAATTCTCTATTCTATTATAATTGTTTGAATGATTTTAAAAGAAAAATAGGAATTAATTTGTATGGCTTTGAAAGGTTAAAAAACAATTGGATTGGTTGTTGTGTTGTGTGATCGTAGATTTATCAAACCACTTTCGACTTTATTCCTTTTCGGGGACGAAAAGTTTTAAGTGGGGGAGATTGTAACGACCCAGAAAATCTGAACCAATTTAAAATTTTTAAATTGGCTAAAATAATGGATTTTAAATATTTAAAATAAATATTTTAAATAATGGCGATGAAAACTGAGTTGAAATCGACATTTGAAAACCAATATAATTAATTATAATTATATATAGAATTGAAAATGGCGCGGTAGTTCGATAATTCGATTTCAAACTTCAATTGAATATACCGGGTGCAAAACAATCCGGATTTTAGTGAGACCAAAAACATTAGTATCTAATTGAAGATATCTTTCTAACGAATCCGACCCATCGAAATTTGATAGCGAGAATCAAAAGATATGTCCAGTTGAAAATACTGAATAGTCGCTATGGAATTCAGGCCCTTAAAAATGGACATTTTGCAAACGACCTCGGATTTCGACGAAACCACTTTAGTTAGATCCGCAGTGTCAAGTTATTGCTAGATTTCAAATTTCATAATTTTTCGAATCAATATGTGAGCGTGGCAAAAGAAAACGCGTTTGACCAGTTTCTGTTGAATTTAATCGACTGAAAATTGGCCATTTTACAAACGGTCTCAGAATTCGACGAAACTAGTTTTGTTAGGACCGTATCGTCAATACGAAGCTAGAAAATATTTTTCTGGAATTTTTCTAGTTAGTATGTGACCCCGGTAATTTGAAATGTGCGTTTAAAATTCAATATAGAGATTTAAATGAAAATTCAAAAGGAAACTGATTGTAACGATCAAATCAGCTTGCGATACATATCCCATTGTGTTCGGAATGGGGGTAAAATGCTATGGACGACAGGCGGTGGGCCTCGTTTCGAGGTCGTATGTAAAAGTCAACCTTTTTGCAGAAATATAAATAATTAAATAAAAAAATAAAAAAATAAAATAATATAATTCCCCCCCTTTCATCTCCTCTGGCCCCCCCCGTTCATAACAGTTAGAAATAAAAAAAAAGAAAAAGAAAATTGCGATCCCTCCCAGTCGCCGCTCGATGTCGCGCCTCCGGAGCTAGGGCACCCCGCCGCCCAAGCTAGCCGCACATCCCCTTCTTCCTCCCCCCTCCATTGATCGAAGACCAGAGCCTCCAGAAGAAACCCCGACACCCGATTAGCCCCCCGTTCGAGACGTTGAAACCCTAGCGCCGCCGCCTCAAAGCCAAACTCCTCCTGCCTCCGACGAACTGCAGAAAATCCCCCCCCCTCTGTAAGTTTCTTTTGCTTTGTTATTTGATTTTTTTTTTAGATTTTAAAACTGATTTTAAATAATAATAAAAAACTGATTTTGTTAAATAATAATAAAAACTGATTAAATAATAATAAAAACTGATTTTATAAGATTTTAAAAACTGATTTTATAAGGTTTTAAAAACTGATTTTATAAGATTTTAAAAACTGATTATAAAAGAATATAAACAGATTTTTTAGAAGGGTAAAAAAAACAGATTTTTTAGAAAAGTAAAAATAATATTTTTATATATTGAAAGTCGAAGTAAAAATCATATTTTTTATATATTGAATAACATCGTAAAAATTCGATTTTTACATATGTAGAGAATACGGGCGAAAGCGACAAAAGGCGAAGATTTCTCTAAAGGAAGTGTCGTGCAGTTGGATAGCTATTGGTGAGATTTCTGATTTAAAAAAATAAATATATGTGTGTGAAATGAAAGTGAATTGCTATATATTTATATATATATATATATATACGCCCCTCGTCCACAAACCATGGACGATATTTATTGGTTGAAATTGTTGTGAAAATTGAATGATTGTTTGGGATTGTTTGTGATTGATATTGGTTGATTGCGGTTGAAAAATACCCATTTGGTGGTTGAAAAATATTTGGTTGAAACCACATAGGATTAGTTTGTGGAATTGAAATAAATATATACATGCCGCCTGCGTGCGAACTAGATGCATGATCCCCATTGTCAAAAACCGCGAGGTTTTAAGGTAGAGCGAGGAGCCGTACTAGGGACGGTGCCGGTGTAACTACCCTGCCGTTATGCTGCCGAAATTTTGAATAATATTCTTGTGTTTGAATTATTTTCATATGCTTAAACTATATGTATTCAAACCATAGAAAACATTCATGTGTTGAATTGATATTCATTCGTTGTTTAGAAATTCATGTGTTGAATGGTATTCATATTTTGAAATAAATTGTTCGATAATAAAAATCACATTTTTATCTATATATAAAAAAACCATAGAAAACATTCATGTGTTGAATTGATATTCATTCGTTGTTTAGAAATTCATGTGTTGAATGGTATTCATATTTTGAAATAAATTGTTCGATAATAAAAATCACATTTTTATCTATATATAAAAAACCATAGAAAACATTCATGTGTTGAATTGATATTCATTCGTTGTTTAGAAATTCATGTGTTGAATGGTATTCATATTTTGAAATAAATTGTTCGATAATAAAAATCACATTTTTATCTATATATAAAAAACCATAGGAAACATTCATGTGTTGAATTGATATTCATTCGTTGTTTAGAAATTCATGTGTTGAATGGTATTCATATTTTGAAATAAATTGTTCGATAATAAAAATCACATTTTTATCTATATATAGAAACCATAGAAAACATTCATGTGTTGAATTGATATTCATTCGTTGTTTAGAAATTCATGTGTTGAATGGTATTCATATTTTGAAATAAATTGTTTGATAATAAAAATCACCTTTTATCGACTATATGAACTATATAGAAAAATAGTGTTTTGAAATGAATTGTTTTACAATAAAAATCACATTTTTATTGTATGCATAAATCGTTGAAATGTGAAGTGTTAAAAATAGCCACTTGTTCAAAATAAACATATATGAGTTGAAATATTCATTAATTAGCTAATGAAATGATTTGCACCTATTTATGTAACATTAGAATGAATGGGGTTTTTAAACCAAATAGAAATCAAATATGAAGTCGAATAGAAATTGATAAATGATAAGAACTGTATATATATGTACATGCAATATTCATTGAATAGGTTATAGCAAAGGGGCTAGAGAAGAGGAATAAAATTCTGTGCCCGACAAATAGGTACACATTTACTGATTTGTTTGGGTGATGATTTTGAGCCTGTTGGCTAGCCGCTTGGCTTTTTCTTTTTCTTTTTGAGATTAGAAGGACCGGGAACGCTATTTGCGATTTCCCGATGCTCCCGGTGCAGGGGAGGTTATGGCGAAATTTTTCCAAAATTTAAGGCGTTAGAAAAATATTTGAAGTGAAAACGATATGGAAATCATTGAATGAACTATATTTATATAAATATATAAATATAAATAAAATTAAAACGAAGCGAGGCCGTGCAGTTCGTATTTTGAAACCGTGATTTCAAACGACTAGTACGGGAAATCCGACCATTGGATTTTCCCGAAACCTCAACCGTCGGGTTCGCCTTGGAATAATCTTTCCAACGGCACCAACCTTGTAAAAATCCAACGGTTGGATTGTCTGGAATGTTTAATTCAAATTTGAAGAAAAACAGCGCCAGAATCGATTATATTTATATATAAATATAAATAGAATTATATTTAATCGAATAACGACGCTGCAGTTCGTATTTTGAAATCGAAACTTCAAACGATTGTACCGGGAGATCCGACCGTCGGATTTTCCCGAAACTGGAACCATTGGGTTCGTTTTGAAAAGACCTTTCTAATGATGTAAATTTTGTGAAGATCCAACGGTTAGATTTTCAGATATGTGTAAATCAAATCTGAAGAAAAACAGCGCCACGGCCGCTTTATGGCCCGAAGCGTCGTTTTGAATAAAATGGCTATTTTAAAATAAATAAAAATAGCGATAAATAGTTATAAAATATCATAAGCGATATGGAATGGAAATAAACTGAATTTTCTTGATTTATGTGATGTTTGATGGTTGAATGTGTTTGGTGTGAAAATTACATTAAAGAACACAATTGGTGTTGTCGAATAATTTAACCATTGAAATAAATTGATTTGAAATTCTAAATATACGTGGATTATTTGAAAAGGCCGAGTTAATTCTCATTTCGAATAATTGATCGACGATTGAAAGTCGAAGATGAAGACGATGGTCGAAGACCGGAGATCTTCACCTCGTTTGGACGGTAACCGAGGTCCTGATTGGGAGGCATCCCGAAATATGGATAATGAGTGGTGATCGTCCAGACGTACGTGGTGATCGATGGGTTTGCGAGGTATTTAGTGCCTCCGGTTTCGTTCAGACCCAGAACGGACTTGTAAATGGACTGTGTGTCTGACATAGGATTTATTCTGTGTGGCATGCTAACATGCAGTGATCAGGGCTTCTGTTGAAAAGCAAAGTCTTGTGGTGATGATCAAAGCACCGCCTGTGTGGCGTAGCTTTGTGTATAACGTGAATTCGCGAGCCTCACACCCCGGTATGAACCTAAAACGGGAGAACGGACCTCAGGGAGGGCCTACGTTTCCTCCTAGCTAAAAGTGGCGTCAGTGGTTTTACACGCCCTGACGAGTTTGACTTATGTGGTTGTTGCTGTTGCGAGGCGCCTCGGTTAGATCGGACGATCCGGGTCCGATGGAGTCACTTGTTGGCTCGCTTACGCCCCAAAGGGCGGCGAAACGTAGTGCTCAGGCATTTTTAATCCACTCCGTGTGGACCGGCCCTGACGATCCAAGGATCGATGCGTTCTGATCCTGAGACTCGGGTTAGGCAGTCTCGAATTCGGTAAGGACTATCTTTTGCCTTGGTTCATGACGGAAATCCAATTTCCAAATACGTGATCGTGCGGTTTTGATTGTATACCTATATATGGCGACATAGTGGTATGGGGCATTAATGCCGTCTATGATTGATAGTTATGATTTGAAATTGTTTTCAAAACATATAAACACTAGCAATAATATCAAATGCCTTTGTTTTATTCGTATCAAGCATATCTTGGCCGTTATAAGGTAAAAACTCTATCCTCCGGTTTGCGTTGCATTGTGTGATGGGAACTGAGTCTTATAACGGCTTCATTTTTATAAAAAGCATAGCGATGTTTAAAAGAAATATTTGTTTGAAAGCACTGGCAATCCAATGGAGTAAACCCGTTCCACGAAAGTGGCGTGGTCCTGTGATTTGCCAATTATATATATGTGTTGAGTGGATTTCTCATACCAGTCCCATGACTGACTCGTAGTTTGTTTCACTTTCAAACTCGGGTGCCCCTCTTTCTACGCGGGCAGCCTTGTATTCAGGTTTAGCTGGTTCTTTCTGGATAGCTGGAGCTGAAGATGGATTCTATCATTTATTTCTTTTTATGCTGTTCAGCTCCTATTGTACATATTTTGTTTATTTCCGCTGTAGGCATTTATGTATAGCTGAACTGTATCTGTACTAAGTAAGATCCTGTATACTGTGTAACTTTGATGATTACTTTTATCCAGTATATTTTGTTGTTCATATCTGGTGTATTTATTTAATTCTGTTCTGGTATTATATGTTTCTGTGTTATATTCCAAAGATAACCTTGTTTCCGTGAGAACGGGAAATCGGGTCGTCTCATGCTGTTGCGAGGCGCCTCGGTTATATCGGTCGATCCGGGACCGATGGAGTCATTCGTTGGCTCATTAACACCCCATAGGGTGGGGAAACGTAGTGTTCAGGCATTTTAATCCTCAACGTTGGACCGGCTCTGACGATCTAAAGGCTTGACTGAGTACTTGCCTGAGACACGGGCTAGAGCGTCTCGAATTCGGTGGAGGACGATCCCTTGCCTCAGTTCACAAACGGAAATCCAATTTCCAAATACATGACATTTGCGGTTTTGATTGTAGAGCCTAGTATGGCGACATGATATATGGTATCCATGTCGTCTATGATTGATACTTATGATTTGAAGTTGTTTTATACACTATGCACTTATAATAGTATCAAATGATTTATTTTAAACGTACTAAGCATGTTTGGCTATTATAAGGGAAAACCCTATCCCCCGGCTTGCGTTGCATTGTGTGATAGGAACTGGGTCTTATAATAGCTTCATTTTTCTTTATTTAGCATTGCACTGTTTGTTTATGCACTGGTATTCTTGGGAGGAAACCCGTTCCCCGTGTTATACGGCGTGGTCCCTTGATTTACCTAACTTTAAAAATAAAGATTAATAACTGTTTTAGTTCTCACACTAGTCCCATGACTGACCTGGAGTTTATTGTTTTAACCTAAATTCTGGGTGCCCTTATTTTGACACGGGCAGCTAGTAGTTTTGGTTTTGCAGATTTATATTCACAGGATCCTGGTTTACAGCTGGAATGATATCCGGAAAGCTTTGTATCCGTATATCTCTTCTAGTTGTGTATTGTATTATTTTCCACTGCTATGTAATGTATTGTAATCTCTGATATTTCTGTGTAATATTTATTCGTTTATACTCTGTATATTCTTGTATCTGATGAATTGTTGTAATGTACAATGAAATGCTCTCCCGTCTGCGTTCTGTTGTGGCTTGTTCTCGAATTATCCGCGCTTTCCTTTACGGGGAAGTTGCAGGTTTTCACACATAGGAAATCCACCAGTCGACTGATCAAGCAATCTCTGCACACAAAGGCTAGTTTTAAAAGCTTTATATAATTAAATTATTTTTACCAGTCAATTGATGATTTTTAACCAGTCAACTGATTCGACCCAGAACTTATTTTTTGAAGAGTTGCTTCCATTCATGAAGAGATTCCTCTTCATTAATTAAAGGAAATGAACATATCTTTTTATGGAAACTTTTCGTGAAAGATTGCTACTCTTATACTATTATATAAACAAGTTTAATCATGTTTTACATACACCTAATCTCTCCAAATTTTACTGATTTTCTGATCATCATTCTTCTCTCTCCATTTACATTCTTAGCAACTAAAAAGCTCTCCATTTCAAATATTATCGAATCCGTGAATCAATTCAATATCATTTGATTCAACAAGCTATATTCTTCCTTAAATCATCGCATTCAAAGTATACACTCGAGGATCAGATTATTAGAAGGTTGTACTAAAAATATTAGCTATCCGTGTTGTTTTAAGAACACAGATCAGAAGTCAAACTCTTTGTAAGTGTTGAAGACTTGTTTAGTTGCTCAAGCGAGAGGCATCCTTTTTGGGGCTTGGGTGTACTAACCTATTCTTGCGGGTTAAGAGAGGGCGTTGTTAGTGAATTCTGAAGAGGAGCTTTGGGACTGCATGTAGGGCGGGAAGTCCGAACCAGTATAAAACCTCCTAGTGTCTCTTTTACTTTACTTACCGCTTTTATTTACTTGCTATATATCTCGGTAACTTAGACTTAATTTGCATAAACTATTGCACATTATTCAGCTAGTATATCACATATATTTCTGCATTATCTATATAGATCCTTTAAATTGTACACATCGACTTTTTTCAATTGGTATCAGAGCCTGGTGTTCTAGAGATCATAACAACATCCTAGAATAAATAGCAATAAAGAAATATTGTCAACAGATCAGAAAATGGAAGAGCAACAAAGAAGAATCAAGAGAGCAAGGAAACAAACATCTCATAGCTAAAGTCAGATCACAATCGATATGTGTAGATTCATTGCATAAAGATCTTTTATTAGACAATGAAAAATTATTGACAGATTTTAGAACTTTGTGTAAACTTAGTATAGTCATTTTAGCTAAGTTAAAAAATTATGAGCAATAAAATTCCAAATTAAAAGAAGAAGAATTTTTTTAGTAAAACAAGCCAAATGTTTTGAAAATACTTTAGAAGGGCTTGTTTCTCAGAAAGATTTCCTTCAAAAAGAAAATAAGCGACTAGAAGATAAAAACAATGTTCTTTTAATGGAAATCGATCTTTTGCAAAGTAGAAAAAAATCATTAGAAGATTCCTTAAATAATTCTAGTTCTTTAATTTCGTCTCTTGAAAAAGAGAAAGGAGATTTAACTGAAAAGAATTTAGAATTATCTAAAGAATATGAGATTTTGCAAAATGAAATTTCTGACTCAAAAGAAAATTTTGAAAAATTACAGTCTTCATTAGATAATTCAGAATCTCAAATTTTTGGTCTCAAAGCTGAGAATGGTGCTTTAAAAAGAAAGAATTCTGAATTAAATAAGGAAACTATTGATTTTCAAAATAACAAAATTTCTTGTGTCAGTCGCGACTTTGGAATTAAATTTGATAAATGTTCAAATAAGTTCGTGAAATTTAATAAAGGTCAAAATGATTTAAATATGATTTTATCCAGATCTCGACCTTTACATGACAAAAGTGGTTTAGGATATAATCATAGAAATAGTACTAGATATACTTTTATGTACAATAAGAATATCACTGCTAGTACTAATGCACGTCCTAGATGCATTTATTATTCGAATACTTCTATGACTAGAGATGTTTATAATAAATCAAGAAGTACGAAAAAAAATATCAATAAATATTACTTAAGTATTTTGGTTCTTGTAAATTAGAGAAATAGATAAAAATATATCTATGATTATTTTGATTCAGTAGTTAATAATGAAAATTGTATCTTTAAAGGTTCCATTAAACCCTCTTGGGTATGGTTACCTTCCATCTAACCCCTTGTAACAACCCGGAAATTCTGAGCCAATTTAAAAAATTTATTTTGGCTATTTTAATGAATTTTGAATATTTAAAATGATTTATTTTAAATAATAATGACGGAAAATTTATTTTCGACAAAGTTAAAACAAATAAATTTATTTTAATAATATAACGAGCCTGAAATGGCGCGGAAGTTTGAAAATTCAATTTCGAATTTCAAATGAATATACAGAATTCGTTTTAAGCCGGAATTGGACGAAACCAGAAATATCTAAATCTGTTTGACGATATCTTTCTAACGGATGTAAGAAACTGAGATTTCACTTTATAGAGTGTAAGATATGTCCAGTTTAAAATTCAGAAAAGTCGTTGTGGAATTTATTTATTTTTTAATATACAAAAGGCCCTTAAAAATGGAAATTTTGCAAACGACCTTCGTTTTCGACGAAACCACTTTTGTTGGATCCGAGATATCAAATTATTGCTAGGTTTCAAAATTCATAATTTTCTGAGTCAATATGTGAGCGTGGCAAAGTTAAACGTGTTTTGACGGTTTTAGTCAATTTGGATCGACCAGAAAATGGCCTTTTTTCAAACAGTCTCGGAATTTGACGAAATTAATTTTGTTAGGACCGTATCATTAATACGAAGCTAGAAAATATTTTTCGGGAATTTTTAGGGTCCATATATGGCCCAGGTAAATTAAAATGTACGCTCAAATTCAATATATACTGTTTTATATTTTGAATTTGATAAAAACTGATTGTAATAGTTGAATCGGGTTATGAAACATATCCCATTGTGTTCAGAATGAGGGTGATTAGCTAGGGGCGACAGTCATTGGGCTTGATTTGGAGTTCGAAATTAAAAGTAACTTTTTTGATTAAAATAATAATAAATTTAATATAAAAATATATATATCTCCCTTTTCCCACTTAACCCCCCCCCCCCCCCCCCCCCAGCCCCCCGCGTTCATTTCGGATCTAAAAGAAGAAAAAAACGATGCCCTCCAACGAGATCCCGCCGCCCGCCTCCGACCCCACTCCAGCCGCGCCACCGCCTCCATCGAGGACCGCACCGCCTAACCCAACCCCCCCTCTTCTCTAGTGTTGCGACGCTCTCTTTCTCCCCCTCAACCGAAGACTGTGACGCAAGACTGCCTCTCCAGAGCCACCGCAGGCCACAACCGCCACCACACATCACCTGCGCACCCCCCGCACCACAGCGACCTCGATGCCGCCCATTTCTGTTCCCCTTTAACCCCCCCCCCTCGCTAAAAAAACCACTGTAAGTTCATTATTACTTTAATTTACTTATTTTATTTAGTTTGTGTAATTAAAAATATGATTTTGACTGAAATAACCTTATTTCAAAAATACAATCTTTATATATAGGGAATTGAAATAAAAATGCGATTTTTATTATATGGACAACATGTTAGAAGTTGGATCTTTATATACATAACATCGGGTTAAAAATAGAATTTTTATATATATATATAGTAGCGGTATAAAAATAGAATTTTTATCTATATGTTAGAGGTATAAAAACAGAATTTTATCCATATAGTAGCAGAACAAAAATGTGATTTTTATTCATATAGCATAGTTATAAAAATGTGATTTTTATATACATAGAAGCAATATAAAGATGTGATTTTTATATATGTAGTGGATACGGACAACGAAAGTGACAAAAGGCGAACACGGCGAAGATTTTCTACATATGAAGAATCGCGGTGTTTGATTAGCTTCTCGGTGAGAACTCCTCAATTTTATTTATTTTCTAGCTGAAATGTATACTAGGATGCAGACGGTGCTTAGTAGCACCCGACACCCGTCGTCCACAGACCATGGATGACTTGTTTGTTTAATTGATGTGTTGTGAAAGTTGATTGTGTGATGTGGAATGGAATAAAATATTTTATAGTTAAAAATATAATTTTTAACGTGTATATAAAAAAAATATTTATAAACAAATCGGACGATTTTTTATATACACTGATTTGACTGATATTGATTGGGACGATATATTTTACACATCACCCGACTGCACAAATAAAATCTGTGTTTGTTGATTTGAAACCCCACACGGGTATTGGGATGATATTTGACGCACACTAATCCCGATTGTTTAGTTGTATGTCAATCGATGGGTTGATAGACTGTGTAAGCATTAATTATTTATATTTAATGCTTATGCAGTTGTGTGGTGCACTCTGGATGATGGTTGATTATTTATCATTGCTATTATATACATATGTTGTATGGAATATGGTAATTGATTGGGCCTCATTCTAATTTGGAAAATAAAGAATAGAATGAAAATTCATGTGTTTAATAGAGTAAAAATTCATGTGTTTAATAGAATAAAAATTCATGTGTTGAATAGAATAAAAATTCATGTGCTGAATAGAAAAAAATTCCTGTGTTGAATAGAATAAAAATTCATGTGTTGAATAGAATAAAAATTCATGAGTTGAATAGAATAAAAATTGATGTGTTGTATAGAATAAAAATTCATGTGTTGAATAGAATAAAAATTCATGTGTTGAATAGAAAGAAAATTCATGTGTTGAATAGAATAAAATATATATTCATGTGTTGAATAAAAGAAAATTCATGTGTTGAAGAAAATATTCATTTGTTGAATAGAATAACGAAGTTATTGAAATATATAAAGCTGTGTTGATTAGATATGCATCATTTTGACGCGAACGATATTTATATCGATTTTATTCATTTTTATAACGAATATCGAAAAGGAATAGATTTCAAATTATAATGATTTGAAAATATTATCATTTATATATCGATGATATGGAATATTCAATTTTGATTAGAAATTGAATAGGATATTGAAATCATTTTGAAAACGAATTTAAAAAGATTTATAAAATACGTTCTAAAAGGAAATCGACAAAATATATATAATATATATTATATATATAATGGCCTGAAAAGAACGCGCCGCGCTGCGGTAGTTCGCGAATTTCGACCATTGACTTCGAATGGACATTACGGGAGATCCGACCGTCGGATTCTCCTAAAACCGGAACCGTTGGGTTCGTATCGAAAAGAGCTTTCTAACGAATATTAGTGATTTGAAATCTAATGGTTGTATTTGGAATTATGTCCAAATCAAATTTGGAAAAGGTCGCTGTAAGTGCAGTTCGATGGTCGTTGATGGAAATCGACTGTACGGGCCTTGATAAAATTATTAAAAATAGTAATAATTTGTGTAAAATCATAAGAAATGATTTGGAAAGAATTGGGATGAAAAACTCCATATTTGAAAAGATAAAAATAGATTTTTATCGAAATGAACTAGTTTTGAACTTGAATTATAATCCATTTATTTTTAAAATAAATAAAGTGGATTTGAAAAGGGTTTTAAAAAAGTAACCAGAATTTCCAATAATTGAATTGGAATGGATTTGAATCGAAATTGTCTGTAGAATATTTCGATGTTGGACTTTGTGATTATACAGACATTGTTATGGAAATTTGAAAGATATATTTATATCGTTATTTCCAATACGATATTTGTTGGTCGTTGAATTTGATATTGAATATAAGCCGATATATTTTCTATTCAGAGCTTGTATTTAATATCAAATGTGATTTATGGTTTATCGTGAACCATGTTTTAAATGACATTAGTTCTTTAACCCAGTTAAAGACAGGATATGATTTCCCAAGTAAACTAATCATTAATATTGATTTTTGGGAAGATTAAAAACAAGTGGAGTTTTAATGAATCTTTAATTAGATTGAAATGATCGAGAATGGAGTATCACCAGTTTTGCTCCAGGCGATAGTTAAATCTTTAATTAGATTTGAACGTGAAATGGTAATTGAATTTACCGATAACACCATGGTGTTAGATATGAAGTATTACCAGTTTTACTTCATGGGATGAATAGGTTGGGATTGGGAAATTAAAACAAATGATTACTTCAGTAAGGTTCATTAATCCCGACTAGTTTGGATAAACCATAATTTGGTTTGAATTGATATTCAAAGGAAGATTAAAGAATAAATTTGTGGAATTTATCTTTGATAAAATTAATGGGAACCTTTCCCAAAGTATAAGACATATTTGAATAAAAGAGTATTCTGAATTGGAATGAGGCATAGGTTGTGTTTGTGTTACACTTGTTTATTATATACGCGAGTTATTCAGAAATACCGGGTTTATCCCATTCTGAATAATTGATTCAACGATGTGTCGAGGATGAAGACGGTGGTTGAAGACCGGAGGTCTTCACGTTGTTTGGATAATTACTGATGATCTTGATTGGGATGTACACCCAAGAGGAGGGAATCAATTGGTGATCGTCCAGACGTACTTGGAGATCGATGGATATGCGAGGTACAATGTGCCTCCATTTTGGTTCAGACCCAGAATGAACTTGTAAATGGACTATGTGTCTGACATTGGATTTATTCTGTGTGATTGATTTCTATTAAATATATATCTGTTTGGCGGCGGAGAATTTATCCTCTTGCTTAACGCCCTTCTCTGAGACGTACGAGATCAGAGGTGATATATTGATGGATGTCAATCGCATGGAGTGAATTGCCTGTGTGGCATGCCTAAGTGGAAAATGATCAAGGCTTTTGTCGAAAAGAAAATTCTTGTGGTTGATGATCAAAGCACCACCTATGTGGCATAGATTTGTGTAGCGTTGATTCGCGAGCCTCACACCCCAGTTGTGAACCAGAAACGGGAGAAGACCTCAGGGAGGGCATGCGTTTCCTTCTAGCTAGGGTGGTGTCAGTGACCTACCAGCCCTGACATTTATATTATTTTCACCTGTGTGGTTGTTGCTGTTGCGAGGCGCCTTTGATATATCGGTGACTATGTGGAGCCGTTGGAGTCATTTGGCTCATTTATGCCTCAAAGGGCGGGGAAACGCAGTGTTCAAGCATTTTAATCCACATCAGTGGACCGGCCCTGACGATTTAAGGGCTTGAATGAGTACTTGTCCTGAGGCTCGGACTAGAGAGTCTCGAATTCGGTAGAGGACTATCTTTTGCCTCGGTTCACAGATCGAAATCCAACTTCCGATACGTGACTTTGCGTTTTTGATTGCAGAGCCTAGTATGGCGACATAGTGGTATAGGGCACTTATGCCGTCTATGATTGATACTTATGATTGAAATTGTTTTGACACTATACACTTATAGTAATAATAAAACATGAATTTTCATGTACTAAGCATTCTTGGCTATTATAAGGTAAATATCCTATCCTCCGGCTTGCGTTGCATTATGTGATGGGACCTGGGTCTTATAATAGCTTCATTGTTCTTTATTTAGCATTGCGCTGTTGTTTTATGCACTGGTACTCTTGGGAGGGAACCCGTTCCGTGTTATACGGCGTGGTCCCTTGATTTACCTAACTTTAAGATAAAGATTAATAACTGTCTTAGTTCTCACACCAGTCACATGACTGACCTGGAGTTTATTGTTTTAACCTAAACTCTGGGTGCCCTTATTTTCCACACGGGCAGCTAGTAGTTTGGTTTTGCAGATTTATGTTCACAGGAACCTAGTTTACAGCTGGAATGATATCCGGAAAGCTCTGTATCTGTATATCTCTTTCAGTTGTGTATTGTATTATTTTTCCGCTGCTATGTAATATATTGTAAATGTCTGATATTTATTGAATGTATTTTATTCATTCATATCCTATATATTCTTGTATTCTGATGTAATTGTTGTAATAAACAATGAAATATTCTGCTGTTTGTGTTCCGATGTGGCTTGTACTCAACTCAATCCGGGCTTTCCTTACCGGGGAAGTTCGGGTTGTCTCATCTAGGTATCAGAGCTTTGGTTTACAAAGCTCGAGGACAAGACACATTAGAACCATACGAAAGAATTCATCAGAGGTTGGATTAGTAATATCCAATAGGAATGACTCGTTAGAGATAGGATCAGTAGTATCCTAGAACGAGTGTGAAGAGTGATGTTTTTAAAATTAAAGTGAAAAAAAGTTTTGTTTTGAAAATGTTAATTCAATTATTCATATTCGAATATTTATTTGTATTGATTTGGACAATCCAGTATATAAAGATTTTGCATATACGTCTTATCCGCGTGTATTTGAAGTTTTAATATACTGGATAGATATAAAATCACACTGTAGTCGCTTGGGAATGATTCTGATGATGGTTACCCATCATCAGTGTTGTGTTTGAGTTTCGAAAGTGGGATATCTATATATTTCCAATTGACTGGTGTGAGAACCAAAATTAGATAGGGCCTATTGTTGTGATTTGGCATCAAAAGTCTGATTTTTGGACTATGTATCAAAGTTATGAATTTGAAAAGCCAATCAACTAATTGATTGCTGGTTGTGTTGTTTGATTATTGTTTGATTAATTAAATGTTGAACCTTTAGCCAAATTGAACCAAATAGTGAATTGTATTGAAAATTTATCGCATTTGCATGCTTGTACATGTACTTACATTGAACAGGTCATAGCAAGGAGGCTAGAGATGAGGAATAAAATTGTTTGCCCGACAAATAGGTACATGTTTATTGTATTTCTTGGGTTTTTGATGATTTTATGAGCCGACTGGCCAGCTGCTTGGCTGTTTCTTTTTCTTTTTGGATTGGTTAGGGCCATGGGAGGCTATTTGAAATATCCCGAAGCTCCCGGTGCAGGGGAGGTTATGGCGAAATTTTTTGAAAAATTAGGGTGTTAGCCAAATTTTTGAAAAATTTGAAAAGTTCTTAGAAACCGAAAAGTTGAAGAACTTAAGCCGTAATGAAAATAATGAAAGTTGAGTTGGTTTGTGAAACAACTTTTCGCTTCGTTCCTTTTCGGGGACGAAAAGTTTTAAGTAGGGGAGAATGTAACAACCCGGAAATTCTGAGCCAAATTAAAAAATTTACTTTCGCTATTTTAATGAATTTTGAATATTTAAAATGATTTATTTTAAATAATAACAATGGAAAATTTATTTTCGACGAAGTTAAAACGAATAAATTTATTTTAATTATATAATGAGCCTGAAATGGCGCGGTAGTTTGAAATTTCGATTTCGAATTTCAAATGAATATACATAATTCATTTTAAGCCGGAATTGGACGAAACCATAAATATCTAAATCTGTTTGACGATATCTTTCTAATGGAAGTAAGAAACCGAGATTGCACTTTATAGAGTGTAAGTTATGTCCAGTTTAAAATTCGCAAAAGTCGCTGTGGAATTTATATATTTTTTAATATATAAAAGGCCCTTAAAAATGGAAATTTTGCAAACGACCTTCGTCTTCTAAGAAAACACTTTTGTTGGATCCGGGATGTCAAATTATTGCTAGGTTTCAAAATTCATAATTTTCTGAATCAATATGTGAGCGTGGCGAAGTTAAGCGTGTTTTGATAGTTTCAGTCAATTTGGATCGACCAGAAAATGGCCATTTTTCAAACAGTCTCGGAATTTGACGAAATTAGTTTTGTTAGGACCTTATCATCAATACGAAGCTATAAAATATTTTTCAGAAATTTTTAGGGTCCGTATGTGCCCTAGGTAAATTAAAATGTACGTTCAAATTCAATATATACTGTTTTATATTTTGAATTTGATAAAAACTGATTGTAACAGTCGAATCGGGTAATGGAACATATTCCATTGGGTTCGAAATGGGGGTGATTAGCTTGAGGCGACTGTCGTTGGGCTCGATTCGGAGTTCGAAATTAAAAGTAACTTTTTTGATTGAAATAATAATAAATTTAATATAAAAATATATATTTCCCTTTTCCCACTTAACCCCCCTCCCTCCGTTCATTTCGGATCTAAAAGAAAAAAATACTGATGCCCTCCATCGAGATCCCACCGCCCGCCTATGACCCCACTCCAGCCGCGCCACCGCCTCCATCGAGGACCGCGCCGCCTAACCCAGCCCTCCCCCCTCTTCTCCAGTGCTGCGACGCTCTCTTTCTCCCCCTCAATCGAAGACTGCGACGCAAGATCGCCGCTCCTAAGCCACCGCGGGCCACAACCACCACCACCCATCACCTACGCACCCCCCTGCACCACTGCGACCTCGACGCCGCCCATTTCCGCTCCCCTTTCACCCCCCCCCCTCTTGCTAAAAAATAACTGTAAGTTCTTTATTACTTTATTTACTTATTTTATTTAGTTAGTGTAATTAAAAATATGATTTTGACTGAAATAACCTTGTTTTAAAAATACGATCTTTATATATAGGGAGTTGAAATAAAAATGCGATTTTTATTATATGGACAACATGTTAAAAGTTGGATCTTCATATACATAACATCGGATTAAAAATAGAATTTCTATCTATATAGTAGCGGTATAAAAATAGAATTTTTATCTATATAGTAGAGGTATAAAAATAGAATTTTATCCATATAGTAGCAGAATAAAAATGTGATTTTTATCCATATAGCATAGTTATAAAAATGTGATTTTTATATACAGAGCAGCAATATAAAGATGCGATTTTTATATATGTAGTGGATACAGACAACGAAAGTGACAAAAGGCGACCACGGCGAAGATTTTCTACATATGAAGAGTCGCGGTGTTTGATTAGCTTCTCGGTGAGAACTCCTCACTTTTATTTTGTTTTCTAGTTGAAATATATACTAGGATGCAGACGGTGCTTAGTAGCACCCGACATCCATCGTCCACAGACCATGGATGACTTGTATGTTTAATTGATGTGTTGTGAAAGTTGATTGTGTGATGTGGAATGGAATAAAATATTTTATAGTTAAAAATATAATTTTTAACGTGTATATAAAATAAATATCTATAAACAAATCGGATGATTTGTTTATATACACTGATTTGACTGATATTGATTGGGATGATATATTTTACACATCGCCCAACTGTACGAATAAAATCTGTGTTTGTTGATTTGAAACCCCACACGGGTATTGGGATGATACTTGACGTACACTAATCCCGATTGTTTAGTTGTATGTCAATCGATGGGTTGACAGACTGTGCAAGCATTAATTATTTATATTTGATGCTTATGCAGTTGTGTGGTGCACTCTGGATGATGGTTGATTATTTATCGTTGCTATTATATACATGTGTTGTATGGAATCCATATAATTAACATTATATGGTAATTGATTGGGCCTCATTCTAATTTGGAAAATAAAGAATAGAATGGAAATTCATGTGTTGAATAGAATAAAAATTCATGTGTTGAATAGAAAGAAAATTCATGTGTTGAATAGAATAAAATATATATTCATGTGTTGAATAAAAGAAAATTCATGTGTTGAAGAAAATATTCATTTGTTGAATAGAATAACGAAGTTATTGAAATATATAAAGCCGTGTTGATTAGATATGCGCCATTTTGATGCGAACGATATTATATCGATTTTATTCATTTTTATAATGAATATCGAAAAGGTATAGATTTCAAATTATAATGTTTTGAAAATATTGTCATTTGTATATAGATGATATGGAATATTCAATTTTGATTAGAAATTGAATAGGAAGTTGAAATCGTTTTGAAAACGAGTTTAAAACAATTTATAAAATACATTTTAAAAGGAAATCGACGAAATATATATAATATATATATTATATCTATAATGTCCTGAATAGAACGCGCCGCGCTGCGGCAGTTCGCGAATTTCGACCATTGACTTTGAATGGACATTACGGGAGATCCGACCGTCGGATTCTCCTAAAACTGGAACCGTTGGGTTCGTATCGAAAAGAGATTTCTAACGAATATTAGAGATTTGAAATCTAACGGTTGGATATGGAATTTTGTCCAAATCAAATTTGGAAAAGGTCGTTGTAAGTGCAGTTCGATGGCCGTTGATGGAAATCGACTGTACCGGCCTTGATAAAATTATTAAAAATAGTAATAATTTGTGTAAAATCATAAGAAATTATTTGGAAAGAATTAGGATGAAAAACTCCATATTTGAAAAGATAAAAATAGATTTTTATCGAAATGAACTAGTTTTGAACTAGAATTATAATCAATTTATTTTCAAAATAAATAAAGTGGATTTGAAAAGGGTTTTAAAAAATTAACCAGAATTTCCAATAATTGAATTGGAATGGATTTGAATCGAAATTTCCTGCGGAATATTTCGATGTTGGATTTCATGATTATACAAATATTGTTATGGAAATTTGAAAGATATATTTATATCGTTATTTCCAATACGATATTTGTTGGTTGTAGAATTTGATATTGAATATAAGCCGATATATTTTCTATTCAGAGCCTTGTATTTAATATCAAATGAGATTTTGGGTTTATCGGAACTGTGTTTTAAATGACATTGGTTCTTTAACCCAGTTAAAGACAGGATATGATTTCCCAAGTTAACTAATCATTAATATTGATTTTTGGGAAGATTAAAACCAAGTGGAGTTTTAATGAATCTTTAATTAGATTGAAATGATCGAGAATGGAGTATCACCAGTTTTGCTCCAGGCGGTAGTTAAATCTTTAATTAGATTTGGACGTGAAATGGTAATTGAATTTACCGATAACACCGTGGTGTTAGATATGAAGTATTACCAGTTTTACTTCATGGGATGAATAGGTTGGAATTGGGAAATTAAAACAAATGATTACTTCGGTAAGGTTCGTTAATCCCGACTAGTATGGATAAACCATAATTTGGTTTGTATTGATTTCAAAGGAAGGTTAAAGAATAAATTTGAGGAATTTATCTTTGATAAAATTAATGGGAACCTTTCCCAAAGTATAAGAATATTTGAATAAAAGAATATTCTGAATTGGAATGAGGTGTAGGTTGTGTTTGTGTAACACTTGTTTATTATATACACGAGCTATTCAGAAAGACCGGGTTTATCCCATTCTGAATAACTGATTCGATGATGTATCGAGGATGAAGACGGTGGTCGAAGACCGGAGGCCTTCACGTCGTTTGGATAATTACTGATGATCTTGATTGTGCTGTGCACCCAAGAGGAGGGAATCAGTTGGTGATCGTCCAGACATACTTGGAGATCGATGGATATGCGAGGTACAAGGTGCCTCCGGTTTCGTTCAGACCCAGAATGAACTTGTAAATGGACTGTGTGTATGACATTGGATTTTATTCTGTGTGATTGATTTCTATTAAATATATATCTGTTTGGCGGTGGAGAATTTATTCTCTTGCTTAACGCCCTTCTCTGAGATGTACGAGCTCAGAGGTTATATATTAATGGATATCAATCGCATGGAGTGAATTTCCTGTGTGGCATGCCTAAGTGGAAAATAATCAAGGCTTTTGTTGAAAAGCAAAGTCTTGTGGTTGATGATCAAAGCACCTCTTGTGTGGCATAGCTTTGTGTAGCGTTGATTCGCAAGCCTCACACCCCGATTGTGAACCAGAAACGGGAGAGGATCTCAGGGAGGGCATGCGTTTCCTTCTAGCTAGGGTGGTGTCAGTGACCTACCAGCCCTGACATTTATATTATTTTCACCTGTGTGGTTGTTGCTGTTGCGAGGCGCCTCGGATATATCGGTGACTATGTGGAGCCGATGGAGTCATTTCGCTCATTTATGCCCCAAAGGGCGGGGAAACGCAGTGTTCCGACATTTTAGTCCACCTCGGTGGACCGGCCCTGACGATCCAAGGGCTTGACTGATTACTTGTCCTGAGGCTCGAGCTAGAGAGTCTCGAATTCGGTAGAGGACTATCTTTTGCCTTGGTTCACAGATGGAAATCCAATTTCCGATATGTGACTTTGCAGTTTTGATTGCAGAGCCTAGTATGGCGACATAGTGGTATGGGGGCACTTATGCCATCTATGATTGATACTTATGATTGAAATTGTTTTGACACTATACACTTATAGTAATAATAAAACATGAAATTTTCACGTACCAAGCATTCTTGGCTATTATAAGGTAAAAACCCTATCCTCTGGCTTGCGTTGCATTGTGTGATGGGACCTGGGTCTTATAATAGCTTCACTGTTCTTTATTTAGCATTGCGCTGTTGTTTTATGCACTGGTATTCTTGGGAGCAAACCCGTTCCATGTTATACGGCGTGGTCCCTTGATTTACCTAACTTTAAGATAATGATTAATAACTATTTTAGTTCTCACACCAGTCACATGACTGACCTAGAGTTTATTGTTTTAACCTAAACTCCGGGTGCCCCTATTTTCCATACGGGCAGCTAGTAGTTTGGTTTTGCAGATTTATATTCATAGGAACCTGGTTTACAACTGGAATGATATCCGGAAAGCTCTGTATCCGTATATCTCTTTCAGTTGTGTATTGTGTTATTTTTCCGCTACTATGTAATGTATTGTAAATCTCTGATATTTATTGAATGTATTTTATTCATTCATACTCTGTATGTTCTTGTATTCTGATATAATTGTTGTAATAAACAATGAATTGTTCTTCTGTTTGTGTTCCGATGTGGCTTGCACTCAACTCAATATGGGCTTTCCTTATCGGGGAAGTTCGGGTCGTTTCACCCCTGGACCTAAACAAAACAAGTGGGTACCAAAGTATATATATCATATTTTTTGCAGGTACACCACAACAAGGAGAAGGCTATTTTTCGATATCTCTAAATATTTGTGAAAACAAATTCAGTTTTTATCGAAATGCACATGATCCAATATCTTCCAAAGTGCTTTAATTATTTATGCCTTATGATCGATTACTGTTTTATCATGGTTTTATTCTTTTTAATCAATGACAAATGGGGAGAAATATTTCTCATGTTATCTATGTTATATATCATATTTACCATATTTATGTTTCTATGCTATTATATTTTCCATACTATTGGAAATTGTGCTAACATTTGTGAATGCAGGAATCAAATGGTAAGGATATAAAATTATGAGCTAACATATTTGTGCAGAAATTCAGGGGGAGCTATACATTCAGGGGGAGAAATAATAAAGTGTTGTCATCAATCAAAAAGGGGGAGAATGTCGAATAACAAGATTTTGATCGATGTCAACGAATAAAGCTACTATGGGAATCGAATCATAAAGACAAGGTTTTTTAAATATACATATATACATTGAATCGTGTTAGAATTATGTTAAAATCTATCCTCATGTATACACGAATATGCTAATCAAGTTTATATATATATATATAATTTAAGACCTTCAAAAAGCCAGACTGTGCAGGAAATTGCCTACCAGTCGATTGGTAGGAAATCCACCAGTCGACTGGTCACGCAATCTCTGCACATAACGACTAGTTTTAAAAGTTTTATATAATTAAATTATTTTTACCAGTCAACTAATGATTTTTAACTAGTCGACTGATTCATCCCAGAACTTATTTTCTTAAGAGTTGCTTCCGTTCATGAAGAGATTCCTCTTCATTAATCAAAGGAAATTGACATATCTTTTTATGGAAACTCTTTGTGAAAGATTGCTACTCTTATACTACTATGTAAACAAGTTTAATCATGTTTTACATACACCTAATCTCTCCGAATTTTACTTATTTTCTGATCATCATTCTACTCACTCCATTTACATTCTTAGCAATTAAAAAGCTCTCCATTTCAAATACTTGTTGAATCCGTGAATCAATTCAATATCATTTGGTTCAACAAGCTATATTCTTCCTTAAATCTTCACATTCAAAGTATATACTCGAGGATCAGATTATAGGAAGGTTGTACTCAAAATATTGGCTATCCGTGTTGTTTCAAGAACACAGACTAGAAGTCAAACTCTTTGTAAGTGTTGAAGACCTGTGTAATTACTCAGGCGAGAGGCATCCTTGTTGGGGCTCGGGAATACTGACCTATTCCTATGGGTTAAGAGAGGGCGTTGTTAGTGAATTCCGAAGAGGAGCTTCGGGACTGGACGTAGGGCGGGAAGTCCGAACCAATATAAAAACTCCTGGTGTCTATTTTACTTTACTTACCGCTTTATTTACTAGCTATGTATATCGGTAACTTAGACTTTATTTGCATAAACTATTGCACATTATTTAGCTAGCATATCACATATATTTCTGCATTATCCATATTGATCCTTTAAGTCGTACACATCGACACTTTTCAGTAGCGACCTAAGACGAACCACTGGGGGTGTTAGCAACCTTTCCAAGTATTTGAGGACTCTGTATAACATCAAGTTCAGTTGAGAAATGCACATCAAGTTGGAGATCTATTAGGTGTGGGTCTCATTGTATGAGATTTATGAGATAAAGAGTTTAGTGTGTTGAAGGGACCATTGGATTTAGAAACTATATCTGATGTAGCTGATTTTGGTGACAGATTTGACGTCGTTGAGGCTTATTGACTTGTGATGTCATCTTGGAGAGTTCAGTTCATAGAGATGATTTTTGTGCAATTGTGGTACATTGTCAATTTTGTGATGTCGTCTTAAAGGAGTGGTGCTACATGTAGGTATGTGGAAGGAGAGAGATTTATCTTGCGAAATGGATTTGGATTGGCTATGTATTTGAATTGGTGATTGAGAGAATCATTTTTGGCATTGGTGGTGTTGAAATTACTTTGGAATATGCCTTATTTTGATTTCGGATATTTGCAACATTTTGTTGGCAGGCAGAGACATAGTCCGAGCTCGTTAACAAGGTGTGATGGAGGTTGCTTTGCTGGAACCCATTAGGTAAATATTTATTTTTGGTTTATATACCACTATGAGATGTTGGCTTAAGGTGGAGTTCTTTTTGAAGAGTTTTATGTTGATAACAGAATTTGAGTCGAGATGAGGTGTTGCAGATATGTGATTTTGCATAAAGGCAGAGTGTTAAATTTTGGTGATACAAAATCATAAATAGATGGAAAAAATATGCAAAATAGAAAGTAAATATTTTTAATATAGAAATACATAAATTATTGATTGCATTGCATGAGATGGAAAAGAAATAAATGTAAGATTATTTTCTTCCATCTCTACAAAGGAAGAGAATAATTGATTTACTTGCTACGTTTACACCATTTGTTTCCTCTGCAATACGCCTCCATTATTTCTTACCACATCTTAGTAATTTGATTGATGACTCACGTATATTTCACCGTCTATATATTAGGGGTGGACTTCATTGTAAACCCATCCTAGCAAGGATCCAGTGATCCCTAAATGGAGTATCTCTTCTTGTTAAGCCTAATCTGAGGTCTGGATATGTAAATTCTTATTTTGTAATATCTTTTAATTCTCTGATTTGGAATAAAATCTCTCTCATTTGAAAACAAAATTAGAAAGTGCTAACCCGAGTTTTACATATATATACTAGACTCTATTACTTGATAACCTTGAGCTCTTGAAATCTTGATTATCTTTGATACTCATGAGTCCTGAATTCCTTGATATCTTGTATCTCTAATACTGTATAGTCTTTAATATTTATATCATGCACATTTATCCTATATATACATACATACATATATATATATATATATTCTGGACAAGAATGTTAGTATATATTTTATAATCAATAATGTAAATAATTGAAAAAAGGTTGTTGTCATCAAAATTCCATTCTCCAACAATTGGAAGTATTTGGATCATGGATTCTGTTTTGCAGGCTAACTGGTAAAATTGCAGCAGATCACAGTCACAAGTGGGTCTTCAATGAGCCGCAAGAACAAGAGATCAATTTCTTATCATCATGGAATAATCTGTTGATTCAGTAACTTATTCAAAATTTCATTTGATCCCCAAATTTCATGCAATTGTACTAAAACAGTAGTCAGTCTTTATGTCCAATCTGTCTTTGTTAAATCAACATACATGGACATAAGAAGCTCAATTCCAATAGGTGAAATCCTACCTCCAATTATTACAGGAATCTTGTTACATGATTTTGTATTTCCATCCTCACATATGTTTGTTATGTTCCAACGTTGAAGATCATGATGACCCCTAGAAGACTACAGATCAGACTAGGCAGCTAAGCGTAATTGTATGTTCTAAGTCATCTCAATGTTTAATATTGTTGTTTTCTCTATGTTTTCTTTTTGGAAATGTGATTCTGAACATGACTGTTTTTGTGGTCATCTAAGTTTGAACATGTTTGGTTCAATAAGCGATGTGTTCTATAATGTTGGCATGTGTTATGGTCTGTATACACTGAATGGAATTGGTTAGTTGTTTTTTGTTTTGTTTGGTGGTTGTGTATTGTTCGACTATATATTTTTCATTATTGATAAAGGCTCATGAATCTTTTTCATATAAACAACATTGATGTTAGTGACGATGTTTGCGAGTGTTACATAAAACATGTTTACTGGTCATATGAATTAGTTTTGTTCATTCTTGCTTTATTATGGTACCAAAGTAGTTCAGATGGGGTTATAAAGCTAATTGTATTATATATATATTAAATTAGATACGGCCTAAAACTGTTTCTAATGATGAATTAGATACTACTCATTGCCGTAGCTAATTGAAAATTATATACGGCTCCGTATCTAAGTGAAAATTAGATACAACTCATGGCTATATCTAATTCATAATTAGATACGACTTAAGGCCGTATCTAATTGATAAGGAAGCAAGAAATTGATACGGCCTAAAGCACTGTCTAATTGACATTTCTGGTGTAGTGTTCCTTATACATCTTCCCAGTTGTAGTTATACATGGACACTTACCCTATCTGAAACTAGAACTACTATTGAGTTTATTCCTTTATTACTCAACCATGCTAGTAATTACATCATTTACCAAACTTTATTTCTAAGGACAGTTTGGCTCAGGTCCATTTTAAGTTTTAAAATGTAAAAAAAAAAAATCCATATCATAAAATTTAATAAATTATGTCCCTATTTTTGGAAAATCATCATAAAAACAACAAAAATCAAAGTAAAAATTTTACCAAGCTTCAAATTTTAATTAAATACATAATCATCATCATATTCATGCAAGAAAATTAAAATGGATGACTCAAAAACGAAATAAAATAAAAAATATGCACTTCTAGCAAACTTCAGCAACTTTCCAAATAGTTGTTGATATCACAACAATTATATCAAAAACTTGCAGAATTTCATGCAACTTTTGTTGATTTGCATGAAAAAGTTAAATTCAAAGCCTATGTTAATTTATCATCCATGTATTGCAGGAAAACATCAAAAAATGATTAAAATTGCATATAAATGACATATATTTCATTTTCAGCAAAATTACAGAAAAAGACATTATTTGCAAAAATTTCAGATATTTCTGCAATATTTTCACATAATACACAAATATACAATACATTGTAAAACAATCGCAGATATGTCTACAATTATTCAGAATAATTGCAGATATTGCTACAACTATTGTTTCATTTTAATTGCATCAATACACTATGTGAATAGTTGCAAGAACGTCTAGAATTTTCACAAAAAGTGCTAATATTTCAGTAATTTTTTGGACAAAATCCTTCCTTGAATATTTACAATTTTTTGTATTTTTTTTATATAGCAGCGCAAGAAAAACACGAAAGTATGATGCCATTGTAAAATAGGGACCCGACTGAATGATCTTTGGAAATAAGGATGCCTCCCTAAGTTCCACTTATTTCTAACCCACTCCTATTTCCTCCTTTTCCTTCCCCAATAGGATTGCAAGGCAAAGGTGAGTAATTTGGATTTCTTGGAGGACCATACTTGGAATTCATTCTAGTTATAGATGTATTCATCTTCTATTTTTGCATCTTGTTATATTGAGTTTGTTGTAGTATTATCTATTTTGGGGGGATAATTATGATATATTACTCTGATTTGTGATTGAAATGTCACTTTCATAAGATATGTGGTGGCTTATTGTTTGAGACTGAAATGAATAAATGATTTTTGGAATAAATGATATGTTTCTAGATTAAAAATATTTCCGCTATATTTATTATTTTATGCCTTATGAATCTTCATCTCTGTGATATATGTCTTTATATCTACAACACTTTACATTTTTTAGCGTGACCCTACTTTAGAGAATGTTAAGGAATGTGAAATGTTTCATTTTGTATCAAAGTCTAAGATTACAGGATTCCTAAAAAAAAATAGAAGAAAAATATTTTTCTAAAAGAAAGTAGATTTTCAAAACTGAAAGCAATTTTGAAAATAAAAGTTTATCCACTCAAGACAAGAATAACCTTCCTATGGTTCCTTAGAAATATTGAATTTTTATCTTTTCTCTTATGCATTATGTCGGGAGCCCTAAATCTTTCTAAGGTGTTCCAGTTCTCGGCTAGTTTAGTAGATATCTTGAGGCTACGACACCAGGTAAAGAACAAGAGCCTACCCTACACCCACTGATGTGGCTCCTCCTAATCCATCAGCAGTTGTCAAATTCTTTAAGCTTTGTAAGGATTTCTCAAATCTTGGTGGTAGATCTTTTGTCGAGCATAGAGAGTTTTGTTGAGGCATGTACTTAGTTGAGTAGCATGAAGCATATTTTTGGATTGTTGGAGCTCGAAGATCAGAGAGTTCAGTTGGTTGTTTGGCAGCTAAAAGAGGAGGCATCTTATTGGTAGGATATAGTCGAGGCTAAGAGTCGTGATATTAATTGGGCTGGATTCGAAGACAGATGGCGGAGGAGATTCCTATCACTAACTGCGAGGGAATGTAGTGGGAGAGATTTCCTGGATTAAAGCAATAGGATCTAAAAGTAAAAAAAAAAATCAATTCAATAAGCTATCAAGGTCGGGGATGGATCTAGTCAATACATCTCATAAGAAGGCTGTCAGGTTCACAAGAGGATTGAACCAAAAAGGTTAGTGATGACACATGTATCCATAGAAGCAACATTTGGGTCGGTAGTGGGAATGTCTCTTATGCACGAAGACTCAAGGAAGAGGTTAAAGTGGGTAAAGAGGAAGTTTCCAAGTCTACAAGCTCGAAGAAACAATGGTAGTGAAATAAGAAAGGCAATAAGATGGATACCAGAGGGCCACAAAGAAGGAAGATCAAGAAGGATGTTAAGTGCCATGATCGTGGACTAATGGGTCATTAGGTCGAGGATTGTAACAAAACCGCGATAAAATGAAAGTACTATAATTGTGAGCAATCCAGCCATCTTAGTAGAGCTTGTCCTCAGAAGACAGGGTAGGAGGCTAGTGCATTAGTGGCTTAGATGCAGGTCTTAGAGGTAGTTCTGACTAGCGGTGTACCGGAAAGAGGTTGGAAAGTTGTGGTAGAAGGTTTGATTTTTGTTTCTAACTTCCCATTCATACTCTCTTTGACTCAAGGGCATCTCATTTTTTATCTCTATTTCTTTGGTTGATTATTTACACTTGCATATTTCTTTATTTACTGATCCCATAGTTGTTTCAAACCTCATAGGTGGTTCTACACATTTTTCTATATTCGTAGGGGTCTGGAAATTTTAATATTAGGCGCTGATTTTGTAACAATTCCATATTTTCAGAACCAATTTAAAATTTATGAGTTAAGCTATTTTATGGAGTATAGAAATATAAATTGGTTACTTTTGCTAGATAAAATTTGAGAATAATTTTAAAATTAATTTTTATATTTTATTTGACTTAAAACAAACTCAGTAAAATTATTAAATTGATTTATAAGCCTTATATTTGAAAATTTTGAAAATTTGATTTTTAAAATCATCGCATAGCCCTTAAAAAGTGAAATTTTGCTAGTGAGTTCAAAATTCGACGAGACCAATTTTTGTGGATTCAAAATAATAAAACAAGGCTATATTTCAAATTTCATGCAAAACGGAGTTAGTATGTGGCCGTGAGAGGCAAACCTGTTTGGGGCAATACTGACAGTCAGTTATCAAAGGAGCGTTATTGAGATGATCTCGGAATTCGATTTCACTTTTTTTTTGGATTTGTATCATCAAATAATGGTAGAATCCAAAATTTCATAATTTTTGGAGTTAGGTTTGGGCATACAAGAAGAAAACATATGCCAAAATCACAATTTTGAAGCTAATTTGAGCATATTTGTTAAATTAAACGGAAGGTCAAACAACTCGGAATTCGATGATGCTTGATTCGTTGGATTCGTAATTCTGTGTATTATCTCGTGCCCAAATTTCATGGCAAACGGAGATCGTTTTCAGCCGGATGGAAGAAGAGATAAAATCCATTTTTCTCCTTTTCTTTCCTCACTTCTCTCTTCCTCTTCTTTCTTCCTCTTCTCCTTTTAATGGCCTCCTCACTTCCCTAGGGCTACTACCGCAGCTGCCTCTCCCCTCCGCTGACCGTCGTCTCCCTCCTCCTCTTCTCCTCCTTCTCTCTCTCCTACTCTTTCTCTACCAAATTCTAGAAGCTAGAAACACTAGTCGCCCTTCTCCATGGACCCCACCGCAACCACCACCTCCCCGCCACCCCCCACCGCCACTGATCCACCAGTCAAACCTTCCCCTCCGGTGGTGGGCCCCACCTCCTCCAAAATCCTCTCTTTTTTAATTTATCCCGTTTGCAAATAACCCTTCCACTTCTTTGCTCAATAACTTCTTATACGTGCATTTCTGGCCGAGTCCCCACAAACGAAAGTCGTAGATCTCATTTTTCTCTATGAAATGCATATATCAAAATTAAATTTTGAAGTTTGGAGCTTCTCTAAAAATGCGATTGAGTTTGACTGACCTGGAGTGTATTTTGGTGATTTCCCGTGAATACTTGCATTTTCAGGAGAAAGTGCACTAGGATAAAGTTGTCCGGAATGACGTTCCCATGTTTGTGATCGAGTCTGGTGAAGATTGGAGGTCGTATGCTATAGAGTCAGAAAGGTGAATTTGAGTTGCGAAGAGCGAAAAACAGCGAGTTCGCGACAAGAAAATCTTCATAAGAAGTGTCGTGACGATTGGTTTAGTTTGAGTGAGAACTTCTATCTTAAATATTTTGTAACGACCCGTATTCTACACATCATAGGATTGTAGAATATTTATTTCTTTCCCGTGTGAAGTTGTATGGTCATGTAATTTTGGGAAACATTTATTAGAGTCATTTCCCCTGTTCATGATTTTTGTCGATTTTTAAATGACCATTTTGCCCCTAGTTAGTACTGTTTTGGCCATAACTTTTGATAGGGAAGGAATTTTGACCTGAAACCACTTCCATTAGATTTGTTTGATGGTTTCTCTTTCCGTAGAGTGGTCATAATAGCCACACGGACTTACCGTTTGGGAGATATGGCTGAAACAAGGTTTGGAGGGTGAAAAAACTGCTTAACCGGGCCAAATCGGGTGATTAGTGAGTAGGCCCATGACCCATTTCGGGATTAGGGTTAGGAGAGGGCTGAGTTGGTCTAGGATTTGATCCCATTTCAGTTTTCTAGCCTCCACTTAGTCCCCAAGAAACCTAATAATGGCCTCCACCCTCTAAAGTCTCCAAATCACCTCCAAACCACTCCAACTTGAAGAAAAAGAGATTAGCAAGACCAAATCAAAGAAGATCTTCACCTAATCAACCTTGGAGCTGCTGTTAGCATTTGGATTCGCGTCAAATCAGAGAATTATTTCAGATCTTGTTTAATTTGTGGCTAAGGTGAGTGATTAGCTTGCTTTATGCACTAATTGGGGGTTATTTGAGGTGATTAGTGCTAATTAGTGTTTTTAGACGAAAATAAATTCTGGAAAAATGTTTATAAAATCATAAATAATGTTTTAGACCTCTGATATGAGTTTGGGTTAATTTGGTTAAGTTTCGCTAATCGTACCATTAGTTATGCTCACATATGCTTAAGGGAAAACATGTGGTTTTTGGCATGTTTGATCCATTTTACCATGTCATGTTGTTGTTTTGGTGTTTGAGGTCACTTGTATGTGTTGCTATGACCCTTTGGTGTGCTTTGTGATTGATTTCAATAGTTAGAATGGTCGAAAACGCCGTCGAGAGGCGTATAAACACTTGCTGGAAAGTTGCAGGAATTAGTGCAGGAAATCGGATCGGATCGCCCCTACCGACCCGAACCGCCCATTCCTCTTCACCACGAACCGAACCGGATCGCTATAGCGAAGCAAGCCGCGCCACGAGCTGAAGGATCCGAACCGATCCAGTGTGCAATGAAGGACTCCGATCCGAACCGTCACAAGAGAGAGACATGGATCCGACCCGAACCGATGGTGCACTCTGATCCGACCCGAGGTAACAGTCACGAAACGAGACGATGAAGACCACGATCCCAATGATGACGAAAGGGATCCGAACCATGGCATGAAGAAGGCTCCGATCCGATCCGAGGACTGATGCTTGGTGGTTGAGGGCGGCACGAACCACGACATGATGGAGGGTGCGAACCGAACCGAGGTGGTGGACCCGAACCGATCCGATGGGTGGTCACGAACCCGACCCGACCCGAATTGGAGGAAGAGATGATGATCCGAACCGATCCGAAGGAGGAAGATCCATAACCCGAAATGCAAAGGTAGTTCAAGTGGAAGTTCGAGCTCAGGATCCAGACGGGAACCAATGAGTTCACTTCGTGATTGGGCTTTGCTGCGGGACGCGTGCTAAGGAGTTGTCGATGTCTATGACTTTGGATCACTAGGTGTTGGAGGTAGAGAGACAAACTCGGGCTTTGGATATGGTGCGACTAGGGAGCTACCTACCAATGGAGTGGGGTCATGGAAACGTTGGGCGTGATCCCATAGGTATGGCGTTGGTGGTAGTAGGAATGTACATAGTCGTACAAAGTCGAGTTCTGTCGTTTGAGTAAAGTGCTCTAGTGATCGAAGAAGTGGATGTCGTATGCTTTACGCACTGAGTGAGAGATGTGAGGATGGTTGCTATGCTTGATTGTTTGATATACACATCCCCACCCCCGTATATTTACACACCATATGCTAGTGACATCTTAGAGTATTGTACCGTGTAGTACTAACTCTTTGATTGCAGGTCCAGGTTCAGGTATGACTTAGTATACTTGTTATTATTCTGTTTATGCTTGCTACCACTCATACCAGACTGATGTCTGACCCAGAGTTTTATGTTTCTTCTTATTACTCTGGGTGCTCACACGAGCAGACTAGAGACAGGGATAGCTGGTAGTGCGCTTGGTAGATGGACTGAAGACGAGCAGGAGGCTCCACGTATGATATATAGTTATTCTCCCTGTGTCGTGATTGGTATCTACTTTGGGCATTAGTAGCATACCTATTTTGTTATCTTGGAGACAGTATTTTGAAGTTGTAATAAGCTGTATTTGATATTTCCGCTACTCTGATGATGTTAGTTCAAGTTTTCAGCTTGTGCACTGTCTCATCTGTTTTATGTCAAGTATATGTTGGTTATTATATTTTATCCCATGCGTTGTGAGACATATTACAGGTTCTTTATTTGGTTCCTCTTCTTTCTTTCTCTTCTTTGGCGACCGTCCCATGCCAATTGGACATGTGTACAGCGCACAAGTGGAGTAAATGTCGGTTGGTGCGGGGCGGCCGTCACACTTGGTATCAGAGCTCTAGGTTGCGTAATTTACCTAGGGAAAGACACTAGGGAGAGATAGTACGTATATGAGAGCGCGTAATTGTGATTATTTTGGTTTTCAATAGCTATGTATATATATATACTATTAGTAGTATAAGGATGAAGTCGCATTGCACTGCACTGGCACCACTATGGAGAGGGTTAATCGTTTTCTCTTTAACAGATTTGACGATGAGCCGAGGAAGAGGTGCTGGCAGAGGGGCCAATAATGGGAATCCCCCTGACATGAGGGCTATGTTTACCAACCTCATGAGAGAGATGCTTGTGGATATTCAGAGGGAGGCTCCTAATGTCGCCAACGCTGGAGGTGCAGCGGTGCAAGCGCCTAGGGTCGATTTCGCCAAGTTGAGTAAGGATTACACTAATCTTGGTGGAAAGCCGTTTCACGGAACAGAGTCGGCCACGGATGTTCAGGACTGGTTGGATAGCTGTGATCGGATCTTCGATGACTTGGGTATCGAGGATGCGATGAAGAGAAGGCTAGCGTCTCGTCAGCTGCAAGGACGAGCGATGAATTGGTGGAATGCTATTAGGGCAGCCACACCAGAAGATCAAGTTACTTGGGATCAGTTTAAAGCTCGCTTTAGCGACAAGTATATCCCAGCTGCCCAGAAGTCGGAATTGTTTAGAAAGTTCTTGGAGCTTAAGCAGAATGGGAGGGCAGTATCGGATTATGTTGCTGAGTTCGACACTTTGTCGAAGTATGGGTTATCTCTAATCGATACTCCCGAAAAGAAAAATGAGAGGTTCATCACTGGTTTGGATGAATACTTAGGGGAGAGGCTGATTAATCACATCGACGAGACGTTTGAGTCGATTGTGGGAAAAGCTTTGAGGTCAGAAAGTCTTTACCCTAAGCCGAAGACTGGGGTTGTTGCTGCATCTGCTGAAGAGCCAAAGCCGCAAGCAAGCGGTGGAGGCAAGAATAACCCTCAGAATAAGAGGAAGCAGAACCAAGCTAAGGATGGCCAGAAGAAAAGCAGGAAAGAAGTCGAGTGCTTCAAATGTGGAAAGAAGGGCCATTATGCAAGGGAATGTAGGGCCAAGACAGTGGGAAAGAAGTGCTTTAACTGTGGCCAGGAGGGACATTTTAAGGATAAGTGCCCGCAACCTCTGAAGGAGAATCAGATTGTGAAAGCATATGCCATCAATGCTGTTCCTTCTTCGTCGAATGCCCCAACTGCGGCGGAGAAAGGAAAGGGAGTCGTCATTCAAGGTATGCTTTCCATTTATGATCTTCCTGTTAGAGTTTTGTTCGATACCGGGGCTTCCCATTCCTTCATATCTAGTGACCTGGTAGATAGGTTGGGATTGCAACCCGAGTTAGTCGATAGACCATTAGCTGTGACGAACCCGATTGGTGGTTCAACAAACCTCAGTATGATCTGTCGTAATGTGGTCTTATCGAGTCATGGATGTATGTTTGTGATTGCTTTGTTTTGGGCTTTACTGGGTATGGCATTATTTTGGGAGTCGATTGGCTCCAAAGATACGGGGTGGTGGTAGACTGTGAGGGCTTTTTGGTGACAGTTAGGGCGGATGATGGGCGGAGGGTAGTGTTTGGTAATCTACCCTGTGATGGGGTAATGGCTAGTTTTGTAAATTCCCTCGACATCCCGCATGATGAGTTATCAGGTTTGCCCGTAGTTGGCCAGTACCCGGACATCTTCGAGGAAGTGACCGGACTTCCACCACACCGAGAGATTGAGTTTCGTATTGATTTAGTGAAAGATGCCAGACCTATAGTGATGCCACTTCGTCGTATGGCACCACGAGAACAGCGAGAGCTCGAGGTGCAAGTTAGCGATCTTTTGAAGAAGGGATTTATTAGAAGAAGTGTTTCCGAGTGGGGAGCACCAGTTGTGTTTGCTACTAAGGCAGATGGTTCCCTTCGATTGTGTGTGGACTATCGCGAGTTAAATAAGGTGACGAGGAAGAATAAGTATCCTCTACCACGGATAGATGATTTGTTTGATCAACTGGAAGGAGCGAGAGTGTTCTCCCAGTTGGACCTCGCGACAGGATTTCATCAGCTCCGTGTAGCAGCTGATAGTATAGCTAAAACGGTATTTAGGACGCCGTCTGGGTTTTATGAGTGGTTGGTCATGCCATTCGGGTTGACCAATGCACCAGCATACTTCGTGGATCTTATGAATAGAGTATTCAGAGACCAACTGAATAAGTTTGTTCTTGTGTTCGTAGACGATATCCTTGTTTACTCGAGGACAGAAGAGGAACACAAGGAACATTTGAGAATTGTGTTGGAGGTGTTGAGAAGACACCAATTGAAAGCGAAGTTTTCTAAGTGTCACTTCTGGAGGAGGGAAGTGAGGTTCTTGGGCCATGTTGTTTCAGAGAATGGTATTGCCGTGGACCCTGCGAAGGTGGCTACGGTACAAGATTGGTCTGCGCCCAAGAATGCAAAGGATGTAAGAAGCTTCTTGGGGTTAGCTGGATATTATCGTAAGTTCATCAAAGACTTCTCCAAGACAGCGGCACCGTTGACTCAGTTGACTAAGAAGAATCAAGCCTTCGTTTGGGACGGAGGGTGTGAAAAAGCATTCAAGAGTCTAAAGGAAAAGTTGACGCGTGCACCAGTGTTGATCATTCCTAAGGGAAATGAAGAGATGACGGTATACACGGATGCTTGTGGTACCGGACTGGGTGCGGTATTGATGCAAGGAGGTAGGGTTGTAGCTTATGCTAGTCGACAGCTAAAGCCACATGAGAAGAAGTATCCTACCCATGATTTGGAATTAGCAGCGATTGTATTTGCGATGAAGATGTGGAGACATTACCTCTTGGGAGAAAGATTTGAGCTGTTTACCGATCATAAATCGTTAAAGTATCTCTTCTCTCAGAAAGATCTGAATCTCCGCCAGCAGAGATGGTTAGAGTTTTTGGCTTTGTATGATTTTGATATCGCGTATACACCTGGGAAGGGTAATGCGGTAGCCGATGCCTTAAGTAGGAGACATGCCAGCTTAGGGGCAATGTTTCTTGAATGGAAGCAGCTGGAGTATATCGCGGGGTTTGATTTCAGACCAAGGTGCGAATTGGATCCAGTTATGCTAGCTAGCTTGACGATCAGACCCACTTTGATAGAGCGGATTGGCTCTAGTCAGAGGGACGATCCTAACCTATTGGAAATCATCTCCAAGTTAGAGATGGGTATCGATGAGGAGGTGAAAAAGTATGGGCTTGATCGAGATGGATGGCTTCGGAAGAATGGAAAGCTTGTTGTACCCAATGTCAATGGATTGAGGGATGAAGTGCTTAGAGAATGTCATCACTCAAAGCTAACTATACATCCCGGTGGTAATAAGATGTATCGAGACATGAGACAGACTTACTACTGGGAAGGGATGAAAAGAGACGTTGGGAAGTTTATATCCAAATGCATGAATTGCCAGCTAGTTAAAGCCGAGCAAAAGAAGCCTAGTGGGTTGTTGCAACCATTAGAAATTCCCGAATGGAAATGGGAGCAAGTTTCAATGGATTTCATCGATGGTTTGCCGAGGACTAGATCGGGACATGATAGCATTTGGGTAATTGTGGATCGACTGACCAAGAGTGCAAGATTTATACCAGTTAAGTCGAACAGAACTGCAGCTAAGTTAGCAGAACTGTATATGAAGTGGGTAGTGAGATTTCATGGAGTACCCAAAGGCATTGTGAGTGACCGAGATCCGTTGTTTACTAGTGGATTTTGGAAGAGCTTACAAGAGGCTTTAGGATCAGAATTACATCTCAGTACCGCATATCATCCTCAGACCGACGGTCAGACGGAGAGGGTGAACCGTATTTTGGAAGATCTCTTGAGAGCATGTATATTGGATTTTGGTGGATCATGGGATGACCATTTGCATCTAGTAGAGTTTGCATATAATAATAGCTACCAATCCAGTATCGGTATGGCTCCATATGAAGCTTTGTACGGAAGACCGTGCAACTCACCATCATGTTGGATAGAGACTGGCGAGAAGTTTGTGCTTGGACCAGATGTGGTGAGAGAAACTTCCGATAAGATCAAGATCATTCAGCAACGAATGAAAGCTGCTCAGGATAGGCAGAAAAGCTATGCTGATAAGAGGAGAAGAGACTTGAAATTCTCCGTTGGTGACTTGGTGTTTGTCAAGATCTCTCCGTTGAAAAGCGTGATACGATTTGGCAGGAGAGGCAAGTTGGCACCAAGATTTGTGGGTCCTTTCCAAGTTCTCGAGGAAGTTGGGAATTTGGCGTATAGAGTTGGCTTACCAGAGAAAATGGCAGGAGTTCACGATGTGTTTCACGTTTCCCAACTAAGGAAGTTCGTTCACGACTCAAATGTGACTATTTCACCTGATCAGTTAGAGGACTTCGAAGTAGAACCTGAGGCGGTTGAGAACCGCAAGCCGATTCGTATTGTGGGGCATGATACGAAGCAACTTCGAAGAAAGTCGGTGAAGCTAGTCAAAGTTCAGTGGGGCGAGGACGAAAATGATTGTGCTTGGGAGACAGAGGAAAGCATTAGAAAGGCTTATCCAGAACTCTTTGCCTGGTAAGATTTACTTTGCGATTTAGTTACTCCGCATGCTAGGATAGACTTGTTTTGCTTGCTTTGCATGTTTGATGGTTGTTTTATGATTGATAGGCATGCGGGACCCTTGTGTGTGTTTTGATTAGGGAATTTCGGGGGCGAAATTTCTTAAGGGGGGAAGAGTGTAACGACCCGTATTCTACACATCATAGGATTGTAGAATATTTATTTCTTTCCCGTGTGAAGTTGTATGGTCATGTAATTTTGGGAAACATTTATTAGAGTCATTTCCCCTGTTCATGATTTTTGTCGATTTTTAAATGACCATTTTGCCCCTAGTTAGTACTGTTTTGGCCATAACTTTTGATAGGGAAGGAATTTTGACCTGAAACCACTTCCATTAGATTCGTTTGATGGTTTCTCTTTCCGTAGAGTGGTCATAATAGCCACACGGACTTACCGTTTGGGAGATATGGCTGAAACAAGGTTTGGAGGGTGAAAAAACTGCTTAACCGGGCCAAATCGGGTGATTAGTGAGTAGGCCCATGACCCATTTCGGGATTAGGGTTAGGAGAGGGCTGAGTTGGTCTAGGATTTGATCCCATTTCAGTTTTCTAGCCTCCACTTAGTCCCCAAGAAACCTAATAATGGCCTCCACCCTCTAAAGTCTCCAAATCACCTCCAAACCACTCCAACTTGAAGAAAAAGAGATTAGCAAGACCAAATCAAAGAAGATCTTCACCTAATCAACCTTGGAGCTGCTGTTAGCATTTGGATTCGCGTCAAATCAGAGAATTATTTCAGATCTTGTTTAATTTGTGGCTAAGGTGAGTGATTAGCTTGCTTTATGCACTAATTGGGGGTTATTTGAGGTGATTAGTGCTAATTAGTGTTTTTAGACGAAAATAAATTCTGGAAAAATGTTTATAAAATCATAAATAATGTTTTAGACCTCTGATATGAGTTTGGGTTAATTTGGTTAAGTTTCGCTAATCGTACCATTAGTTATGCTCACATATGCTTAAGGGAAAACATGGGGTTTTGGGCATGTTTGATCCATTTTACCATGTCATGTTGTTGTTTTGGTGTTTGAGGTCACTTGTATGTGTTGCTATGACCCTTTGGTGTGCTTTGTGATTGATTTCAATAGTTAGAATGGTCGAAAACGCCGTCGAGAGGCGTATAAACACTTGCTGGAAAGTTGCAGGAATTAGTGCAGGAAATCGGATCGGATCGCCCCTACCGACCCGAACCGCCCATTCCTCCTCACCACGAACCGAACCGGATCGCTATAGCGAAGCAAGCCGCGCCACGAGCTGAAGGATCCGAACCGATCCAGTGTGCAATGAAGGACTCCGATCCGAACCGTCACAAGAGAGAGACATGGATCCGACCCGAACCGATGGTGCACTCCGATCCGACCCGAGGTAACAGTCACGAAACGAGACGATGAAGACCACGATCCCAATGATGACGAAAGGGATCCGAACCATGGCATGAAGAAGGCTCCGATCCGATCCGAGGACTGATGCTTGGTGGTTGAGGGCGGCACGAACCACGACATGATGGAGGGTGCGAACCGAACCGAGGTGGTGGACCCGAACCGATCCGATGGGTGGTCACGAACCCGACCCGACCCGAATTGGAGGAAGAGATGATGATCCGAACCGATCCGAAGGAGGAAGATCCATAACCCGAAATGCAAAGGTAGTTCAAGTGGAAGTTCGAGCTCAGGATCCAGACGGGAACCAATGAGTTCACTTCGTGATTGGGCTTTGCTGCGGGACGCGTGCTAAGGAGTTGTCGATGTCTATGACTTTGGATCACTAGGTGTTGGAGGTAGAGAGACAAACTCGGGCTTTGGATATGGTGCGACTAGGGAGCTACCTACCAATGGAGTGGGGTCATGGAAACGTTGGGCGTGATCCCATAGGTATGGCGTTGGTGGTAGTAGGAATGTACATAGTCGTACAAAGTCGAGTTCTGTCGTTTGAGTAAAGTGCTCTAGTGATCGAAGAAGTGGATGTCGTATGCTTTACGCACTGAGTGAGAGATGTGAGGATGGTTGCTATGCTTGATTGTTTGACATACACATCCCCACCCCCGTATATTTACACACCATATGCTAGTGACATCTTAGAGTATTGTACCGTGTAGTACTAACTCTTTGATTGCAGGTCCAGGTTCAGGTATGACTTAGTATACCTGTTATTATTCTGTTTATGCTTGCTACCACTCATACCAGACTGATGTCTGACCCAGAGTTTTATGTTTCTTCTTATTACTCTGGGTGCTCACACGAGCAGACTAGAGACAGGGATAGCTGGTAGTGCGCTTGGTAGATGGACTGAAGACGAGCAGGAGGCTCCACGTATGATATATAGTTATTCTCCCTGTGTCGTGATTGGTATCTACTTTGGGCATTAGTAGCATACCTATTTTGTTATCTTGGAGACAGTATTTTGAAGTTGTAATAAGCTGTATTTGATATTTCCGCTACTCTGATGATGTTAGTTCAAGTTTTCAGCTTGTGCACTGTCTCATCTGTTTTATGTCAAGTATATGTTGGTTATTATATTTTATCCCATGCGCTGTGAGACATATTATAGGTTCTTTATTTGGTTCCTCTTCTTTCTTTCTCTTCTTTGGCGACCGTCCCATGCCAATTGGACATGTGTACAGCGCACAAGTGGAGTAAATGTCGGTTGGTGCGGGGCGGCCGTCACATATTTAAAGTGAGAGATTCTTGTTTTAATTAGTATATTAGAGTAGTAAATTAATTATGCATTTTAAGTTGCTAAGTAATGCAGCGAAAATTAGTAAGTTGCAAGTTAGAAATTATATTATGTTACAATTAGAACGACATTTAGAACCTTCATGTAGTTAGATTACCCATTGCATGTAATACCCCTTTGGAGTTCAACACTTGAACTATTCACAAATCATTTGCATTAGAAGCATTATACGAATATGTGACACTCGCATTTCATACTCCATGGATGGACACTTCTGGGGCCGTAAATGACATTTGATGATTGGTTATGTTATGATGGTATGGATGAGAATTAATTGATTGACAAAAATGCCATGTTGTTTGTAGTAGTGAAATAGGAGTAAAATACATTTACAAGTTGAACGGCTCGTTTATGTTCACCTATTTCGATAAAATCAATTAGATGAAATAGATGATTAATTAAATAATTGTTTGATGGCTAACCCCACACGGGTCTTGGGATGATATCTGACTCACACATCTCCTTTGTGTGGAATTGCGGTTGATTGATGGATTTATCTAAGCATCAATTATGTGATTGAAGCTCATATAAAAATAAAATGCACATTGGATATCATTTTGGATGTTGATAGCTGTTTACAACTATTGTTGGATATATATGATGAATGGAATTCATATGAATTTATTTATTTGGATATTGGTTGAAATTTTATTCCAATCTGGAATAAATATGAATATTTTTATAATATAATATTTAATGAAGATTAGACTTTGATTTTGATGTCCGATGTTGGATGGACATGAAAATATAAAAATATGAAGCCGAGTTAGGTATATGAACACTATTTTAACTCGAACGAATTTTTATATCATTTATATTCATTTTTATAAGGAATATCGAGAAGACTGAATTTCAAAATATTACATTTAGAAAATATTATCATTTTGAGATTATAATAAAATGGGATGTTCAATTTTAATTTAAAATTGAAATGGAAGTTGAATCGTTCATAAACGAATTTATAAACATTTTATAAAATACGTTTTGAATAGTAGTTGACGATATATATATTATATACATATTTAAATGGCCTAAATAGAACGTGCCGAGCAGCGACCGTTCGCGAATTTCAACCATTAACTTCGAATTGACGTAACAGGAGATCTGACCGTCGGGTTCTCCTAAAACCGGAACCGTTGGTTTGTATCGGAAATATCTTTCCAATGAATATATGAGATTTAAATTTGAACAGTTAGATTATAAAATATGTCTAAATCACTTTTCGAAATAGGTCGCTATGGATGCACTTTGGTGGCCAATATTGGAAACCGACTGTAAGGAACTTAATAAAATTATTAAAAATATGAATAAATTATGTAAATTCATAATAAATAATTTGAAAAGATTTTTGGATGATATATTATACATTTGAGAAGATAAAAATACTTTTATCTGAATGAACTAGTTAATAACTCGAATAATAATCCAATTATTTTTAAAAATAATAAAACGGATTTGCAAATGGTTTTTAACATAACCTGAAATTCCAATGTATAAATTGGAATGGATTTGAATGGAAATTACCTTTGGATATTTTCGATATTGGATTCCGTGATTATACATATGTTGTTGTGGGAATTTGGAAGATATTGATATCGTTATTCCAATACGTTATTCGTCAGTTTTAGAATCTGGTATTGAATGTAAGTCGACATGATTTCCATTTAAGATCTTATGTTTAATATCAAATTGGATTCGGGTTTATCGTGAATGGTATCTTAAATAATACCGTTCTTAAACCCATTTATTGAAGGAACAAATCTTTGAATTAAGGTTTAGAGAAGTTTTCCAGTTATTTAATTAAATTGGAATTGAATGGAATTCGAGTTAAAAAAAATTGAGATAAGCTTCTGTGAAGGAACGCAATTACTATTTATGGAATTTAAAAGGCTTCGCCACTATTCCACTTATAATATTAGTCTGATCCGAAAATGTATATCGATCATAAAATTTTTAGATTTCCATGAAGATTACATATTAAATGGAAGATTATTTTGGATTTATTGTGAACAGTTTTTTTTACATGAGATTAGTTCTTTAAACGAAGTAAAGGCGAGACTGATTTCTAGAAGTTGAATAATCATTAAATAATGATTTTTGGGATTAAAACTGAACTATATTTCTAATGCATCTTTAATTAGATTGAAACATAAAAAGGGGTAATAAAATTTACTGAATTTGAAAAATGATCGAGATGGAGTACCTCCAGTTTTTACTCCACGCGATAATTAAATCTTTAATTATATTTGATACATTAAGTAGCAATTAAATTTACCAATAACACGATGGGTGTTAAATATGGACTACCACCAGTTTTTCTCCATGGGATGAATAGGTTGGGCCTGGGATACTAAAATGAATAATTACTTTGGTAAGGCTCGTTAATCCCGACTAGTTGATAAACCTTAATTTGGTTTAAGTTGTGAAAAAGTATTATAAAATCTTTTGAAATGATTCCCAAGAATATATAATAAAAGAATATTCTAGATTGGAATGAGATGTGTGCTATCTTTGTGAACTTATCACATAATTATAAAGATGCGCCGGTTATTCGAAAAGACCGGGTTTAACCCATTTTGAATAACAATTATGATGATTAAAAGTCGACGATGAAGACGATGGTTGAAGACCGGAGATATTCACATCGAATCGATGATTATTGATGTCTTGATTGTGCTGGTCCCTCGCAACAAGGTAATAAGTGGTGGTCATCCAAACGTACTTGGAGATCGATCGGATACGCGAGGTGCTCTCATTGGACATATGAGATGAGGAATAGGGTGCCTCCGGTTTCGTTCAGACCCAGAACGAACTTGTAAATGGATTGTATGTCAGACATTGTATTGTGTGTTATATTTGTTAATCTTTGCTAAATATATATTTGTTTGGTGACAGAGAATTTATTCTCTTACTTAACACCCTTCTTTGAGACGTACGAGCTTAGAGGCTATATATTGGTGGAAATCATTGGTATGGTATGGATTGACAATGTGGCATGCTAAGATGCAATGATCAAGGCTTTTTGTTGGAAAGTAGTTCCTTATGGATGATGATCAAAGCACGGCTTTAATTAGCATCGCTTTGTGTAATGTTAATTCGTGAGCCTCACACCACGGTATGAGTCAAAAATGGGATGAGGGACGTTAAGGAGAACATGTGTTTCTTTCTAGCTATGGGTGATGTCATGGTATGGAGCCCAAAAAATTTATTTATGAGTATGATGGATAGTGAGGTTCCTCGTGAAGCTGACTAAAAGGCTCAAGTGATAGGTCCGATAGGATAGAGAAACGTATTGTTCAGGAACTTCCAATCCACAAAATTAAGAGTGGACCGACCCTACTGAATCCCAGGGTTTCTAAGGGCACGATCCTGAGATATGTGCTAGAGTGTCTTGAAACCGGTGAGGTTGATCCCTTGCCTCGACTCATAGATGGAATCCAATTTCCAATATATCACTTTTCGGTTTTAGTTGTAAACCAATATGGCGACATAATATATGGTACATATGTCGTCTATGATTGATACATTTATATTTGAAGTTGTTTATCACACTATGCACTTATAATAATATCAAAAGATTTCTTTTAAAACGTACCAAGCATGTTTGGCTATTATGAGGTAAAACTCTATCCTCCGGCCTGCGTTGCATTGTGTGATGGGACCTGAGTCTTATAATAGCTCCATTTTCCAAAGGCATTGCGTCGTTTGTAAATTGTTTTATGTTTTAAACTAGTATTCATGTGGAGTAAACTCATTCCGTGTCATACGACGTGGTCCCATGATTTCCCAACTTTTAAAGTAAAGATTTAATAACTGTTTTAAGTTCTCACACCAGTCCTATGACTGACCTGGAGTTTATTTTTTTGGCCTAAAATCTAGGTGTCCATATTTTCCACACAGGCAGCTAGTAGTTTTGGTTTTGCAGATTTTATTTAATAGGATCCTGGTTTACAGCTAGAGCTATATTCAGAAAGCTTTGTATTTGTGTTTTTCTTTCAGTTGTGTTAGTTGATGTATTCCCATTATGCATTGTAGTTATAAATTTTTATTTTCATTGCTCTGTAAATTATTCTTTGATATTATTTTTCCGCTGTATATTATTTATTCCTACTCTAATATTCTTGTACTTTGATGTATATTGTTGTAAAAGCAGTGAAAAGTTCTGTCGTTCTGCGTTCAGATGCGTCGTGTTCTCATACAATCTGCGTTTCTCCGCCTCTTCGGACATCGGGGGATTTCGGATCATGTCAACTTGGTATCAGAGCTTTGGTTTACAAAGCTAGAGAACAAGACACATTAGAACCAAACGAATGAATTCATCAGAGATAGAATTAGTAACATTCTATTTAAGAATACTCATTGGAGATAGGATCAGTAGTATCCTAGAATGAGAAACTCATTACTAGAATCAAATGAATTCACCACTACAAAAGTGGGCATATTCGACACTAATTTGTGTGCGTTGCATGAAAAGTGTGGCGAAAGCTATGCTTTATTTGATCTTCTGCAACAATATTCATATGTTGTTGCATTAGATGTGAATGCACTGTTGCAGTTGGAATTCTTGTGATGTGACGTGCAACATCAAGTTCAAAACATTGTGTTACACCAGTTAAAAATATACCTCATCAATTCACGCCCTCATAAATTAAAAATCACGACCGTTCATCCACATTGATGAATCCACGTTTCCCTTCCCTATTTCCTGCTAAGATTTTCATTCCCGCTACCACAAAACTTCTTTTCACTTCATTCCCACCAAATCTCATATTCCCACCCAAGTCTAATCTGTCGCACCCTAAATTTCCCCAAACCCTCAAATCAAAAAATCTAGTGATTTATAAAATATTTTGAATCGAATTCTAGGTGCATGTCAAATGCCTTACGGTGGTGTAGATGATGGCGAGAACACTTAGGCAAGCCAGCGACCCATGTTAACCAACATCCAACTAAGCGGCTCCATCTGCAGGAAGCCTTCATCTTGGCGAACGCGACAACTAAGGCTCAAGACTTCAATTTATCTCGGCAACTGTGGCTATCAGGTAGGGAAGGTATCATCTAGCTCCAACTGTTGATTCAAGTATTAATAATTTGGATTTTATATGCTTTGAACTTTAAATTGTTATTTACTGGGGGAAATTTAGTTACTTTATTGTAGTTTGTATTATTCGACAATTTGTAAAATGATTCAGTGAAGAAGAACATCCATGATTTAGTTACTTCTACAGTCTACAGTCTATAGTTAATTGAATAATTAAGGCAGGTCCCTACACCTTTAACTTTAAGATAATTATAATGAAACAGTGGAAACCTAGAATGAATTTCACTAGAGACTGTTTCTCTTCGATTCCAATTTGGATTAAATTACATGATTTGAGTTTGGAGATGTGGAATAAAGATGCATTCACTCTTGGCAATCCTATTCGAATGGACTCGAATACAGTGAAAGTGACCCCTTGTAACGACCCGGGTTTTGAGCGACTTTGGTTATCGACGTAAGCTCGACGTCGATAACCAAAACATCGAAAAATCCCGGTAATTAATGAAAGAAATTATAAGGTGAGAATAGATAAGATAGAAACTCAGAATAGAAGAAGAAGAACACAACATCAGAGTAACACGAACCTCACAGCGGAACGAATAACATATAATAGATAACATAACTTTGAAATATAACAGTTATGTATACAATAGCACTTATCAGAGTACAGCACTTACAACACAGCGGAAATAACTATAGCTATATGATCCTGAAGCCTCCTGCTCCAGTTCTTCAATGTATCTGCAAATCCCGACTACTTGACTGCCCGTACAAATTTAGGAACCCAAGAGTTTAGGGAAAACAACAAAGTAAACTCCGGGTCAGTCATGGGACTGGTGTGAGTAAAACTGTAATAACCCGGAAAATGTGAACCAGTTTAAAATTTTTAAATTAGGTTATTAACAAGAAATTTGAATGATTAAAATAGCCTATTTCCATAAAATATAGAATTGTGTATAATATGGTCGTTTGAAATTTTGAATACAAACTAAGTCTGACTGTGCAGGATGGAAAATATAACGGATTTTAGTGGGACCAAAAATATTTAAATCTGTTAGTCAATACCTTTCTAACGAATCTGAAGAATCGAAGTTTCATAACGAGATTCAAAAGTTATGGCCGAATGAATTTTCAGAAGAGTCGGTATATAGAATATATAGGCCTGGAAAATGGATATCTTGCATATGGCCTCGGAATTCGACGAAACCACTTTTGTTGGGTCCGGGATGTCAAACTATTGCTAGGTTTCAAATTTCATAATTTTTAGAATCAATATGTGAGCGTGGCAAAGGAAAACGCGTTTGACCAGTTTCTGTTGAATTTAATCGACTGGAAATTGGCCATTTTTCAAACGGTCTCAGAATTCGACGAAACTAGTTTTGTTAAGACCGTATCGTCAATACGAAACTAGAAAAAAAAATTCTGGAATTTTTCTAGTTAGTATGTGACCCCGGTAATTTGAAATGTACGTTTAAAATTCAATATAAGGATTTAAATTGTAAATTCAACGAAAACTGATTGTAACGATCAAACCAGCTTACGATACATATCCCATTGTGTTCGGAATGGGGGTAAAACGCTATGGACGACAGGCGGTAGGCCTCGTTTCGAGGTCGGATGTAAAAGTCAACCCTTTTGCAAAAATTTAATAATTAAATTTAATCGAATAACGACGCTGCAGTTCGTAAATTGAAATCGTAACTTCAAATGGTTAGTGTGGAAGATCCGACCGTCGGATTTTCCCAAAACTGGAATCGTTGGATTCGTTTTGAAAAGATCTTCCTAATGATGTAAAATTTGTGAAGATCCAACGGTTAGATTTCCCGATATATGTAAAACAAATTAAGGGAAAAACAGCGCCAGTGACACGAAACGACCTGAAACGTCGTTTAATTAAATATGGCCATTTTTAAATAAATAAAAATGGCGAAAAATTGTTATAAAATATTATAAGCAACATAGGTTGCAAATAAACCAATTGGGCTTGAATTGTTTGATATTTGATGGTTGTATGTGTATGACATGAAAATAACATTAAATAACTGAAAGATGGATGTCGAATAATATAACCATTTAAAGAATCGATTTAAATTCTAATGACGTGAATTATTTGAAAAGGCCGAGCTAACCCTCATTTCAAATAATTCATCGAGCGATTCGAATTGGAAAATGCCAAGACGATTCAAGACCGACGATCTTCGTATCGGTTGGATGGGCGCTACTGAGGTTCCTAACCGGAGTAGCTACCGGAAAGGGACGGAAGTAGTAGCCGTCTGAACGTATATGTTGATTGGACGGATATACGAGGAATTTGACGCCTCCGGTTTCGTTCAGACCCAGGACGGACTTGTAAATGGACTGTGTGTCTGACATTGGATTTTGTTCTATACTGATTGATCTCTGTTAAATATATATCTGTTTGGCGGCGGAGAATTTATTCTCTTGCTTAACGCCCTTCTCTGAGACGTACGAGCTTAGAGGTTATATATCGATGGAAATCAATCGTATGGAGTGGACTGCCTATGTGGCATGCCAAGATGCTGTGATCAAGGCTTCTATTGCAAAGCAAAGTCTTGTGGATGATGATCAAAGCAAGGCCTACGTGGCCTAGCTTTGTGTATTTCGTAGATTCGCGAACCTCACACCCCGGTATGAGTTAAAAACGGGATACGGACTGCAGGGAGAGCACGACGTTTCTTTCTAGCTATGGTGGTGTCAGTGACTTACCAGCCCTGACATATATATCTACTTTTCACCTTTGTGGTTGTTGGAATGCGAGGCGCCTCGATTATAGGTCTGTAAGGACCGGGAAACGTGTGTTCAGGAATTGCCAATCCTCTAACGTAAGTGAGGACCGGCCCTGAAGCATCCAGGGGTTACCCAGTGTGCGTAATCCTGAGGCATTTGCTAGAGTGTCTCGAAGCGGAGAGGAGCTTGCCCCTTTCCTCGACTCATGACGGAAATCCAATTTCCAATACGAGATAACGGATTTGATTGTAGAACTAGTATGGAGACATAGTAGATGGTAGCTATGCCGCCTATGATTGATATTTATGATGCTATTCGCTTTAAAACATATATGCACTAGTAATAATATCAAATGACTTTGCTTTATACGTATCAAGCATATTTGGCTATTATAAGGTAAAACTCTATCCTCCGGCTTGCGTTGCATTGTGTGATGGGACCTGAGTCTTATAATGGCTTCATTCTTTCTAAAAGCATTGCGTTGTCTTAAAAAGAATTTACTTTGTTTTAAATGCACTAGCAATCACTGGAGTAAACCCGTTCCGCGAAAGTGGCGTGGTCCTATGATTTGCTATTACTATTGTTTAACTGTTAAATAGATTCCTCATACCAGTCCCCATGACTGACTCGTTGTTTGTTTCACTTTGCAAACGCGGGTGCCCTTATTTTCACACGGGCATCCTAGTACACAGGTGACAGGTGGTTTTTGGTTCTGCACTGCTGCATAGCATGCACTTTTGGCTCATGGCGAGGCTGACTTCATAGAGACGACTTAGATATTTTCCGCCATTACTGTGTTTATATTATGATTCCGCCACTGGCGAAGCAGACTGATTTACTTTCCGTATTTCTCACTATATGTATATGTATTCCGCCTTCGGCGATGTAGACTGATACTCTTATTATGTCACTGCATGTATGTATTCCGCCTCTGGCGATGATGACTGATCACTTCCCTTTCTTTTTACTAAGTATATCCCACGTTATGCTATTCTGATATTCCTACATGTTGTGATCCCGCTGTCATATCCATGTAAAATTATTTTATTTATTGTTTCTGCTATTATCTGTACTCTGCTATGATGATTAATGTGTTATTTCCTAATGATTATCCTTAATACCGCCCCTCGGATTTTGGGATCGTCACAAAAACAGTTTAAACAGGTATATGGACAAGTAAACGATATCTCATAAGACCACGCCGCAGAACGGAACGGGTTTTTCCCTTATGAGAATCCAAAATATCTTTATATCAAAAACCTTTTGATATTATAATAATGTCTATGTACAAATAGATATCAACTAGCAGAAACGCTTTCATCTCACGTTCTACATATATAGTATACAATCAAAATCGCAAGCACGTATTGGATAATGGATTTCCAACTATGACAAGGTATGGAACCACCTTCCGATCAGTGTACTCTAGGAACGATACACTGGAGTTCAACAAGAACATCTTGTAACTCAACCACACATGACCGACCACTCATTTCGCTTGAGTGTATCGAATGTACATCACCAACAGTTGGGATCAGCAACCGTTCCCGTATATATATGGGACAGCATTGATAGATTTAAGAAACAAATGAATATTCACTAGATAGGTGATTATACACCCTACTTCGGTGCGACCGACTTAGCCATGCTGCCTGCCCGATTTCTGTCATTACCGGATGATGAGGCTAGAAGCTACGCTTTATCATTACATCAGATTCACTTCGAATGCTACATTGTCAAATCCATCGAAATCACTAATTGACCTTTACAACAGTACATTACGTGTTAGCTAAAAGAAGTTTCCTTCTCCGCTTCCACTCTTGGTACGGTTGAAGAAATCAATGTACGTGATCGTCTGGAAATACTCTGTCAGACATCCATCTTCATTCACTTAGAAATGTCACATCGTCATACCCGCCAAATCACAAATTGACTTATCCAAAAATAACACGGGTATACAGCTAAGAGAAACGAATTCCTCCGCCACCAAAGGTGAATACGTTTGAACAGATCAACTTACGTGATCCATTGGATATACTCTGTCAGACCTTCGTCCATACAAGTTGTCCTGGGACTGGACAAACCGAAGGCACTATTCCGTATATCCATCTTAGTCACTGTTATCTAAGACTTATACAACAGCCCTTGCATTTTACTCCGTCTTCAATTATCTTTGGCATATATGATTCGCGACGCTTATGCCAATACAGAGTGGTTCTATGGATAATAATCCAACCGGTCTCTCCATATTAACAACGTTAAAATGGTCAAAAACTTCGATAGTCTGTGAGTTAACTATCAAAGAAAACAAGTGTGCAAACAACGATATTATTTCCAAATGGAAATTATATCGAACAAACATCATTTAACATAAATCTCTTTAGTTCATTTATTTACTTATCTCCTGTTTCCCTATATTCTAAATTCTTATTTTTCTTTTATCAGAAAACATTTCTGATTCTCGTTTGGAAAACATTTCCAAAACTCCTTTACGATCAAACCTTACCATTTCTTAGTTAAGAAGGAAGTCACTCAAGTTGGGGTATAATTACCTCTCAGACCTTAACTGAACAACGTTATAACTTCGAAATGGTCAAAGCTTATCTTTTAATCTTTAACAACTTCTTTACGCCTTTCTCGGATTCAATTTTACTAATCCACTTCTATATTTAAAACATTGGTTATAACGATAACGTTATAATCCCTCCTTTCGAATTATCTAACTTTAATTATAACTTCTATTCTTATTAGTGAATAATTAACCTAACACTTATTTATTTAAATATAAATAAATCTCTATTTAAACACTGGAAAGTATAAGTACTTTCCCGAATTCGATATAATCGAATTTGTCGATTAACTCTCTTCAAGAAATCTCTATTTGATTAACTCTTCTTCGAATAACCTATATTCGATAATCTCTTCTCGAATAAACGATATTCGATAATCTCTCTTCGAATAACTAATATTCGATGACTCTTCCTTTTCAAATATCTCATGTTTGAAAATCTCACTTCGATTAAGCTATAATCGATAACTCCCTTCGATGAAACTAACATCGATAACTCCTTTCGATGAAACTAACATCGATAACTCCTTTCTCCTTTCGATGAAACTAACATCGATAACTTTAACTCGACTAACTTAACTTGACTCTACTAACTCGACTTACTTGGTTCGACCAATTCGATTCGATTAACTAGGCTCGACTAACTTGACTAACTTAACTCGACTTACTTGGTTCGACCAATTCGATTCGATTAACTAGGCTCGACTAACTTAACTCGACTTACTTGGTTCGACCAATTCGATTCGATTAACTAGGCTCGACTAACTTGACTAACTTAACTCGACTTACTTGGTTCGACCAATTCGATTAACTCCTATCGAATAACTAATATTCGATTAAACTCCATTCGCTTGACTCTAGATCGCAGCGATCACAATGGTTACGCCTGACTCCCTCAGGAAACATCTGACCGCCGTAGGCTATTTACAGCCCTGCGAATTACGCTAGCAGTCGTACAAGATGGCAACTTACCCTGAATACTATGTTTGACTAACTCTGTCTCAAATAACTATATTTGATTAACTCTAGTTCGTTTTAACTCTAATCGATTAACTCTAACTAATTAACTCCAACTGGTTAACTCTAACTGATTAACTCTAACTAGTTAACTCTATTTGACTAACTCGACTTGACTAACCCCTTTCGAATAACATATTCGATTAACTAACTTTCGAATACCATATTCGATTAACTAACTTCGAATACCATATTCGATTAACTCCTTTCGAATGTCTATATTCGATTAACTAACTTCGAATACCATATTCGATTAACTCCTTTCGAATGTCTATATTCGATTAACTAACTTCGAATACCATATTCGATTAACTAACTTCGAATACCATATTCGATTAACTCCTTTCGAATACCATATTCGATTAACTAGCTTCGAATACCATATTCGATTTCTCCTTTCGAATGTCTATATTCGATTAACTAACTTCGAATACCATATTCGATTAACTCCTTTCGAATACCATATTCGATTAACTAACTTCGAATACCATATTCGATTTCTTTATTCACTTTATAAAGATTTCCTTTTTAACAACGTTTTATTCATTTGAAAAGATTTACTTTTTAACACGTTTATTCATTTGAAAAGATTTACCTTTAAATAACGGTTCTACACTTTAAAAATGACTTCCTTTTTATGATGTTTCCTTTCCAATTCTATTTGTAAATGGTTTACAAATATTTCCTTTTCAAATTTATTCTTGAAATATTCTAACTCCTTAAATTCCCGGAAAAATTCGCCATAACCTCCTTTGTATCGGGAGCATCGGGAAAATCCCCAAACTCGCCACACAGGCCTTTCCATTCAAAAAAAAATGTTTTGAATTTATTTCCTTTCAAATATCTCCTATTTATAAATATCTCTTATTTATAAATATCCTATTTTATAAATATGCTATTTTCAATATCACTTTGAAAATTCCCTTATCTACATTCCGGTATGTTATGGTATTTTAACATATCAAATTACGATGTCTAATCTCGTCCATACACACACAATCAACAACAGGTTATAATTCACATCATATATCAAAATATATGAAAAACAATAAAATAACTGTTGAGGAATCCAGTCGGATACCTCCAACCTGTTTCCCTGCATCCACAGATGTTACACAATATGATTATCATCACTTTCAGTTCAATATAAATTATTCTGATAGCAGAATCAATATATAAATATTTAACGGTTTATATATATATAATTACATATATATAAAAAAAATTCACTAACTAACTAGCAGTTCAATCAATCAACCAACACACAGCAATCAACAGATGATTAACAGTTCTGAGAATACATTATAAAAATATAACTGTTCAGAGTTGGTGAGTTTTACTCACTTTGGCAGTTCATCGTTAAAGAACGATAAACTGTCTGTTTGATTTGAATCAAACAATTAAATTCACCGTAAATTCAAATGAGCTCCAATCCACTTCTAGTCAGCTTCATTGTGAAGCTCTCGTCCATACGGTCCCAACGCAACTTACGGTTCGTGATTCTGATTTCATATGAATAAGTTATTGACATTCGAAGTTTATACACTTTTAAAATAAAAATAAAACTTAATAAATTTTCCATTTTGGGCTTAACCTGAAATAAGGCCCGTCAAGACAAAAACCCGGACCCGCCACTTTCTACTCCATCTTCCTCGATGTTATTCCGCACTCCAGAAACAAACACCGGCCATTTCCCCAAATTCGATCCCCATTTCTTGCCATCAACACTTCATCGAGTTCAAAACCAACACTATCACTCACTTCCTCTTCAATCCCTCTACCTAACCATCCTCTCAAAGAAATGATCGACGCCCAAATTCCAGTTTCCGTCGCACAGAACTGCGGCATCCCTACTGCAGACGATCAACATATATTTCCACGCAACACCTCAGTTTCTTCCCAAATGATGCCATTTGATCTCAAGAACTCAGAAACACAATCTAATTGACGAATCGAAGCCCAAATCTCCTTCAAGGTTTAACCCTAGTTCTCGCTGTACAAAAACCAGCGTCGACCAATGATGAACCGAACCCATTCTAATGTGTATCAATATGAAGACAAACATGCCACGAGCTCACAAAACCAAGTGTCGTGGTTTAATGATTTGTGTATGAATTGTTTGTGAATTTACAAACTTTTGATTTTTCTGTAGGAAGAACTAGAACGGCGGAAAAATGTCTGTTGACCTTGGAATTAGGTTTTAGAAAGTTAGAGTTATTTTATAGGGAAAAATATATTATTTTAATATTCTATTTTTAATTCATTTTTAAGCCAACGTTATGGGTATTTATTGTAAAAAAATCCTACAATTACATATGATACCCAAAAATCATGAAAATTGACATGCACCTTCAGTTCGACATTACGGTCCCAACGAAACTGGTTTCGTCGAATTCCGACTTCGTATGCTCACACAGCGTATTTTTAACTGTCAAAATACTGACTGTTTTCCACTCTAAAAATCCGTACAACCACACAGTGACTCTAAAAATCACGAAACTGGAAATCTAACAACTATTTGATATTGCGGATCCAACAAAACTAGTTTCGTCGAATTCCGACTTCATTTGCAAAAGTGGCTATTTTTAACGCTCTAAATAGCCTATTTAAATATATAAATATATTTAAATATAATTAAATTAAATATTTAAAAATTAAATATTATCGTCTATATTCACAATGGAATACCGTACAGCTCCAGAATATTCCTGTATGTATTTACAACTCGATATTACATCATCAAAGTTATATCGATGTTCAATTTCTATTTAAATCCTTATTTAAAATGTAATTAAATCGTTATGGTCAGGGCGCTGCATCTCTGAGAATTTGATTTGGACATAACTCAAAATCTACACGACGAAATCCCGATATTTCTCTTCCATTAGAAAGATATCCTCCACCAGCTCCACACGTTTCTTGTTTCGCAGAAATCCGATTTAAAACGGACCCTGTACATCCACTTGAAGTCTAAATCGCCAAATAGCGAACTGCCGCGTCGTTACGCGCTCTATTTTAATTATAATATAATTATACGTTCAAACGGTCGTCGATTGAATATACTCGTCAATATAATTCAACTCTAAGCTGAATTAAATCTCGGGGATGACCCCGTCTATATTATATTGTAAATCCACTATTTTTGGTTATTCCTGAATTTAATATATTATTCAATTTATTATTTTAATTAAATATTCGCCATTATTTAATTCCACGACCATTAAATTCCTTTAATCACCTTTTAAATAATTAAATAAATTAATTATTATACCTCTGCAAATGCAGGTCATTACACCCCTTTAAATTGTGCAAGAATTTTGCTTGAAATTGATGTCAGTTTCACATACCCTCACATAGTTCAGGGCATCAGCTACAGTAGAGAAGAGTTTGAAGTTCGTGTGTCATATGAGTTTAAGCCAATACCTTGTGATAATTGTACTGTTTTCGGGCACAACACTCGAAACTGCACCGTTGTTTTCTCGAAAGTTTGGCATAGAAGCATGCTGCATGTCATCAAGCTCAATCGTAGAATTCCTTTTGTTCAATGGATTCATGGTTATTTAGAGCGGTTGGGTTGAATGCTAACTGTTTGCTTCTTCATCTCTTCAGCCTTTAGTAAATCCCTAGTTTTCCTCCTTAGTTCTTCTTGTCTACCTATCTCTCTATCTACCCTATTTCGCCGCTTGAAACAAGTGCAATGTCTAGTTTTTCCAGTATCATTTGCAGTTAGGTTATGTTAAGTCCAAATTTTGGTGCCATCTGGTCGCATGTATAACTGATGGTTGTTTTCGGTCTTTGTAAATCATCTCTCTGGCTTAAACAAGTGAAGCAGCGTATTTCGTATAGTTATCAATGATGGTAAATAAAAGCCGTAAATCAAGAAAAAATTTCGAGAGAAAATTTCCCATTGATGCTAAAGACTACAAGTTATGTGAAGAAGTTGGTGAAGGTGTCAGCGCAACTGTATATAGAGCCATATGTATTCCTTTTAATGAAGTTGTAACTATTAAGGTTTTAGACCTTGAAAAGTGCAATAACGACTTGTTCTGTTCTCTATAGGATGGAATCTGAAGGGAAGTCCAGACGATGAGCTTGATCGATCATCCCAATCTGTTACGCACATACTGCTCTTTTACTGCAGACTACTGTCTTTGGGTTGTGATGCTTTACATGGCTAGTGGATCATGCCTTCGCAAAATGAAATTTAATTATCCAGAGGTCTTTGATCAACCTGTTATTGCAACATTGTTACTTGAGGTGCTAAATGCTTTAATATATCTTCATCGTCATGGACATATTCATAGGGATGTAAAGGTTGGAAATATCTTGGTTGATACCAACGGATCAGTTAAGCTTGCTGACTTTGGAGTCTCAGCTTGCATGTTCGATACTGGGGTTAGAAAGCGCACCCGAAATACGTTTGTGTGAACTCCATGCTGGATGGCCCCTGAAGTGATTCAACAATTGCATGGATACGATTTCAAAGCAGACATATGGTCATTTGGCATAACTGCATTATAACTTGTGCATGGCCATGCCCTATTTTCTAAGTATTTATTCTTAGCAACGAGTTGCAGAGATTGAGGACGAAAAATGCCCAGCTCGAGCGAAAATCAGTGCTTTATCCAACAAAGAGGGAAGGATATAGAAAGATAAGGCACCAAAGATGTAATCTGCACATGTAAATATCCCAATCGTCGAAGCTGCAAATTTTACCTTATTATCTTAGAACAATTTTCGAGTTCTATGTTGCATCAAGCAACCATATGTTAGCTTGGGTCTTTTACTTGTGCTTGATCACATATCCACTCTTGAAGAGAAGCTAGCTTGTTCTTTCAAGTGTTGTTTGGCCAATGTTCTTGATTAATTATGGTCCAAATATGAGGTACTTCTTTTTTTCAATGTAAATCTATATCATACCATTTTATAGTTCCATGTCAGTTGCTTGGTTTTTTTCCCAAATCACTAATATAGATGCTATAAAGAATTTGAGATTATCGATATCTATCTTGATTGATCATACTAGACTAGATAGATTAAGTTGATAAGCACCAAAAAGTAAAGGGTGTGTCTCGATTACAAGCTAAAATGTTAAACTGAAATGTAATATGGCTTCGACATCTCAAACACTATAAATATATTGATTTCCAGTTCTTGTTGACCATTTGCATTCACCTAAATCTCTACGCATATAATTTAAGCGTGTATTGCATGCACAAGTGTATTACTTGTATTTTTAATACTTATTTCAGCGCGTATATGTAAAAAAATTGAAAACTGCGAATTCAAACCTTAAACACAATTACCCTGCATACATAATGAGTACAACAAACCTAACTTTAATAATTCTTTGTCCAGGTTATTATCTTATTTTTTGTTCCCTTCTCATATTACTATATCCATTCCATATCTCTAAATTATGTTCTTCCAATTCACAATTCAGCTAACAGACAGTGTACATTTGTTGTTAACACTGTCTTTATGCCATTATTTTTACCATCAACAAAATTTGAATGGTTTGATAATGTGCATGTCCACACATATGGACTTGATAAGACCACTTATTTATAAAGAAGACAGTTGATACAATATTCATATACTGTACACCAGGTTTAATGCCACTACACGAGTTCTCATTTTCCCATCGCTCTACTTAATTCATAACAACATATAAACCATTGAATTCCACCCTTTACCTGTATATGATCACAGGCCTCATTTTAGTCAACTTCATATATATAGATCCACTTAATGTTCAAGCAAGAAATGTTTTCACCATAGATAATGATGGAAGCGCAAGGTATGAATAATTCACATCGTTATTTTCATTTTCCCCTTAAATTCTTTATGCGGTTTAATCTGGTTATATCCATAAAATTTATGTGGGAACCAAGCTTATGAGTATTTATTTTCAAAATAAAATCTTAATTAAATACCAGTGTATATTTGCACAATACAATTGATATTTCTATATCGGTATCATATATAATAATGACATTTCTATATTTACTCAAGCATCTTGAATTATCTTGTGATCTTACTTTCTATATCCTGAAATATTCCAAGAGGTCAAGCTGGTGGTCTTACTTTCTTTGCCCTAATTCAAGAGAGATTGGAGTCTGGTTTATATTGCAGAAGTTAACTTGAAATCAAATTGTTAGTCTTTTTTGTCTTGCCTAAATACTCCACAGTTGCAATTTTGTACATTGTTCGTATCAGCATCATGTGTTACTGTAAAATTCCTTTATTCTCTGTATTTATGTAGAACAGCAAGTCAAACTAGTTGATGTTGCTATGCACAATAAGTTCGACTGCTTGCGGACAGGTGATGATGCTAAAACAAATACCAATTTTGATCCAGATGAAGACCACATGTTAGTGGAAGATGTAAATGTTGTTAGTTCAAGCTCAGAGGACATTCTTCTATGACGGTGAGTCTGGTGCTATTCCGTACCTCGGCAGTAAACACTACGATGGTGAGATCATATTTTCGACATGTTTCATTTTATATTCACAATTCATTAATATAATGTGATTTCACAATTTATATAATCCTACTGTTTTGTTCCTTAATGCAAAAACATTTTGTGCTTTTTGTGGTAACTGGTAAACATATGAAGTCTTGTTCTGTAGGGCATGGTTATGAACTACTTGGTAAGTTTTACTTGTTTTTTAGTTTCAATACCATACAAATTTAATATTTACCTGCATTAATTTTTGGTAAGATTTAGATTTGTTCACTTCTTGCAATGCAATATTGTATTCTTGTCAATGGTTGATCAGTAAAGGTGATTTTTTCCTTACGGTTACTTTGTTTCAAGTATCTTAACATCACGTGACACCAGGTATGCATAATTCACATTGTCGCTAATGTTTACATAAGTCATGTACAGCGGTTTACAGGGCTTTAAACATCATAAAAGTGTTTCATATCAACACTAAAAACAACACTAAGAATACATGTAACTCATTGTAAGGTTAATCATGTTTTTATTCAGTTGGCTTCAGGTTATTTATATGTTTATCTTTAATTATCGTTGTTGTGATGATGGTACCAAGCAACACAGGTTATATACCTTAATGTGTATTATAATAATTTTCAGGCATATGTATTTTTCTACATACAATATTAGGTACATGATAATATATTTTTATACTAACATTGAATTTCCTTGGTCTGAAATGATTTCATGCTGGATCCATCTCTTGGGGAGTTCATTCTGGCACATCTAGATATAAAGGTTCATGCACCATACTAGTATTTACAAGCAACTAAAACTTGTTGCATGATATAATTTTAAATACACCAATTGTGATGCTTAAATGTGTCTAACTGTGTTATGTAAATCTCTTAGCAGGTACCCAAGAAAGGCAGATATACTCCGTGAATGAAAGAAATGCCAAAAATTGGGATGGGCCAACTGCATTTCAGTACATAAAGACAGATAAAAAGTTGAGAGTGAAATCTTTTATCAAGGTTGTGAACTACAGTCGCTTCATGATGATGAGGTATACGCTTGATGTAGATTTGAAGGATGTTGCAACTCTTCTGACGAAGGATAAGAAAATTGAAGCTTGCAAGGAGGTGAAGAAGCTCTTCGAGGAGAGGTTCAAGACTGGAAAGAACAGGTGGTTTTTTTAAAAAGTTGAGGTTTTAAATGTTTTACCAATTAATGCTTAGTATTTGTGGTATGGAGAATTGGTATGGTATGTAGAATATTTTTGATGGTTTGAATGTGATGATGAATGTTTTGGATGGGTTTCTTCTATGTACAAAATTGGTATTGGAATTTTTTTAAATAAAGCGTTGCATTTGATTTCTTCTAATGTAGCATTTGCCTTCTTTTGTTGTTGCATTTGCTTTTTTCTGATGTAGCATTTCAAGATAATGGTGTTGCATTACATAATATAGTGGTGTTGCATTACATAAAATATTATTAATTCCACATGGCACGTGGACCCCATAACCGACATGGAGTGTGACACGTGAGCAACTGACGTAGCTCCGCTATAGTGACCTGGCAGCCATGCTCTAACTAATGCTTAAGGCAATGCTGAATTGTATTGCATTACATGTAAATAGTGTTGCATTACGGCTATAATGCAACACTTTCTTTCCATGGCAGTAGATGGGCAAAAGCATTGCCTTAGAGGGCTAATGCAACGGCAGCGGATGCCACGCCCCCTGGTGTTGCCTATTTGAAAAAATGGCCTATGGCAACGCTTTTTTGATCTACGGCCACAGAAAAATAGTGTCGAATGAATACATTAGAGATAGAATTAGTAACATTATGTTTAAGAATACTCATTAAAGATAGGATTAGTAGTATCCTAGAATGAGAAACTCATTAGAGATGAGATTAGTAATGCCCTAGAATGAGCTTAGACTGACATATTTATAAGTAACATATTTGTGATTATATATATAATCCTATTTAGAAAATATTATTTTTGAGTATATAAAAGTTATACATTTAGAAAATGTATTAACCAATTGATTATTTGTGTAATTGCTTGATTTCCTGTTTGATTACTTATGACATCTGATTTAAATAAATTAGACAAAACATTCGGCAATTTTGGACATTGAATATACGAAAAACACTTGTTATTTGTTTAGTTGAGTTAAGTTAAACTAAATTGATAAATAAGTTCGAATCAGACATATATATATATACATATATATATATATGCATATATTTGTTAAGCAGGCTATTGATTTGATGCTAAGTAGAGAAAAAAATTGTATGACCGATAAACAGGTGCACCTTTATGAGTTGGTTGCACAATTTTATTATCTGTTACAACTTCTGTGAATGATTTGGATGCGATGTGATGGTTGTTCTGTGTGAAATTTAAAACATACGCTATAGGATAGTAACCAATAAACTATGGACTACATCGCATAGCATACTACTGAAGATAGCATAACATATCATATTCCATATAGGCATTTAGTGCTTATGTGAAGAGGTTTGGATTACCATATTAACTAGATGCTTGTATGTCGATGAATTAATTACAGGTTGTACTTAGGACTGATTATGGACGTAATAACCTATAATGGTATATTGCAGAATTTAATAACAAACCCTACACAAGTCTTGTGATGACAAAAAAATACGCACATCATGTCTCACTTGTTTTAACTACGGTGCGTGGGTATAGGGGGAGCAGTGTATATAAATCATAATGGGTGTGCACAATTGATTTTTATGCGATATATTGATTTATTGGGTGCCTAATATGACCCAATAAAATTTTCAGATCAACCTGTACAAAGGAGGTTATGGCAAAAAAAAATTCAAAAATTTAAGGTGTTAGCCAAATTTCAGGGAAATTTACAAGTTCTCTGAAACAGAAAAGTTAAAGAACACAAGCCAGAATGAAAGTTGAGTTGGTTAATTAAACGAATTTCAACTTTGTTCTTTTTCGAGAACGAAAACGTTTTAAGTGGAGGAGATTGTAATAATCTGTATTTTCAGAACCATTTTAAATATTTGGTTTAAACTATTTTAAGGAATATGGAAATATAAATTGGTTATTTTCGCTAGGTAAAATTTGAGAGTAATTTTAAAATTAGTTTTTATATTTTATTTGACATAAAACAAACTTAGTAAAATTATTAAATTGATTTATAAGCCTTGTATTTGAAAATTTTGAAAATTCGATTTTTAAAATCATTGCATAGCCCTTAAAAAGAGAAAATTTGCTAGCGAGCTGAGAATTCGACGAGACTAATTTTGTTGGATTCATAATAATAAGACAAGGCTATATTTCAAATTTCATACAAAATGGAGGTAGTATTGGCCATGAGAGGAAAACCCATTTGGGGCTAAATTGACAATTAGGTTACAGGGGAACGTTACTGAAACGATCTCAGAATTCGATTTCACTTTTTTTTTCAGATTCGTCGTCAAACAATGGTAGATTCCAAAATTTCATAACTTTTAGAGTTAGCATTTGGGCGTACAAGAAGAAAATATACGCCAAAATAGCATCTTTGAAGCTAATTTGAGCATATTTGAGAAACTAAAATGAAGGTCAAACGAACTCGGAATTTGATGAAACTTAATTCGTTGGATACATAATTCCGTGTATTATCTCGTGCCTAAATTACATGGCAAAAGGAGATCATTTACATTCGAGCGATCAGATGTAAGAAGAGATAAAATACCTTTTCCTCATATTCTTTCCTCACTTCACTCTTCCTCTTCTTTCTTCCTTTTCTCCTTTTAATGGCCTCTTGCCTCCCCTGGGGCAGCTGCTGCCGCTGCTTCTCCCCCCGCTGACCGCCAACTCACTCCTCCTCCTCCTCTTTCCCCACCTCTTTCTCTACCAAAACCCTAGAAGCCAGAAACCCTAGCCGCCCTCCTCCATTGACCCTACCGCCGCAGCAACCTCCCCGCCACCCCTCGCCGCCACTGACCCGCCAGTCAGGCCTTGTAACACCCCGTAATTTTAACAATACTAAAGGAGGTTAAATTAAAGAATATATAATTTAATATTCAGAATTAAGGGAAATACGCCATTGCGTTCCTCTCGAAATTGTGGTCCAGATAGACATTTGGTTTGTGTAAAACGAACATTGTATAAAGAAGTTATGAGGGTTTGAAGTTTATATACGCACAGAAGAATTATATATATATAATCAAAATATCAGAAAACAGTTCAAAATTCGAAAAGAAAATAGGTGGCAAAATTCCCGCTCTAGGGAGTCAACCCCTCAAGATGGGTGTCGACCCCCCAGAGGGGTGTCGACACAAGGGTCGACTGCCCTAGGGGGTGTCGTCCTCCTAGGATGAGGTTGAAGTCGAATTTTTGAGGCTGGCAGCTATATATAATGGCTCATTTCTCTTGTTTTCTGTACTGGAAATCAATGGAGGCCAATTGTTGTCAATGCCTAGACTGATTCAGACCCTTTTCTTCTTCTGCAATTAAATATTTGAGATTCAATTGTAGATCTATTCTTCTTCTATTTTCTAATCCGAACACTGTGAGTTTCACGTTACTTTTAGATTTAAATGATTAAAAGAAAAATGATATGACTATAGTTTGGATCCATTCCTATGAATGAATTATGTTTTGAATCTATGACATTCTGAATTAGTTATGACTTGAATCTCAATCCTTATCATATCGGATCTATTGTAACTTGTGAATCTATGACATTCGGACATAACTATGATGTAGATCTTAAAGCCTTTATTATGTTAGATCTAATTTTGATTTTTAGATCTAGCTTATTATTTAGATCACCTTATGCTTATCATATTAGATCTGAACTAGTTGGACATCTAAATTATTATTTAGATCTTATCATACTCATTATGACATCCTTAGTATGATAGAAATAGTTCAATTATCACAAGTTCACTAGATCTATTCTTATATGTCCACCTTATCACTATGCCAGATACGATTACGTCAGTTACGTTAGAATAATCACTTTTATCTTCTTCCCATCACCTTTCCCTTTTTATTGTTTATGGCCAGGCTACTTTCTAGCCTAGTCATGCCGTCAATTATATGCGAATGCGTTAGTTAGAGAATGGGGGAAAACATTACAATTGGCATAACTTGAATGATGCTTATGGACATGAATTTGGACCTATAATTCACTATGAACATAATTGGGGAAAAAGGGGCATGAGACCTATATATACTATATTATAATTACTGAGTTCGCAATCGAGCTCTCACAAGCCTCCTTGAATATTTTACACCTATCTAAAGCTCAAGCGTCACATTTTGCCGATTTTGTCTTCTCGAACCCTACCTCCTACCCACTTCCTGCCCGTTCACCTACCTTCCATCCCAACCCCATACCCTTCTCCTCTCCAAACGATGTTTACTCCACGTTCCCCCAATCCATGAAACGCGTCTATCACCCTGCTTCTTTCTCAATCGTCCATGGGCAGCTATTCTCAATCGGCGGTAGGTGCGTCAAACCACGATAGTTCGTTCCATCCCCTCTTCTACCGACCTCCATTCTCCGATCTTACACTGCTTCCATCTTCCCCCTTCCAGCCCGTGGTTATCAAAATCTGTCTCAGCAGGCCAGATCGTGTGATTTGTCAACCTCATCCACCGGCAGTAGCAATTAAAGCCAACTGGTATCTTCCCATCGTTATTCCTTCTCTTCTTACCCCGTCGACGGCGTAATTGAGGTAAAATCAAACCTGCTGCAACGACTGCCAATTAGTCCTAAATTTTTTTTCGCTGACATGCTTTACTGGAAATAACCACCATCGCCTATTTGGGATTTCTCTACGCTTATTCACCAGCGGTTTTCCTCTTTACATACAGTTGTTTGGAAACGCTGCTGCTTTAGCTACATTCAAATCTATTTGTTGTTTACTGGAAGCGTTTGGAACCACTTCCTTTCTATTTCAACATGTACAGGTATTGATTTTCTGTCTAAGCTGAAATTTATAGTCGAATGCTTTTTGTTTACTTGCTGTTTGTGTTGGTATATTCTACGCAATTTAAATACTTCTTAATTTTAGGTAGTAATTATTCATGGTTTTACTAATACAAAATTAGCATTTATTTTTTCTTACCAAATGTTACATGTTATGTTTCATTCAGATTTAAATGTCTACTTTTCTAAAAATAGAATATCAACAAGTCAATTGAAAAAGATCAAAACTCGGCACCATTCTTGGTAATTTTTTAATGTTAAAATTTTAGATCCAACATGATACTAAATCTTTAAATCTGATTTTTTTTATATGTAATGTGATAATGAATCTTTTGATTTGATGATAAAACTAAATTCAAAATTCACCCTACTGATCTTTGAATTTGATTCCATGCGCTTCACTATGCTTCTTTTCAACAATGCACAATTTTTGTGTTTACCTTAACTACTTTTTATTTTTTATTACATATTTTTCGTATTTTCATTCTTGCTCAACATGTTTCAGTATACGTACTTGGTGAACTACATATTTCAAAGCATGTTGTGTTCATAGATACATACACTTTATTCTTATCAAATGATTTATGGCTGAAACCCATGTGCGTAACATGTGTTCGTTCTAAAAATCTATAGTTCATGCATGTCTTCCAATTTTACTGTCATAATGATCTTAATTCTCTTTGTTTTTACTAATACTAATTTATTCGTGGTTTTACTAATACTAAATTAGCATCTATTTTTTTACACTACCTACTGTTACAAGTTTTGTTTCATTCAATGTGGTTATGTTTTTCTAGATGAACAAATATGTATGTACAAGTTTATTATTCCATGCTATTTGACAAAACTGAATAACTGTAGGCTTTAAATGTGAAACTTCCATGAGGTAGAGAGTCTAAAGTACATAATTGTGTCCAAGGAAAATCGATTACTCAAAATAAAATTTTTGTAGTATCGTTATTACAACAATAGTTAGAATTTATGTAATTGGAACTCAGTATAGAATACTTTGTTGTATGAATAGATTTTATGTATTTTCATTCTTGCTCAGCATGTTTTGCTATACGTACTTGGTGAGCTACATATTTCTAAACGTGTTGTGTGGTTTTTTCGATAATGTGATGTTAATGAATTTATAGTCATTTTATGTAAATGCTGATGCATCTTTATTTCCTCGATTAACAAGGAAATGGGGAAAGTGTGAGCTTCGCCAAATTATTAACTATACACCATTGCACAATTAGTATTTCATTACCTGGAAACGTGTATGATTAGATTATGGTATATATATGTATATATATATATGTATATATATATATATATGTATATATATATACATATATATATATACAGACACACTGAACTGGGTATTAATTGTTTTGAATGGGGCAACTTTGTTTGGTAAATATTATGTAACTAAGCACGCACGTGTTAGTAAGATGAATTTTTTGCAGCTTTTTCTATTCGCTTCATATTTTAATAAACTAAAAATTCATTTAAGTTAACAAATTCAAAACAATTTTCTAGAGATCATTTTGGGTATTTCTCCATTCATGCATATTGATTGCATTGTTTTTTTTTTGATAGATGTCAATGTAAATTAGAACATGGACACCACTGTCAATTGACAATGGTCAAAATTTCCTTATATTATTGACATATAACAGTTTATTGCATACAAGGCTCCATGCTATAATATAAGGAATGATGTACTTCAAATTTTTAGGTATGATTAACCATCTTCTCCTTCATCTTGAGGATCTGTTTTTAACGTAGCGTTGAGTGGTTGTCTTCAAAATAAGGTTGTTAAAATTCATAAATACCCTTTTTTGTTAAATTTTGGACTTTTGGAATGTAGATCCAACATTATGTTTATTTTTAATGTTATACTTATCATGTTCATTATGACCCAAATAAAACGTATTCCGTTTACTTTGTTTGAAATTGCTCCATGGTTTTAAGTAAACAGGGGGAAAAACATTCATCTTCTCCCGGTTTCTTTATTTACATATCCAAATTCAGCTAAGGGACTGTTAAACCCATTATTTTATTGTTGTTTTTCAATGTTCACTAGGATTGCTACTTTATTGCCATTTATGGCATGGCTGGATTATGTTTTTGGCTACTTATTGGTTTCATGCATATAACCTTTTTTTAATTCCAGTCATTTAAAAAAAGAATTGTTTGTATAAAATATTAATTTATTATGGCTTTAAGTTATAACTAAGCTGCTACCATGGCCCATTATTTGTTATCACACATTTATTTACTTAACTTTTGAATATTAGATAGTAAATTACTTATGCCACCAAAGTGTTTAGAAATAGGTCTGTTGTGATATGTTTGGGTATAAAGGATGCGATTATATGAACTTTATTTGTTTGTGTAATCAGTGTATATTTTGTTTGGATACCTTACCATTGGTGTCAAATAAAATAAGATTTTATCAAGTTCATGATTATGTATTATATTTGTTTGGGTAGGCATGCAAGTTTAATTTGATTAACATTATTATCTTAGTTATAGAACAAAACTATTGAATTATTTACCCTCTGTGATCATTCATGTCAAGAGATGCAGCCGGGATCTCACTAAATAAAAATGTGATAAACTTTACCAAAATAGTCTATATGATATGAGTCATCTAATTAATTAAGGATATCTACTATAGAAATCTATGAAGCCCAAATTTTATTATTATTTCCCACTTTTAAGGCAATCAAGGTGACAACAACATGATCATTCGAATCTGCCAAAATTGTATTCGGCTTCACTAAGTGAATATTGTCGTTTGAAGTTCATAGAAATTATGAAATGTATGTTTATGTCATTATGGCAACGGGTTCAAGTTCAAAGTGAGAAGTGGGAGAGCATACTGTTATAAAATAAAGCAGATTATGTCCAAGAAATTTCAAAATAAGCAATCTCAACATAAAGAAAATTGAAATTTCAAAATAATCAATTTCTATAGCCATTAAGATATAAAAATCTTTTCGCTTTTTGTCTATGCATTGCGCAATCTTAGTCTGCATAATATATTTGGATGCAGGGAAATTGTTTCTTTCTATTTTCCTAATGCTGCATATTTGTATAATTCTTTATAATCCAAATATTATTAAAAAAATTGGTTACTGTATTTTTTGTTATTTATTCAGGGGAAACAATTTTTTGAGCAATTTCACTTTATCATGGCATAATGTTCGAGGCTGCATAGGTTACAACATCACTCAGGAAGGAGAAAAGAAGCCAATCAATTGGAAATTCTACAAAGCTGTGTTCTTCTATCCCCATCTTGATGCTTACTGGCTAAGGTATTTTCATCAAATGATATAACAACAAAATTTTAGCACTGATGGTCAAGGTTATTGATGAATAGAGAATTAGATCTGGTTTGAGATAACAAAAGGAGACAAGCGTGGGAACTTCTCAACGATCTTGACCATGGGAAAACCGGAAAGCGGTGCTAAGAGATGAGCAGCTTCCTTATGTTGGTGGATAAATTGGATGACAGTTATTACATAGTTTGCTGACTAACGTGGATGCAAACACATTTACAGTAACGGTGCATACATGAAGACTTATGCTGAAATACATTTTGGACTGGGCTTATAACTCTTTTCAGATGTTTAAATAAAGTTGTGTTAGTTATGTATTTGCGTATAGTTCGTGTATATTTTGTACCATGTATCATTCTGTTATGGAAAATGAATAAAGATCAAAATTTCAAAAGCTAACTATATTCATATTAAATGGTCTGATAGGCTAAATTTTCGTAATGACGAATTTAAACAAGTATGAAAGGAGTTTCAGTAATCCTCTTAAAAACGTTTTTTCTCCAATGAAAGTTGAAGTTATGGTTTACTCTCTGTGCAGATAATCCATTGCAATATTTAAAACACTTAAATTTTAAATGTTTAGTTATTCAAAACTTCAGTTCAGTTTGTTGGTTATATATAAAATTACTTGACGATGGTTATAAATAGTTATAAATATAAGAATTAATAATTCATAATGGTTATAAGTGAATTATTTTTATGCACGATGGTTCATATCAAATATTGCTATAGTGAAAAAATATTTTTATGCAAAAATATTTTTATGCACAAAGATTCATAATGGTTTTAAGTACTTTGAGAATTAAACTGTAATTCGTATTAATGGAAGAATTAATAACATATTAATTTTCTTTCATGTTAATAAATATATTTAATTAATTTATAACCAGTTAATTATTTTTATTTATTTCGTTTTATCACATTTATAATGCAAACTCTATGTGGTAACATGTAACATGAGGTGCTTTATAAATAACTATAACTTAAAGCTATCCATTGTACCCATAATTGAATTAATTTAAAGTAGAAAAGATCATATATCAAATGTAATTTCTATGCAACAAATAAAAAATATTAATTGCCTTTTAGTTTGATTGATTACTATGTAAATAATTTGGGAATTGTATTCTAATTCCGTTTAATTAGAGAATTAGTTACATAAATATATTTAGCTCTGACCTATCAATTTAATAATGTGTTATAATAAATCTTTTTATTTATCTTCTTTTACTAAGAATACGTGACATTTAATGTACATAGTACGATGCTGAATTAGGTGCATCAAGAAGTGTTTTGTAAATTTAAAAATGTCTCCTCGACATGACAAATAAATGCACCAAAGTAAAATAGTAATTTTATTTTCTTAAATACTTTACTTGGAAGTTATAAGATTAGTTAAATAAAATCCTAAATTTTAAGAATAAATGTAGCGGTAAATAATTTTCTTCAACAAAAATTTCGAAACTAATATTAAGATAATATTTGTTAATACTTTAAAGACTAGGACATAATGTTAACATATGACTATATAATTTTTTTATAGCTAGCTTTGTTGTTTATATTTTCTTATGTCATTCCGACTTATACTTATTTTCAATGCGATGTCATCCAAAATATTCTAGGCATATCCATAAGTATTTCTAATGGTGATAATTATTTTGCTTTAAATTATCCTAAATATAGTTATTGTATGTTTGCCTGATTATTTGAAGTAAATGCTGGAATTATACAGCACTTCCAGCTATTAGACCATAATGTCCTTGAGTGATAGCTTATAAGGCATGACACTAGAAATTACAAAGCAGCACAAGGAACGGTCATCGATGCAAAATTAAATCAATTTTTTTAGTTAGCCAAAGTGGATGGATGTTTTGGTGCATTCATATAGAAGTTTATAGAACTATTTAATTTGTCGTGCTAAAAAATAACATATTACACAATATTTGTTAATTACTTATATTTACTACATTATAATATGCTTTATTAATTAAAATATATCCTTTGAAGCCAATAAAGTACTTTTCTAATTTATTTAGCATTACATTTTGATAATAAACATATTAATGCAAATGTTAGAATGTTGTTCATATGAACCAGCTTTAAAATGTTATTTCACACTTAGCATGGTTTCTTTCTTCCAGATATATGGAATACTATCATGTCAATATTAGACTTAGGTTCTTCAAATCAAAATTAACACATGAAAACTCCTCAAAAAAAAAATATGTTAAATTAGGTTCCTAAAATTTAATTACCATATAATTGCATACAATTATGTAGTAATTTAGTGAATGACTACAGACATTTACGCAATTATATCCAAAAATTGCATAATGCCTGAAATTATTTAGTGAATAATTGCGGATGTTTTCATATATTTTTGTGAATAATGGCAGAAATTTTCATAAATTATCATTGAATAGTTGCAGAAATGATGTAAGTTTTTGATATAACTGCATAGATGTATGCAATTATTCATTGAATACTTGCATAAATTTATGTAGTTATTACGTAACTTAATTATGAGGATCTAATTTAAGTTCTTTTTCTGCCAAAGATGTTTACTGTATTTTGAGACTTAATAAAGACGTTAACTAAACTATACCAATTATTATCATACTGAATATGTGCATATTTGAATTTCTATATAAAATGAACCCGTTTTGAACTTAGCATTACTTAGTTTAATATGCATGCACAGTAATGTAAGGTTTCCGAGTAAAGAATAGTTGACATATGATGTTAATTTGTTTATAAATCCAATATTCTTTTAAAAAAATTACGATGCAATTTGTGCTTCAGCATTACTTAAGCTGATTAATTGATAAGCGTTTTGCAATGGTGTTCAAAAGATAAGCCAAATCAAAATAAACTCAACTTACAAATGCACACTTCAATCTTTATGTAATTAAAATATAAACACATAAATTTTTGTGAAGCCCGTGTGCGAAGCACGGGTTCGCACTTGTAATCTATAATGACATAGATGAAAATTGGATAATAATGACATGCCTAGGATCACAGTAATTAGAAACTGTAAATGCACTTATGACACGAGGTTAGATTGCACTTGCAGTGGAAGTCTGCCCGGAACCGACCGGCATATCCAACGACCGCAAGTGTTGAATCTAATATGAGTGGTTTAAGTGCATGAATACAAAACGAGCTAAGACACGAGGTTAAGCCCAATTTGTGGAATAAGTTTGCCCGGACCCGCCCGGCATGTCTGGCATCCACAAATGGTAGGCTTAATGTGGGAGGTCTAGCACACCTTAACCATAAATGAAAATATGGTAATAAATTGGAATACTTAACCTAACTGAATCCATATGGATTGTATGAATGTGAACTTAAACAGGGGTTAAGTAAACTTGTTTGGACAGTGGGCGGTTAAGTGAATCTGAAGGGGTGAGTAATATTTATATATGGGCCCACAAACTTAACCTGAGGGGATTATGTAATTAAAGGCACCAATAGACATACATAACCTATGGAAATCCTAGTGGGGATACAAGACAAGGGGGAGAGCTTGCAACATTTTGTGTAGGGACTTGTTTCAGTCAGTAACCCATATAACGGTATCAACAAGTACTCCGTCCTAGGTCGGAGTGGGGCACACTTACTGAGTTGATTATAAGAGATCCAAACGTGAAGGGTGGTGTGGACAGTGCATACTGACTGAGTCATATGCGTGCATGGTTTGGAAAGAGGAAAATAAGACGCCATGACACCGGTAGATATGCTTGTGCATTCAACACGAAGGGTTGCCACTTTAGGGATGTGATACCCCTACTGTGGGGCCGACACAAGGTATCTACAAAATAGGGAGCCAATCGATTAGGGTTGTAGTTAAGGTACATCTAGATTCTGGTAAGTTAGGAGTCTGTTATAGGGGCTGCCTATGGATTGCATGGGGTTAAAACCTCTCACCAGAAGTACTCCTAAGTCTACCAACTTATGTATGTTAAGGGTTCATCTCATATTTGGTTATACAAGTATTAGTGAAGAGTCATCACTAGAGAAGCGTATACACTCTATCCTGTTTACCTCATCATACTTATCCTTTGTGGTGTTATCTTTCTTATCCACTTTATATGTCTGTCATAGTGCTTTTATTTATTTACTTGCTAAAAGTAACTGGACTCGCCAAATTTTATGTCTGACCCTTTTTGTTTCCTCTTCTTTCTTCCGTTCCCCCCTCCCCCGAGGTTCGCAAGGCGGGAATTCTCATGCCTAGTCAGGACTCGGTTATCGTCTTGCTTAGAGCAGCTTTTGAAGTATTGCTCAGTTTCTATCTTTGCTACTATGGCTTTGTCTCTTTTGGGGAATTATGCTATTTTATGTTTTTTTGTACTCTGATGGTACATGACAGAAGTTTTATATTATTGTATTGGGTTTTATGTAGTTTCAGACTTATGGTATTTTGGATCACGATGTTATGACTTATGTTTGAAATAAAATTTAAATTCCGTTGTTGCTTTTATATTTATCATGTAATATTTTTGTTTCTGTTTACCTATAACGCTTCACTAAACTTAATGCATTCCCTTAGTGAATGACATTAACAGACGTGGGGTGTCACACTCGGTATCAGAGCTAAAAGTTACCAGATTAGATAAAAGGTTTTTGAAAATTATTTTCAAAAAGGTTTTAAGAAAGCATTTTCAAAAAGAAAAGTCTGTTTTGAAAAACATATTCCCCAAAGCCATATGTAATATCCTTTGATCCTTTGTCTAAATCTCTTTCCTTTTCTTTTTCAACATGTCTGGGGAGCCTAATATCCAAGAGGGTGTTATGATACCAGGCTGGTTCCGTAGGTATCTAAAGGCCACGACGACTGTCGGTGGTCAAGCTGACATTCCTCCCCCAGCCATACTCGTCGTTCCTGCTCCTCCTCCAAGAGTAGATAATTTCGCCAAAATCTGCAGGGATTTCTGCGCCATGGGAGGGAATCGTTCCGTGGAACCGAAACATTCATAGAGGCAAGAAATTGGCTCAAGGAGACCGAGGACTAGTTTGTAATCTTTGAAGTAGAAGACCAAAGGAAGGTTCAGTTAGCTGCATGGCTACTGAAAGATGAAGCTTCATTTTGGTGGGAGTTTACCCAAGCTGGACGTCCGATGGAGACATGGGAAGATTTTAGGATGAGGTTTGAAATTAAGTTCCTTCCCCAAGCTGAAAGAAGCATGCAAATGGAAAAGTTCTTGACACTCAAGCAGGGGAGCATGGCGATTAAAGAAAACGTTAACGAATTTAACCAGCTGGCGAGATTTGGATTAGAGTTGGTGGACACTCCGCATAAGAAAGCTTTGTTGTTTGTCAAAGGAGTTAATGAGCCCCTTCATGGGTTGGCTATATCCCACATTCCAATGGGAGCTACTTTTGAGAAACTTGTCAATATGGCATTAATGTATGAGGAAGGCAAAGGAGAGAAGAAGGAAGTTAAGGATGAGGGAACAACACAGAATCAGAAGGTATGGCCCAAGAAAGGACAACAATAGAAATAACAAAAGAAAGGCAGAAAGAATGATAAGGCTAAGGATAAGAAGAAGTGCCATGCTTTTGGGCGTGAAGGTCATTTAGCTAAGGATTGCAGGAAAAGGAAGGGCAGTTGCTTTAGTTATGGAGAGCACAGACACTTTTCTAGGGAGTGCCCAAAGAAACAAGGAGCTTCTGGAGGGCACGTGCATGCTTTCGCAATTGGTGCTCCAGATCGAGGTAGGAAAGTTGTCGTAGAAGGTTTAATTTCTCTTTCTAGTCACCTTATTAGAGCTCTTTTTGACTCGGCGCTTCACATTCATTTATATCTAGTTCTGTAGTAGAATCTCTACACTTGAATACTAGTATGGTAGTGGATCCCGTTGTTGTTTCAAACCCTATTGGTGGTTCAGCTCATTTATCTCTAATTTGTTGGGTTTGAGGATATCCGTATTAGGTGTCAAATTTGAATGCGATGTATATGTGCTCGGGTTTATGGGCTATGGGTTGATTCTAGGAATGGATTGGCTAACCATGTACGGTGCCATTCTAGATTGTGAGAAGAGGATCGTTAGGCTTCTGACCTATCATGGGAGGACCCTCGAGAATTCTTGTGACCCTCAAGGGTCTCCTATGCTGAATTTCCTAGAGTCTCTTGATGCATCTATTGATGATCTGCGATTTTTTCTAGTAGTCCGTGAGTTTTTCGATGTCTTTGATGAGGTTCGGGGTTTACCCCCAAGGCACGAGATCGACTTCAGCATATATTTGGTGGACAATGCAAAGCCAGTTGCATTGTCCGTGCGCCACATGGCTCTAAAAGAAAGGAGGGAGCTTAGCAAACAAGTAGGGGAGCTGCTTGAAAAAGAATTTATTAGGCGAAGCATATCTGAATGGGGTGCTCCAGTAGTGTCTGCAACTAAGGAGGATGGTTCGCTTCGCTTGTGCGTAGATTATAGAGAATTGAACAAACTCACGAAGAAGAACAGGAACGCACTCCCAAGGATAGATGATTTGTTTGATCAACTGGTTGGCGCATCAGTATTCTCTTATTTAGACTTGGCCATAAGGTTTCATCTGTTGAGGGTGGTCGAGGACAGTATAGATAAAACTGCCTTTAGGACTCCAGATGGTTTCTTTGAATAGCTCGTTATGCCTTTTGAGCTGACAAATGCACCCGCCTATTTTGTTGATTTAATGAGTAGGGTGTTTCAGGAGTTTCTAAATAAATTCATTGTGGTCTTTACGGATGATATCTTGATCTTATAAAAGAGTGAAAAAGAACATGCCTTGCATATAAGAGAAGTTTTGAAAACTCTACGAGCACATCAGCTTAAGGCAAAATTCTCCAAATGCCACTTTTGGAGAAAAGAGGTGAGATTCTTAGGGCACATGGTTTCTAATAAAGGGATAGCAGTATATCCCGCAAAGGTAGTAGCAGTCCAAGACTTGCAGATCCCAAAGAATGCAATGGAGGTGAGAAGTTTTTGGGCTTAGCAGGCTATCATAGGACGTTCATTAAGGACTTCGCAAAGATATCAACCCCACTCACTAGGCTTACGAAGAAGAATTTGACGTTTGCATGGGATATAGATTGTGATGTTGCTTTCCAACAATTAAAGAGGGCTCTGACAACAGCCTCGGTCTTGACCTTGCCCGATGGGAATAAGGTGTTTACAGTTTACACTGATGCATGTGGTACGGGGCTTGGTGCATTTTTGACGCAAGAGGAAAAGGTGGTATGTTATGGAGGCAGACAATTAAGTGTTCATGAGAAGAATTACCCTATCCATGATTTAGAACTAGCTGCCATAGTGTTTGCGCTTAAGACATGGCGCCATTATTTGTTTGGAGAGAAGTTCGAATTGTACACTGATCATAAATCTCTCATGTACTTGTTCTCATAGAAAGATCTTAATTTGAGGCAGCAAAGGTGGATGGAATTCTTAGCATCTTATGACTTTGAGATTTCTTATACCCGTGGTAAGGGTAATGTAGTGGCAGACACACAAAGTAGGCAGAGGATGGTTTAAGTCCTTTGTTTGTGGAAAGGAAAAGCTTGGAATTTATATCAACTTTTGACTTTAGACCCTCCATCAAACTATTGCCTGGCTTGTTAGCATCACTAGAGATACAACCTACTCTTATGGACCAGATAGGAGGTTCACAGCGAGAGGATCCACAGATTTAGACATTGTAGATAGGCTCAGTAAAGGGGAGATTTATAGTCACCTCAACAGATACTCCATTGACATTAAAGGATGGTTACGACGAGATGGAAGGCTTTGTGTTCCCTAAGTTGGGAGTTTGTTGAAGAAAGTCCTAGAGGAAGCCCATCATTTTAAGTTGACTATCCATCCAAGTGGTGATACAATGTACAGGGACATGAAGAGGGTTTTCTTTTGGGCGAGGATGAAGAAAGATGTGGTGGAGTTTGTTTCTCAATGTTTAATTTGCCAGCAAGTCAAAGCTGAGCAAAAGAAGCCCGGTGGTTTACTTCATCCTTTGGAGGTTCCACAATTAGAGCGTCTCTATGGATTTCATAGATTGTTTGCCTAGATCAAAGAAAGGCAACACCAGTATTTGGGTAGTAGTGGATAAACTTACTAAAAGTGCTCATTTCATTCCGTTAAGAGCAAGAGGACGACAGCAAGGTTAGCAGTAGTTTATGTTCGTGAGATAGTCCGTCTTCATGGAATACCTTCCAACATCGTAAGCGATTATGACCCCATCTTTACCAGTGAATTCTGGAGGAGCTTGCAAGAAGCATTAGGTACACAGTTATGTCTAAGCACCGCTTATTATCTTCAGACTGATGGGCAGACGGAAAGGGTAAACACATTACTAGAGGATCTTTTAAGAATGTGTATCCTTGACTTCGGAGGGACTTGGGAGGAGCATCTTCCTTTAGTAGAATTTGCCTACAACAACATTTAACAAGCTAGTATTGGCATTGCACCCTTCGAAGCATTGTACAGACGACCCTGTAGATCACCGACTTGTTGGTGGGAATCTACAGAAAGGCTTTTACTTGGATCGGATATGATTAGAGAAACAACTAACAAGATTGATCTCATTAGGCGGCGAATGAAGACTGCTCAAGATAGGCACGAAGTCCTATGCAGACAAGATAAGGACTGACATCGAGTTTGAAGTGGGAGACATGGTTTTTATTAAGGTGTCACCCTTAAGAAATGTGGTACGCTTTGGATCTATAGGGAAATTAGCTCCAAGATTTGTAAGGCCATTTCCCATAACAGAAAGGATTGGCCAAATGGCCTAAGAGTAAAGCTACCCAAAAAACTATCTGGCGTTCGTGATGTTTTCCATGTTTCCCATTTTCGGAAGTGCTTACATGATACCGCAGAAGTTGTTGAGCTAAGTATATTGGAGGAAGTGGAAGTGGAACGGGAGGCGACAGTTAGACGAGTTCCTACCCATATTCTTGGATCGGAAGTTAAGAAGCTATGCAATAAAGAAATCAAGTTGATAAAGGTTCAGTGGGGAGATAGCCCAGAGGATGCAACTTGGGAGACCGAAGATAGGATTCGTTCTTCGTACCCTTTCCTTTTCAAGGGTATATTCTTAACTTCTTTTCGCTTTTATCTATGCTTGTTTGTATCATTTAAGCATGTCATATCGATCAAATTCTTCGACCTTTAGGTAAGAGTCCCATGACTGTAAACATGTGTTCGAGACATGTTATGCTTGATGGATGCAAGTGGATGCAAGTGTTTTCTAGTGGTTGCTTGTGGACGCGTATACACACACACTAGGCACTAGATCGGCTCAATCACTCTCATACTGCATATGGATGTGTGTGCATTTTTATTTCTTTTGTGGATGAAAATGGATATTTATCATATGGGTGTTGAACTTGGACGAATGATTGTGCATGCATATAGAACTTATATATTATACTAGGATTGTTGCATACATGTTGGACTTATGGCACTAACAAACATTGCATTAAGGAGATCAACTGAATCAGTAGATCGCATGATTTTTGCATTAGTATTAGGACATTTACACACACCTTTGCATATGTTCATATAATCATTAGAAATCCTTTAAGGACAATGGATTCATGTGGTTGGTGGATGAGTAGATGGATGTGGATGGTAGGATAATTCTTCTTAACTTGGAGATTTCGGGGACGAAATCCTTTGAGTAGGGGAGAATGTAACACTCCATAATTAATACAATACAAAAACAGGGTAAGTTAAAGAAAAATTAATTTAACATTCAAAATTAAGGGAAACGGACTGTATCATTACGTCCATCTCGAAATTCTGGTCAAGATAGACATTTGGTTTGCGTAAAACGGACACCGTATGAAAAAGTTACGAGGGTTTGAATTTTATATGCGCACAGAAGAATTATATAATATATATATATTAAATCAAAAAGTCAGAAAACAGTTCAAAATTCAAAAAGAAAAGAGGCGGCAGAGTTCCCGCTCTAGGAAGTCGAACCTTCAAGAGGGGTGTCGACCCCAGCGTCGACACCAGGGTCGACCCCCCTAAGGGAGTATCGACCCCCCTAGGGCTGAGGTGGCAGTGAATTTCTGGGGTTGGAAGCTTTATATACAGGCTCATCTCTCCTGTTTTCTTTACTGGAAATTAATGTAGGCCAAATGTTGTCAGTGCGGGGACTAATTCGGACCCTTTTCTTCTTCTGCAATTAAAGATTTGAGATTCAAGTGTAGATCTGTTCTTCTTCTATTTTCCAATCAAAACACTGTGAGTTCCATGTCACTTTTAGATTTAAATGATTAAAAGAAAAATGATATGACTATAGTTCGGATCCATTCCTGTGACCGAATTATATTGTGAATCTATGACATTCTGAATTAGTTATGACTTGAATCTCAATCCTTATCATATCGGATCTATTGTAGCTTGTGAATTTATGACATTCGGACATAACTATGATGTAGATCTTAAAACCTTTATTATGTTCGATCTAATTTTGATTATTAGATCTAGCTTATTATTTAGATCACCTTGTGCTTACCATATTGGATCTGAACTAGTTGGACATCTAAATTGTTATTTAGATCTTATCATACTCATTATGACATCCTTAATATGATAGAACTAGTTTAATTATCACAAGTTCACTAGATCTATTCTTATATGTCCACCTTATCACTATGCCAGTATATGCTTATGCCAGTTATGTTAGAATAATCACTTCTGTCATCTTCCCATCATCTTTCCCTTTTTATTGTTTATGGCCAGGCTACTTTCTAGCCTAGACATGCCGTCAAATATATGCGAATGCATTAGTTAGAGAACGGGGGAAAACATTAAAATTGGCATACTTGAATGATGTTTATGGACATGAATTTGGACCTATAATTCACTATAAACATAATTGAGAAAAAAGGGGCATGAAACCTATAATTTATAACGACATATGTGAAAATTGGATAATAATGACATGCCTAGGATCACAGTAATTAGAAACTATAAATGCACTTATGGCACGAGGTTAGATTGCACTTGCGGTGAAGTCTTCCCGAAACCGACCGGCATATCCAGCAACCGCAAGCGTTGAATCTAATGTGAGAGGTCTAAGTGCGCGAATACGAAACGTGCTAAGACACGAGGACCCGCCCGACAAGTCCAGCATCCACAAATGGTAGCCTAATGTGGGAGGTTGTAACAACCCGTAAAATGCGAGCCAGTTTGAAATTTTTATTTTGGCAATTTTAGCGAGTTTTGATTATTTAAAATGAATTATTTTAAATAATATCGACGAGAAATTTATTTTGAATATAATTCGAACGTATATATTATATACGTCGTCGTTAGAATATAAATATTTATATATAATTATAAATAAAATTGAAGATGGCGCGGTAGTTCGATAATTCGATTTCAAACTTCAATTGAATATACCGGGTGCGAAACAATCCGGATTTTAGTGAAACCAAAAACATTAGGATCTAATTGATAATATCTTTCCAACGAATCCGAAAAATCACAAGTTCGTAGCGGGAATCAAAAGATATGTCCAGTTGAAAATTCTGAATAGTCGCTATGGAATTCAGGCCCTTAAAAATGGACATTTTGCAAATGACCTCGGATTTCGACGAAACCAGTTTTGTTGGGTCCGTGATGTCAAGTTATCGCTAGGTTTCAAATTTCATAATTTTTCGAATCAGTATGTGAGCGTGGCAAAGGAAAACGCGTTTGACCGGTTTTAGTTGATTTTAATCGACTGAAAATTGGCCATTTTTCCAACGGTCTCAGAATTCGACGAATCTAGTTTTGTTAGGACCGTATCGTCAATACGAAGCTAGAAAATATTTTTCTGGAATTTTTCGAGTTAGTATGTGGCCCCGGTAATTTGAAATGTACGTTTAAAATTCAATATAGTGATTTAAATGTAAATTTAACGAAAACTGATTGTAGCAGCCGAATCAGCTTACGATACATATCCCATTGTGTTCGGAATGGGGGTGAAACGCTATGGGCGACAGTCGGTGGGCCTCGTTTCGAAGTCGAATAAAAAGTCAACTCCTTGGGATAAATAAATTAAAATTAAATTAAATATATAAAATCTTTTACATATAACCCCCCCCTCTTCTCGTTTTCATTCAGAAGAAAATTAAAAAAAAAAAAAAAAGAAGGAAAAAGGGGCGCGATGGAGCCGCCACCCACCACCGCTCGTCGGCGGTCAGGACCCCACCGCCGCCTCGACGTTCACTGCCACCTCCTCCTCCAGTTGCTGAGCCGCCATCTCCCCGACGTCCTCTCGCTCTCTCCTCCTCCGCGATAGACCGCAGCCCCCAAAGTTCGCCACCCACCTGAACGACTCCGGCAACTCCACCTCCGCCGACGCTTTCCCCCCCCCCCCCTCTTCTTCGCAGAACAAGGTAAGCATTTTATTTTTATTTTTTTTATTTTTATTTTTAAGTTCTGGAAAACTGATTTTACAAGTTTTAAAAACTGATTTTTAGAAAAGGTAAAAACTGATTATTTTCAAGATTTAAAAACTGATTTTTTAGAAAAGTTAAAACTGATTTTAAAGGATTTGAAAACTGTTTTTTTTAAGAAGATTTTGAAGAAAACAGAATTTTTATAAAAGATTAAAAACAGAATTTTTATAAAACATTAAAAACAGAATTTTTATAAAACATTAAAAAAAGAATTTTTATAAAACACTAAAAACAGAATTTTTATAAAAGATAGAAAACAGGATTTTTATAAAAGATTAAAAACAGATTTTGTATAAAAGATTAAAAACAGAATTTTTATAAAAGATTAAAAACAGTTTTTTTTCGTAAAAGAAAAAAACTGATTTTAAAAGATTTTAAAACTGATTTTCTTTAGAAAGATTAAAACTTTTCTTTAGAAAGATTAAAACTGTTTTTTTTAGAAAGGTTAAAACTGTTTTTAAAGAAAGGTTAAAACTGATTTTTCGAAAAAGGATTTGAACTTTAAAAAGTAAAAATCATATTTTTATATATCGAAAGTCGAAAGTAAAAATCATATTTTTATATATCGAAAGTCGAAAGTAAAAATCATATTTTTATATATCGAAAGTCGAAAGTAAAAATCATATTTTTATATATTGAAAGTCGAAGTAAAAATCATATTTTTATATATTGAATAGCATAGTAAAAATTCGATTTTTACATATGTAGTGAAAGCGGACAACGAAAGCGACAAAAGGCGAGTTGGCGAAGATTTCCTGCATTAGAAGTGCCGTGGAGCTAGGATAGCTATATGTGAGAACTTCTCACCTTTCAATTTCATTTCTATTTATATATATATATACTAGGATGCAGACGGTGCTTAGTAGCACCCGACACAATCGTCCACAGACCATGGACTTGTTTGTTTGGTTGCATAGGTTAGTTATATGATTTGATTTGAAATTGAATTGTTTGGTGAATTGAATGGTTTGATTGATGTGTGAATGGCGTGGGCCTTCACTAGACCGGGGATAAGGCTAGGCCTTGTCCCGTTTCTAGTATCGTGCCGTTATGCCGCCGAAATTTTCTAAAATATGTTAGAAAAACAAAAATATCATTTTATTTAAAGAATGAACTGAATAGAAATTCATATGTTGGAATAAAATGTTTTATCGTTAAAAATATAATTTTTAACGTGAATGTGAACAAATAAATATTCATTTACAAACCAGACGGTTTGTTTATGTACACCTATTTGAAGGACATTGATAGGGACGATAAATTTTACACATCGCCCAACTGCACGAATAAAATATTTGTTTGATTGTTTGAAACCCCACACGGGTGTTGGGATGAAACTTGAAGTTCACTCATCCTGATTGATTAAATATGTCGATCGATTGATTGACAAGCTGCTATAAGCGTTAAATGTCTATATTTGATGCTTATACAGTGTAGTGCACTTTGGTTGATGGTTGATTATTTTTCCATGCTATTATATACATGTGTTGTATGAAAATCCATATAATTAACATTATATGGTGATTGATTGGGCCTCATTCCAATTTGAAAAATAAAGAATATTATAAAATAAAAGTTCATGTGTTGACAGTACTCATCCCTTGAGATTGGTCATGTGTTGAACGAAATATTTTGATAATAACAACTATTTTGAAAAAGAAATATTTGAAATAGAATATTTGAAAATAGAAATTTATGAAGCCGTGTTGATTAGATTGACGCCATTTTGACGTGAACGATATTTATATCGATTTTATTCATTTCGAAATGAATTGAATTGAAAACGATTTCGAAATGAATTGAATATATAACGATTTCGAAATGAATTGAATTGAAAACGATTTCGAAATGAAATGAATTGAAAACGATTTCGAAATGAAATGAATTGAAAACGATTTCGAAATGAATTGAATTGAAAACGATTTCAAAATGAAATGAATTGAAAACGATTTCGAAATGAATTGAAAACGATTTCGAAATGAATTGAAAACGATTTCGAAATGAAATGAATTGAAAACGATTTCGAAATGAATTGAAAACGATTTCGAAATGAATTGAAAACGATTTCGAAATGAAATGAATTGAAAACGATTTCGAAATGAATTGAATTGAAAACGAATTCAAATTGAATTGAAAGCGAATTGAAATGAATTCAAATTGAATTGAAATTTGAATTGAATAGAAATGAATTTTGAAACGAATTTATAAAGAAGAATTCAATTTTGCTTTGAATTGAAATGGAAGTTGAAGTTGCTTTTGAAACGAATTTTAAAACTATTTATATAATTCGTTTTAAATAGAAATCGACGAAATATATTATATATATATTATATATATAATATAATGGCCTGAATAGAACGCGCCGCGCCGCGGCAGTTCGTGAATTTCGACCATTTATTTCAAACGGACATTACGGGAGATCCGACCGTCGGATTCTCCTAAAACCGGAACCGTTGGGTTCGTATCGAAAAGAGCTTTCTAATGAAGGTTGTAAATTTGAAATCTAACGGTTGGATTTGGAGATACGTCCAAATCAAATTCGAAAAAGGTCGCTGTAAGTGCAGTTCGATGGCCGTTGATGGAAATCGACTGTACGGGCCTTGATAAAATTATTAAAAATAGTAATAATTTGTGTAAAATCATAAGAAATGATTTGTGAAGATTTGGGATGAAAAACTCCATATTTGAAAAGATAAAAATAGATTTTTATCGAAATGAACTAGTTTTGAACTAGAATTATAATTCTATTTATTTTTAAATAAATAAATTGAATTCGAAAAGGGTTTTGAAAATAACCAAAATTTCCAATGATTGCATTGGAGTGGATCTGAATCGAAATTGTCTTCGGAATATTTCGATGTTGGAATTCGTGATTATACAGGTGTTGTTATGGAAATTTGAAAGATATATATTTATATCGTTATTTCCAATACGACATTTGTTAATCGTAGAATTTCATATTGAATATAAGCCGATATATTTTCTATTCAGAGCCTTATATTGAATATCAAATGTGATTTGGGTTTGTCGTGAATGGTGTCTTCACTAACACTGTTCTTGAACCCAAGTTGAGAAAAGATTAAATCTTTTTATTTAGATTTAATGAAGTGTACCAATTAAATAACATTTAATTGGAATTGAATCGATATTGATTTTTGGGTTTATCGTGGACAGTGTTTTCAATAACACTCGTTCTTTAACCCGATGATTAATGAATGTGATTTTGGGTTTATCGTGAACCGTGTTTTAAAATGACACTGATTCTTTAACCCAGTCAAAGATTAAAACTAAGTGGAGTTTTAATGAATCTTTAATTAGATTGAAATAATCGAAATGGAGTATCACCAGTTTTGCTCCAGGTGATAGTTAAATCTTTAATTAGATTTGAACGTGAAATGGTAATTGAATTTACCGATAACACTGTGGTGTTAGATATGAAGTATTACCAGTTTTACTTCATGGGATAAATAGGTTGGGATGGGGAAATTAAAACAAATGATTACTTCGGTAAGGTTCGCTAATCCCGACTAGTTTGAATTGAGATTCAAAGATAGAATAAAGAATAAATTCAAGGAATTTATCTTGGATAAAATTAATGGGAACCTTTTCCTATGAATGTGAAATTTAGAAACTAACTGTCGGTTAGCCAAGCAGAAGGGTTTTCTGGATATTGATCTGATGTTGGTTTCGGCCTTCGGGGTTAATATTTGGGGGATTATTCTCTTGATTAATTTACGGTTAGTGACTAATGAATTGGAATGAGGCGTATGTTGTGTTTGTGTAACACTTATTTAAAATATACGCGAGTTATTCGGAAAGACCGGGTTTATCCCATTCTGAATAACTGATACGACGATAAGTCGAAGATGAAGACGATGGTCGAAGACCGGAGGTTTTCACGTCGTTTGGGTAATTACTGATGATCTTGATTGGGTTGTACACCCAAGAAGATGGAAACAGTTAGTGATCGTCCAGACGTACTTGGAGATCGATGGATATGCGGGGTACTAGGTGCCTCCAGTTTCGTTCAGTCCCAGAACGAACTTGTAAATGGACTGTGTGTCTGACATTGGATTTTAGTCCGTGTGATTGATCTATATTAAATATATATCTGTTTGGCGGCGGAGAATTTATTCTCTTGCTTAACGCCCTTCTCTGAGACGTACGAGCTCAGGGGTTATATATTGATTGATATCAAATGCATGGAGTGAATTGCCTGTGTGGCATGCCTAAGTGGCAATTGATCGAGGCTTCTGTTGAAAAGCAAAGTCTTGTGGTGATGATCAAAGCACGGCCTTTGTGGCGTAGCTTTGTGTAACGTTTACTTCGCGAGTTTCACACCCGGTATGAAACAAAAACGGGAGACGGACCTCAGGGGGGACATGCGTTTTCTTTCTAGCTAGAAGTGGCGTCAGTGGTTTTACACGCCCTGACGAGTTTGACTTATGTGGTTGTTGCTGTTGCGAGGCGCCTCGGTTAGATCGGACGATCCGGGTCCGATGGAGTCATTCGTTGGCTCATTTACGCCCCAAAGGGCGGAGGGACGCATTGTTCAGGCATTATAATCCACTTCGTGTGGACCGGCCCTGACGATCCAAGGGGCAGTTGCGGCTGTTCCTAGACATGGGCTAGATTGTCTAAAATCGGTAGAGGACGATCCCTGGCCTCGGTTCATAGATGGAAATCCAATTTCCAAATACGTGATTTGCGGTTTTATTTGTAAACCTATATATGGCGACATGATATATGGTACCCATGCCGCCTATGATTGATACTTATGATTTGAAGTTGTTTTATACACTATGCACTTATAGTAGTATCAAATGATTTGTTTTAAACGTATCAAGCATTCTTTGGCTGTTATAAGGGAAAACCCTATCCCCCGGCTTGCGTTGCATTGTGTGATAGGACCTGGGTCTTATAACAGCTTCATTTTTCTTTATTTAGCATTGCGCTGTTTGTTTTATGCACTGGTATTCTTGGGAGGAAACCCGTTCCGTGTTATACGGCGTGGTCCCTTGATTTACCGAACTTTAAAAATAAAGATTAACTGTTTTAGTTCTCACACCAGTCCCATGACTGACCTGGAGTTTATTGTTTTAACCTAAACTCTGGGTGCCCTTATTTTGACACGGGCAGCTAGTAGTTTTGGTTTTGCAGATTTATATTCACAGGATCCTGGTTTACAGCTGGAACGATATCCGGAAAGCTTTGTATCCGTATATCTCTTCTAGTTGTTTATTGTATTATTTTCCGCTGCTATGTATTTAAATGTAATTTAAATCTCTGATATTTCTGTGTAATATTCATTTTTACTCTGTATATTCTTGTAATCTGATGCATTGTTGTAATATACAATGGAATGTTCTTCTGTATGTGTTTTGTTGTGGCTTGTTCTCGAACTATCCGACACTTTCCTTTAGGGGGAAGACACGGGCCGTCACAGTTGGTATCAGAGCTTTGGTTTACAGAGCTAGAGAACAAGGCACATTAGAACCATACGAAAGAATTCATCAGATATTGGATTAGTAATATCCAATGGGAATGACTCGTTAGAGATAGGATCAGTAGTATCCTAGAACGAGTGTGAAGAGTATATTTTTCAAATGAAAACAATTTTTGTTTTAAAAATTTAAATCAATTATTCGTATCTGATTATCTATTTATATTGAGTTGGACAGTCCAGTATATAAAGATTTTGCGTATACGTCTGATCCGCGTGTATTCGAAGTTTTAATATATTGGATAGATATAGAATCATACTCTAGTGGCCCGAAGATGATTCTGATGGTTGAGTACTCATCGTCAGAATTTATATTCGTGTGACGAAGGTGTGATATCTATATATTTCCATTAGACTGGTGTGAGAACCAAAATTAGATAGGGCCTATTGTTGTGATTTGGCATCAAAAACATGATTTTTGTATATGTATCAAAATTATGAATTTGAAACGTTAATTCACTAATTGATTGATGTTTGGGTTGCTTGTTTAATTGTTTGATAGTTTTGAACCATTTGGCCTAATTGAATCAAAAATTGAAAATTGGTCGAATTTGCTTGCATATACATATATATCATTGAACAGGTCATAGCAAGGAGGCTAGAGCAGTGAATAAAATTTGTTTGCCCGACAAATAGGTACATGTTTACTACATAATTTACTGTTTTGTTTGGGTGATGATGATTTTGTGAGCCTATTGGCTAGCCGCTTGGCTTTTTCTTTTTCTTTTTGAGATCTGAAGGACCGGGGAAGCTATTTGAAATTCCCCGATGCTCCCGGTGCAGGGGAGGTTATGGCGAAATTTTTCAAAAATTTAGGGTGTTAGCCAAATTTTTGAAATTTTAGAAAATTCTCAGAAACTGAAAAGTTGGAGAATGGAAGCCAGATTGAGCGTAGAATTGATTAATCAAACCACTTTCGACTTTGTTCCTTTTCGGGGACGAAAAGTTTTAAGTGGGGGAGATTGTAACAACCCGTAAAATGCGAGCCAGTTTGAAATTTTTATTTTGGCAATTTTAGCGAGTTTTGATTATTTAAAATGAATTATTTTAAATAATATCGACGAGAAATTTATTTTGAATATAATTCGAACGTATATATTATATACGTCGTCGTTAGAATATAAATATTTATATATAATTATAAATAAAATTGAAGATGGCGCGGTAGTTCGATAATTCGATTTCAAACTTCAATTGAATATACCGGGTGCGAAACAATCCGGATTTTAGTGAAACCAAAAACATTAGGATCTAATTGATAATATCTTTCCAACGAATCCGAAAAATCACAAGTTCGTAGCGGGAATCAAAAGATATGTCCAGTTGAAAATTCTGAATAGTCGCTATGGAATTCAGGCCCTTAAAAATGGACATTTTGCAAATGACCTCGGATTTCGACGAAACCAGTTTTGTTGGGTCCGTGATGTCAAGTTATCGCTAGGTTTCAAATTTCATAATTTTTCGAATCAGTATGTGAGTGTGGCAAAGGAAAACGCGTTTGACCGGTTTTAGTTGATTTTAATCGACTGGAAATTGGCCATTTTTCCAACGGTCTCAGAATTCGACGAATCTAGTTTTGTTAGGACCGTATCGTCAATACGAAGCTAGAAAATATTTTTCTGGAATTTTTCGAGTTAGTATGTGGCCCCGGTAATTTGAAATGTACGTTTAAAATTCAATATAGTGATTTAAATGTAAATTTAACGAAAACTGATTGTAGCAGCCGAATCAGCTTACGATACATATCCCATTGTGTTCGGAATGGGGGTGAAACGCTATGGGCGACAGTCGGTGGGCCTCGTTTCGAAGTCGAATAAAAAGTCAACTCCTTGGGATAAATAAATTAAAATTAAATTAAATATATAAAATCTTTTACATATAACCCCCCCCCCTCTTCTCGTTTTCATTCAGAAGAAAATAAAAAAAAAAAAAGAAGGAAAAAGGGGCGCGATGGAGCCACCACCCACCACCGCTCATCGGCGGTCAGGACCCCACCGCCGCCTCGACGTTCACTGCCACCTCCTCCTCCAGTTGCTGAGCCGCCATCTCCCCGACGTCCTCTCGCTCTCTCCTCCTCCGCGATAGACCGCAGCCCCCAAAGTTCGCCACCCACCTGAACGACTCCGGCAACTCCACCTCCGCCGACGCTTTCCCCCCCCCCCCCTCTTCTTCGCAGAACAAGGTAAGCATTTTATTTTTATTTTTAAGTTCTGGAAAACTGATTTTACAAGTTTTAAAAACTGATTTTTAGAAAAGGTAAAAACTGATTATTTTCAAGATTTAAAAACTAATTTTTTAGAAAAGTTAAAACTGATTTTAAAGGATTTGAAAACTGTTTTTTTAAAGAAGATTTTGAAGAAAACAGAATTTTTATAAAAGATTAAAAACAGAATTTTTATAAAACATTAAAAACAGAATTTTTATAAAACATTAAAAACAGAATTTTTATAAAACATTAAAAACAGAATTTTTATAAAAGATAGAAAACAGGATTTTTATAAAAGATTAAAAACAGATTTTGTATAAAAGATTAAAAACAGAATTTTTATAAAAGATTAAAAACAGTTTTTTTTCGTAAAAGAAAAAAACTGATTTTAAAAGATTTTAAAACTGATTTTCTTTAGAAAGATTAAAACTTTTCTTTAGAAAGATTAAAACTGTTTTTTTTAGAAAGGTTAAAACTGTTTTTAAAGAAAGGTTAAAACTGATTTTTCGAAAAAGGATTTGAACTTTAAAAAGTAAAAATCATATTTTTTATATATCGAAAGTCAAAAGTAAAAATCATATTTTTATATATCGAAAGTCGAAAGTAAAAATCATATTTTTATATATCGAAAGTCGAAAGTAAAAATCATATTTTTATATATTGAAAGTCGAAGTAAAAATCATATTTTTATATATTGAATAGCATAGTAAAAATTCGATTTTTACATATGTAGTGAAAGCGGACAACGAAAGCGACAAAAGGCGAGTTGGCGAAGATTTCCTGCATTAGAAGTGCCGTGGAGCTAGGATAGCTATATGTGAGAACTTCTCACCTTTCAATTTCATTTCTATTTATATATATATACTAGGATGCAGACGGTGCTTAGTAGCACCCGACACAATCGTCCACAGACCATGGACTTGTTTGTTTGGTTGCATAGGTTAGTTATATGATTTGATTTGAAATTGAATTGTTTGGTGAATTGAATGGTTTGATTGATGTGTGAATGGCGTGGGCCTTCACTAGACCGGGGATAAGGCTAGGCCTTGTCCCGTTTCTAGTATCGTGCCGTTATGCCGCCGAAATTTTCTAAAATATGTTAGAAAAACAAAAATATCATTTTATTTAAAGAATGAACTGAATAGAAATTCATATGTTGGAATAAAATGTTTTATCGTTAAAAATATAATTTTTAACGTGAATGTGAACAAATAAATATTCATTTACAAACCAGACGGTTTGTTTATGTACACCTATTTGAAGGACATTGATTGGGACGATAAATTTTACACATCGCCCAACTGCACGAATAAAATATTTGTTTGATTGTTTGAAACCCCACACGGGTGTTAGGATGAAACTTGAAGTTCACTCATCCTGATTGATTAAATATGTCGATCGATTGATTGACAAGCTGCTATAAGCGTTAAATGTCTATATTTGATGCTTATACAGTGTAGTGCACTTTGGTTGATGGTTGATTATTTTTCCATGCTATTATATACATGTGTTGTATGAAAATCCATATAATTAACATTATATGGTGATTGATTGGGCCTCATTCCAATTTGAAAAATAAAGAATATTATAAAATAAAAGTTCATGTGTTGACAGTACTCATCCCTTGAGATTGGTCATGTGTTGAACGAAATATTTTGATAATAACAACTATTTTGAAAAAGAAATATTTGAAATAGAATATTTGAAAATAGAAATTTATGAAGCCGTGTTGATTAGATTGACGCCATTTTGACGTGAACGATATTTATATCGATTTTATTCATTTCGAAATGAATTGAATTGAAAACGATTTCGAAATGAATTGAATATATAACGATTTCGAAATGAATTGAATTGAAAACGATTTCGAAATGAAATGAATTGAAAACGATTTCGAAATGAAATGAATTGAAAACGATTTCGAAATGAATTGAATTGAAAACGATTTCGAAATGAAATGAATTGAAAACGATTTCAAAATGAATTGAAAACGATTTCGAAATGAATTGAAAACGATTTCGAAATGAAATGAATTGAAAACGATTTCGAAATGAATTGAAAACGATTTCGAAATGAATTGAAAACGATTTCGAAATGAAATGAATTGAAAACGATTTCGAAATGAATTGAATTGAAAACGAATTCAAATTGAATTGAAAGCGAATTGAAATGAATTCAAATTGAATTGAAATTTGAATTGAATAGAAATGAATTTTGAAACGAATTTATAAAGAAGAATTCAATTTTGCTTTGAATTGAAATGGAAGTTGAAGTTGCTTTTGAAACGAATTTTAAAACTATTTATATAATTCGTTTTAAATAGAAATCGACGAAATATATTATATATATATTATATATATAATATAATGGCCTGAATAGAACGCGCCGCGCCGCGGCAGTTCGTGAATTTCGACCATTTATTTCAAACGGACATTACGGGAGATCCGACCGTCGGATTCTCCTAAAACCGGAACCGTTGGGTTCGTATCGAAAAGAGCTTTCTAATGAAGGTTGGAAATTTGAAATCTAACGGTTGGATTTGGAGATACGTCCAAATCAAATTCTAAAAAGGTCTTTGTAAGTGCAGTTCGATGGCCGTTGATGGAAATCGACTGTACGGGCCTTGATAAAATTATTAAAAATAGTAATAATTTGTGTAAAATCATAAGAAATGATTTGTGAAGATTTGGGATGAAAAACTCCATATTTGAAAAGATAAAAATAGATTTTTATCGAAATGAACTAGTTTTGAACTAGAATTATAATTCTATTTATTTTTAAATAAATAAATTGAATTCGAAAAGGGTTTTGAAAATAACCAAAATTTCCAATGATTGCATTGGAGTGGATCTGAATCGAAATTGTCTTCGGAATATTTCGATGTTGGAATTCGTGATTATACAGGTGTTGTTATGGAAATTTGAAAGATATATATTTATATCGTTATTTCCAATACGACATTTGTTAATCGTAGAATTTGATATTGAATATAAGCCGATATATTTTCTATTCAGAGCCTTATATTGAATATCAAATGTGATTTGGGTTTGTCGTGAATGGTGTCTTCACTAACACTGTTCTTGAACCCAGTTGAGAAAAGATTAAATCTTTTTATTTAGATTTAATGAAGTGTACCAATTAAATAACATTTAATTGGAATTGAATCGATATTGATTTTTGGGTTTATCGTGGACAGTGTTTTCAATAACACTCGTTCTTTAACCCGATGATTAATGAATGTGATTTTGGGTTTATCGTGAACCGTGTTTTAAAATGACACTGATTCTTTAACCCAGTCAAAGATTAAAACTAAGTGGAGTTTTAATGAATCTTTAATTAGATTGAAATAATCGAAATGGAGTATCACCAGTTTTGCTCCAGGTGATAGTTAAATCTTTAATTAGATTTGAACGTGAAATGGTAATTGAATTTACCGATAACACTGTGGTGTTAGATATGAAGTATTACCAGTTTTACTTCATGGGATAAATAGGTTGGGATGGGGAAATTAAAACAAATGATTACTTCGGTAAGGTTCGCTAATCCCGACTAGTTTGAATTGAGATTCAAAGATAGAATAAAGAATAAATTCAAGGAATTTATCTTGGATAAAATTAATGGGAACCTTTTCCTATGAATGTGAAATTTAGAAACTAACTGTCGGTTAGCCAAGCAGAAGGGTTTTCTGGATATTGATCTGATGTTGGTTTCGGCCTTCGGGGTTAATATTTGGGGGATTATTCTCTTGATTAATTTACGGTTAGTGACTAATGAATTGGAATGAGGCGTATGTTGTGTTTGTGTAACACTTATTTAAAATATACGCGAGTTATTCGGAAAGACCGGGTTTATCCCATTCTGAATAACTGATACGACGATAAGTCGAAGATGAAGACGATGGTCGAAGACCGGAGGTTTTCACGTCGTTTGGGTAATTACTGATGATCTTGATTGGGCTGTACACCCAAGAAGATGGAAACAGTTAGTGATCGTCCAGACGTACTTGGAGATCGATGGATATGCGGGGTACTAGGTGCCTCCGGTTTCGTTCAGTCCCAGAACGAACTTGTAAATGGACTGTGTGTCTGACATTGGATTTTAGTCCGTGTGATTGATCTCTATTAAATATATATCTGTTTGGCGGCGGGGAATTTATTCTCTTGCTTAACGCCCTTCTCTGAGACGTACGAGCTCATGGGTTATATATTGATTGATATCAAATGCATGGAGTGAATTGCCTGTGTGGCATGCCTAAGTGGCAATTGATCGAGGCTTCTGTTGAAAAGCAAAGTCTTGTGGTGATGATCAAAGCACGGCCTTTGTGGCGTAGCTTTGTGTAACGTTTACTTCGCGAGTTTCACACCCGGTATGAAACAAAAACGGGAGACGGACCTCAGGGGGGACATGCGTTTTCTTTCTAGCTAGAAGTGGCGTCAGTGGTTTTACACGCCCTGACGAGTTTGACTTATGTGGTTGTTGCTGTTGCGAGGCGCCTCGGTTAGATCGGACGATCCGGGTCCGATGGAGTCATTCGTTGGCTCATTTACGCCCCAAAGGGCGGAGGGACGCATTGTTCAGGCATTATAATCCACTTCGTGTGGACCGGCCCTGACGATCCAAGGGGCAGTTGCGGCTGTTCCTAGACATGGGCTAGATTGTCTAAAATCGGTAGAGGACGATCCCTGGCCTCGGTTCATAGATGGAAATCCAATTTCCAAATACGTGATTTGCGGTTTTATTTGTAAACCTATATATGGCGACATGATATATGGTACCCATGCCGCCTATGATTGATACTTATGATTTGAAGTTGTTTTATACACTATGCACTTATAGTAGTATCAAATGATTTGTTTTAAACGTATCAAGCATTCTTTGGCTGTTATAAGGGAAAACCCTATCCCCCGGCTTGCGTTGCATTGTGTGATAGGACCTGGGTCTTATAACAGCTTCATTTTTCTTTATTTAGCATTGCGCTGTTTGTTTTATGCACTGGTATTCTTGGGAGGAAACCCGTTCCGTGTTATACGGCGTGGTCCCTTGATTTACCGAACTTTAAAAATAAAGATTAACTGTTTTAGTTCTCACACCAGTCCCATGACTGACCTGGAGTTTATTGTTTTAACCTAAACTCTGGGTGCCCTTATTTTGACACGGGCAGCTAGTAGTTTTGGTTTTGCAGATTTATATTCACAGGATCCTGGTTTACAGCTGGAACGATATCCGGAAAGCTTTGTATCCGTATATCTCTTCTAGTTGTTTATTGTATTATTTTCCGCTGCTATGTATTTAAATGTAATTTAAATCTCTGATATTTCTGTGTAATATTCATTTTTACTCTGTATATTCTTGTAATCTGATGCATTGTTGTAATATACAATGGAATGTTCTTCTGTATGTGTTTTGTTGTGGCTTGTTCTCGAACTATCCGACACTTTCCTTTAGGGGGAAGACACGGGCCGTCACAGAGGTCTAGCACACCTTAACCATAAATGAAAATATGGTAATAAATTGGAATACATTACCTAGTTGAATCCATATGGATTGTATAAATGTGAACTTAAACTGGGGTTAAGTAAACTTGTTTGGATAGTGGGCGGGTTAAGTGAACCTGAAGGGGTAGGTAATATTTATATATAGGCCCACAAACTTAACCTGAGGAGGTTATGTAATTAAAGGCACCAATAGACATACATAACCTATGGAAATCCAAGTGGGGATACAAGACAAGGGGGAGAGCTTGCATCATTTTGTGTAGGGACCTGTTTCGGTCAGTAACCCATATAACGGTATCAACGAGTACTCCGTCCTAGGTCAGAGTGGGGCACACTTACTAAGTTGACTATAAGAGATCCAAACGTGAAGGTTAGTGTAGACGGTGCATACCGATCGGGTCATGTGCGTGCATGGTCCGGAAAGAGGAAAATAAGACGCTGTGACACCACTAGATATGGTTGTGCATTCAACTCGAAGGGTTGCCACTTTAGGGAAGTGATACCCCCTACCGTGGGACCGGCACAAGTTTTCTACGGAATAGGGAGCCGATAGATTAGAGTAGTAGTTAGGGTACATCTAGATTCTGGTAAGTTAGGAGCCGTTATAGGGTTGCCTATGGAATGTATAGGGTTAAAACCTCTCACCGGAAGTACTCCCAAGTCTACCAACTTATGTATGTTAAGGGATCATCTCATATTTGGTTATACTAGTATTAGTGCAGAGTAATCATTAGAGAGGCGTATCAATCTATCATGTTTACCTCATCATACTTATCCTTTGTGGTGTTATCTTTCTTACCCACTTTATATGTCTGTCATAATGCTTTTATTTATTTACTTGCTAAAAGTAACTCGACTCGCCAGACTTTATATCTGACCCTTTTGTTCCTCTTCTTTCTTCCGTGTCCCCCACTAGGTTCGCAGGGCAGGAATTCTCAGGCCTAGTCAGGACTCGATTATCATCTTGCTTGGAGCAACTTTTAAGGTATTGCTCAGTTTCTATCTTTGCTACTATGGCTTTGTCTCTTTAGGGAATTATGTCTTTTTATGTATTTTATGTACTTTAATGGTACAAGGAATAAGTTTTATATTATTGTAATGGGTTTTATGTAGTTTCAGAATTCTGGTATTTTGGACCACAATGTTATGACTTATGTTTGAAATAAAACTTGAATTCCACTATTTCTTTTATACCTGTCTTGTAATATTTCGGTTTTTGTTTACCGATAACGCTTCACGAAACTTAATGCATTCCTTTAGTGAGTTGTAACAACCCGTATTTTTATAACATGTTAAAACAAGAAATCAAGGCAGAATTAAATTTTAAAGTCAGAATCAGGGGAAACGGGTTACGCCATTGCGTTCGTCTCGAAATTTTACATGAAATAGAGTCCGAGTTTTCGAAAATCGGAGTCCGGATGAAGAAGTTATGGCCTGTACAAGTTTCAGCAGTTTTCAGGCAGGACTGGACCCAGGGGTCGACCATAGGGTCGACCTACCCCCTCCCCCCCAGGTCGATCATAGGGTCGACCTACCCCCCAGTTCGACCATAGTGTCGACCCCCCCACCTTACAGGTCGACCTGGTCGGCCTGGTTTGACCCAGAACTCATTTTTGAAGCCTGAGACGTGTTTTGACGGTCCGGATTGATTCTAGGGTTAATCTAAGGGACTAAACTAGTTGCTACACCTATAAAAACACCCTTAGACCTAACCTAATTCATATCAAATCATTCTTACACCATTATGCTGCTAAACTCTCTCTTGATCCATGGTCGCCGCCCCCAAATTAAAGAACAAGCATTCAAACTCAATCCAATTCGAAGATTAAAGCTTGTACAATGATTCAACACAATAAATCAACACTACTACAACATTCTATGACAATTTCAGTTCCTAATTCACTAGCCATGCTCTGTAAGTTCTAGTTGTTTTTAGATTTAAACATTTAATTATAATATGGACATGAAATAAAATGGAATTGGATCTAAGTATGTTTATCGATTTTGATCTATTTTTGTTGCTCTTTGAATCTTCTGTTTTGGGACTTGTCTATCTTTATGTTCATGACAAGTTTATGATCTATTCAGCAATTTTCTTGATTCGTGATGACATTATCATCAAGTTGTAATATTTATGCCTATGATGATGTTTTCCTCTGATCTTATTTTTATTCAATTTCTATCTCCCCCAATTTATTTTATTTTCATGAACCTTGGTCAATTTCGGACCTTGGCCTAAAATCGCGATTTGCGTACGATATGTATACGGGGGAATTATGGGATTATTGCCTATATGAATATGATGTAATAATTGGCAACATGAAATTGGATATTATCATTGTATTTGCAAGTTTGGGCTTGATCTGTAAATTTTGGGTATAATCTTGTTATGAACAAATTTGCATAAATATTATATACATGGAATTTGGCACAAATAGGATCTATGTAATGTAACATGAGATTTGGTATATATAACATGTATGTAATTTGGCATGTAAATTAAACCACGAGTTCGGGCCTATGTAAATTAAATCAAAAGATTTGGCTTACGATTGGGCATATGTAGAATTGGGGATTTGAATATAAAAGCGATTGTAAATTTGATAATTGGCATAAATATGTATTATGAACTTGGGTAGTTGGCGTGTGTTGTAATAAAAAGATTACAATTTGGGATAAATACATCATGAATCATGATTTGGGTTTATTTGGGCATGATACATGCAATTTTAGCTAGAACTCGATATGGGTGAAATAGCATAAAATTGGCATACATGTAAATAGGCAAGAACTGGACATATGTAAACTGACTAGAATTGGGTGTATACATATATATATATATATATATATATATATATATATATATATTGGCATGTAATTTTGGAACTTGGGCATATGTTTATTAATATGTAAAGTTGGGAGTTTGAAACATGAAAATGACTGTGTATTGGATAATTGACTTGAACACGAACATGAACATTTCTATATGTTAAACACATGAACTGATATTGGGATTTTGGGGGAAATACGACCATTAATGAACCTTTGACACGAGGTTAGACTCGGTTTGTAGTGTAAATCTACCCGGAACAGCCCGGCAAATCCAGTAGCCACAAAGTGTCAGTCTAATGTGAGAGGTCGAAGGCCAAATTGTAGGCATAACGATTTATGACACGAGGTTAGACCCAGTTTGTGGTGTAAATCTGCCCGGAACCGCCCGGCAAATCCAGTGGCCACAAAGTGCACGGTCTAATGTGAGAGGTCATGATTCGTTCGTCATAATGAATGAATTAAGGAATACTAACCATAATAAGACGTGGGTATGGTTAGAGGGTTAGGTGGGATAACATGGAAATTTGACATGTAAATATGGACCTAACCGGTATGAGTTAAGAACATGTAAAACTTATAAATGTAGGCTCAACCAACATAACTGTTAATCAGACCAATGGGTTGGTTAAGTAATATAACTAGACTAATGACGCTTAACCAATATGATATGAATGGGTAGGTTAAGTAAATGGCTAGGCTAATGACACTTGACCGTTATAACATGACTAGCGGATGGGTTGGGCTAACTTGAATAGGTTGATAACACCCAATCGATATAACCTGATGCGTGGTAGGGTTAAGTAAACACACGAGGGTAACACTTAACCATTATAATATGACTTGTGGATGGGGTTAAGTTAACATGCATTTAACCAATATAACGTGATGCATGGTAAGGTTGAGTAACAACAGAGGGTAACACTTAACCGTCACAACATGATAAGTAGGTGGGCTAAGTTACACTTAACCAATATGACATGCGGTGGGGTTAAGTTAACACAAGGGAGAACACTTAGCCAGTATAACAAGGCTTGCGGTAGGGTTAAGTAACACAAGGAACAACACTTAACCGGTATAACATGATGTGTGGTAGGGTTAAGTAAAACAAGATGAAACACTTAACCAACTTAACGTAATGGACGGAGAGGGTTAAGTACATATCGGGTTGGTGGGTAATATTAGTAAATATAGGCCTACAAACTTAACCTTTAATAAGCACACTTGAATAGGTGGGTTAAGAACATCACGGGAAGGTGGGTAATATCTGTATATATAGGCCCACACACTTAACCAGTAGGAAACCCTAGTAACGGGGACCCATTTCAGCAGTAACCCAAATCAGGTATCAACGGTACCCTGAAACTAGGCAGGGTGGGGCACGATTACTGGGCTAATTGTAAGCGGTCAAACGATGGCAGTGGGTGCACATTGTAGGTCTAACGGGGTGCGGGCGTGCACACACTCCGGAGCAGACAAGCAGGGCACTGGGGACACCAGTAGTATAACCTATGCCTTCTAGAATTACGTCGGGCCGCCACCATGGGTCTTGATACACCCCATGGTGGGACCAGCATAGGTATCTACAATCATTGGGGCCGTATGACACACATAGGTAGCATAATCCCTAGGTTGGACCTAGGTGGCATAAACCCTAAATCCGAGAAGCGTTCAATAGGTAGCATAATCCCTAGGTTGGACCTAGGTGGCATAAATCCTGGTTGAATCTAGGAAGCGCTCGATAGAAAACCCTAGATTAGATCTAGGTAATAAATAATAGATGTACACGTGAAAGCAACCTTAATTTCGGGGATCGGGATCACGTTATGATTTTATCATTTTATATTGATTACTAGTTGGAACACTAGTTAGGTGGTGCAGAGAAAATAGATATCATTTTAGTGGTGAAGCAGAGAAATCTTGCGATGCTTGATAGAAATCTTGCGAAACTATACTTAGTTCATCTTGAATGGGAAACTTGCAATGTTATACATGACAGAAATCCTATGATGTTATTCTTAGTTATCGTGCCTGTACCTTATCTTGTCATCATGCTTATGTTTACTTTCAGTTTATTCATGCCATGTTATCTTTACCTGTTTTTATGCTGAAAGTCACTAGGACTTACTCAGTCTTTATGACTGACCCGGTTTGTTTCGCCTCTTTTTCTTCCGTCCCCCCACCCCCCCCCCCCCAGGTTCACAGGGTGGGAATACAACTTAATTCGGATTTTACCAAGCTCCAAGGCTCTTTCATGTACGGCTTGGATTTCTCTTGGCTATGGCTTGCTTTGCTTTATTGGGGAATGCAACAGTTTATTTTTATGCATCTTTGTTTTTGAGCAAGACAGATATTTTCGCTATGTATTTGGGTATTGGAAGTTGATGGCCTTTTATTGTAAATAATTCTATTTAATAAATGATTTGAAGTATTTCTACTTCATTTTCCGCTGTTTTATATATGTCTGTCATGTAATATTTCTGTTCCAGTACCCATAATGCTCCATTGAAATTAAGGCATTCCCTTTGTGAGTGACCTTAACGGATGTGGGGTGTTACATGAGTGACATTAACAGACGTGAGTTGTCACAGGCCTCCCCCTCCGTCCATGGGCCCCACCTCCTCCAAAATCCCCTCTTTTTCAATTTATCCTGTTTGCAAATAACCACTCGTCATCTGTGCTCAATAACATCTTATACGTGCATTTCTGGCTGAGGCCCCTTTAACGAAAGTCGTAGATCTGGCTTATTCTAAGAAATGCTTATATCAAAATCGAATTTTGGAGTTCTGGGCTTCTCTAAAAATGCGAATGAGTTTGACTAACCTTAATCATATTTTGGTGATTTCCCGCGAATACTTGCATTCTCGGAAGAAAGTGCTCTAGGCAAAAGTTATTCGGAATGGAGTTTTCATGTTGGTGACCTAATTTGGTGAAGATTGGAGGTTGTATGCAAACTATAAAGTCAGAAAGGTATATTTGAGTTGCGGACAGCAACAAATGGCGAGTGTGCGACAAGAAAATCTTTATAAGAAGTGTCCTAACGATGGGTTTTGCTTCAGTGAGAACTTCTATGTTAAATATTTAAAGTGAGATATTCTTGTTTTAATTAGTATATTAGAATAGTTAATTATTTATGCATTTTAACTTCCTAAGTAATGCGGTGAAAATTAGTAAGTTGCAAGTTAGAAATTGTATTATGTTACATTTAGAGCGACATTTAGAACCATCATGTAGTTAGATTACCCATTGCATGTAATACCCCGTTTGGAGTTCAACACTTGAACTATTCAAAAATCATTTGCATTAGAAGCGTTATATGAATATGTGACACTCGCATTTCATACTCAGTGGATGGATACTTGTGTCACCGTAAATGGCGTTGGATGATTGGTTATGTTATGATATGGATGAGAATTAACTGATTGACAAAAATGCCATGTTATTTGTAGTAGTGAAATTGGAGTAAAAATACATTTACAAGTTGAACGGCTTGTTTATGTTCACATATTTCGATAAAATCAATGAGATGAAATAAATGATTAATTAAATAATTGTTTGATGGTTGAAAACCCCACACGGGCGTTGGGATGATATTTGACTCACACATCTCCCTTGTGTGAAATTGCGGTTAATCGGTTGATTGACGGATTTATGTAAGCATCAATTATGTGATTGAAGCACATATAAAAATAAAATGCACATTGGATGTCATTTTGGATGTTGATAATTGTTTACAACTATTGTTTGATATATGTGATGAATGAAATCCATATGAATCTATTTATATGGATATTGGTTGAAATTTTATTCCAATCCGGAGTAAATGTGAATATTTTTATAATATAATATTCAATGAAGATTAGAAGTTTGATTTTGATGTCCAATTTTAGATAGACATGAAAATATAAAAATATGAAGTTGATTTAGGTATATGAAGCTATTTTAACTCGAACGGATTTTTATATCGTTTTTATTCATTTTTATAATGAATATCGAGAAGATTGAATTTCAAAATATGACATTTCGAAAATATTATCATTTTGAGATTATAATAAAATGGATGTTCAATTTTAATTTAAAATTGAAACGGAATTTGGAATCATTCTGAAACGAATTTATAAATGTTTTATAAAACACATTTTGAATAGAAATCGATGATATATATATTATATATAGTTAAGTGGCTTGAATAGAACGTGTCGCGCAGCGACCGTTCGGGAATTTCAACCATTAACTTCGAATTGATGTAACGGGAGATCCGACCGCCGGATTCTCCTAAAACTAGAATCGTTGGGTTCATATCGAAAAGGTGAATATATGAGATTTAAATTTGAATGGTTAGATTTTAAAATATGTCCAAATTAGTTTTCCAAAAAGGTCGCTATGGATGCAATTCGGTGGCCGATATTGGAAACCAACTATAAGGGCCTTAATAAAATAATTAAAAATATGAATAAATTACGTAAACTAATAATAAATGATTTAGCAAGATTTTTCGATGATATATTCCACATTTGAGAAGAAAAAATATATTTTTATCCGATTGAACTAGTTAATAACTAGAATAATAATCCAATGATTTTTAAAAATAATTAATTGGATTTGCGAATGGTTTTTAACATAACCATAAATTCCTACATATAAATTGGAATGGATTTGAATGGAAATTATCTTAGGATATTTTTTATATTGGATTCCGTGATTATACAGGTATTGTTGTGGGAATTTGGTAGACATTGATATTTTTATTACAATACGCTATTTGTTAGTTTCAGAATTTGGTATTGAATGTAAGTCGACATGATTTCCATTTAAAATCTTATATTTAATATCAAATTGGATTTAAGTTTATCGTGAATGGTATCTTATATAATACTGTTCTTAAACCCATTTATGAAAGGAACAAATCTTTTAATTAAGGTTTAGAGAAGTTTTGCAGATATTTAATTAAATTGGAATTTAATGGAATTCGAGTTAATAATTATCGAGATGAGCTTTTGTGAAGGACGGCATTTACGATTTATGGAATTTAAAAGGCTTCACCACTATTCCACTTTTAGTATTATTCCAATACGGAAATTTATATCGATTATAAATTGGTCAGATTTCCGTGAAGATTCCGTATTAAATGGAAGATGATTTTGGGTTTACTGTGAACGTTGATTTTCTTACATGACAATAGTTCTTTAACCCAAGTAAAAGGCGATATTAATTTCTAGAAGTTGAATAACATTAAATAATGATTTTTGGGATTAAAACCGAACTAGAGTTTTAATGAATCTTTAATTAGATTGAAACATAAAAGGAGGTAATTAAATTTACCGAATTTGAGAAATGATCGAGATGGAGTACCACCAGTTTTACTACATGTGATAGTTAAATCTTTAATTAGATTTGATACGTTAAGTGGTAATTAAACTTACCAGTAACACAATTAGTGTTAAATATGGAGTACCACTAGTTTTGCTCCATGGGATGATTAGGTTAGGATTGGGATACTAAAATCAATAAATACTTCGGTAAGGATCGTTAATCCCGAGTAGTTGATAAGCCTTAATTTGGTTTAAATTGTGAAAGTTATTACAAAATCTTTTAAAATGATTCCCAAGAATGTATGAATAAAAGGATATTCTGGATTGGAATGAGATGTGTGCTATCTTTGTGAACTTATCGCATAATTATAAAGATGCGCCAGTTATTCGAAAAGACCGGGTTTAACCCATTCTGAATAACTGTTACGACGATTAAAAGTCGATGATGAAGACGGTGGTTGAAGATCAAAGATCTTCACATCGAATAGATGATTACTGATGTCTTGATTGGGATGATCCCCTGAGAAAAGGTAATAAGTGGTGGTCATCGAAACGTACTTGGAGATCGACCAGATATGTGAGTACCTCTCTCCTGTATGGGACATTGGGATGAGGGATAAGTGCCTCCGGTTTCATTCAGACCTAGAACAGACATTTAAATGGATTGTACGTCTGGCATTGTATTGTGTGTTATATTCGTTGATCTCTACTAAATATTTATCTATTTGGTGGCGGAGAATTTATTCTCTTGCTTAACACCCTTCTTCGAGACGCACGAGCTTAGAGGTTATATATTGGTGTAAATCAATGATATGGTATGAATTGACAATGTGGCATGCTAAGATGCAATAATTAAGACTTTTGTTGAAAAGTAGAGTCTTATGGATGATGATCAAAGCACGACTTTAATTAGCATCACTTTGTGTATAGCATTAATTCGTGTGCCTCACACCCTAGTATGAGTCAAAAACGGGATGAGGGACCTTAGGGAGAACATGCGTTTCTTTCTATTTATGGGTGATGTCATGGTATGAAGCCTAAGCATTTTACTTATGTGAATGATGGATAGTGAGGTACCTCGTATATAGAGCTGGCTAAAAGGCTCAAGTGATAGGTCCAATAGGACCGGGAAACGTATTGTTCGGGAATTACCAATCCACAAAAGTAAGAGTGGACCGGCCCTACCAAATCCCAGGGTTATTAAGGGCACAATCCTGAGATATGTGCTAGAGTATCTCAAAACAGGTGGGGATGATCCCTTGCCTCGACTCATAGATGGAATCCAATTTCTAATACGCCACTTTTCAGTTTCAGTAGTAAACCTATATGACGACATAATATATGGTACATGTGTCATATATGATTGATACATTTATATTTGAAATTGTTTGTCACACTATGCACTTATAATAATATCAAAAGATTTCTTTTAAAACGTACCAAGCATTTTTGACTATTATAAGGTAAAACTCTATCTCCGGCTTCCGTTGCATTATATGATGGGACCTAAGTTTATAATAGCTTCATTTTCCAAAAAGCATTGCGTTGTTTGAAAATTGTTTTATGTTTTAAACTAGTATTCATGTGCAGTAAACCCGTTCTATGTCATACGCGTGGTCCCATAATTTTCCAACTTTTAAAGTAAAGATTTAATAACTGTTTTAAGTTCTCACACTAGTCCCATGACTGGCCTGGAGTTTATTATTTTCGCCTAAACTCTAGGTGCCCATATTTTCTACACAGGCAGCTAGTAGTTTTGGTTTTGCATATTTATTTAATAGGATCCTGGTTTACACCTGAAGCTATATTCGGAAAGCTTTGTATCTGTGTATTTCTTTTAGTTGTGGTAGTTTATGTATTCATGTTGTGCATCGTATTTATACGTTTTTATTTCTCCTGCTATGTAAATTATTCTCTGATATTATTTTTCCACTGTATTTTATTTATTCCTACTCTGGTAATCTTGCACTCTGGTGTATATAGTTGTAAAAGCAATGATAATTTCTATCATTCTGCGTTCAGATGTGTCGTGTTCTCATACAATCCGCGTTTCTCTGCCTCTTCGGAGATTGAGGGATTTCAGGCCATGTCATATTTTGATTGTGACACTTACATTTTAGGATTCTCGGGTATGGGATGGCCCTAAGGATGGATTGGCTAGCCATGCATGAGGCTATTTCGGACTACGAGAGGAGGGTAATTCGATTAGAGACATGTAGTGGCTGGACCCTCAAGACTTCTCACGACCTACGAGGGTTAGTTATGTTGAGCTATCTTTATCCCCTAAATTCATCCATAAATGATATTGATTCAGTACTCGTAGTGCTTGAGTTTCCGGATGTGTTTAAGGAGGTAAGAGGGCTACCTTCTAAGAGAGAGATCGGCTTCCGGATATATCTCAACAAGAATTCAAAGCCCGTAACATTGCCCACTACAACAAAAAGACCCTACTGCAACTGTAATTTTACAACTGTCACAAAATGTCAGTTGTAATAAAGGTTTTTTTACAACTATTTTATTTAGTTAGCTGTAATAGATTAGTTTCCAACAATTATTTCATTTCGCTAGTTGTAATAGATGGTTATTACAACTATTCTTCTGGTCAGTTGTAATCAATGCTTATTTTTCACAACCCTCCATTTATGTCGGTTGTAATAGATGTCTATTACAACTCTTTTTGTCAGTTGTAATAAATGTCTATTACAACTGTTTTTGTCAGTTGTAAAAGATGACCTTTTTGTTAGTTGTGCTAGATGTCCATTACAACTCTTTTTGTCAGTTGTAAAAGCTATTTGTTTTTAATAAAAATTCATTTTTGACACTTGTAATAGATGTCTAATACAATTCTGTTTATCAATTGTAGAAGATGTTTGTTTTAAACCATTCTTCTTTTTTTGCTGGTTATAATATTTGACAATTAAACGTTTCCCTTTGATTAGACAAATAATTATAACTAAAAGTAATACTAAATACTTATTAATCAAACAGTCATTATAAAATAGGATTAATTAATAGGAATAATCCGAAGTTTGACGTGTCTTGCGAAATTAATCCGAAGTTTGGATTATTTTTAAATAATCCCAAGTTTAGGGGTTCCCTTTCCATATTGATCCCGATGACTTATTAACTTGTTGTAACCGGTTATCAGACTTAAATTCTTCTTTCCCAAACGATTTTTCTGGAGTGGGAAACTAGTTTGGGGAAGACGAATTTAAGTTTGATAACCGGCTACAACAAGTTAATAAGTCACTGGGATCAATATGGGAAGGGACCCCCCAAACTTGGGATTAATTAAAAATAATCCAAACTTTGGATTAATATGGAAGACATGTCAAACTTCGGATTATTCCTGTCAATTTATCCTAAAAAATATTATTAAAAATTAATATCAATGACTAAAATAATTGTTATGAAGTAATTATTAGATAATTCATAAATATGAATTTAGTTTTAATAATTAATAACAGTAATTAAGAATATTATTTATTTAATATTTGATAATCCATTACTAATAATTAAGAATTAATAATTAAAAAGTTGTTTAAGAAATATTATTAATAAAAAAATTATATACTTAATATTTAATAATAAATTATTAGCAATATTAATTTTTAAGAATGACTAATATTTAATAATAACCTTATGAATCAATAATTACTATAAATATTAAAAACTAGTACTTAATAATTAATAAATAGCAATTAGTTCCTAATTATTGTTATTAAGTATTTTATAATTGATAATCAGTAACACAACATAGTAATTAACTTCCACTTACAAATATTAAATTATAATTACAAATATTATATTATAATTAGGATGTAATAAGTAGGACTGCAAATTTTGTTTGAATGTTCGTCGTCCATTTGTGTCTGTCGCTGAAAGACACCCATTCGAGATCGTTTGATTTTCATTTAAAACACGAGTTAGGACAACAAAATTTATTCAAGAAATTTTTTTGTCTAGTCCGCATTTGATCGATTTTGTCCAAATTTCTTATAATCGGTATAACCTCTGTGTTATTTAAAATATTTATAAACGTTGGTACGTAATTTTTTTTTGAAAAACATAAATATATAATAAAAAAACTCGTTAGTTATTGCATTTTGCAGTTTTCTTTGTGTAGCAGAAATTTTGACTTCAGCTCTTTCCCTCCGAATTGAAATTATTTTCTATCTTGGCGCCAACTGAAAATTTTCCTTCATACCATCCTTTTCTACAAAGGTAATTTTTATTCTAATCGACAATATTAGTAGGTTAATCCATCCTATTTTATAGGATCTTTGACTTTTACAAAAAATTAAATTTTAATCAGTACATCCGCACAAAAAAACGTACTTGTTCTTTTCTCCTCAATCTTCTTCCGTGCGTTTTCTTCTTCTGTACGTTCCCCATCGTTCTTCTCGGTTCTGGAATCCCAACGTCTAAATCCAAGCTTAAGCGATAAGTGGAGTAATTCAACATAACAGTAAATAGTTTGTTTATTATTTTTTTTTTTTTTGAAGTTGATTAATCGTATACAAAATTGGTTTTTTTTTTTTTAATATCACCATCATCACATATAATTGTACTTAGTTATTTTCTGAAATCTTGAAAAATTGATAGAAATATTATAGCAAGGATTGAGTTTACAATCTGCCATGCTACATCATCTGCCGTGCGTTTTCAGATGAATCTAATGATGTTTTGCTCCATGATCTATTTATTTATAGCAAAGATTTCTTGTTTGTCCTTCACCACGTCATTTGGATTTTTATGCATACTATACTAGCATGTATGAATGAGTAGTATGAGTGGCTGCACAAGTTAACATATACAGCAAGAGAACTTGATTACCAAATGAAAATCTTATAAATTGACATGTCGGTATAATTTATATAAGAAACATGTTGCATACAGTAGATTTATATGTTATTTATGTCCCATTACGATAAAATGTGCATTTTTTTCACATAATTAATCTGGTATGAGATTTTGATTTTAGGCTAGTTGGATTATTATTATTAATCTGATATGAGAGTTGTGAAATAACGCAGAATTGTGAAACAAGAAGCACAAAATCGATTGTTAGATATAATATAGGGTGAAATCTTTAAGTTAATCCACTCGTGGATTAACTTACAAAGTAGTTGTGAATTAACTTATTAAAGTAAAATGGTGGATTAACATATTAAAACCGTGGATTAACATAATAAAAATTACCTTCTACAAATTATGGCTCCACCTCGTTCCACTTTATGCATCCACCGTTCTTTTTTATTCGGCTTTATCAATCTGCTCATTCCACTGCCTGGCTCCTCGCTTAAAACACCTTATTACGCCTTCCTTTCTTCCTTTCTTCCTTTCTTCTCTTAATCATGCTAGATCCAAAATAATAGTCTGCCTCCAAATCTAAACAAGTTTTACCTTAAAATAAATTTCTTCAATTGAAACTTAGAAGCGTCGTAAGCATAAGTCTAAGTGCTCCAATTCTTGTTCTTGATCGGAAATTGAGCTCAGCCATGAGATCCGGCGTTGTTTCTCTGTTGATACTCCTGTTGTGGGGCTCCTTAAACGACCGCAACTACAACTTCTCATGATCACCGAAGTCATCATCTGCAGCGACCCTGGCATCAACTCGAACTTCCCGAATCTGCAACCCGAAATCCAGTTCCCGACAACTACCTGCTTCTAGAGCCACGCACGATGCAGAGCCAATCTCCGACAATTTTACTGCAATCAGCATGGATAAAGAGATGTCGCGATTTCTAGAATGCGTGCAAAGGCGAGGGCCCATGATGAAGTGATGTCGCGATTTCTAGGAGGTGGTGATGCTGTGAGGTTGAAGAAGATCAATAGGGGTGTTGGGTGGTCTAGGCAGTGGTTATGCTGTGAGGTTGTATTAGTTAATTTTCAGCTTTGATTCAGTATCATTTTTGGATTTGAATAAGTTTATTTCTGAATTTGAATAAGTACTGCTTCGAGCTTTGAAAGAGTCTATTTCTGTCTAGCTATCTCGATTGTGCATTGAATTAGTTGGAATTACAAACATGCAGGCAATTTAAGGGGTTTTTAATTGATATTATATATCTGGGTATGCGAACTAGTAGCTTTTGGCTTATGCCGATTGTTGCTTGTTCATGGGTCTGTCATGTGATGGATGTTGGGTGCGTTCAAGTGAGAAGCTGTTGTTTGTGAAGGATGGCGATGGTGGGAAGAGCAAACAACAAATGAATTTTCAGGCTTGGCGTGTATACCAAGCAATGTCAAAGAAGAGCCAGTTTAGTTACTACTCTGAGTTGGTGTTGTACTATTTCGGAAAACTCAATGGCATTAAGGTAAGAAATTTTCACTTGCTTCTATGTTTAAATCCATTTGCAACTAATACACATCAATAGCCCAAACATCATTAAACAGTTTGATGGGTTGAGATAAATGGCTCATGTAATGGTTAACGGCTGCCCTGGCGAAGAAGAAGCTACTGCAGTCGACTTAGAAAAGCCGCTTCTCACAAGCTTCAACAAAAATGAGTTCAGAAATGTTCCATTTGCTAGAACTTGCTTCAATACTACTAATGCTCTTCCAGGTCCTTTTTTTCTTCCATATGTTTGATTTTGTTTCTGTTTTATATCTTGTGAAATACGGTTGATTCTTGCTTGCAATTTACGGAGTATCATGTGCATGGATTAGTCAGTTACAGCAATGGTCAGAAGATGTTTTTAATTATCTTAACGAACTGCACCACCTAATTTATGTAATAACATATCACACATTCGTAGCAGTACATAGGTAAATATGAATATGAATTTAATGACTAAAATAATTGTTATAAAGTAATTATTAGATAATTCATAAATATGAATTTAGTTTTAATAATTAATAACAGTAATTAAGAATATTATTTATTTAATTTTTGATAATCCATTACTAATAATTAAGAATTAATAATTAAAAAGTTGTTTAAGAAATATTATTAATAAAAAAATTATATACTTAATATTTAATAATTAATTATTAGCAATATTAATGTTTAAGAATGATTAATATTTAATAATAACCTAATGAATCAATAATTACTATAAATATTAAAAACTAGTACTTAATAATTAATAAATAGCAATCAGTTCCTAATTATTGTTATTAAGTATTTTATAATTGATAATCAGTAACACGACATAGTAATTAACTTCCAATTACAAATATTAAATTATACTTACAAATATTAAATTATAATTAGGATGTAATTAGTAGGACTGCAAATTTTGTTTGAATGTTCGTCGTCCATTTGTGTCTGTCGCTGAAAGACATCCATTCGAGATCGTTTGATTTTCATTTAAAACACAAGTTAGGACAACAAAATTTATTCAAGAATTTTTTTTGTCTAGTCCGCATTTGATCGATTTTGTCCAAATTTCTTATAATCGGTATAACCTCTGTGTTATTTAAAATATTTATAAACGTTGGTACGTAAATTTTTTTTTTTTTTTTGAAAAACATAAATATACAATAAAAAACTCGTTAGTTATTGCATTTTGCGGTTTTCTTTGTGTAGCAGAAATTTTGACTTCAGCTCTTTCCCTCCGAATTGAAATTATTTTCTATCTTGGCGCCAACTGAAAATTTCCCTTTAAACCACAAATTTTTGTCGCTTCCTTTTCTACAAATTATGGCTCCACCTCGTTCCACTTTATGCATCCACCGTTCTTTTTTATTCGGCTTTATCAATCCGCTCATTCCACTATCTGGCTCCTCAATTAAAACACCTTATTACGCCTTCCTTTCTTCTCTTAATCATGCTAGATCCAAAATAATAGTCTGCCTCCAAATCTAAACAAGTTTTACCTTAAAATAAATCTTCTTCAATTGAAACTTAGAAGCCTCGTAAGCACAAGTCTGAGTGCTCCAATTCTTGTTCTTGATCGGAAATTGAGCTCAGCCATGAGATCCGGCGTTGTTTCTCTGTTGATACTCCTGTTGTGGGGCTCCTTAAACAACCGCAACTACAACTTCACATGATCACCGAAGTCATCACCTGCAGCGACCCTGGCATCAACTCGAACTTCCCGAATCTGCAACCCGAAATCCAGTTCCCGACAACTGCCTGCTTCTAGAGCCACGCACGACGCAGAGCCAATCTCCGACAATTTTACTGCAATCAGCATGGATAAAGAGATGTCGCGATTTCTAGGATGCGTGCAAAGGCGAGGGCCCATGATGAAGTGATGTCGCGATTTCTAGGAGGTGGTGATGCTGTGAGGTTGAAGAAGATCAATAGGGGTGTTGGGTGGTCCAGGCAGTGGTTATGCTGTGAGGTTGTATTAGTTAATTTTCAGCTTTGATTCAGTATCATTTTTGGATTTGAATAAGTTTATTTCTGAATTTGAATAAGGGTGCGTTCGCAGCATTTTTTTAGCACGCTCAACTTTTTGTTCGCGTCGGACGCGTCCGACGCGTCGGACGCCAACTATTTTCTTCCCATTCAGATGGAACGATTTCCGAACGCTGAAAATCAAGGTGTTGGCGTCGGACGCGTCGGACGCGTCGGACGCGTCGGACGCCAACCCATTTTGTTTGTTAATTATGCGTGCTTCATGTGTTAATTAAATGCACAGTTGGTTCTAGACGTTGGCTCCAGCATTAAATCCTTTCGCTTGTTCTCATTAAATCCTTCGAGCATTAAATCCTTCCAGCATATTAAAAGACGCTTGGTTCCAGTAATTCAAAGACGTTGGCTCCAGCATTAAATCCTTTCGCTTGTTCCCATTAAATCCTTCCAGCATTAAATCCTTCCAGCATATTAAAAGACGCTTGGTTCCAGTAATTCAAAGACGTTGGCTCCGGCATTAATCCTTTTGCTTGTTCCCACACAAACTTTCAAAACCAACACAGTATATTATTATTGAAGATTCCCAATGAAATTGTTTTCAACAAACACACAGTAAATTAAATTAGAGTTAACAAATAAATTAAATAAAAATTACAATTAATAAATAAATTAACAAATGAATTAATCATAAATTACAATAAAACGCATAAATTAACAAATAAATACCCTGTTCAGATACCACGCTCAATTAATGGCTTCGGGCGATCCACCGTCTGGTCAGCCCTCTAGGCGCAGACAGACAGGTCGTGCCAGATCGTGCCAGCTCGTGGGTGACCGACCATACGAGACAGCTTGCTGCTCGTTGTTTGGAGCTTGTTTTAATTCCAGTACCGTTGTGTTTATTATGTTTTATGAAAAACGTGGTCATGTTATGAAATATGTTGTCGTTATAGTTTGATGCAATTAGAATTTAATTAAATCAAAACCATTAATTTAACAATTAAATACCACGCTCAAATACCCCGTTCGTCGCTAAAAACACAATTCCCCTTCGCTACAGTACCACGCTCAAATGGCACGCTCAAATGCCACGCTCACGTTCGTTAAGAACGCACCCTAAGTACTGCTTCGAGCTTTGAAAGAGTCTATTTCTGTCTAGCTATCTCGGTTGTGCATTGAATTAGTTGGAATTACAAACATGCAGGCAATTTAAGGGGTTTTTAATTGATATTATATATCTGGGTATGCGAACTAGTAGCTTTTGGCTTATGCCGAATGTTGCTTGTTCATGGGTCTGTCATGTGATGGATGTTGGGTGCGTTCAAGTGAGAAGCTGTTGTTTGTGAAGGATGGCGATGGTGGGAAGAGCAAACAACAAATGAATTTTCAGGCTTGGCGTGTATACCAAGCAATGTCAAAGAAGAGCCAGTTTAGTTACTACTCTGAGTTGGTGTTGTACTATTTCGGAAAACTCAATGGCATTAAGGTAAGAAATTTTCACTTGCTTCTATATTTAAATCCATTTGCAATTAATACATATCAATAGCCCAAACATCATTAAACAGTTTGGTGGGTTGAAATAAATGGCTTATGTAATGGTTAACGGCTGCCCTGGCGAAGAAGAAGCTACCACAGTCGACTTAGAAAAGCCGCTTCTCACAAGCTTCAACAAAAATGAGTTCAGAAATGTTCCATTTGCTAGAACTTGCTTCAATACTACTAATGCTCTTTCAGGTCCTTTTTTTCTTCCATATGTTTGATTTTGTTTCTGTTTTATATCTTGTGAAATACGGTTGATTCTTGCTTGCAATTTACGGAGTATTATGTGCATGGATTAGTCAGTTACAGCAATGGTCAGAAGATGTTTTTAATTATCTTAACCAACTGCACCACCTAATTTATGCAATAACGTATCACACATTCGTAGCAGTACATAGGACCGATGTACTACACTCAGTGACGAGTCCATAGGTTGGGTGGGGTGGGCAGTCGCCCTACCCAAGATTTGTATACATAGAAAACTCATAGCAAAAAGATTATTTATGGCTACAGCCAAATGTTAAACGAAGGTGTTACATAGGGTTTTCTGGAGAAAAAAAAACTACAAAGTACAACCAAATTCTCAGCAAAAAGATTATATATGGCTACAGCCAAATGTTAAACAAAGTTTTATAGCCAAATTCGAAATGGAGAAATATTTACACGTAAATCCTTTATGTCCTACTTTTTTACATTTAAAACAGACTATTGGATCTCTACAAGACTACAATCTCTTACCCAATGATCTGACATGCCACAACGAAAATGCTTCTTTTTCGATTTTATTTCCATTAAGAACTCTTCGTATACAACTTTGCCCAACCCAAACAAAAATCCTGGTTTCGTCGCTGACTACACTATATGTGACTTTGAATGCGTCAATGCAAACATTTTTATGTATTTTTGACACTTTCTAACAAGTTCAGTATAATGATTTGTTCATGAAGGAATTGGAGTACTATTGATGCCATATGCACTTTAAGGCATGTGGACGTTAATTGTTTAGTAGGCTAGATAAATGATAGGAAATATTGAATTGTTTGGTAGGACGTTAATTGCATGAGGACGTTAAAGGTACCCACAGCCCATGTCATAGTTTAGTTATGAAACTAACTTATAAATCTGAAACAACATAAAAAATCAACCTTAAAAGGTCAGAGACAATAACAGAAGTAGAAATGAATGTTTGTGTGAAACCTTTTGTTATCTTGTTATGCCTATTGTTCGCTGATCCAGAAATATGAATGAATTATTGGTAGAACTGTAAAAGGCAGTTAAAATCAAATTTGCATGAATGGCAACGTTGAGCTTCACTACGCATAAATAAATTGAGTGCGTGATGTGTTATTTTGTTTTGTTTACTAGGATTTGACTTGTGAGTGCCTTTAATTCAGGTTTGTTTTGTGCTTGTTTATTTTATTTTTATATTTTTGTTGCACTTGTATTTCATTTTTAAGCAAGTTTATTTTTGAGAGTCTTTTGTTTTGTTTCCTTTCTTATTTTCAATTTACAATCTTTTAGTGTTCTTGTTTTGATTTCGTTTTTAGGTACGGTTTCCAAGAGCATCGAGGCAACCACCGGCAAAGATTAAAAGGCAGCACTTAAGGATTACCGGATTAGAAGTCAAGTAAGCCTTTCGCGTCAACGACAGCGTCAAGAACGACACCAAAAGTCGAACAAGAATGGAAGTGAACTTGAGATGTTGACCTCAATCTTGATAGAGAGGAGCTTAGTCTGTCTATGAGTTGTACTTTTATACTAAGGAATGCTGTTTAGATTTGTTTTTTTATAACTATAAGAAGTAATTTATATAGTGTAATCATTTGTGATATAATTTTTTTATAGAGTAATACTTGATTTGTTTATACTGTATTGTTAATCTCATTACATAGTTTATGTTTATCTATTTTACAAAATGTGTTTAGAATTCTTTTTTTCTTTTTTTTTTGGCATTTTTGAACCATGGCTAAAAATAGTTGTAGAATTTATCATAACACACAATTGAAAACAACTAAAAAGATGATTTAAACAATTGCCAGAAGTAATTGTAAAAAACAGTTTTACAACTACTAGAAATAGTTATAAATAGATTTTTTACAACTGTCAAAAACAGTTATAAAAAAAGTCTTATGCTATTACAACTCTGGATATAAGGACTGACGGGTGGCAGTTATAATAGATCTATTACAACTGTTTTTGACAGTTGCGAAATGGTGTTTTTGTTGTAGTGGGCCCATACGACATACGGCTCCGAGGGGATGGAGAGAACTATGTGCAAGTGGTTGAACTATTAGAGAAGGGATTCATCTGGTGGACTATCTCAAAGTAGGGAGCACCACTCGTCTTTGCTACAAAGGCAGATTGTTCTCTATGACTTTATGTGAATTATAGAGAATTAAATCAGCTCATAAAGGAGAATCGCGACCCACTTGATGACTTGTTTGACCTGTTTGTTCGCACATTAGTGTTCTCTTTATAGGATTTAGCCACCAGTTTTCATCACCTTAGGGTGGTGAAAAGTAGCATCGACAAGACGACCTTTTAAATATTTGATGGATTTTATGAGTGAATGGTTATGCCTTTGGGCTAACCAATTCCCCAACCTATTTTGTGGATCTAATGAGCAAAGTCTTCCGCGATGTTATTAATAGGTTTGTGGTTGTGCTAATTGATGACATCTTGGTATTCTTGAGGAGTGAGAATGAGCACGCCTTACATTTGGGAGAGGTTCTCTGTACTCTGCAAACACATTGGCTTAAGGCTGTTGAATCCCGCTATATAGCGTTTTGACTATGACAAGTATACATAAGCATATATACTATATCAACTAACTATGTTTTGCAGGAAGATATTCGACAGCAGATTCAAGAACACAAATGAAGATTATATAAGTTATAAGAGTATGTTAGTCTTAGATTTATTTATTAAAGTCTTCCTTGATGATTACACACACACATCTTATATATTTATATTCACAATGAAATAGGCAAGGAATGAGTATGTTTCAGAAAATAGAGGTCTGAAAATTTTCAGACAGACGTTTGTTTGCTGAAAGAAATTTCATATTCACATAATATTCAGATGTCTGGTCTGAAAAATTCAAATGTCTGAATCTGCTCCGAATTAGCCTATTTTCTTGCTGTTTTATTTTTAAATCAAAACAAACATCTGAAATTTTTATTCAGACATCTAAATACGAAGGGATTAAACTTATAATGAAGAGTCACAACTTTCTATTTTATATCTCTTGATCAAATCTCTTCATGATTGGTTGTAACTCTTTGTATATTATAAATAGAGGCTTGATTAAGTAACCCAATCACCGAATTTCATTCTAATTTTATCTACCTTACTAAAAGCCTTCTAAATCTCTAACGCGCTCTATTTACAAATACTTAAGATTTCAATCTTCCATATTCTTTCACAAGCTGCACGTTTATTATCAAGGAAAGACTATACGAAGGATGTACTTCAAATTGACATATCCATGTTATCAAGAACACAAATAGTCATCAATTATTCTGTATTGTGAAAGTCCTCTTCAGCAGTTGAGGGAAGAAATCATGTTCAGCTGTTCGGGTAATTATGGACCTATTCCTTCGGGTGAAGCGAGAGTTTTTTGTGTTAGTGAAATACCAGAAGGGAGTATAGGACTAGACATAGGACAGTGGTCCGAACCAGCATAAAATTAACTGTTTGATTTTACTTACAGCTACTACTCTGTTTTATCATATTTATACTCCATACTATACGATCCTACCGCTGCTTAGACATTTCCAATTGGTATTAGAGCAAGGCCATCCTATAACCGCAACTGTTAGACCCAAATTTGGTACTAACACCCAAATGTAAATCACAGATCACAGAATGCAGATAAAGCAGTAAAACGGGGAACACACAAGATTTTTATAGTGGTTCGGCTCAAAACAAGCCTACGTCCACTTTATAGTTTCTTATATCCTAAGAAATTACAAGACAATGCCTTTCTACAATCCGTAGGATTCATTTACATACAACATCCTTATATTTTTCGTGAAGAAGTGAAGAAAAGAAAGTGGCTTTACACACGAAATCCTCGTGTTTGATTGATTGATGTAGGAGAAGCACAATGTCCTTATGTTGTTTTCAATGGAGACTGAGAGTTAGAATAGCCAAATATCCCTTCAAAATGCCTTGTGATGGTGTATTTATAGCTGATTTCTGGTTCGTTTCGGGTGCCACATGGCATGCCCAGAGGAAATCTTGAAAAGTAGTGGAAAATGTGAAGAAGGCCTCTCCAATTCATGCTATGCCATGTGGCATTTGATCCATTCATGTAGGAGGAAGTTGCTCCTTAAGAATAGGTCAAATCTGAAGTGTAGCAACAGGTCGAAGGGGGCCGGATCGGTTCTCCAATCTGAATCGGAGTCCTCAACTCGAAGACCTTGTGCTCTTGTGAGCAGCTGATGCGGAGCGAGTCAGATTCTTCCATTCCATCCAATCTGAACCAAGTTGGAGCTCTGCCAAAATTATCCAGTTCCATGCTGCTTCGAAGAGTGGGATCGGGTCCTTCTTATCCCGAACCGAGTCGACATCTCCGATCCAAACTGAGAAGTTAAGCTAATTCCCAAAATCCAAATTTTCGGTTCTGTATGCGTTCACGGAAATGGGCATAACTTCCAAACCATAATTCCGTTTTGGCCAAATGAAAGCTCTACTTGAAGCTAATTCAGAGGGCTACAAGAGTTATGGAGCAAATCTCCATAATTAATGTTTTCGGTCCCAAAAGAGGTCATCTATTAGGAGATTCGAGCCGTTCTTTAATTGCGATGTGACTTCAACCAAATCGCTTCTTGTTTTCTGACGATGTTCCCAATACTTGAGCATATTGATAGCCAGAGATATCATGTGTGACTGCTTTGACCAAAAAGTGTGTCGGCAGTAACACCGTTATTTGATACTTTGATAATATAGAGAATAACCCAAGTACTACCTCAACTACATTTACCTAAGGTCAATCTACTCAAAGACCACCATTGTTCATTGGACTACATTATAATTATTGGGCAACAAGAATGAGAATATACATGCAAGAAAATGGTTTTAGTGCATGGAATGCTACTAAAAAAGAATTTACTGCACCTATGACTGAATACTCTGCATGGACAACAACTCAGAAAGATGAAGCAAATGTAAATGCCAAAGCAATGAATATGTTGTATTGTGCTTTGGATAGGAACGAGTTCAATCGTGCTAGCATATGTACTTCAGCATATCAAATATGGAAACACTTAAACCATCCATGAAGGCACAAGCAAAGTCAAACAAACAAAGCTTTCAATGCTCAAAAACCAGTTCCAGAACTTTAAAATGAGACAAAATGAAACCATCAATGAGATGTATTCAAGATTTCAAGACATTCTACATGCATTGATAGGCTGGGAGAAAGATATAGACTTTGATATTGTATCAAAAGTACTAAACTCTCTAACTGACGATTGGGAAAGAAAAGTACTAGCAATTGAAGAAGCGAATGGTTTATCAACTACGAAACCAGAAGAACTCATCGGTACTTATGAAGTAAATCTTCAAGAAAAAAGGGAATTAGCACAAGAGAAAAAGAATGTAGCTTTTCATGCCGATAAAGAAGAACCAGAATCTGAAGATGAGAATTTTGCATTTATCGCTAAAAACTGTAAGAAGCTTCTAAAATATAAGAAAGGAAATTTCAAGAAAAATACCTCAAGCAAACCTTCATCCTCAAATTTAGGATGCTTTAATTGTCACAATAAAGGTCACATGGTTAAGGATTGTCCAGAACTAAAAGAAAATCAGAAGAATACCAACAACAAGAATAAGAAAGAAAAATTAAAAAAGAAGGCCTTTTCTATCACTTGGGATGACTCAGATTCAGATTCATCAGGTAGTGATAACAAGAGCGAAAAAGAACAAGCTAATGTGTGCTTCATGGCTCAAGAATCTGAAGTAAGTGATCTATCTTATGATGATTTAATAGAAGTTAATGCTGAATTTTTAAACACTATAAAAACACTTAAGAAGAAACTTAAAGAAACTCGTGAAAATCAGAATAAAGATGAGTTTTAAAGAGACATGCTAAAAGATGAAAAAATAGTCTTAGAAGAAGAACTTGAAAAGTTTCGGGAGACTCTTTCAAATTCAGATAGTCAGCTTTCACTTTTGAGTCAAGAAATTGAAACTCAAAAGGCAAAAAAAGGCGAAATTAATTCTGAAAATCACACTTTGAAAATCAAAATACAAGAATTAGAATTAGAAAATAAAAGCATTCAAACTAAGATAGTATTTCTAAGAATATATCTAACTTTAATAAGGGTAGAGAAAATTTATGTCGGATAATTGAAAATTCTCAACCAACTTCAAACAAAAATGGTTTAGAATTTAAGAAAGAGTCAAAAATTCCTCTAAGAAAAATGTAAATCTAAGGAGGAAAATTGATTCAAAAATTAAAACTAAACCAAAATATAATAAAAAGGTTAGTAAAATTGAGATATGGGTTCCAAAAACAAACAATAGTTGGATTAGAAACAAACATATCAATTTATTTATGGAATCTGTCGATAATAATAAAAATTATGTGTACAAAAGGGATATTAAACCCACTTGGGTTTGGCTTTTTAAGATATAACTCTTAGGACCCTATCAAAAAGTGGGTACCAATGTGCTTATTAATATTTTTTGCAGGTCCCACTCAAGAAAAGAAAATGGATTTTAGATAGTGGTTGCTCAAAAACACATGACCAGAGACAAAGATATACTTATAAATATTTCATACTTTGATGGTGGCTCTGTTACCTTCGGAGATAACTCAAAAGGCTTTATCATTGGCAAAGGAGATGTGTGCAATTATGGTATTTCAAACTTACCTCTTATTACTAATGTTTCCTTAGTTAAAAACTTAAAACATGATTTACTTAGTATTATTCAATTATGTGACAAAGGTTTTAAAATAACATTTTCTGAAAATAAATGTAGTATTTTTGACAAAGATCAGAATATTATTTTTGAAGGAAATAGAGATAGAAATATTTTTTAAATATGAAAGTTAATAATAATAAAGAAATGTGTTTAATAGCCAATAATAATGATTCTTGGCTACGGCACAACATTTTTGTCTTATAAACTTTAAAAATATACAGTGACTTTTGAAAAATGAATTCGTAAAAGGTAAAATTTCAAAATAAAAAATCTCTGCGAAGATTGTCAAATAGGAAAATTAACCAAATCTACTTTTAAATCTAAAAAGATTATATCAACCTTACAACTATTAGAATTGTTACATATGGATTTATTAGGACCTACTCAAGTTCAATCACTAAATCATAATCGATATGTATTTGTTATAGATGATGATTTTTCAAGATGTACATGGACGATTTTCATGAAAAATAAAAGCGATACTTTTGAACATTTCAAAAACTTTATCAAAAGAATTCAATATACTAAAAATTTAAAAGTTAAAAACATCCGTGGTGATCACGATGGTGAATTCGAAAATGAGTCATTTGAACATTTTTCTAAAAGAAAGGAATAAATCATAATTTTTCCTTCCCTAGAATTCCGTAAAGAACTTTATTAAATGGAAGTATATTATCAAAACAATATTGGGCAGAAGCTGTAGCAACTGCTCGTTACATATTAAATCGAATCTTCATACTCCCTTTAACTAAAAATACTTCTTACGAACATTTTAATGGAAGAAAACCAAATATTTCTTATTTTAGAGTTTTCGGATCTAAATGTTTTATTCTTAACACTAAAGATCAACTCGGAAAATTTGATCCAAAAGCTGATCATGGGATTTTTGTCGGATATTTGGAGCATAGTAAGGTATATCGTATTTTCAATAAACATACTAATATTATAGAAGAATCTTTACATGTATCTTTTAATGAAAACTTTGATTAAAAAAAATCATCAAAGAGGATGACGAAATTTTTGAATATACTAGCCTTGAAAATATTGAAAATAATTCCATAGAACAACTTAGATCACCTACCAAAATTTTACAAGACCGTCCTACACAAAACATTATTGGAGAAATCGATTCTCACGTTCGAACAAGAAGTCAACTAAATCAAATGGGTCATCTAGCATTTCTCTCATCTATCGAACCCAAAAATCCTAAAGAAGCCTCTATGGATAATTATCAGATAATAGCTATGCAAGAGGAATTAAATCAATTCAAACGAAATAATGTCTGGGAGTTAGTACCTCGACCAAATGATCAATCAGTTATTGGTACAAAATGGGTATATAAAAATAAAGATGATGAACTAGGAAATATTACAAGAAATAAAGCCAGATTAGTAGCACAAGGCTATAATCAAGAGGAAGGAATTGATTATGAAGAAACATTTGCACCTGTAGCGAGACTAGAAGCTATATGCATACGCATGTTTTCATATTTTCAAACTTTATCAAATGGATGCTAAAAGTGCTTTCTTAAATGGGTTTATTAAAGAAAATTTATATGTAGAACAACCACCGTTATTTATACATGAAAAATATACAGATTATGTTTACAAACTTAAAAAGCGCTATATAGTCTAAAACAAGCATCTCGTGCTTGGTATGAAAGACTCAAAAGTTACTTAATAAATCCAAGTTTTCGAATTGGAAAAGCAGATCAAACATTTTTTTATTAAAATACAAATGATGACATTTTAATCGTACAAATTAATGTAGATGATATTATTTTTGGTTCAACCAATGAAAATTTAGGTAATGAATTTTCTACTGTTATGACAAATGAATTTGAAATGCCCCACATGGGAGAATTATCATACTTTCTCGGATTACAAATTAAACAATTTTCAAATGGTATTTTTATTAGTCAAGAAAAATATTGTAATAATCTAATTAAACATTTTGGTTTAGACAACACTTCTGGAAAGCTAACTCCTATGAGTACTATACCTCATCTTGATAGAGATGAGAAAGGAAAAAGGGTTGATCAAAAATTATACATAAGTATGATCAGTTCGTTACTTTATTTAACTACAAGCTGTCCTGATATAACGATGAGTGTATGTTTATGTGCAAGATTCCAGCAGATCCTAAAGAATCACATTTAAGAGCAGTGGAACGAATTTTAAGATATCTTAATAATTCTAAGGACTTTGGTCTTTTCTATCCAAAGGAATGTTCATTCGAATTAGTATCTTACAGTGATGATGATTTTGGTGGCTCTCGGACGAATAGAAAAACTACAAGTGGTACATGCCATTTTATTGGAAAATCACTTGTATCTTGGTTTAGTAAGAAACAAAATTGTGTATCACTCTCTATATGTGAAGCAGAATACATATCTGCTGTTATAGCTTGTGCACAAGTGAACTTAACTAAATCAACAATATATTGTGATAACACTAGTGCAATAAATTTATCTAAAAATCCTATAAATCATTCATGAACTAAACATATTGACATTCGTCACCACCTTTTACGTGATAACATAGAAAAAGATATTATAAATTTAGAGCAAATCTCAACTAAAAATCAAATTGCAGACATATTTACCAAACCTTTATTAGAACAAACTTTTATAAAACTAAGACGTGAATTAGGAATTACATTTATAAAAGATATATAGCGTTTTGACTATGACAACTATACATAAGCATATATACTATATCAACTAACTCTATTTTGCAGGAAGATATTCGATAGTAGATTCAAGAACACAAATGAAGGTTATATATGTTGTAAGAGTCTGTTAGTCTTAGATTTATTTGTTAAAGTCATCCTTGATGATTACATACATACACATTATATATAATGAAATAGGCATGGAATAAGTCTACTTCAAAAAATAGATGTCTGAAAATTTTTAGATAAACATTTGTTTGCTGAAAGAAATTTCAGATTCACGTAATATTCAGACGTCTGGTCTAAAAAATTCAGACATCTGAATCTGCTCTGAATTAGCCTATTTCCTTGCTGTTTTATTCTTAAATCAAAATAGACATCTAAAATTTTTATTCAGACATCTGAATACGAAAGGATGCAACTTATAATGAAGAGTCACAACTTTCTATTTTATATCTCTTGATCAAATCTCTTCATGATTGGTTCTCTTTGTGTATTATAAATAGAGGCTTGATTAAGTAATCCAATCACCGAATTTCATTTCAATTCTTTCTATCTTACTAAAAGCCTTCTAAATCTCTAAAGCGCTCTATTTACAAATACTTAAGATTTCAATCTTCCATATTCATTCACAAGCTACACGTTTATCATCAAGGAAAGACTATAGGAAGGATGTACTTCAAATTGCCATATCCGTGTTATCAAGAACACAAATAGTCATCAATTATTATGTATTGTGAAAGTCCTCTTCAGTAGTTGAGGCAAGAAATCTCGTTCAGCTGTTCGGGTAATTGTGAACCTATTCCTCCAGGTGAAGCAAGGGTTTTTTGTGTTAGTACAATACCAGAATGGAGTCTAGGACTGGACGTAGGACAGTGGTCCGAACTAGTATAAAATCGACTGTGTGATTTTACTTACAGCTTCTACTTTATCTTATTTATACTCCATACTATACGATCCTACCACTGCTTAGACATTTTCAATATTTTCTAAGTGCCATTTTGGTGTGAGAAAGTGTGATTCTTAGGACACATGGTTTCTAGAGAAGGATTAGTTGCAGATCCTGACAAAGTGGTGGGATGCAGGATTAGAAAGCCCCTAAGAATGCGACTAAGGCGAGGAGCTTTCTAGGTTTGTCGGATTATTACAAAAAGTTTATTAAGGATTTTATGTAGATTTTGTCACTGTTTACCAGCCTCACCAAGAAGAACATAGTATTGAGTGGGACGTAGCTTGTGAGGGTTCCTTCACGAGACTCAAGAAGGCACTTACCAATGCATCAATGTTGATGCTTCCTGATGGTTCTAAGATATTTACTGTATATATCGATGCATGTGGGACAAGCTTGGGTGCAGTATTAATGCAGAAGTGTAGGGTCGTATGCTATGGGAGTATGTAGCTTAAGACTCATGAGATTGCCCATCATTTAGAATTAACTGCGATTGTTTTTGTTATATGAAATTAGTCGTGGATTAAATAATATGTTTTCAGCTTAAAAATATTTTTGTTGTATCTATTATTTTATGTTTTGTAAATCTTACTCTCTGTGATTTTGTCTTTATACCCACAACGCTTCACATTTCTAAGCATGAAGCTACTTTAGAGAATGTTAAGGGGTATGAGGTGTTTCTAGAGCGGTACCACGTCTTAGAGTAATATTTGTCCACGGTTTTCCAACACAAAAATACTAAATTCTTAAAATTATTCATTGTATATTATATACTTCGATATATCTAGGTAATGTGAGCCAGTTAATTAATATGGTAGTTTGTTTATTGTAGTAACCTTGAAATCACACATGTACTAAAGTGATATTCATATGCATATGATGTATTCAGGAAGATAAGTGAGAACACATAAAATATGCATATTGCCTTGGATTATACCATAAAATACCTTAATTGTGCGGCTACTAATTGATTGAATGCATTATTTTCACTTTTCATAACTTATCATAATAACATAGGTGATGTTCTAGTCATAACTGCACATATGGTCTTTGATTCTATCTGTAAAGCATTCCAATGATGTAGGTCCTATTGCGCTAATGTTCAGGTGCATGTTTTAGAACCTTATGTTGTATAGTATTACAAGTGGATCAATTTTTTTAAGTGATAAATGTGGTTACAAGATATTACATGTGAACAAGCTATGTCATTTTCACATAGATCTATCCTTTTAAACCCAAGTCCTTTCCTAATCTATACAAATTTTAATTATGGAAAAATTATTTGGCATTTTTTCTGACATTGAATTTTCTATCTTCTTTATAGCTAAAATTTTTGTTGATCTAATAGGCGAATTTTTTTGATCAAACACCAAAGAATACAATAAACATAACTATAATTATAGTTTTTAATCTGGCATTTCAATTAATATCACTATTTTTTTGCGTTATTAAAATCATTTTTTGAATTATGGATCTTTTACTACAATTGAGTGAGATATTGTCTTTCATTCTTTTTGTTCATCTACAAAAAAAAATATTTGTTGATATTTTTTTCATAGTTACGTTTTGTGCAGTAAAATAGATACGAAGCAATAAGACAACATTAGGAGCAAAAAAATAGATACGTCCATGTTTACATCATGTATAGAATCATATCCATGCACCAAAAATATCAATATGTCCCCACTGAGGATTAGTAAATAGACCGAAAATACTAGACAAAATGAAAAGGTGGAACATCATTCATTAATAACGCAAAATTACTTAGCAAGGAGTAAGAAATAATACATAATCCTCCTTTTCTAACGTGACTATTCAACAACCATTTGGAAACAAATAAAGCAAAATGCATAAAAGCATCACAAGTGACCTATTAACATAGTGCCTTGTGTAATAGAAAAATCACATGCTATAAAAATGGCTCCTTATAATTATATGTATATGTGTGTATATGTATATGTATATGTGTATATATATGCATATATATATAATTCAATACAACGAGAGAAGTGTTATATACTCAAAATTTAAGCTTATCAGATAAATCAACGACTAAGAGTTTCAAAATAAGCGCGCTCACGTTTGAAAGAGACTCCCGCTATTCCATATATACATCCACATACGAACCACTACCGACATGAGATTCTTAGAGTCGCGTATAAAACCATAGTGAATTACGTTTGGAGCTCCAGTTCCCGAAAGATGATGGGCGATTGAATCAACTAAAACGATGGAATCATGACTATCAGAATGAAAATAGTAGGATATAAGAAAAGGCTGCCTTACAAACATTATTTTACGCGTTTAACTTATCCAAATCAATCATTATTTTGTCTCAAAAAAATTGATTCATACTAAAAGAAAACGAATTTGAATAATGAAGCGGATGTATTTTGGTGGAGAATTGAGGATATGTCTCAAAACTCATAACCTAACACGAAATTACTTTTGTTACTTCTTCCCGAAATTTTCTTATGTACTGAACAAAGTTTTGTATTGGTTGATTAATCATCAGTACCTGTCGTCGCATGTGGCAAACAATAACAACCAAAAGTTTTATTGTAAGTCAATATATGAAAACAGTTATTGTTTTCCTTGCGAGAGATCTATAGTTTGCATGTTTTTGGTGAGATGCATTACTAAAGTAGATTGAACATCACAAAATGACAAATCATTTATTATTAGTCAATTTGGTATAATAATGCAAAAGGTCCTTTTCCATATATTCTTAGATTAGTCATATGCAAAATTTATTTCTAAAACAATAAGCATTGGAGGATATTCATATATAACATTGTAAGTGCACCTATGTGTTCAAATTTTGTTCTAAATAAAATTGGACCGAACATAGACTGAACGATTTTTTTTTCTTGTACAAATTTTATTGTTCTATCTCATGTTCTAAATGAAATCGATCGGATACAAAGATATGTTTTTCAAACACAAATACGAATGGGAACATGACTATTTACATTAAATTTTCAAATCAACCGTTAGGAAGGTTTGCTTACTGTGAGTGGCCAAATTACAATTCACTGAAGCCAAATTTCACGCCTTCTACTTTTATTTTGCTTTTCCGTGCTCTCTTACCGCCTTCTTCGCCTCCCTTTGCCTTGATTTTTTTTTCTAAACCAAATTTTAACTCGATTTTCTCCTTAGATATCTTTATTTCATCCAAAATTTTTGTTTGATCGTTGACTATTTCAACCTGCTTAAACCTAAAATATGTTCCGAACCCCTAAAGTTGACTGCTTGCTTCTCCATGAATTTTTCTGTAGTTATTTTCCTAAATCGAGTCATGTATGAAACCCATTTATACATTCGATTTTCGAGCTTCCGCTTAGCTCCCTATGTTCATCATCATTGGTCGTGCTTCGTAGTTCTCTAAAAACCCTAAGGTAATGCCTTCCATCAAAGTTATATCGGTACTATCTAAATCAATTTTTATACATCGATTTGCCAACATCAATTTATCAAACCGACCGTTAGGAAGGTTTGCTTACTGTGAGTGGCCAAATTACAATTCTTCAAACTGACCGTTAGGAAGGTTTGCTTACTGTGAGTGGCCAAATTACAATTCTCTAAAGCCAAATTTCACGCCTTCTACTTTTATTTTGCTTTTCCGTGTTCTCTTGCCGTGTTCTTCGCCTCCCTTTTCCTTGATTTTTTCTAAACCAAATTTTAGCTCGATTTTTCCCTTAAATATCTTTATTTTCATCCAAAATTTTTGTTCAATCGTTGGCTATTTCAATCTGTTTAACCCTAAAATATGCTCCGAACCCCTAAAGTCGATTGCTTGCTTCTCTATGAATTCCTTTGCAGTTATTTTCCTAAATCGAGTCATGTATCAAACCCATTGATACGTTCGGATTTCGAGCTTTCGCTTAGCTCCCTATGTTCATCATCATTGGTCGTTCTTCGTAGTTCTCTAAAAACCCTAAGGTAACGCTTCCATCAAAGTTATATCAGTATTATCTAAATCGATTTTTATACATCGATTTGTCAACATCAATTTAATTCTCCTTTAAATAACTCTTAATTTATATACATTGATTGTGTTCTATCGACAGTTTTCAATTTATATGCGTGTTTTGGGTCGTTTGTAAGTGCGAATTGTGGGTGTTAGTTAGTTCATTGGTTTAGTTAAGTTATTGCCTGACGGTGATGTTTATTTACAAGCCTAATTTCCTTCGAATTTTACTTTAAATAGGTTGAGTGAAACTTATCATTCGAATGATGTCAGTTTACAATTTAATACCATTGTTGGGCAAGTAAATACTGCTTAGGCGTAACCGAATCTTCATGTAATGGTTTCCTGAATAGCATGATGTTACTAATTCCTTGAATGTTTGTTTTAGTAGCATGCTACAACAAAACCAGTCTTAATTATTTGTATTTTTAAGGGTTTACATGCCTACATGAAAACTGTATTTATCTTTGTAGTTGACATATATTGTCACACCCCACATCCGTTAATGTCACTCACTAAGGGAATGCATCAAGTTTCGTGAAGCGTTATAGGTAAACAGACACAGAGTAATTACAAGACAGATATAAATAAGACAGCAGCGGAAATTTAAATTTTTATTTTAACATAAATCATAATACCGTGTTCCATAATACCATAAGTCATAAAAACCATTACAATAAAATAACTTCTGTCTTACATCATTAGAGTACATAAGAATGTAAAAAAACATAATTCCCTAATTGAAAGAGTTAAGCCATAGTAGAGACAAGAACTTGGGCCATACTTCAGAAGTAGCTCCTAGCAAGATGATATCTGAGTCCTTACTAAGCCTGAGTGTTTCCTCCCTAAGAACCTGGGAGGAAACAGAAGAAAGAAGGAGAAACAAACGGGTCAGACATAAAGTTTGGCGATTCTAGTTACTTTTAGCTAGTAAATAAATAAAAGTAACATGATAGGCATATAAGGTGGATAAGGGAGGTCACTACATAAATGGTAGGTGTGACAAGGTAAACAGGGTAAGCTTTATACACTTCTCTAATGATCACTCTGCACTATTACTAGTATAACCAGAATGAGATGATCTCTTCCACTATAAGGTTGCAGACTTAGGGCATATGTCCAAAGTATACCCTAACTACTACTCTAATCGATCGGCTCCCTACTCCGTAGATACTCTGTGCCGACCCACGGTAGGATATATCACATCCTATAGTGGCAACCCTTCAATGATATGCACAACCCATATCTATTGGTGTCACAGTTGTTTTATCCCCCTCTGCCCGGCTCATGCACGCACATGGCACGGTCAGTTTGCGCCGCCCACACCGTCCTCCACGTTTGGATCTCTTACAATCAGTCAATAAGTGTGTCGCCTCTCCGCCAAGTACGAAGTATTTTATTTGATATTACTCTGGGTTATTACTGAAATGGGTCCCATACAATATGATACAAGCTCTCCCCTTTGTCTTGTATCCCCCACTAGGTTTTTCGCTGACTATGTATACCATTAGGTGTCTTTAATTACATAGCCTTATACCAGTTATGCTTACCCTAAAGGTGTCTTTAATTACATAACTTTATTATTTTCTCCAGTTATGTATACCACTAGGTGTCTTTAATTACATAACCTTATCGGGTTAAGTTCGTGGGCCTATATGTTAATATTACCCACCCCCTCCAGATTTATTTAACCCATCCACTATTCCAGTCAATTTACTTAACCCTAACCTTAGTTCATAATCATACAATCCCTATGGATTAGATTTGGTTAAGTAGTCCAATTCATTACTATGTCCATTTATGGTCTATAATGGGCTAGACCTCCCATATTAGGTCTACAACGTGTGGATGCTGGATATGCCGGTCGGGTCCGGGCAGACTTATTACACCTTGGGCCTAACCTCGTGTCTTAGCCCGATTCGTTTTTGTGTAATTAGACCACCCACATTACGTTCAACATTAGTGGTTGCTGGATATGCCGGTCGGGTCTGGGCAGACTTCCACCACTAATGCAACTTAACATCGTGTCATAAGTACAATTACAATTCCTAATTGTAATTACTAGACATTCCATTTTTAATTAATTAACCAATTAATTAATCCTTTCCTTTTATAGGTGTCAATACCCATTTTACCTAATATTTTGAATTATACGTCTAAAAATGTTCATATTCAACTTATGCCAATATTAACCCTTTTTCTCCCATTTTCTTACTAGCGCACTCATAAACTAGGGCATGCCTAGGCTAGATAATAGTCTAGTTATAAACAATAATAGGGAAAATAATGGGAATATAATCAAAGTGGCCACCTTGGCATAAACACAAACTAGCATAGTGACAAGGTGAACATATATACTGGCATGGACATGTAATTAATATCATAACAAGATGAACATAAAACTGGTGAACTTGTGGTAGTCAATTGGTTCTAACATAACTACGACGTCTCAATAAGAATAGTAAGATCTAAATTAGTAGTTTAGATGTCCAATTGGTTTAGATCTAACATGATAACACAAGGTGATAAATTAGATCACGCAATTCAGATCTAGAGGTTAAAATAGATCTAACACCATTAGAATGACATAATAGCACGTTTTGATCTAAATATATAGTCCAATTTACGACATACCTAAGTTGATCACAATATGACAGGTGAAAGGTGATTTACATAAAGAATTAGATCTAACCAACGTTTCAACTGTCAAAATTAACAATTTACATTCACCACAACATAGTTACAAGTCAAGATCCACATTGGCAATATAATATAATAACCACAACTGTATTAGATCTAAAGGTGTAGATCTATCATGACATAGTATGAGTTTTAACAATAGCATAGATTCATAGTTTACATCATTTCCAATTCACAGTCTTTCATCATTCCCTTTTATTTATTTAAACCTAAAAGCAACTAGAAACTCACAACGTTAGGTTTAGGGAATTGAGAAAGAATGGATCTTGAATTGCTAGATTTGATCTGCCTTAGTTGATAGAAGAAGATAAGGGATCCAGTTCAATTCACACACCATCAGAGTTTGGCCGCCATTGATTCTTTATGAAGAAAACAAGAGATTTGAGGTATATTTATAGCTGCTAGTGTCTAGAATTCGAATGCCACCTCAGCCCTAGAGTGAATCAGGTCAAGGGTGGCCACCCACTTGAAAAGGGACCAATACCCAAAAACCCGATGGGCGCACTTTACATGTGCTCCAGTGTAAAACTGCCTTGGCGCACTTGTGAAGTGCGCCAGTTATACCTAGTTTGATTATCAAACTTTTATCGTCCGTAACTTCTTCATATATTATCTGTTTTACGCAAACTAGGTGTCTATCCTGACCAGAATTTCGAGACGGACGTTTGTTTCCATTAATTATTAATATTAAATTAATTATTATTTAATTTATCCTCTTTAATGTTAACAAAGTTACGGGGTGTTACATTCCTCCATACTTAAAGGATTTCGTCCCCGAAATATCCAAGTTGAGGAGAATGCATATCCCGCCATCCATCATCCATCTACTCATCCATTAATCACTGGCATCCATTGTCCTTAAGGATTTCTAATGCTTACATAAATATATGAAAAGGTGTGTGTATATGTCCCAATAATAATTCGAAGACCAGGCAGTCTACTGATTCAGTTGAAACCCTTAATGCAATGTATGTTAGTGCCATGAATTCAATATGTATGCAAATATGCCTATTACAACATGCAAGCTCTATATGTCTGCACACTCATTCGTCCAAATGCAACATCCATATGCTAGTCCATCAATTTCCATCCATAAAAGAAAAGAAAATGACACACATCCATATGCAGTATGAGAGTGATTGTGCCAATCTAGTGCCTAACGTGTGTGTATATGCATCCACAGGCAACCACTAGCAAACACTTGCATCCACTTGCATCAATCAATCATAACATGTCTCAAACACATGTTTACATCCATAGGATTCCTATTTAAAGGTTGAAAATGCTATTGATAGGACATACTCAAACGATAGAAACAAGTACTGATAAAGCTTTGGAAAAGGAGTTAAGAACATACCCTCAAAAAGAAAAGGTCTCCCAAGTCGCATCCTCTGAGTTATCTCCCCATTGAACCTTTAGCAACTTGATCTCTTTGTTGCGTAGCTTCTTAACTTCTAATCCCAGAATATGGGTAGGGACTCGCCTGATTGTCGCCTCTCGTTCCACTTCGACTTCTTCCAACACACTCAGCTCAACGATTACTGTGGTGTCATACAGGCACTTCCGCAGATGGGAAACGTGGAAAACATCATAAATGCCGGATAGATTTTCTGGGAGTTTTACTCTATAGGCCATTTGCCCAATCCTCTCGATTATGGGAAATGGTCCCACAAACCTAGGTGCCAACTTCCCTACTGATCCGAAGCAAACCACATTCCTCAGAGGTGACACTTTGATAAAAAACCAAGTCTCCTACTTCAAATTCGAGGTTAGTCCTTCTCTTGACTGCATAGGATTTCTGCCTATTTGAGCTGTCTTCATCTGCCGTCGAATAAGGTCAATCATTTCGGACGTTTCCCTAACCATATCTGGTCCAAGTAATAATCTTTCTGTAGACTCCCTCCAACAAGATGGTGATCTACAGGGTCGTCCGTACAATGCTTCGAAGGGTGTCATGCCGATGCTAGCTTGATAACTGTTATTATAGGCAAACTCTACTAAAGGAAGATACTCTTCCCAAGTCCCTTTGAAGTCTAGGATACACAACCTCAAAAGATCTTCAAGAATCCTATTCACCCTCTCTGTCTGTCCATCGGTCTGAGGATGATAAGCGGTGCTCAAACACAACTATGTACCTAATGATTCTGGCAAGCTCCTGCAAAATTCGCTGGTAAATATGGGGTCACAATCGCTCACGATGCTGGAAGGTTCTCCATGAAGACGAACTATCTCACGCACATAAATTACTGCCAACCATGATGTCGTCCTCTTACTCTTAACTGGAATAAAGTGAGCGCTGTTAGTGAGTCTATCCACCACAACCTAGATACCGGTATTGCCTTTCTTCGATCTAGGCAAACCATCTATGAAATCCATAGCGATGCTCTCCCATTTCCACTGCAGAAACACTAACGGATAAAGTAATCCACTGGTCTTCTTTTGCTCAACTTTGACTTGTTGGCAAACTAAACATTGAGAAACAAATTCGGCCACATCTTTCTTCATCCCAGCCCAAAAGAAAACCCTTTTCATGTCCCTATACATATTATCACTACCTGGATGAATGGTCATCTTAGAATGGTGTGCTTCTTCTAGGACTGCCTTTATCAAGCTTCCAGTTTGAGGAATACAAAGCCTTCCATCTCGTCGCAACCACCCCTTTTCATCTATGGCATATCTGCTGAGGTGACTAGAAGTCTCTCCTCTTCTGATCTTATCCATGATGTCTAGAATATGTGGGTCACCTTGTTGCGAAACTTCTATCTGGTCCATAAGAGTCGGTCATATCTCCAAGGATGCAAACAAATCAGGCAAAATCTCGATGGAGGGTCTAAAATCAAAAGTTGATATGAACTCTAAGTTCTTTCTTTCCACAAACAGAGGACTCAGGGCCACCCTCTGCCTACTTATTGCATCTGCCACCACATTACCCTTGCCAGGGGTATAAAAGTTCTCAAAATCATAAGAAGCTAGAAACTCCATCCACCGTTGTTGTCTTAAATTGAGATCCTTCTGCGAGAACAGATACTTGAGAGATTTATGATTGGTGTATAACTCGAACTTCTCTCCAAGTAAATAATGACGCCTCGTCTTTAACGCAAACACTATGGAAGCTAGCTCTAGATCATGGGTGGGATAGTTCTTTTCATGAGCCCTCAACTGTTTACCCCCATAACACGCTACTTTCCCTTCTTGCAGTAGAACCGCACCAAGACCTGTACCACGAGCATCAGTGTAAACAATAAACACCTTATTCCCGTCAGGCAAGGTCAAGACTTAGGCTATTGTCAGAGCCCTCTTAAGTCGTTGGAAAACAACGTCATAGTCTATATCCCATGAGAATGCCAAGTTCTTCTTCGTCAGGCTGGTGAGTGGAGCTGATATCTTTGCGAAGTCCTTAATGAACTTCCTATAGTAACCTGCTAACATAAAAAAGCTTCTCACCTTGGTTGAATTTTTAGGAACCCGCCAATCTTGCACTGCAACCACCTTCTCGGGATCTACAGCTATCCCCTCTTTGGAGACCATATGCCCTAAGAATCTGACCTCTTTTCTACAAAAATGACATTTGGAGAATTTTGCTTTAAGCTGATGGTCACGGAGAGTTTTCAAAACTTCTCTTAAATGTTGGGCATGCTCTTCTTCACTTTTGGAGAAGATCAAAATATCATCGACAAAGACTACAACAAATTTATTTAGGAACTCCCAAAACACCCTACTCATCAGATCGACAAAATAGGCGGGGGCATTCGTCAGCCCAAAAGGCATAAATAGCCATTCAAAGAAACCGTCTGGAGTCCTAAAGGCAGTCTTATCTATGCTGTTGTCAGCCCCCCTCAACTGATGGAACCTCGTAGCCAAGTCTAACTGGGAAAATACCGAGGCACCAACAAGCTGATCAAATAAATCATCAATCCTCGGGAGCGGGTGTCTATTCTTCCTAGTGTATTTATTCAGCTCTTTATAATCAACACACAAACGAAGCGAACCATCCGCCTTAGTTGCGAATGCTACTGGAGCACACCATTCAGATATGCTTTTTCTGATAAACCCTTTCTCAAGCAGCTCCCTACTTGCTTACTCTGCTCCCTCCTTTCCCTTGGAGCCTTGTGGCGCACCGGCAATGCAATTGGCTTTGCATTGTCCACCAAATATATACAAAAGTTAATCTCGCGCCTCAGAGGTAAACCTCGAATCTCATCAAAAACATCAGAAAAATCCCGGACTACTGGAATAGATTGCAGATCGTTGATAGATGCATCAGGAGACTCTAGGAAGCTAAGCATAACTGACCCTTGTGGGTCACATGAAATCTCGAGGGTTCTCCCATGTCAAGTCAGAAGCCTAACAACCCTCTTTTCACAATCCAGAATGGTACCATATGTGGTAAGTCAATCCATTCCTAGAATCAACCCATAACCCATAAACCCGAGCATATACGCGTCACATTCAAACTCGACGCCTAACACAGATATTTTCAAACCCCGACAAATCATAGATAAATGAGCTGAACCACCAATGGGGTTTAAACAACTACGGGATCCACTACCATATTAGTAATTAAGTGCAGAGATTCAACTACAGAACTTGATATAAATGAATGTGAGGCACCAGAATCAAAAAGTGTTTTAATAGAATGGTTTGAAAGAGAAATTAAACCTTCCACAAAAAGATTTCTACCTTTATCAGGAGTACTGATTGCGAGAGCATGCACCTGTCCTCCAAAAGTCGCTGTCCTTTGACCTTACCCTTGCTTCCTTGGGCACTCCCTAGAATAATGTCCAACCTCTTCACAAACGAAGCAAGCATTCTTCCTTTTCTTGCAGTCCTGGGACAAGTGACCTTCTCGCCTGCAACTATGGCACTTCCTCTTACCCTTAGCCTTGTCATTCATTTCACCCTTCTTCTATTGCTGTTGCTGTCCTTTCTTGGGCCATACCTTTTTCTTTTGTGTTTCCTCAACCCTAACTTTTTCCTTTTCACCTTTATTTGAACTTTATCTATGTTCCATTCCCGGGCCATCATTTTCATCATCCTTGGGCTGTGCTACTCAACCCTAACTCCTTTATTCTCCTTTTTACCATATTTGTGTAATAAGCTAACTAGTCTCTCGAAAGCTGCCTCCATCACACGGAAATCCTTATAAAGCTCGAGAAAGTTAGTCGCAAGTGAAACTACTGCGGCTACAAATGGAGGTTAGGCACTTCATTGCCCTTCGACATGTACCGCAGATTAAACATGCCTACGACATTATGCTAGAATGGGGACACCTTTCGGGTAGAATCGGTTCCCCAAACAAAAAGGAAAAAGGAATCAAGCGAAGAATCGAGAGATATTACATATGGATTTGGGGAATATGTTTTCAAAGCAGACTTTTCTTTTTGAAAATGCTTTCTTTTAAAACCTTTTTAAAAATAATTTTAAAAAAATTTATCCAATCTGGTAACCTTCAGCTCTGATACCAAGTGTGACACCCCACATCCGTTAATGTCACTCACTAAGGGAATGCAATAAGTTTCGTGAAGCGTTATAGGTAAACAGACACAGAATAATTACAAGACAGATATAAATAAGATAGCAGCGGAAATTTAAATTTTTATTTCAACATAAATCATAATACCGTGGTCCACAATACCATAAGTCATAAAAACCAATATAATAAAATAACTTCTGTCTTGCATCATCAGAGTACATAAGAATATAAAAAAACATAATTCCCCAATTGAAAGAGTTAAGCCATAATAAAGACCAGAACTTGAGCCATACTTCAGAAGTAGCTCCTAGCAAGATGATATCTGAGTCCTGACTAAGCCTGAATGTTTCCTCCTTGAGAACCTGGGGAGGAAATGGAAGAAAGAAGGAGAAACAAAAGGGTCAGACATAAAGTCTGGCGAGTCTAGTTACATTTAGCTGGTAAATAAATAACAGCAACATGATAGGTATATAATGTGGATAAGAGAGGTCACTACATAAATGGCAGGTGTGATAAGGTAGACAGGGTAAGGTGTATACACTTCTCTAATGATTACTCTGCACTATTACTAGTATAACTAGAATGAGATGACCCCTTCCACTATAAGGTGGTAGACTTAGGGCTTATTTCCAAAATATACCCTAACCACTACCCTAATCGATCGGGTCCCTACTACGTAGATACTCTGTGCCGGCCCCACGGTAGGATGTATCACGTCCTACAGTGGCAACCCTTCACTGATATGCACAGCCCCATATCTACTGGTGTCACGGTCGTCTTATCCCCCTCTGCCCGGCTCATGCACGCACATGGCTTGGTCGGTTTACACCGCCCACACGTCCTCCATGTTTGGATCTCTTACAATCAGTCAGTAAGCGTGTCCCGTCTCTGCCTAGTACGGAGTATTTTATTTGATACTTACTCCGGGTCACTTACTGAAATGGGTCCCACACAATATGATACAAGCTCTCCCTTTGTCTTGTATCCCCCACTAGGTTTTTCACTGACTATGTATACCACTAGGTGTTTTTAATTACATATCCCTATACCAGTTATGCTTACCCTAAAAGGTGACTTTAATTACATAACCTTATTATTTTCTCTGGTTACATATACCACTAGCTGTCTTTAACTACATAACCTTATCGGATTAAGTTCGAGGGACTATATGTAAATATTACCTACCCCCTTCAGATTTATTTAACCCATCCACTATTCCAATCAATTTACTTAACCCTAACCTTAGTTCATAATCATGCAATCCCTATGAATTATATTTGGTTAAGTAGTCTAATTCATTACCACATCCATTTATGGTTTATAATGGCTAGACCTCCCACATTAGGCCTACAACGTGTGGATGCTGGATATGCCGGTCGGGTCCGGACATATTTATTCCACAGTTGGGCCTAACCTCGTGTCTTAGCCCGATTCGACTTTGCGTACTTAGACCTCCCACATTAGGTTCAACATTACTGGCTGCTGGATATGCCGGTCGGGTCCGGGTAGACTTCCACCACTAATGCAACCTAACCTTGTTTCATAAGTACAATTACAATTCCTAATTGTAATTACTAGACATTCCATTTTTAATTAATTAACCAATTAATTAATCCTTTCCTTTTATAGGTGTTAATACCCATTTTACCCAATAATTTGAATTATATGTCCAAAATGTTCATATTCAAATTATGCCAATATTAACCCTTTTTCCCCTGTTTTCGAACTAGCGCACTCATAAACAGGCAGCATGCCTAGGCTAGACAATAGCCTAGTTATAAAAGATAATAGGGAAAATAATGGGAATATAATCAAAGCGACCATCTTGGCATAAACATAAACTAGCATGGTGACAAGGTGAACATACACACTGGCATGGACATGTAATTAACATCATAACAAGATGAACATAAAACTGGTGAACTTGTGGCAGTCAATTGGTTCTAACATAACTACGATATCTCAATAAGCATAGTAAGTTCTAAATCAGCAGCTTAGATGCCCAATTGGTTTAGATCTAACATGATAACACAAGGTGATAAATTAGATCACATAATTCAGATCTAGAGGTTAAAATAGATCTAACACCATTAGAATGACATAATAGCATGTTTAGATCTAAATATGGATTCACATGTCAAATTTACAACATATCTAAGTTGATCACAATATAACAGGTGAAAGGTGATTTACATAAAGAATTAGATCTAACCAATGTTGCAACTGTCAAAATTAACAGATTTACATTCACCACAACATAGTTACAAGTCAAGATCCACATAGGCAATATAATATAATAACCACAGTTGCATTAGATCTAAAGGTGTAGATCTATCATGACATAGTATAAGTTTTAACAATAGCATAGATTCATAGTTTACATTATATCCAATTCACAGTCTTTCATAATTCCCTTTTATTTATTTAAACCTAAAAGCAACTAGAAACTCACAACGTTAGGTTTAGAGAATTGAGAAAGAATGGATCTTAAATTGCTGAATTTTATCTGCCTTAGTTGATAGAAGAAGATAAGAGATCCAGTTCAATTCACACACCGTTAGAGTTTGGCCGCTATTGATTCTTTGTGAAGAAAACAAGAGAATTGAGGTATATTTATAGTTGCTAATGTCCAGAATTCGAATGCCACCTCAGTCCTAGAATGAGTCAGGTCACGGGTCGCCACCCACTTGAAAAGGGCCCGAATACCCAAAAAACCCTATGGGCGCACTTTACAGGTGCGTCAGTGTAAAATTGCCTTGGCGCACTTGTGAAGTGCGCCAGTTATACCTGGTTTGATTGTCAAACTTTTATTGTCTGTAACTTCTTCATACGTTATCTGTTTTACGTAAGCTAGGTGTCTATCCTGACCAGAATTTCGAGACAGATGTAATGACGTAGTCTGTTTCCCTTAATTCTTAATATTAAATTAGTTATTATTTAATTTATCCTCTTTAATGTTAACAAAGTTGCTGGGTGTTACATGTATAATCACTTTGACGACAGTTCAACTTCAAGGTTGTATACATGAAGGATTCTATGCAAGTATGATATGGTATGATTGTTTTGTTTGTAACTTAATTTTGGTTATGTTAAGTGTATGAGAAGATAATGTTATTCGCTGAATAGAAAAGCAAATACATAGATTTATTATGTCTTTCCTTCTCTGTTTTATATTATACTGGGACATTGTAGTTTCCTGTTCCATAATTTTATTATGTCAGTTGCTATCCGTACAAATAATCAAAGCAGCCGATGAGGTAATTAATAGCGTTGACAAAAATGAGCTGGCAAAATTGATTTGTATGAAGTTAACTTCCGAAGATGAAAAAGCAGAGGTACGTTGTAACGACCCAGAAAATCTGAACCAATTTAAAAAATTTAAATTGGCTAAAATAATGGATTTTAAATTTTTAAAATAAATATTTTAAATAATAGCAATGAAAACTGAGTTTGAATCGACAATTGAAAACGAATATAATTAATTCTAATTATAAACAAGGCCTAAAATGGCACGGTAGTTTCAAAAATTGAATTCAAACTTTGTCGGACTGTACCGGGTGCAAAACAAAACGGATTTGAGTGAAACAAAAAATATTTAAATCTGTTAGTGAGTACCTTTCTAACGAATCTGAAAAATCGAATTTTCATAGTGGAAAGCAAAAGTTATGTCCAAATGAATTTTCAGAAAGGTCGCTATGAAATTTATATAGCCCGTGAAATTGGCCATTTTGCATACGACCTTGGAATTCGACGAAACCACTTTTGTTGGATCCGGGATGTGAAGTTATTGCTAGGTTTAAAATTTCATAATTTTTGAAGCTAGTATGTGAGCGTGGAAAAGGAAAATGTGTTTTGCACAATTACAGTTAAATTGGATCGACCAGAAATGGGCCATTTTTCAAATGGTCTCAGAATTCGATGAAACTAGTTTAGTTGGGACCGTATCGTCAAAACATAGCTAGATTTATTTTTTTGGAATTTTTCGAATCAGTTTGTGGCCCTGGCAAATTGAAATGTACGTTCAAATCAAATATTGAATGTTATATATTTTAATTTGAAGGAAAACTGACTGAAACAGTCGAATGGGCCTACAAAACATATCCCATTGTGTTCGGAATGAGGGTAAAACGCTAGGGACGACAGTCGTTGGGTTTGGATTGGTGGTCGTGTCAGAAAACCCCTTATAAAACCTCCTGGCCAATCAGAATAAATTAAAAAAAAATTAGAATTTCTCTCTCTTCCCCCCCCCCCCCTGATATACGGCGGAAGATCTTCAAAACTTCCCGACTTGATTTCTCTTTCAATTCCAAACGAAATCAAGCAAACTTGGATCCATTTTGAAGCTCTAACCGTCCTCTTCAAATCCATGTGAAGTTTGGCAATTATCGTTCAGTATTCGTCGAGTTGCGAGCCCGGGAAGTGCTCGACTTTCGAGCTCCGCCCGGTTGACTGGAGCCACCGGAGTGGGTCCCCCTTCCGGCGCAGGTACTCCTCTCCATCCTCTTCGACGCAGCGCCCTCCGATCCTCTTCATACTTCACGGATTTGGTGAAAATATAGACCCTAGTTTTGAACCATATTGAAAGGTATACGGTTTATATTATTTAAACTGATTTCAACAGTTTTAAAGTGTTGCAAACTTTGAAAAATTATATCTTTTTCGTTTATTGACGAAATTCGATGAAACAGGAAACATCGTGACCGTGTGGACATCTTCTACATTCTAGAAGAGACCGCATATTTTTCTGAGCCTTCTACTATTTTTGGTGGAGTGGAACCCAATGTGAGATTTCTAATTTATAAACGATATGGAAAACGACGATGTATAAATTATATAGTCGATGTATGAGTTATATAAGCGTTGTACACCTCATGTATAAGCATTGTATAAGTTGTACGTTCGATGTATAAGTTATATATGCGTTGTAAAAATTATATACGTGTTGAAATAGAAGTGAATTGCTATATATATATATATATATATATATATATATATATACGCCCCTCGTCCACAAACCATGGACGATATTTATTGGTTGTGATTGGTGTGAAAATTGATTGATAGCGAATGGTTGATTGGAATTGTTTGTGGTTGATATTGATTGATTGTGGTTGAAAAATACCCATTTGTGGTTGAGAAATATTTGGTTGAAACCGCATAGGATTAGTTTGTGGAAATGAAATAAATATATACATGCCGCCTGCGTGCGAACTAGATGCATGATCCCCATTGTCAAAAACCACGAGGTTTTAAGGTAGAGCGAGGAGTCGTACTAGGGACGGTCCCGGTTTTAACTACCCTGCCGTTATGCTGCTGAAATTTTGAATGATATTCATGTGTTTGAATTATTTTCATTTGTTTAAACTATATTTATTCGTTGAATAGAAAACCTTCATGTGTTGAGTCGATATTCATTCGTTGGATAGAAATTCATGTGTTGAATGGTATTCGTGTTTTAAATATAAAAATCACATTTTTATCTATATATAGAAACTATAGAAAACCTTCATGTGTTGAGTTGATATTCATTCGTTTGATAGGAATTCATGTGTTGATGGTATTCGTGTTTTAAATATGAAAATCACTTTTTTTATCTATTTATATAAACTATAGAAAACCTTCATGTGTTGAATCGACATTCATTCGTTGAATTGAAATTCATGTGTTGAATGGTATTCATATTTTGAAATAAATTGTTTTATAATAAAAATCACATTTTTATCATCTATATGAACTATACAAAATAATCTCGTTTTGAAATAAATTGTTTTATAATAAAAATCACATTTTTATCATCTATATGAACTATACAAAATAATCTTGTTTTGAAATAAATTGTTTTATAATAAAAATCCTATTTTTATTACCTATATAAACTATATAAAATAAAAGTGTTTTGAAATGAATAGTTTTACAATAAAAATCACATTTTTATTATATACATGAATTGTTAAATATAGGGAAGTGTTGAAATAGAAGACAGTTAGATAAAAATATCATTTTTATCAAATGTATGAAAAGAATATAGCTTTGAAATCGAAGAATCGATATATATATAGAAATAGAGTTAAAATATATCGAATAACGACGCTGCAGTTCGTATTTTGAAACCGTGATTTCAAACGATTATACCGGGAGATCCGACCATCGGATTTTCCCGAAATCGCAACCGTTGGGTTCGCCTTGGAAAAATCTTTCCAACGGCACCAACTTTGTAAAAATTTAACGGTTGGATTGTCTGGAATGTTTAATTCAAATCTGAAGAAAAACAGCGCCAGGATTGATTTTATTTATATATATATAATTATATTTAATCGAATAACGACGCTGCAGTTCGTATTTTGAAATCGAAACTTCAAACGATTGCACCGGGAAATCTGACCGTCGGATTTTCCCGAAACTGGAACCGTTGGATTCGTTTTGAAAAGATCTTTCTAATGATATAAATTTTGTGAAGATCCAACGGTTAGGTTTTCAGATATGTGTAAATCAAATCTGAAGAAAAACAGCGCCACGGCCACGTTATGGCCCGAAGCGTCGTTTTGAATAAATTGGCTATTTTAAAATAAATAAAAATAGCGATAAATCGTTATAAAATATTATAAACGATATGGATGTGATTTAGAAATTAACTGAAAGTTGGCTAAGTCGAAGGTTTCCTGGGTGTTGATCTGATGTTGGTTTCGGCCTTCCGGGTTAATATTTGGGAAATCGTTCTCCTACTGATTGACGGTTAGTGATTAATGAATTGAAATGATGCGTGTGTATGTTAGTGTTGCACTTGTTTATTATATAAGCGAGTTGCTCAGAAAGACCGTATTTATCCCATTCTGAATAACTGAATCGACGATAAGAAATCGAAGATGAAGACGGTGGTCGAAGACCGGAGATCTTCACCTCGTTTGGGTGGTAACCGAGGTCCTGATTAGGAGGCATCCCGAAATATGGATAATGAGTGGTGATCGTCCAGATGTACGTGGTGATCGATGGGTTTGCGAGGTATATAGTGCCTCCGGTTTCGTTCAGACCCAGAACGGACTTGTAAATGGACTGTGTGTCTGACATTGGATTTTATTCTGTGTTGATTGATCTCTATTAAATATACATCTGTTTGGCGGCGGAGAATTTATTCTTTTGCTTAACGCCCTTCTCTGAAACGCACGAGCTCAGAGGTTGTATATCAATGGACATCAGTCGCATGGCATGAATTGCTAGTGTGGCATGCCTAAGTGGCAAATGATCAGGGCTTCTGTTGAAAAGCAAAGTCTTGTGGTGATGATCAAAGCCCCGCCTGTGTGGCGTAGCTTTGTGTATAACGTAAAATCGTGAGCCTCACACCCCGGTATGAACTAGAAACAGGAGAGGACATCAGGGAGGGCCTGCGTTTCTTCCTAGCTAGAAGTGGCGTCAGTGGTTTTACACGCCCTGACAAGTTTGACTTATGTGGTTGTTGCTGTTGCGAGGCGCCTCGGTTAGATCGGACGATCCGGGTCCGATGGAGTCATTCGTTGGCTCGTTTACGCCCCAAAGGGCGGGGAAACGCAGTGTCCAGGAATTTTAATCCACATCGGTGGACCGGCCCTGACGATCCAAGGGTCACTCGAGCTCTGATCCTGAGACTCGGGCTAGGCAGTCTCGAATTCGGTAAGGACTATCTTTTGCCTTGGTTCATGACGGAAATCCAATTTCCAAATCCGACATCGTGCGGTTTTGATTGTATAAATATATGGCGACATGATATATGGTACCTGTGCCGTCTATGATTGATAGTTATGATTGAAATTGTTTTTGAAACATATAAACACTAGTAATAATATCAAATGCTTTTGTTTTATTCGTATCAATCATATTTTGGCTATTATAAGGTAAAACTCTATCCTCCGGTTTGCGTTGCATTGTGTGATGGGAACTGAGTCTTATAATGGCTTCATTTTTATAAAAAGCATTGCGATGTTTAAAAGAAAGATTTGTTTTAAGCACTGGCAATCCAATGGAGTAAACCCGTTCCACGAAAGTGGCGTGGTCCTGTGATTAGCCATATTATAAATGTGTTGAGTAGATTTCTCATACCAGTCCCATGACTGACACGTAGTTTGTTTCACTTTCAAACTCGGGTGCCCCTTTTTCTACATGGGCAGCCTTGTATTCAGGTTTAGCTGGTTCTTTCTGGATAGCTGGAGCTGAAGATGGATTCTATTATTTATCTCTTTTTATGTTGTTCAGCTCCTATTGTACATATTTTGTTTATTTTCGCTATAGACATTTATGTATAGCTGAACTGTATTTGTACTAAGTATGATCCTGTGTACTGTGTAACTCTGATGATTACTTTTATCCAGTATATTCTATTGTTCATTATCTGGTGCATTTATTTATTTTTGTTCTGCTATTATCTGTTTCTGTGTTATATTCCAAAGATTACCCTTGTCTCCGTCTGTACGGGAAATGGGGTTGTCACATACATAATAACTTAACGAAATGTTAATTTCTATTTTAGTCACCATTATGTTTTAGATAATCTTTAGTTTTAATTTGTTCTTTTCTTTGACTGGAATTGATTCGATACAGTTAATGATGTACATCTTATGAGAATGTGTCAGAATCATATGTTTATATTGATGTACACGTTAACGCATTGAGTGAAAGGCAATGGCCATAATCTACTTATCAAAAATACATATGTTTCAATCATATTTCTATATCCACGAACAAGAGCGGGCTTTTTCTTTTTCTTGTTTTCTTTTGTGACAGTTTTATGTATTTTTAGATTATACTTTAACGCATGTAATAAGTAATATTTTTTTATAATGATGTAAACTTGATATAAAATTGCACTAATCAAGTCAACATGAATTATTTCTGTTATGGTCTAAGCTTGACTTCAAATGCAAGTTATATTGCCTAAATAAAATTATATGCTTTGATATGATTCTTAATTTACTGTATTAGTCGTATGTTGTGTCTTCTATGTCTTTTGCTCTATGCTTTGATAAAATATGGATGCAAACTGACATGATATGTTAGCATGGATATATATATGTATATAGACACACACACATACATACATATATATATATATATATATACATATTACGTGTACACAAACTGACATGTTCTATGTCTACTGAGTCTTTTGTTCTACATGTCTGCGTGATTTGAAGAGCCTTTATATATTTATATTTTATTAATACACAAACATGGCATATATCATATGAAATAAAATAATAAGTCCATGTTGACATTTAAACTGTTATGGTTTAACTGACATGATATATAATTTGCTTTGACCAATATCTTTTAATATGCCATTTGTTTTACTGATAATATGTTTATTTACTGTGATTCAACGGCACATGTGGCCCTATGTTTTTTTACTAGCGCCTATTGATAATGGTCCATTTTTTATGTTGTACAAAAAAACATGGATTGCTGTCACTAAGGACTCAATCCATTTATGTTATCTACTTGGAGATAGAAGAAAACGCGTTCAACTTTGAACAAATGGAAATTGTTAAGGCATGCAATTTTTGATCTCATTTGTTGTTAGTTAAAAAGATTATACCATCAGAGCTTGCTCAACGTGTTACTAATCTATAATTAAATTTAAGCATTTTACTTACAACTCTGTCAATTATTTCTTAAGTGTAATATTACAAAAATTATGGCTAAGAAATTACAAATCTGTAGTAAGCTAAAGAAAAACCTATTTACTTTGTTTAAAGCCTGTTTTCAACCGAGTACAAATTTGTTTGTTTCAACCGAGTTTGGACTCCTTTTTTGAACTGAGTTTAGACCAATTTCTGCACTTGGTTGTTTAACTCACAACTTCTAGGCATTATTATGTTTGTGCTAATATTACTTATAAATATGATTTAACAATTAATCTTCCTATACGTTTTTGCTCTTTAATTATTGATAATGTGAAAAACATTCAATCTAACAAAGAATTAAATATTCTGAATTATAACTTAAATTCATACTGATTACAGATGATACAAACGTAAAAATATAGCAAACTACTTCACAAAATCTTTTTTTTTTTTTGCTTATTTGAAACAGGAAAACGCCCTGAAGGACAAAATAAACAAAAAATTGTTCCATAAGGACCAGAGACTAAAATTTAGTCCATAAGGACAAAATTTAGTGTAAAGGTAGAAATTATAATGATGTAATGACCCGTATATTTTTGCGATATATAATTAACTTATTTAATTATATAAATAATAGTTTAGAATTCAAATGGTCGTTGAATTAAATAGTAGTGAATATTTAATTAAAATAATAATTAAATAAAATATTTAATTCTGAAATAATCAGAATTGGCGGAAATGGCGATATGGTGTGAATTGGGAAATTCAAATTATATAATTCAGTTTAAAATTGAATTACGATAACGAATATATTTAATTAACGATCGTTGAACGTATAAATTATATTATAATTATAATCGAGCTGGAAATGGCGCGGCAGTTCGCGATTTGGCGATTCGAACTTTAAACGAATATACAGGGTACGTTTTAAATCGGATTTCTATGAAACAGGAAACGTTAGGAGATGGTGAAGTATATATTTCTAATGGAAGAGAAAAATCGGGATTTCGTCGTGTAGATTTTTAGTTATGTCCGAATTAAATATTCAGAAAAACAGCGGTATATTCGTTCGTGGCCATAACGGCTATTTAAAAATATTTGAATATCAGGTTTGAATTTAGACAAGGTTCTTTTGAGACGTAGTGATAATTTAATTTTTAGAATTTTACTGTAATTTTTAATTAATTAAATAAGTAACTTTTTATTTGGAGTATTTTGCACCCTTAATCAGCGATTTTGGGGTTTCACAATATGAGTTAATCTATCGGTATTTTTATACTTTTGAAATCATGGTACCTTACTGGTCACAATAGTATTTTTATTTCTGTCGTTGGTCGTCCGGATGAGAACAGAACTTCATATAGAGGGGTCACTAAAATGTTTATGGCTCCTCCTTAAGCCACGTCTCCCCTCATACCAATCTCTCTTCAACCACAAACTTAACCATATAAATATACCCTATCTCTAAACCTAATCCTTTCATTTTCACGGTAAACCAACTCTTCCGCCTCCATTCATTTTCTTTTAACAGTAAACCGTAACAAGGAAATAAAAAGGGTTTTCAGGAAAACAAGGATCGTAAGCAGGTTCGTGAATACAAAGGAGGGAGTAAATGGCATGCTGGAGCTTGCGTTTTGTTGTGTAGAAGTCGTACAGGGTTTTTCGAGAGGGAGACGCATGCATGGTTGCTGTCTGGAGAGGATGATACTTTTGTTGTATTTAAATGAAGAGAGGGAGAGAACGTGAAGAGCAGGAAGGCTTGCAAGTTGCAATGTGTGTTGGCACGGGACGTTGCATTTTCACAGGAGTTATGGCGTGTAAAAGAAAGTATGGAGATGAACGTTGGTTGAGGAGGACTAGTAGAGGTCGATGGTGCTGGGGAATGTGGCGTGGTGCTCTCCGGCTTCTCTAGAAAGGAGCAACGTTGAAGTATGTTGGGTCAAGGATAGATGCTGATGTTTTAAACAGAAAGGAGGAGATCGAAATTTTGCTTCGCCTGGATAATGGTAAAGGTGACGTGGAGCGCATATTTTATAATGATGGAGTTTAAGTGGTTAAAAGGATGAGTATGGTTTCAGAAGCAAGCGTGATAAGGTGAGGATGGATTGGTATTGATACAAATGTGGGCGGAAATGGGGTATAAAGAAGCAGTTGCGTTTTAATTATGTAATGGGGAAGAAGATGGATTCCGGGCATAATGGAACGAATGGGGTATTGAGAGACGCGGGTATGGTTTTTAAGAAGGGGAATGGGCCTGATTTTAAACGTTAAGGCCTATTCAAAATGAAAAGAAAAAAAAGAAAAAAAAGCAAAGAGTGAAGAGCGACTTAAAAGAGAAGGGGAAGCCTCCGCCAAATACTTTGATGTAAGGAAAAAGAAGCTAAGGGGAAACGCAATCGGGTCTGTGTTTTTAATTGGACATGGGCCGAGACAAGGTAAGCCCCATATATATAATGAATTAAGTTTTAAATAATGCACATAACTTTTAAATGTGATATCTCATCCATACGTTGTCAGTTTCAGAAACGGTCAGATCCGATGGGATCGTATGGATGGTGGCTACACCATGGAACTGACTGGGAGTGAATTCGAGCTCGTTACAATTTATTGCAAAATAAATTGTCTATCTAAATCAAGAGATGGTTGTCGTTATTAACGATGATCGTCCAATGTGAGTAAAACTCACCAACTCTGAACAGTTCTATTTTTATAACGTATATTTAGAACAGATAAATGATGACTGATTGTTGTGTGTTAACTGTTTGGTTGAATTGCTTCTGTGTTGATTGAGATTATAGATAACGATATTTATATAAATCATTAATCAAATATTGATTCTATTTATCAGAATATTTCATATCGAAATGAAATAGATGTTATTATATTGATTAACATCTGTGATGCAGGGAAACAGGTTGGAGGGACCCAACAGGGTTCCTCAATATTTAAATACTGTTTTGTTTCATATATTGTGATATATGATGTGATATATAATCTGTTGATGGTTATGTGTGTTTAAATGATATTGATCATTGTTATTCGATATTTTTAATATCTTAAGAAACCCTGGGATGTAAAAAGAAATATTTCAATGTATATTGAAATAAAGGAACTTTATAAAATCAACCGATTTTATAAAAGGAAATATTTTGAAAATAAAGTATTTATAAAATCATAGAATTTTGTAAATGAGAACATTTATTTAGAAAATACATAGGAGTTTATAAAGGAGGGTATTTATTTATAAGACAAATAGAATATCGTAAGGAAATATTTATTGGGAAATTAAACAGGATAAAGATAAAAGGAATATTTATAAAACGAATAGAGTTTTATAAAAGGAATATTTATTTGATAAATAAATAGAATTAAAATGGAATATTTATATAGAAAATAAATAGAAGTATAAGGGGATTATTTATTTAGAAAATAAATAGACAAATATAGGAAGAGAAATATTTGTAAAAACATTTACAAATAAAGGTTATAAAAGGAATTATTTATTTACGAAATAAATAGAGTTATAAAAGGGAATTTTAAATAAGACTTAAGTGTTAGAAACATAATGGGTTATATAAAGGAATTAATCGAGTTAGAATTAGTCGATTAGGGTTTATCGAATATCAGTTATTCGAAATAGAGTTTATCGAATATCTGTTATTCGAAATAGAGTAAATCAAATAATGTTAAGCAAAATTAGAAACTGACTAGAGATTAATAAGTTGAATGGTTTCCTGAGTATCGATCTGATGTTGGTTTCGGCCTTCGGGGTTTATACTTAGGAAGTTGTTCTCTTGTTAGTTTATAGTTAGAGTCTGATAGATGTGGAAGAATAGTGATATGTAATTAAGCCATGGAAATGTTTTCCGGTGTTAATAACATATATTTTCTAATTATAGAAAATAGAGATAAAAGTTAAATGATGATTGATCGATATAATTTCCATCTGGAAATAATATCGTTGTTTGCACACGTGTTTTTCTTTGATAGTTAACTCACCGACTATCGAAGTTTTTGACCATTTTAATGTTGTTAATATGGAGAGACCAATTGGATTATTATCCGAAGAACCACTCTGCATTGGCATAAGCATTGCGAATCATATATGCCAAAGATAATTGAAGACGGAGTAAAATGCAAGAGCTGTTGTATAAATCTTAGGTAAAGATTGCCTAAGATGGATGTACTGAATAGTGCCTTCGGTTTGTCCAGTCCCAGGACAACTTGTATGGACGAAGGTCTGACAGAGTATATCTGGTAGATCACGTAAGTTGATCATTTCAAACGTATTTACGTTGGTGGCGGTGGAATTCGTTTCACTTAGCTTTATACCTGTGGTATTTTTGGATAAGTCAATTTGTGATTTGGCGGGTATGACGACGTGACATTCTAAGTGAATGAAGATGTGACATGTAAAACATAAGCGTAGCTTCTAGCCTCACATCCGGTAAATGATAGAAATCGGGCAGGCAGCATGGCTATGTAGGTCGCACCTATTAGGGTGTATAATCACCTGATCTAGAGTTTCATTTACTTCTAAAAGTCTATTGTCGATGTTGTCCCATTGGGAAATAGTTGTTAATCCCAACCGTTGGTGATATACATTCGATACACTCAAGCGAATTGAGTGGTCGGTTATGTGTGGTCGGGTTGCAAGATGTTGTTGTTGAACCCAGTGTATTACTCTCTAGAGGTACACTAGCGAAAGGTGGTTTCATACCTTGTCATAGTTGGAAATCCATTACCCAATACGTGCTTGCGGTTTTGATTGTATACTATATATGTAGAACGTGAGATGAAAGTGTTTCTGCTAGATGATTATTATATTGTGGTTGATAGACATTATTATAATATCCAAAGGTTTTTGATATAAAGATATTTTGGATTCTCATAAGGGAAAAATCCGTTCTGTTATACGGCGTGGTCTTATGAGATATCGTTTAATGGCTCAAACTGTTTTAAACTGTTTTACTCATACCAGTCCCATGACTGACCCGGAGTTTATTTTGTTTTGTCTTCCCTAAACTCTTAGGTGCCCAATTTTGTACGGGCAGTCAAGTAGTCGGGATTTACAGATACTTGAAGAGCTGGAGCAGGAGGCTTCAGGAACATATAGCTATTGTTTATTTCCGCTGTGTTGTAAGTGATGTACTTTGATAATGATGTATATTCAAGTACAGATGTATATTTCAAAGTATGTTATATATATTATATGTTATTCGTTCCGTTGTGAGGTTCGTGTTACTCTGATGTTGTGTTCTTCTTCTTCTTCTATTCTAAGTTTCTATCTTATCTTTCCTCACCCTCTAATTTCTTTCATTAACCATCCAGTATTTTTCGACTCTTGATGTTTGATATATATGTGTGTATATCAGATAACCAAGATCGCTAAATTTACGACTCGTTACAGTTGGTATTAGAGCATAAAGTTAAGCGATTTACCTTGGCTCTGTGGCGTGACTTGGTAGAGATAGGGCTAGTAATACCCTAGAATGAGTTGAGTGTATATATATGAGCGCGTATTTGTTATTTGATATAAAAAGTTGTTTTATTTTGTGGAGCTTTATTGGTCGAGTAGTTTATGAATTCTGGTCGATACGGTAATGCAAACTGTGTTGATAGGTGTTCATAAACACTTGAATACGATGAACCAACATGGTATGTTTTGAAAAGAGGGTAAATGGAATAATTTTACCCAATTTATATTTTGATATAGAGAAAATATATATATTGGAATTATAATATATTGGATATATTGGTTGTTATTATAATCGAGTAAGATTATAAATTAAACGGTATGTAAATAACCAAGTAGAATTCGTACAAGTGTTACAAAATGAATTAAATCTGAATTTAAACCAGATATTGAATTAAAATTCTGGAAAATTGAATAAGTGTTTGTAAATGGATTTAGATTAAAAATAAGGAAAATTTAAGACCTTGGGAGATTTTAAATTGTTTTACAAGCAGTGTGAATTATATTTTGAAATGAAATTCATAGTGGAAATGTTTTGAAATTGTTATAGTATTGAACTCACTTCGATAGCTGGGAAATAACCCTGATGATGAATCGCGACATCATTAGTGTTCAATTTCGAGTTGTAAGTGACGAATTACTACCAGAGATACTATTTTGAATTTGTTTTGGGAAAAACAAGTTGTGCTGAATTTCAAAAAGAAAAATTTGATCTTTGAAAAGAGTAAACTATTTAAAAACTCCTAGGAAGAGACTGTTTGAATTAAGAACAAATTTAAATAGAAAATTTTGAAACCGAGCTGGAACTGAATTGAAACCAATTAACTAGAAAATGAATTGGATACGATATATCAAGTAGAATTAGATTTTGAATTGTGAGATAGAATCAGAAATGGTATTGGATTGATGAGTTAAGAATTTAAAAATCGAAAATGGAACTTTGATTTGAAACTGAATTCGTCTTAGGTATAAGCCAATGGTTGGATTTGTGGATAAAAACAGATTGGAATTTGATTGGGATGACCCTTGTATCTGCTGAATTGGCAGCAGATGGAAATAAAATAACGATATTCCCGATAAAATGGTACAAGTTTATATTTCATATGGTATGAGATTTCGATGAGCCGAATTGGCAAGCCACTTGGCCGTTTGATTTTCTTTTGGGTTGGAGATGGCCCAGAGTGGCGAGTTGGATTTTGACCTATTGACCAGTACAAAGGAGGTGCTGGCGAAATTTTTCAGAAATTTCGAGTTTTAGAAAATTTTCAGGATTTTTGAAAATATTCGTTAATAGAATTGAATTAATAATTTAGTTAAAATTAAATTAGTCCAATGGAAGCTTAAGTTGAGAAGTGAACAAATAAGTTTGGCCAGTCCATAGGTTTTGTTTTCTACCTTAGTAATTTCGAGGATGAAATTATTTTAAGTAGGGAAGAATGTAATGACCCGTATATTTTTGCAATATATAATTAACTTATTTAATAATATAAATAGTGGTTTAGAATTCAAATGGTCGTTGAATTAAATAATAGTGAATATTTAATTAAAATAATAATTAAATAATATATTTAATTCTGAAATAATCAGAATTGGCATAAATGGCGATATGGTGTGAATTGGGAAATTCAAATTATATAATTCAGTTTAAAATTGAATTACGATAACGAATATATTTAATTAACGATGGTTGAACGTATAAATTATATTATAATTATAATCGAGCTCGAATTGGCACGGCAGTTTGCGATTTGGCGATTCAAACTTTAAACGAATATACAGGGTCCACTTTAAATCGAATTTCTGTGAAACAAGAAACGTTAGGGGCTGGTGAAGTATATTTTTCTAGTGGAAGAGAAAAATTGGGATTTCGTCGTGTAGATTTTTAGTTATGTCCAAATTAAATATTCAGAAAAACAGCGGTATATTCGTTCGTGGCCATAACGGCTACTTAAAAATATTTGAATATCAGGTTTGAATTTAGACAAGGTTCTTTTGAGACGTAGTGATAATTTAATTTTTAGAATTTTACTGTAATTTTTAATTAAATAAATAAGTAACTTTTTATTTGGAGTATTTTGCACCCTTAATCAACGATTTTGGGGTTTCACAATATGAATTAATCTACCAGTATTTTTATAATTTTGAAATCGTGGTACCTTACTGGTCACAATAGTATTTTTATTTTTGTCGTTGGCCATAAGGATGAGAACAGAACTTCATATAGAGGGGTCACTAAAATGTTTATGGCTCCTCCTTAGGCCACGTCTCCCCTCATACCAATCTCTCTTCAACCACAAAGTTAACCATATAAATATACCCTATCTCTAAACCTAATCCTTTCATTTTCATGGTAAACCAACTCTTCCGCCTCCATTAATTTTCTTTTAACAGTAAACCGTAACAAGGAAATAAAAAGGGTTTTCAGGAAAACAAGGATCGCAAGCAGGTTCGTGAATACAAAGGAGGGAGTAAATGGCATGCTGGAGCTTACGTTTTGTTGTGTAGAAGTACTACAGGGTTTTTCGGGAGGGAGACGCATGCATGATTGCTGTATGGAGAGGATGATACTTTTGTTGTATTTAAATGAAGAGAGGGAGAGAACGTGAAGAGTGGGAAGGCTTGCAAGTTGCAATGTGTGTTGGCACAGGACGTTGCGTTTTTACAGGAGTTATGGCGTGTAAAAGAAAGTATGGAGATGAACGTTGGTTGAGGAGGACTAGCATAGGTCGACGGTGCTGGGGAATGTGGCGCGGTGCTCTCCGGCTTCTCTAGGAAGGAGCAACGTTGAAGTATGTTGGGTCAAGGATAGGTGCTGATGTTTTAAACAGAAAAGAGGAGATCGAAATTTTGCTTCACCTGGATAATGGTAAAGATGACTTGGAGCGCATATTTTATAATGATGGAGTTTAGGTGGTTAAAAGGATGAGTATGGTTTCAGAAACAAGCGTGATAAGGTGAGGATGGATTGGTATTGATTCAAACGTGGGCAGAAATGGGGTATAAAGAAGCAGTTGCGTTTTAATTATGTAATGGGGAAGAAGATGGATTCTGGGCATAATGGAACGAATGGGGTATTGAGAGATGCGGGTATGGTTTTAAAGAAGGGGAATGGGCCTGATTTTAAATGTTAAGGCCCATTCAAAATGAAAAGAAAAAAAACAAAAGAAAGCAAAGAGTGAAGAGTGGCTTAAAAGAGAAGGGGAAGCCTCCGCCAAATACTATGATGTAAGGAAAAAGAAGCTAAGGGGAAACGCAATCGGGTCTGTGTTTTTAATTGGACATGGGCCGAGAGAAGGTAAGCCCCATATATATAATGAATTAAGTTTTAAATAATGCGCATAACTTTTAAATGTGATATCTCGTCCATACGTTGTCAGTTTCAGAAACGGTCAGATCCGATGGGATCGTATGGACGGTGGCTACACCATGAAACTGACTGCGAGTGAATTCGAGCTCATTACAATTTATTGCAAAATAAATTGTCTGTCTGAATCAAGAGATGGTTGTCGTTATTAATGATGATCGTCCAATGTGAGTAAAACTTACCAACTCTGAATAGTTCTATTTTTATAATGTATATTTATTAACGATGATCGTCCAATGTGAGTAAAACTCACCAACTGTTTTGTTTCGTATATTGTGATATATGATGTGATATATAATCTTTGTTGATGGTTTGAGACGACCCCAAACCCCGTACTGACGGTGGCAAGGGTAATCCGTGGAATATAACACAGAAACAGATAATAGCAGAATAGAATTAAAATAAATACACCAGATAATGAACAATAGAATATACTGGATAAAAGTAATCATCAGAGTTACACAGTATACAGGATCTTACTTAGTACAAATACAGTTCAGTTATACATAAATGTCTACAGCGGAAAACAAACAAAATATGTACAATAGGAGCTGAACAACATAAAAAAAGATAAATGATAGAATCCATCTTCAGCTCCAGCTATCCAGAAATAACCAGCTAAACCTGAATACAAGGATGCCCGTGTAGAAAAAGGGGCACCCGAGTTTGAAAGTGAAACAAACTACGAGTCAGTCATGGGACTGGTATGAGAAATCTACTCAACACATATATAATATGGCTAATCACAGGACCACGCCACTTTCGTGGAACGGGTTTACTCCATTGGATTGCCAGTGCTTTAAAACAAATCTTTCTTTTAAACAACGCAATGCATTTTATAAAAATGAAGTCGTTATAAGACTCAGTTCCCATCACACAATGCAACGCAAACCGGAGGATAGAGTTTTTTCCTTATAACGACCAAAATATGCTTGATACGAATAAAACAAAGGCATTTGATATGTCGCCACATATAGGTATACAATCAAAACCGCACGATGTCGTATTTGGAAATTGGATCTCCGTCATGAACCAAGGCAAAAGATAGTCCTTACCGAATTCGAGACGCTCTAGCCCGCCCCTCAGGCAAGTACTCAGTCAAGCCTTTGGATCGTCAGGGCCGGTCCACCGATGTGGATTAAAATTCCTGAACACTGCGTTTCCCCACCCTTTGGGGTGTAAATGAGCCAACGAATGGCTCCATCGGACCCGGATCGTCCGATCTAACTGAGGCGCCTCGCAACAGCAACAACCACATAGGTGAAAAGTATATAAATGTCAGGGCTGGTAGGTCACTGACACCACCCTAGCTAGAAAGAAACGCATGCCCTCCCTGAGGTCCTTCTCCCGTTTCTGGTTCATACCGGGGTGTGAGGCTCGTGAATTCACGTTATACACAAAGCTACGCCACACAGGCGGTGCTTTGATCATCACCACAAGACTTTGCTTTTCAACAGAAGCCCTGATCACTGCATCTTAGCATGCCACACAGGCAATTCATGCCATGCGACTGATGTCCATCGATATACAACCTCTGAGCTCGTGCGTTTCAGAGAAGGGCGTTAAGCAAAAGAATAAATTCTCCGCCGCCAAACAGATGTATATTTAATAGAGATCAATCAACACAGAATAAAATCCAATGTCAGACACACAGTCCATTTACAAATCCGTTTTGGGTCTGAACGAAACCGGAGGCACTAAATACCTCGCAAACCCATCGACCACCACGTACGTCTGGACGATCACCACTCATTATCCATATTTCGGGATGCCTCCCAATCAGGACCTCGGTTACCATCCAAACGAGGTGAAGATCTCCGGTCTTCGACCATCGTCTTCATCTTCGATTTTCAATCGTCGGTCAATTATTTGAAATGAGAATTAACTCGGCCTTTTCAAATAATTCACGTATATTTAGAATTTCAAATCAATTTATTTCAATGGTTAAATCATTCGACAACACCAATTTTGTTCTTTAATGTAATTTTCACACCAAACACATTCAACCATCAAATACCACATAAATCGAGCAAATTCAGTTTATTTCCATTCCATATCGTTTATGAAATTCTATAACGATTTATCGCTATTTTTATTTATTTTAAAATAGCCAATTTATTCAAAACGACGCTTCGGGCCATAACGCGGCCGTGGCGCTGTTTTTCTTCAGATTTGATTTACACATATCTGAAAATCTTACCGTTGGATCTTCACAAAATTTACATCATTAGAAAGTTCTTTTCAAAACGAATACAACGGTTCCAGTTTCGGGAAAATCCGACGGTCGGATCTCCCGGTACAATCATTTGAATTTTCGATTTCAAAATACGAACTGCAGCGTCGTTATTCGATTAATTATAATTATATTTATATATATAAATATAATCGTTTCTGGCGCTGTTATTCTTCAGATTTGAATTAAACATTCCAGACAATCCAACCGTTGGATTTTTACAAAGTTGGTGCCGTTGGAAAGATATTTCCAAGGCGAACCCAACGGTTGCGGTTTCGGGAAAATCCCATGGTTGGATTTCCCGCACTAGTTGTTTGAAATCACGGTTGTAAAACACGAACTGCACGGCCACGTTTCGTTTTAATTTTATTTATATTTATATATTTATATAAATATAGTTCATTCAAAAATTCCTATATCATTTACTTCAAATATTTCAGTAACGCCTTTAAATTTCGGAAAAATTCGTCATAACCTCCTTTGTACGGGAGGGGCTGGGAAAATTCCCAAATAGCCACACGGGTGTCTCATGTCAAAAAGAAAAAGAAAAAGCCAAGCGGCTAGCCAACAGGCTCATAAAATCATCACCCAAACAAAACAGTAAATGTGTACCTATTTGTCGGGCACAAAATTCTATTCCTCTTCTCTATCCCCTTTGCTATAACCTGTTCAATAAATATGCATGTACATATATACAGTTCTTATCACTTATCATTTTCCATTCGACTTTATATTTGATTCCATTTGATTTAAAAACACCATTCATTCTAACGTTGCATGCATAGGTAAAAATCACGTCATTAGCTAATTAATGAATATTTCAACTCATGCATATTTATTTGAACGAGTTGCTATTTTTAACACTTCACATTTCAACTATTCATGTATATAATAAAAATGTGATTTTTATTGTAAAACAAATTATTTCAAAACACTATTATTTTATATAGTTTATATAGGTGATAAAAATAGGATTTTTATTATAAAACAATTTCTTTTAAAACGAGATTATTTTACATGGTCCATATAGTCGATAAAAGGTGGTTTTTATTATCAAACAACTTATTTCAAAATATGAATACCATTCAACACATGAATTTCTAATCAACGAATGAATATCGATTCAACACATGAAGGTTTTCTATAGTTTCTATATATAGATAAAAATGTGATTTTTATATTTAAAACGCGAATACCATTCAACATATGAATTTCCAATCAACGAATGAATATCGATTCAACATATGAAGGTTTTCTATAGTTTCTATATATAGATAAAAATGTGATTTTTATATTTAAAACGTGAATACCATTCAACACATGAATTTCCAATCAATGAATGAATATCGATTCAACACATGAAGGTTTTCTATTCAATGAATAAATATAGTTTCAACAAATGAAAATAATTCAAAACACTTGAATATTATTCAAAATTTCGGCAGCATAACGGCAGGGTAGTTAAAACCGGGACCGTCCCTAGTACGGCTCCTCGCTCTACCTTAAAACCTCGCGGTTTTTGACAATGGGGATCATGCATCTAGTTCGCACGCAGGCGGCATGTATATATTTATTTCATTTCCACAAACTAATCCTATGTGGTTTCAACCAAATATTTCTCAACCACAAACGGGTATTTTTCAACCACAATCAATCAATATCAACCACAAACAATCCCAAACAACCATTCGCTATCAATCAATTTTCACACCAATCACAACCAATAAATATCGTCCATGGTTTGTGGACGAGGGGCGTATATATATATATATATATATATATAGCAATTCACTTCTATTTCAACACATATATAATTTTTACAACGCATATATAACTTATACATCGAACGTACAACTTATACAACGCTTATACATGAGGTGTACAACGCTTATATAACTCATACATCGACTATATAATTTATACATCGTCGATTTCCATATTGTTTATAAATTAGAAATCTCACTTTGGGTTCCACTCCACCAAAAATATCAGAAGGCTCAGAAAAATATGCGGTCTCTTCTAAAATGTAGACGACGTCCACATGGTCACGATGTTTCCTGTTTCGTCGAATTTCATTAACGTATGAAAAAGATATGATTTTTAAATGATGAACGAACTTTGCGACGGTTTTATAGCGTTGAAATCACTTCAGAAATTCAAACCCGTACCTTTCAAAATGGGTTCGAAACTAGGTTTCCAATTTTCACCCAAACCATAGCACGATGTCTCGATCAGACAACACCACCTCGGTGTGCTTGGAGAGGCGCGCTGGCGCCTGAAGCAGGGCGGAGCTCGACGCAGCAGGGGCGGCGGAATCGAGGCGCGAACGGCGAGACTTCGTGGACCTCGTTCTCGAAGCTGGGGCAACGATAGGTGATGCGGTTTGTTTTGATTTGAAGAGGGAGAGGAGATCTTCAAAAACCCCAACTGGAGCCTGGCCTGAAGATGAACGTGGCGGCGGCAAAATGTCCGGGAAGATTCGAACTATTTCCGTCGTCGATCGTATACGAGAGAGAGAGAGAGCGCGGTTTTTTTTTGTTTTTTTAATTTAATGAATGGAATTTTTCTATTGGTCGATATATATATTTATTCAAAAATTGGGGTTTTCTTAAACGAACTCGAAATCAAACCCAACGACTGTCGTCCCTAGCGTTTTACCCTCATTCCGAACATAATGGGATATGTTTCGTAGGCACATTCGACTGTTTCAATCAGTTTTCCTTCAAATTAAAATATAAACATTTAATATTTGATTTAAACGTACATTACAATTTGCCAGGGCCACAAACTGATTCGAAAAATTCCAGAAAAATAAATCTAGCTATGTTTTGACGATACGGTCCCAACAAAACTAGTTTCGTCGAATTCTGAGACAGTTTTGCAAAAAGGCCCATTTTTGGTCGATCCAATTTAACTGTAATTGACCAAACACATTTTCCTTTGCACGCTCACATACTAGCTTCAAAAATTATGAAATTTGAAACCTAACAATAACTTCACATCCCGGATCCAACAAAAGTGGTTTCGTCGAATTCCGAGGTCGTATGCAAAATGGCCAATTTCACGGGTTATATAAATTCCATAGCGACCTTTCTGAAAATTCATTCGGCCATAACTTTTGTTTTCCGCTATGAAAATTCGATTTTTCAGATTCGTTAGAAAGGTATTCACCTATAGATTTAAATATTTTTAGTTTCACTAAAATCCGTTTTGTTTTGCACCCGGTACAGTCCGACAAAGTTTGAATTCAATTTTTGAAACTGCAGCGCCTTTTCAAGCCTTGTTTATAATTATAATTAATTATATTCGTTTTCAAATTTCGATTCAAACTCCGTTTTCATTGCTATTATTTAAAATATTTATTTTAAATATTTAAAATCCATTATTTTAGCCAATTTAAAATTTTTAAATTGGTTCAGATTTTCTGGGTCGTTACATGGTTATGTGTGTTTAAATGATATTGATCATTGTTATTCGATATTTTTAATATCAAAAGAAACCCTGGGATGTAAAAAGAAATATTTCAATGTATATTGAAATAAAGGAACTTTATAAAATCAATCGATTTTATAAAAGGAAATATTTTGAAAATAAAGTATTTATAAAATCATAGGATTTTATAAAGGAGAACATTTATTTAGAAAATAAATAGGAGTTTATAAAGGAGGTATTTATTTATAAGACAAATAGAATATCGTAAGGAAATATTTATTGGGAAGTTAAACAGGATAAAGATAAAAGGAATATTTGTAAAACGAATAAAGTTTTATAAAAGGAATATTTATTTGATAAATAAATAGAATTAAAATGGATTATTTATTTAGAAAATAAATAGACAAATATAGGAAGAGAAATATTTGTAAAAACATTTACAAATAAAGGTTATAAAAGGAATTATTTATTTACGAAATAAATAGAGTTATAAAAGGGAATTTTAAATAAGACTTAAGTGTTAGAAACGTAATGGATTATATAAAGGAATTAATCGAGTTAGAATTAGTCAATTAGAATTTATCGAATATCAGTTATTCGAAATAGAGTTTATCGAATATCAGTTATTTGAAATAGAGTAAATCAAATAATGTTAAGCAAGAAACTGACTAGAGATTAATAAGTTGAATGGTTTCCTGAGTATTGATCTGATGTTGGTTTCGGCCTTCGGGGTTTATACTTAGGAAGTTGTTCTCTTGTTAGTTTATAGTTAGAGTCCGATAGATGTGGAAGAATAGTGATACGTAATTAAGCCATGGAAATGTTTTCCGGTGTTAATAACATATATTTTCTAATTACAGAAAATAGAGATAAAAGTTAAATGATGATTGATCGATATAGTTTCCATCTGGAAATAATATCGTTGTTTGCACACGTGTTTTTCTTTGATAGTTAACTCACCGACTATCGAAGTTTTTGACTATTTTAACGTTGTTAATATGGAGAGACCGGTTGGATTATTATCCGAAGAACCACTCTATATTGGCATAAGCGTTGCGAACCACATATGCCAAAGATAATTGAAGACGGAGTAAAATGCAAGGGCTGTTGTAAAAATCTTAGGTAAAGATTGCCTAAGATGGATGTACTGAATAGTACCTCCGGTTTGTCCAGTCCCAGGACAACTTGTATGGACGAAGGTCTGACAGAGTATATCTGGTAGATCACGTAAGTTGATCGTTTCAAATGTATTTACGTTGGTGGCGGAGGAATTCGTTTCTCTTAGCTTTATACCCGTGGTATTTTTGGATAAGTCAATTTGTGATTTGGCGGGTATGACGATGTGACATTCTAAGTGAACGAAGATGTGACATGTAAAAGATAAGCGTAGCTTCTAGCCTCACATCCGATAAATGACAAAAATCGGGCAGGCAGCATGGCTATGTAGGTCGCACCTATTAGAGTGTATAATCACCTGATCTAGAGTTTCATTTACTTCTAAAAGTCTATTGTTGATGTTGTCCCATTCGAGAAACGGTTGCTGATCCCAATCGTTGCTGATATACATTCGATACACTCAAGCGAAATGAGTGGTCGGTCATGTATGGCCAGGTTACAAGATGTTCTTGTTGAACCCAGTGTATTCCTCTCTAGAGGTACACTAGCGAAAGGTGGTTCCATACCTTGTCATAGTTGGAAATCCATTACCCAATACGTGCTTGCGATTTTGATTGTATACTATATATGTAGAACGTGAGATGAAAGCGTTTCTGCTAGATGATTATTATATTGTGGTTGATAGACATTATTATAAAATCCAAAGGTTTTTGATATAAAGATATTTTGGATTCTCATAAGGGAAAAACCCATTTCGTTATACGGCATGGTCTTAAACTGTTTTACTCATACCAGTCCCATGACTGACCCGGAGTTTATTTTGTTTTGTCTTTCCTAAACTCTTGGGTGCCCAATTTTGTACGGGCAGTCAAGTAGTCGGGATTTACAGATACTTGAAGAGCTGGAGCAGGAGGCTTCAGGATCATATAGCTATTGTTTATTTCCGTTGTGTTGTAAGTGTTGTACTTTGATAATGATGTATATTCAAGTACATATGTATATTTCAAAGTATGTTATATATATTATATGTTATTCGTTCCATTGTGAGGTTCGTGTTACTCTGATGTTGTGTTCTTCTTCTTCTTCTATTCTAAGTTTCTATCTTATCTTTCCTCACCCTCTAATTTCTTTCATTAACCATCCAGTATTTTTCGACTCTTGATGTTCGATATGTGTGTATATCGGATAACCAAGATCGCTAAATTTTCAGGTCGTTACAAATGGACCCCTAAATTCCTCCCTTTACACTAAAATTTGTCCTTATGGATAAAATACAAAATAATTAAATAATATATTGTAACAATTACTTTTGAGTTTGTTTATACTATGTTGCATTTCTATTTCTTTAATTAACAATTTACAAATTATGCAACATTTTTACAAATCATTTTTCCCTTGCATATGCACAATACACACCAATTTAGAAGTAATCATTCATGCGCGAAGCGCGTGCAACGATCACACGTGGAGTGCGGCCATCATCACGCGCGGAGCGCGTGCAGTTACGCTCGCGCGCGTGTGTTTATATATATATATATATATATATATATATATATATCATAATTGTTAATTAAGCGCGCCTAGGTGGCCTAAGGCTCAGGCGTAGGCTTTGCTTCTCGCCTAATTGAAGCGCAAATAAAGCGCGCATTTGGCGCTTTTTCTCGAGGCGATGAAGCTCAAATAAGCGCTTTGAGAAATAATTAATTTTATGCTAAGCTCACTTTCATTTGGACCTGATCCGACTCTTAGCTCTCAAATTCGAACAGTTTTGTTCAATTTTTAGAGTTTTCCCTTTCGTTTTATCGCATCCAACACTAAAAAAAATTGTCGCCGCCTCCGTTGCTACTGCCACCGTCGTATATCTATATAATAAAATCCCCCTGGACAAACAACAAGACAAAGAGGGGCAGAGATTTAATATTGAAACATATGTTAAGCGGCTATTAACGGTACACGTTTCCTCGAACGCAAAACAGAAATAAATGGACCTACTTAATTGGTAATTAAACCACGTCCTTTTGATTTCTATCCATTTTCCCACGATTCATTACCGGTAATTACTTCCCTTTCTATTTATTCAATTCCACATTAATTTTTTTTCCAACGATCCCTTCAAAATCATTTTTGAGTCTTCTCCATCGCTCCAGCAAGAATCTTATCCTCCAAAACGAAAAAAATTGTTTTCAATTGGATAGAAGCATAATACTCTTACATCTTCTTCTGGCTTGGTTGCTCCAATCTTCAGCTACGGATTCACCTATACTTATGAAATTAAAGGTAATCTTCTCAATTTCACTTCAATTTTCAAAGTTTCTGCTGGAATTTAATATGATTTAAAATAATGAATTTTATATTATTTGTTCTTCCTGAATCACTACGTTTGAACCGACATCGCTTTGTATTTTTTGGTGTTCAATATGAAATCAAACTGAAAATCGGCATCGCTCTATAGTACGATTCAATTTCTTTTAGTTTCAAGTGTTTTTTTGGTGATTTTTCACATCTAGACATGCAAAAGCAAAAGCTGCCATTGTAGAGGGCATATTTATCACCATTTACGTTCACTGAGCTCCTTATCTTTATATTTCCACTCATCTTGAAAATGTTATCTAATTTTGGGACTTTCTTTAGATGTTCGGGGGTGAACTAAAATAGATTCATGTGTACTTTGATTTCAAGGTGTGATTAGATCTTTCTAATTACTTCATCTTTACTGTGTTTTGCATCCTACTGTTGTTCTTCTTTCAAAATAGCAGCAGCCTTCATCTTCCTCCCTGAAGTAAAATAAATCCATGTGTGCTTCATTGATTTTAAGGAAGGTTTATATCTTTTTAATTAGTTTATCATTCTTGGGTTTATATCTCAAGTATTACCATCAAAATTATTGTGCTAATTGCAAAAGAAATTTATGCATAATCAATAGGGGTTCATTTCTCCTATACCTAAGAAAAGGAAACCCAAACATAAATGCCAAATTGTAAAAGAGGTTGAATAATTAACGTAGAATATGCATTATTTTTATAAATCGTTGTTTGAAAGTTTTCAATTTTTACACATGTCCTATATTTGGAAATCCTAAAAACCATATTTTACTTTGTTATCAAAATATACTTTCATTCCATATTCACTGCACATTTCGAAATTGGCATATTTTAGGATTTATCTGTTAAATTTGATATTTTTTGTAATTCCTTATTTGTGTAAGCAATTAATGGCACCTTTCTAAAGTAAAAATAGGTGGAACATTAACTTATATGACATATGCAATAAACTAATGCATTAACATTAACATAAATTGACAACAATTTGTTTCACCAATCAGTTTTTTTTTTACTATAATTGGGCCATCACATTTACAATCAATTTATTAGATGCAGATTGGTTTTATAATGTTTTCAACGTAACTTATGGGAAACAAATTTATTTAAGCTAATAGGTTTATCACCATGTACATATAGAAACAGTCCAAACTATGGTTAGATAATCCTGCATCACTATTATGATTTAACATAATGAATTTTATATTATTTGTGCTTCCTGAATCACTACGTTTGAACCGACATCGCTTTGTATTTTTTGGTGTTCAATATGAAAATTTTTTGCTAATCGGCATCTCTCTATAGTACAATTCAGTTTCTTTTAATTTCAATGTTTTTTTGGTGATTTTTCCCATCTAGACATGCAAAAGCTGCCATTGTAGAGGGCATATTTATCGCCATTTGTGTAATTCCTTATTTGTGTAAGCAATTAATGGTACCTTTCTAAAGAAAAAATAGGTGGAACATTAACTTATATGACATATGCAATAAACTAATGCATTAACATTAACATAAATTGACAACAATTTGTTCCACCAGTTAGTTTTTTTTTTTTACTAAAATTGGGCCATCACATTTACAATCAATTTATTAAATGCAGGTTGGTTTTATAATGTTTTCAACGTAACTTATGGAAAACAAATTTATTTAAGCTAACAGGTTATCACCATGTACATATAGAAACAGTCCAACCTATGGTTAGATAATCCTGCATCATTGCACTTGATTTGTTGTCACCATGTACATATAGTATATCTCCTCTAACAAAAGGTACCGCCTTTGGTATGTTTGCATGTCATAATAGGATATATATTTTTTAAGTTCATTAATGATAACGAGAATGATAGATGCTAAAATTTATAATGTAATCGTTTCAATCTTAGGCATTCGACATGTTAGTCAAAGCAATCTACATGTTAGTCAAAGCAAGCAAAGTTAACGTTGTCTTGGAGCTACTGTCTAGCCACATGAATTCAAGCCATCTGGATATTACATATATGTGATGCATCCTTTGTTTTCATCTCATTATGTTATTATAAATGCTGCCATGTAATTCTTCAAGTTAGACTAATTGTTACTGCATGATTGATGTGTTGATATATGAGTTCAATTTTTTTTGTCTTATGTGCAGGATTAACATTCACGTGTATTCTTTTGGATATCCAATTGATTTAATTAATAGCATATACTTTATATCTTAGCTTGCAAGCCGTATAATCAGTAAGCTCTCCTCTTCTTTTCAAATATGTTTCCATAGTCATTGTTTGATCAATTATGCCACTTGATCAAAATAAAAATTTATCGCTGGGAATAAAAGAACTGCACCTATATCCTACCATATTATATAAAGAAAGATGTTGCATGTGTGCCATTTAATGCATACACTATTGCATGTTGTTGTTTTTATGCAGTTTTGTCTTCTTTTCTAACATACAGTTAGTATAAATGTAAAAAGGAGGATTGGAACATAACAATAAACCACAGAAAATTACTTTAACTCACTGTGTTTCAGAAAAATACAAAATCCTATTTATTATATATTAAAAGAATCAATTACTAGACGTATAACCCCACATTTGTTCACATACGGTTTCCACCCACTTCTCTCATTTCTTTATATTTTTTGACTTCTTTCTCTGCTACATATACTAATTTATAGAATATAAACGCATGTTGTAACGTATACAAACTCTCCATAATATCACCTGAATTTTACCTGCCATAACTTTGGACATAATGATGATATATAATTTAACCTTTCATAACTCTTCATAATCCGTTTTCATAAACTCTCCTTGATTAGATTTCTTTTTACCTAATTAATAGTTTTATTCGTACTTTTTTCAAGAATCTTTATATTCTTTCGCTTTCATTTTGTATTCTTTTGTCATATTCTTCCATCCTTTATTACTTACGTGATATAATTCAATAATATTACATTCAATAACATCCAATTTTCATTATATTACCTGCTACAACCAAAAATTAAAACACAATATTACTACACACATAAAAAAACATTTCACGAACATCATTCCATGCGCGAAGCGCGTGCCAAAACCACAAGCGAAATGCGTGCCAAGACCACGCGCGTGCAAACTACAACACCCCGTACTCTATGCTTCCGTGCAAACTATAACACCCCGTACTCTATGCTTCCGTGCAACGCACGGGTTTCCACTCGTCTATATAACAAAATGGACGGGTTAGTTATTAAGAGACAAAGAGAGGCTGGGATTTAATTTTAGATTAGATAAAAAGCGGCTCTGATTTATTCTCAGTATTACCCACGTTCCTCCACTCACAGAATACTTTTCCACTTCCGCGAGGACACATATATCAAACCGCTTCCATCATCCATGTATCAATCAAATTGCAGTGCTAAATTAATGGTTCATTTATCTTCTTCTCCTTGCACCAGCAACAATTTGGCTTCTTCGATAATGTTGTGTTCTCCATTTCTTCTCTTCATTTGCATATTCGTGTTGTACAATAAATTTTCATTCTTTTTCTTTTCTTTCCCTTCGCGTGCTTATAGTTGTCAATTTCAGATTCAAGTCCATCTGCTTATTCTTTACATTACTGTTTATGTTATGCACTTAATAATTCATTGTTCTACTTCATTCACCCAATTTGCACATGAACTGTTTGATTAAAAGAATAAAATAAACTTAATATTCCTTTTCTTTTTATATAACAGCAACTGGGTCTGTATACTCCAGCACTTTCTGCTTTTGGAAATAAACATAAACTACAATGTTCTTTGATGTGAAATAAAACATTTTTAGAGATTTTTTTTTGCCAACATCATGTAATACTCTGTTAAAATAGAAGGACTTGGTATGGAGAACAAAAGTTATTTTCCAATTTCAAATTGACTACTTGCATTTTTCACTCTGGCATGTTGTATGTGCAGTTATGGTGTCTATTTCAGATGGAACAGAGTTATACATGTGAGGAGTTTTCTTTCAAATCTTTTAGTTTTTCGAAGCATAAATAACATGGCTCTGAAAGGTACTTTTCCATAAGGTTAACTATTTCTGTTTTGTTTTATAATTTCAAAAGCAGGTGAAGAAGAGGAGAAAGTGAGAGACCTGATAAAGACTTTGTTGTTGGAATGGCAGCCTGATGATTGCAATTTACCCAGTTTTAAAACTAGGAAGTCATTTTGGTTCTATCAGTTTGGGGAAGGGTGATTTTTTTTCTTTTTTTAGATATATATGTATATATTTTGTTGGATTTTCTTAGCCTATTTAGCATGATTTTCTAAGCTCATATCACATTTAGACCATTTTTGGATCAATTATAAAAATAGCAGATGTGACAAAAAGTGTCATTTTGCATTGGTGCAGTTTTAAGACAATTTCTTTTTAACGTGATGGTTGATGCGGTTTTAAAGTGTATCAGTACTTCTTCTATAGAAAAAAGGATGGGAAAAAACCTATGCATTTTAAAGCGAAGGGGTGCTTTCTTTTGTTCATTTATTTTTTAAATGTTTGTGTTAGTGAATGCATTTTCAAAGTACTACAACAATATAAAATTTTAGTCATTCCAACATGTAAGCACATAGCGACCTGTTTCTATATTCAGTTTTAGAAAAGGTCTAATATATTTTCAAAAATAGAATTTTTATTCTTTATACTTACTGTATTTTATAAGAAAATACAGGAAATAGATGAAATTTTGTTTCTGTCCTTATTCTATAAAGTCCCTCAGCAAAACTTATACTATAAATTTCAGTATCTTAAATTGAAGAAAGTAAAACATTTGTTGAAAATAAAATCCAGGTTTAATGCTGCAACGGTACTAAAGAATACATGTTCATGCTGCAAAGGTACTGAAGGTAAATGTTCTTAGCTGTTAATCAAAGTAAGATCACATGTTCATGCAAAAGTACTATAAATTTCGATCTTAGCTAATAGTCCAAAAGCGTGGAGAAGCAATTTACTATGACTAACATGAGGTGTGGGGGGGGGTACTACGTCTTCTTAGAAAAGGCAAAAGGATATAATTGTGTCTCCTGAATTGCATTATTATATTTATGTCACTTTTTCGTTTCTATTGTGTTATCTATTTGATGAGTGTTCTATTAGCATTTTTCAAACATTGGTGAGTTTGTACCATACAGTGCTGCATATTACTATTATTTATTACAGTTGCCATTTTGTTAAAAAAAGGAAACTTTTCATTTAAGCTATTACTTGCAATTGATAACATTGTATATGTGGTTGTTAGTTTACTGTCATGGTGATTCCTTCGTGCGGAGTTTTATTTATATTCCATGTTATTGGCTTTTATAACTATTCCGAGTCTTGGTTGATAAAAAAAAATATTTTTTTAAAGCAGCATTATACTATATAATGGTTATGTTGTGCCTAAATATTGATAGGCCTCATCATGCTTATAAGAAACAAAACCATATTGGCCATTACAAAAACAAAAACGAATGTATTTTCTCCATCTTTTTCTGTTTCTCCTCTTAAGCTCAAATGCCTCTTACTCCTTAATAAAAGTATTTTGTTTTATGGCTTAACGTTCCTAATTAAGTATATGTATTACTCATGTTTATGCAACTTTTATGGGCTAAAGTATGAATAGTATTTTAAGTTTAAACTTAGACAATAACAAAAAACTCAAGCATTTAAGAAAAAAAATCCTAAATAATGTTGATTTTTAATTGCCTTTTACTATTTCCATGTGGCCAGTTATTTTTCCGTAAACGTTAACGTATATGCATACGTGGACATGGTTATGTATCAGTTAGGAGTCTGGATATTATCTGAATATCCGATTTAGTAATTAGGTGTATCTTTACCTTTTCAAATACGAAAATAATGGAAAATTCCATTGGGTCTAATTATTTTCTTCCCATGTTATCTAACTGTTTGATATACAAATACTTGAACAATTTTTTTTAGTTTTTAGTATATGTTATTTGTCTAGCTCCCAATATATAACGTACACATGCCAATTTTGTTGATTTTCTTCTGCTGATTACAGAAATTTATGAATATTTAAAATCAATAACCCATATTATGTGTCAGGGTACTGACACCGGAAGGTCGGACTTAAAATAAAATGTTTGCTAGGTTGTGGAACTCAAAAAGAGAAGGATGGATCATGCTTTATTGGTCTTGCTCATGTGTTGATTGTCATAGCGGTATGGATGTTGAATGCCATTGGCCTACTACGAAAGAGACTATAGTAAAAAGAATGCTGAAGTTGGAAGAGATATGGTAAGACAACAGAGGAATAGAGGGAGAGAGGAAGACTGGAAACAAGAGATGTTGCAATGAAAATAAAGAGTAATATCACTAGGGATAGAGATCGTGATATTAGTGAGAAGGCCGCTTTTGGAATGGCAAACATTGGAAGAGATGGAAAAGGCGATGGTGAGGCTATGTATGATCAAAGGCAGCTTAATCAAGATAAGGGAATGAAATTTGGATTTGCTATACTCCCTAACATTCAAACTATTTGTTATAATTTTCTCTACACAACTTATTTTTTGCCTGACAGCGGAGGTGCTAAAAAGTATACAACTCAAGGATGATGAATGAATAAACTAATTTTGTGTCCTATGTTGTCAGTTGCTTTCAAAGTTAACGTATTTTCTGTCCTCTAAGCTCGGCCCATTCTTACCATTGATATGTAGTCGTCATTGTTTTTGACTTATGCATCGATATAAATTACAAATTTATCTGGTTATGAAAATTTTTGGAGATGGAAATTTTGAAGATATATTACTGAATGCTTATTTCATAAAATCCTATTTAATTGCTATTTTTTTGTGGTGCAACAAAGACTTCTGCTACTGATCCTGCATCGCAGCGCGGGGAGAAAATAATAAAGCCTAAATGAACTGGACGCATAGCTGGACAGGAAGTTGATCGTACTAAGCAAAAGAGCACTGGAGCTGAAGCTAAATTGAAATCGCCTCTATTGTAAAGGATAAATAATGTAATAATGTAAACATTATGTGATCTTTTGTTGTTTCATGTTATGTTTAGTTTGATGTTTTGCTTTATGACTTGCTGGGTGTATGCGATATTGATGGTAAAAAAATGTTGCATCACTTTGTACGCCTACAACAGCGGATTAAGTTGGAATGGAAGGTTGTTAAAATATTCAAATTTACCCCTGCAATTGCTAAAACTTTGCCGCAACCTACTACCATATATTGAAAGAAATCATGCCCATTACAGCTTTACTATTTTAAAATCATGTTCAGGTTCACCTTCAGAATTGATATTGATTTGTAAACCATATAATGATGGATTGTTCAAATTTTTATCTATGTATGTGTACTTTCTTAAAGTATACAAATACTGTTAACAACATGGTGCATATCTTGGCTTACGAGTCCACATGGTAAGAGTCTGAGGATTAACTGTATTTATGCTGATTCATGCATAAACTTTTAAGTTGATAGTAAACGTACATTTTTCAGTCTACTTTACTATGGGTCTACATTTCTCCATTTAAAAGGTAGGAAGGCTTTTTTTACTGCTACTACCCGTCTTTAATTATTTGATCATTCCTTATACCATTATAGAGGATTTTAGTGCAAAGGATAAATTTTATAACTTTTTCAAGGTTAAGGACAATCCATCAAAAATTTATTCTCAAAGGAAATAGACACTTTAAACTAATATCATACACACCGTAAAACTGGTACTTATGAACTGATTACTAAATTCTGATACCCCACTTTAAATTTGAAACTTAAAAACAGGCAGTCAAATTCATAAATGCAAACTACAACACTTGAAAGTCTATGCTCTTGTGCATTGCACGGGTTTCCACTCGTATATATATGTATATATGTGTGTGTATATATATATAGGGGCGGCTATTTGAACACAAAATTAGACACAAACAAAGAGACACAAAGCCTCAACCGTTGGATCTTTTTCTTTATATGAAGAGGTGGAATTCATGGGGTGATCCAACGGTGCAAATCAACTATGTCACTGTTTGTGTCAAAATTTTGTGTCTAAATAGATTTTTCTATATATATACATGTATATATATAGAGAGAGAGAGAGGTTATTTAAAATCTACCAATGACAAACCAATTAGTAAGTTGTCAACTAAAATGATTATGTCAACCAAGGGATTTAAACCTCTCTCAAGGCTAATGTTACCATATTCAAATGAGCCGGCTTGAATAGTATGAAAAACAGGCACCCTTTTTTCTTTTTATTTCACCGGCATGAATTTTTTATGGAGGAAGTATTTGAAATATTCAAATGAAAGAAATTTGGTTTGGGTATGAAATCCCTTTTTATAATTTAAAACAATTGTTAGTTATGCAACATTTTTTAAAGAGGACTTTGAAATATAAGTTTGAAACTGAAACTCCCTGTCATTGTTTAAAAAAATATGTTGTAAAGTTAATCTACAAATAACCTAGTATGTTATCATGTGATTTGTTTTCTTTATGTGGCATGGTTACAGTTGTAATCCAGCTGATTCCTATGGAATTTTATTCTTCTGGTTGATATTAAAGCAAAGAATACTGTTATGACTAAATTGCAACACTTGTTTTCCTTGAAAATGTTGTTTATAACTTCAGTATATATGCATGTAAGTTCTTGCTGAACCAAATGGATTTGAGGAGAATTTCAAAGAATTTTAAAAATGGTCATACAATAAATCCCCAAAATATATCATGCTACTAGCATTGCAAGAGAAACGCAACAGGAGGCTTGGAGTCGCATTAAAGGTTCAATTATGAAATATGTTTTTCTGTACACAGTGTTTAATTTTATTTCCGAGTACCGAGGCAGATTTCATAATTGCAGTTATAGTAAATCTGAGCATTCAAAAATATACTCCCTGCGTTCATTTGTATAAGATGTTTTGCTTGTTTCCACAAGAATTAAGGAGCTAATTAATGTTTCCTTATTCTTTTAAATTACTTCTTTTCATGCACAGTTCTTTTAAAAAGAAGGAAAAAAGTCATTAGCAAAGGAACAATTAGTGGTTGAGAGCATGATAGATGCATAAAAAGTATCATTGTTTATTATGCATCATGGATAAAGAGAGCATAAAACCTTAAACATCTTATATTTTGTAACATCCCAGATTTTTAGTCAATTATTTTGAATATTTAAATTTATTTTAAATATTAAATTGGAATATATATGAATTTTTATTGAGTTTATCGATTTAATAATTGATATACAATTTAATATCGAATATATTTAATTATCGTAATATGGAATAGTAATAGTGAATTCACAGTTAAAATTGAATCGAAAACAACTAAGTCAATTAATATAAATTCCAATTGAATTAGAATGGTAATAAATCTTTATTATGAATTAAATTGTTTTGAAAACGATTTATATTTTAAGCGATTGAATTTAATATAAGTTGTTGATTTACATTTGTTAACTTCTTCATGCAATTAAATTAAATTTCAGAAACCCGCTCGGCTAAGTCCAGAATAACAAATAATGTTGGAAATGTTTGTCATTACGGTTTAGGGTTTCAAGTTTTGAGCAACGACAATATTATATAAAATCAAATAAAAAAAATATCCTTAGTCTAATCAATATCATTTCATCCGATGACCTACCCTTTAAAATCGTCACCATAAAAGCTTTATCATGCAGACATGTTTCCTTGAGCTCAAACATTTGCCTCCCTCTTTCAAAAATATAAGAAACAAGAATTTAATGGGGATGTACTCTCTGTCTCTTTTCTTTTTCTTATATAAACCATCGCGACACCTCTTTTCTTCAGCAATGGAAAATAATCCGAGGCTTTGGAATAAAAATGCCGCAACCCTTTCCTCATTTCCTCTAAATCAAAGTCATATCCTTTTCATTTCTCAAATCGAGTTCGAAAGGTTTCATTTTCGAGCTTCTTCCTTTTCTTTTCTTTTCTTTCCCTTAGTCAACTGAAATCTAACCATTCCTTCGATTAAAAAGAAAATCGAAAATAGTAAATCGCGAATTGAAACTGCATGTTCCTAAAGCCGATTCCTGAATCTCAATTGAACGCTGGTCAGCGTCTCGAGATTGGGAGGGCTCGCGATTGTAGGAAGGGGTTGTCGGTTCTGTCGAAGTCACGTGGTTTGAAGGGGATTAGTGGATAGCAAAAACTGGAGGATTTGTAACACTCCGTATTTTCTGTTAACGTTATAGTAACGAATTAAACAGTACTTAATTTAAAATGTGAGAATTAAGGGAAACGGTTATGCCATTGTGGTCGTCTCGGAATTCTGGTTGAAATAGAGTCCGAGTTTGCGTAAATTGGACTTCGTATGAAGAAGTTATGGTTGTCGGAAGTTTCCAGAAATTTCAAATAAACTCAAACAGCTCGAAAACAAATTCAAATCAAAAGTCATAAGCGGCTTGGGTGGGAAAATTCCCGCCGTCGACCAGAGGGTCGACCCTAGTGTCGACCTCCCCCTTACAGGTCGACCTCGGGGTCAACCTGCCCCCCCCCCCGGGCAGATCTGAAAGATGACGATTTTGTGACTCAGTGCTAAGTCATTAGGGCTGAGGTGTCACCCTATCTTGACTGAATGGTTGTGGTTAACTCTAGGATCATCCGATGGCTATGATTAAATTGAAATTCTATATAAACAATCCAATGCTCAACCTAAAAATCACACAAAAATAATCCTGGAACTATCATGACGTCGATAGAGAACTTGGAGTAGCCGTCACCGCTTTCAATTCAACGATAAGATAAAAACCTGAATCAAAATCAAATTAAAAAGTAATCAAATTCAACGATCCGCATCAAAGGCGAGCTTACCAATTTCAGAATTCAGATTTCAGAAATCAAGAATTCCTTTTTAGTTTGTAAGTTGTTTATTACGCAGATTTAAACGTTCTTTCAAATGAATCATGACATGTTGTAATTTGAATATAAAATGATGCTTATGTATAATATAAATAAAGTTTGATTCTTAAATTAACATTGCGATTGATCATGTCTTTATGTTTGTGATGATGAACATACCATATTGAATGTTATTGGAACCTATTATGATTTGGTAATGGATTCATTATGCCAACTAAATGGTGAAGCATTTCATGTTATAATTTGGTGGTTACTTGCAAGTTTATGATCTAAAGCACATGCTTATATGTTAGATCAACATTCATGTATATTTAGATCCATGTTAAGTTGAGTCTATTTATGTTGCAAGATTTGATTTGTAGCTCTCTTATGTTTAACACACATAAGTATCATGCTAAGTTGTGATTCGAATATGTTTATGGTAGCTCTCTTATGTTTAACACACATAAGTCATCATGCTAAGTTGTGATTCGAATATGTTTATAATAGTTCTCTTATGTTTAACACACATAAGTTAATATGCTAAGTTGTGATTTAAATATGTTTATAGTATCTTTCTTATGTTTTGACATACATAAGTTAATATGCTAAGTTGTGGCTTAAAATTGTGTTTATATGTTAAAACTCCATGCTAGACCTATATCAAGTTTACATGACAATTAGATCCAACATAGTCACAAGTTCACCTTTACCTATTTAATTAAGTCAATGATACTTCTAAATGTATGCTATTTTATGTTTATTTGATGTCCCTTGTTTATTACCCCTTTTTGTTTATGGGTTTGGGCTAATTTACTAGCCCAACATTTTATGTGATTCATGCGTACATTCCACGGGGATAGCGATGGGAAAATATGAAAATTCATGGCATAGATCTGTTCATAAAATGGTATATTCGATATACCATTTATTGTGAGCATAATCGAAGGATAATTATGGCATGATTAAATTGAAATTAATTTACATAAAGAAATTAGACATATATAGAAAATATATGGATTTAGAAAAGATGAATATGCCTAACCCGAAGTTAGACTGAGTTGTGGTGTAAATCTGCCCGGAACTGACCGGCATATCCAGTGACCACAACAAAACCTGTCTAATGTGGAGTGGTTAGTACATCAATCCCAAAAAGAACCCAAGGTTATACTGAGTTGTGGTGTAAATCTACCCATAACCGACCAGCATATCCAGTGACCACAACAAGACCTGTCTAATGTGAGTGGTTGGTGCTTTAATAAATAAACTAAAGCTAAGTCGGGATTGGTAGGGTTAAGTCAGTTAGGGAAACACTTAACCGATTCAACATGTTAACTAAACGGATGGGTGGGGTTAGGCAAACTTGGACACTTAACCAGATAAACATGTTGATCAGAAAACCCTAGTAACGGGGACCTATTTCAGCAGTAACCCACATAGATGTATCATGGTACCGTGAAACTAGGCAGGGTAGGGCACGATTACTGGGCTGATTATAAGCGGTCAAAACATCGGCGGTTGGTGCGCCAGTGTAGTTTCCGATGGATTATGGGCGTGCACGTACTCCGGAGTGGAAAAAGCAGACATTGTGCATCTTGAATCTTGTCGGGTTGCCACCAGAGGGACTGATACACCCCATGGTGGGACCAGCACAGGTATCTACAATCAAGCGGGGTCGAATGACACAGGATATGAATGCATGCGAGTAGGAGCCGATCATTAAGGGGATCGTTTGTTATGAACACGTAGGGCTGGTTGAACCAATGGTTAAGTAGGTGCAGAGATTATAGTAATGGGTGCGATCACATGTTCCTCTTATCTTATATTAGGGTATTGTCCTATGTTCTGTTATTACTGTCATGATCCCTTTCCTGTTTAAATACTAGTAATCACTGAACTTACCAGACTTATTATCTGACCCATTTTCTTTCGTCCTCTTTTCTTCCGTTTCTTCTCCCCCCTCCACCGCCCAGGTCCACATGGAGGGAATACTCCAGATTAGTCAGACTTTTTGCAAGCTTCAAGAAAGAAGATGTATGATTGGGACTGTCTTGCCTTGGCTATGGCTTTAGGACACTACACTTGGGGATTTATGCAGTTTTATTTATGGTTTATGCTTCTTTATTAAATAATCCAGATAGAAATTATGGTGTAATGTTTTGGAAGTTATTTTGAGACAATTTACTGTAATGCTTTTGTATTGAACCATGTATGCAATAAATATTTGAATTTCGCTGCTTAAATTTATCTGTCTTGTAAATTTTTCTGTGTTTTGTATCTACAACCCTCCACCAAAGTTAAGGCATTCCCTTTGTGAGTGACCTTAACGAAGGTGGGGTGTTTCACTTAGTATCAGAGCAAAGGTTTACCAGATAAGATAAGAGTTTTTGAAAACTATTTTCAAAAAGAAATATAAAGAAGCATTTTACAAGAAAAAGTGTTGTTTTAAATTTAAAAAGGCATAATCCCCAAAGCCATATGCACTATCTTTCTATCCTTCATTTTGAGTCTTTTCTTTTTCGTTTCAGCATGTCTGGGAATCTTAACCTTCCAGAGGGTGTGCCGATACCTGGCTGGTTCAGGAGGTACTTACAGGCTAGGGCCAACGACGCAGGCCCAATAGATATTCCTCCTCCTCCAGCTGCAGCGGTTCCTCCTCCTCCTCCTCTTCCTCGTGCAAATGCTTTCTCAAAGATTTGTAGAGACTTTAGGGCCATTGGTGGAAAGTATTTAAAGGGAACTGAATCATTCGTAGAAGCAAGGAAGTGGCTCAAAGAAACTGAGGATCTGTTCGTTATCTTTGAGGTGGATGATAGGCAGAAGATACAGTTGGCTGTATGGTTGCTCAAAGACGAAGCTTCCTATTGGTGGGAAGTCACTAACGCTGAAAGACCAGTTGAAACATGGATGGTTTTCAGAATAAGGTTTGAGATGAAATTCCTCTCACAAGTTGAACGAAGTTTACAACTGGAAAAGTTCTTATCTCTTAAGCAAGGAAGTATGACAGTCAAGGAGTACGTCAACCAATTCAATCAGCTGGACCAATTTGGACAGGACTTAGTGAATACTTCTCATATGAAGGCTCTCCATTTTGTCAAGGGACTGAATGAGCCACTTCACAGCTTGGCTATGACCCATGTACCTATGGGGGCTACTTACGAGAGGTTAGTGGACATGGAACTCTTACATGAGGAAGACAAGGGAAAGAAAGAGGCAGAAGCTGAAGTGCCTCAAGATAAGAAGGGGGAGGGGTCGCAGAACATGAAGGCTGATTCAAAGAAAGGCGGGAAGAACAACAAACCTCGTGACAAGAGAAAGTGCAATTTCTGTGGCATTCCTGGACATATAGTCAAATACTGCAAGAAGAAGAAAAGGAAAATGGGTGGCTGTTTCCACTGTGGTGAGACAGAACACATGGCTAGGGCCTGCCCAAGGAATCAAGGGCAGGGAGTTGGACCTTCTTCTGGAGGACAAGTTCACGCTCTCACGACACCTCCGCAAGAACGAGGTAGAAATATTTCTGTCGAAAATTTAGTCTATCTTTTTGATCATCATGTTTGTACACTATTTGATTCTGGCGCATCGCACTCTTTTATATCTACTGCTTTAGTGAAATCTCTGCACCTAGACACCAGTATAGTAGAGGATCCCTTGGTTGTTTCAAATCCAATTGGGGGCTCAGCTTATTTGTCAATGGTTTGTTTGGATTTGAAAATATCTATACTAAGCATTGGGTTTAGATGCAGTGCCTTTGTTTTGGCTTCAAGGGCTGTGGGTTGATTCTAGGCATGGACTGGATATCCAGTAATGGTGCCGTCCTCGATTGTGAAAAGAGAGTAGTTAGACTCATGACTCGCCTCGGTAACACTCTCGAAATTTCTTGTAATCCCATGAACTCCGTTATGCTTAGTTATCTAGAATCTTTTGATGCATCTGTTGAGAACTTGCAGTCTGTAAGGGTAGTCCGTGAATACTCGGATGTGTTTGAAGAGGTAAAGGGCTTACCTCCGAAGCGGTAGATAGACTTCCTCATATCCCTCGTTGACAATGCAAAACCCGTTGCTTTACCCGTTAGACACATGGCTCCAAGGGAGAGGAAAGAACTCAGCAAGCAAGTTAAAGAATTGCTTGAGAAGAGGTTTATAAGGCAGAGTATTTCTGAATGGGGTGCTCCAGTAGTGTTCGTAACCAAAGTGGACGGTTCTCTTCGCTAGTGCGTTGATTATAGGGAGCTAAACAAGCTGACCAAGAGGAATAGGCACCCACTCCCGAGAATAGATGATTTGTTCGATCAGCTTGTAGGTGCATCGGTTTTCTCCCAATTAGATTTAGCTACCGGTTTTCATCAGCTAAGAGTGGCTGAAGACAGCATTGATAAGACCGCGTTCAGAACTCCAGATGGTTTCTTCGAGTGGGTTGTCATGCCTTTCGGTTTGACAAATGCACCCGCTTACTTCATTGATTTAATGAGCAGGGTGTTTCGAGAGTTCCTCAATAAGTTTGTGGTGGTCTTCGTAGACGATATTTTGATCTTCTCAAAGAATAAGGAAGAGCATGCTCAGCATCTAAAAGAAGTCATGGATACTCTCCGTGCACATCAGTTGAAAGCGAAATTCTCCAAATGCCATTTCTGGAGAGAAGAAGTTAGGTTCCTTGGACACGTGGTGTCCAAAGAGGGGATAGCTGTGGGCCCCGCGAAAGTGGTTGCTATGCAAGATTGGAAGGTTCCTCGTAACGCAACCGAATTCCGAAGCTTTCTCGGGCTAGCCGGCTTTTATCGAAAGTTTATCAAAGATTTTGCAAAAATCTCAGCTCCACTGACAAGGTTGACAAAGAAGAACCTAGCTTTCAATTGGGATTTGGATTGTGATATTGCTTTCCAACAATTGAAAAGGGCTCTAACAACAGCCCCAGTTCTGACATTGCTTGATGGAAGCAAGATGTTTACAGTATACACAGATGCATGCGGAACGGGACTAGGCGTTGTTCTGATGCAAGAAGGGAAGGTAGTGGCTTATAGTGGAAGACAGTTGAAAGTATATGAGAAAAACTACCCAACCCACGACCTAGAGTTGGCAGCCATCGTTTTTGCGCTTAAGTCTTGGTGCCATTATCTCCTAGGTGAGAAATTTGAATTGTATACGGACCATAAATCGTTGAAATACCTTTTCTCGCAGAAAGATCTCAATTTGAGGCATCATAAATGGATGGAGTATCTTGCCTCGTTCGATTTTGAGATTTCCTACACTCCTGGCAAGGGCAATGCAGTAGCATACGCCTTGAGTAGAAAGAAGCTGACCTTAAGCCCTCTCTTTGTGGAAAGGCAAAGCTTGGAGTTCATAGAAAGCTTAAACTTCAGACCCTCCTCTGACTTTGTACCTGGCTTGCTAGCAACGTTAGAAGTGCGGCCAACTCTATTAGACTCAATCGGAGCCGTGCAAAGAGAAGACCCTCAGCTAGCCGATGTGATGGGAAAGTTAATTAGGGATGAGACCTCTTGTCACCTCAATAGATACTCCATTGATGCCAAGGGCTGGTTGAGACAAGATGGAAGACTATGTGTCCCACAAGCAAGGGACTTGGTAAAGGCGGTTCTAGAAGAGGCACACCATTCCAAGCTGACCATACACCCAGGTGGAGACAAAATGTACAAAGACATCAAAAGAATTTTCTTTTGGAATGGCATGAAGCAAGACGTAGCTGAATTTATTTCTAAGTGTTTAATATGCCAACAAGTCAAGGAAGAGCAGAAGAAGCCTAGTGGTCTGCTCCATCCTCTAGAGATCCCACAGTGGAAATGGGATATCATCTCGATGGACTTTATAGATGGGTTGCCTAGGTCAAGAAAGGGCAATACCAACATTTGGGTAATAGTGGACAGTCTTACTAAAAGCGCTCACTTTATACATGTCAAAAGTAGAAGGAATGCCTCATCTCTAGCACCCATATATCTTGAAGAGATAGTTCAACTCCATGGGATACCCTCAGTATAGTGAGTGATCGAGACCCTATCTTCACAAGCGAGTTTTGGAAGAGTTTACAAGAGGCTGTAGGCACACAGTTATGCTTAAGCATGACCTATCACCCTCAAACCGATGGCCAGACGGAAAAAGTCAACAGAGTATTAGAAGACCTCTTGAGATTATGCATTATTGACTTCAGAGGTACATGGGAAGATCATCTACCTTTGGTGGAATTCGCTTACAACAATAGCTACCAAGCCACCATAGGCATGGCGCCTTTCGAAGCTTTATATGGAAGACCGTGCAGGTCACCAACTCGTTGGTGGGAGTCCACAGACAAGCTCATACTTGGACCAGACATGATTTGGGAAACTTCAGAGAAAGTAGACTTGATACGAAGAAGAATGAAGACTGTCCAAGATAGACAGAAGTCCTACGCAGACAAAAGAAGAACTAACCTTGAGTTCGAAGTTGGAAACAAGGTGTTCCTTAAAGTATCTCCTTTGAGGAACGTCGTTCGCTTTGGATTGCAGGAAAGTTAGCACCAAGATTTGTAGGGTTGTTACCAATCATCGAGAAGATTGGGAAGATGGCTTATAGGGTACAGCTGCCTGAAAGATTGGTTGGGGTTCATAATGTCTTTCATGTCTCTCACCTGCTGAAATGCTTATATGAGTCTGCGGAAGTGGTAGAACCAAGCATGCTAGAGGAAGTAGAAGTCGAATGGGAAACAACTGTGAGGAGAGTTCCAACCTATATCTTGGGAACAGAAGTCAAAAAGCTACGCAACCGTGAAGTTAAGCTCGTCAAAGTTCAATGGAGCGACACCGAGGAAGATGCAACTTGGGAAACTGAGGACAGAATACGCGCAGCCTACCCTTTTCTTTTTGAGGGTACATCCTTAATCTCTTTTTCCATAAGTTTATGCTCGTATATATCTTTTTAGGTATATCTCCTCGATCCTATCCTTTATCCTTAGGTAGAAACCCATTTGGATGTAAACATGTAATTGAAACATGTTATGGTTGATGGTTGCAAGTGGTTGCTCATGGATGCATATACACACACATTAGGTATTAGATCGGCTCAGTCGCTTCCATATTGCATATGCATATATGTATTGGTATATGGATTGAAACTTGATGTGTTATCATATGGACATTGCATTTGTATGAATGATTGTGCACTCATGTAAGAAATTTTGAGTAGGAAAAAAAATGTATTCATAATGGACTCATGCCACTGACATAATTTGCATTAAGGAGGTCAACTGAATCAGTAGACCGCCTGATTTTGCATTAGATAAGGACTTGTACACACACAATTCATATGATCATGAAGCATTAGAAATCTTTTAAGGACAATGGATGCCTGTGTTTGATGGTTGAGTAGATGGGTGATTGGATGGTAGGATATATGTTCTCCTCGACTTGAAGATTTCGGGGACGAAATCCTAAAATGAGGGGAGAGTGTAACACCCCGTATTTTCTATTAACGTTATAGTAACAAATTAAATAGTACTTAATTTAAAATGTGAGAATTAAGGGAAATGGGTTACGCCATTGTGTTCGTCTCGGAATTCTGGTTGAGATAAAGTCCGAGTTTGTGTAAATTGGACTTCGTATGAAAAAGTTATGACTGTCGGAAGTTTCCAGAAAATTCAAATAAATTCAAACAACTCGAAAACAGATTCAAAATTCAAATCAAAAGTCAGAAGCGGGCTGGGAGGGAAAATTCCCGCCCAGGACCCAGGTCAACCAGAGGGTCGACCCTAGTGTTGACCTCCCCCCTACAGGTCGACCTCCCCCCCCCCCCCCCCACATCCCCCGGGCAGATCTGAAGGATGACGATTTTGTGACTCAGTGCTGAGTCATTAGGGCTGAGATGTCACCCTATCTTGACTGAATGGTTGTGGTTAACTCTAGGATCATCCGACGGCTATAATTAAACTGAAATTCTATATAAACAACCTAATGCTCAACCTAAAAATCACACAAAAATAATCCTGGAACTATCATGCCGTCGATAGAGAACTTGGAGTAGCCTTCATCGCTTTTAATTCAATGACAAGATAAAAACCTGAATCAAAATCAAATTAAAAAGTAATCAAATTCAACGATCTACATCAAAGACGAGCTTACCAATTTCAGAATTCAGATTTCGGAAATCAAGAATTCCTTTTTAGTTTGTAAGTTGGTTATTACACAAATTTAAACGTCCTTTCAAATGAATCATGACATGTTGTAATTCGAATATAGAATGATGCTTATGTATAAGATAAATAAAGTTTGATTCTTAAATTACCGTTGCGATTGATCATGTCTATATGTTTGTGATGATGAACATACCATATTGAATGTTATTGGAACCTATTATGGTTTGGTAATGGATTCATTATGCCAACTAAATTGTGAAACATGTCATGTTATAATTTGGTGGTGACTTGCAAGTTTATGATATAAAGCACATGCTTATATGTTAGATCAACATTCATGTATATTTAGATCCATGTTAATTTGAATCTATTTATGTTGCAAGATTTGATTTGTAGCTCTCTTATGTTTAACACACATAAGTATCATGCTAAGTTTTGATTTGAATATGTTTATAGTTTATGTTTAACACATATAAGTCATCATGCTAAGTTGTGATTCAAATATGTTTATAATAGTTCTCTTATTTTTAACACACATAAGTTAATATGCTAAGTTGTGATTTAAATATGTTTATTGTAGCTTTTTTATGTTTTGACATACATAAGTTAATATGTTAAGTTGTGGCTTAAAATTGTGTTCATATGATAAGCCTCCATGCTAGACCTATATCAAGTTTACATGACAATTAGATCCAACTTAGTCACAAGTTCACCTTTACCCGTTTAATTAAGTCAATGACACTTCTAAATGTATGCTATATTATGTTTATTTCATGTCCCTTTTTTATTACCCCTTTTTGTTTATGAGTTTTGGCTAATTTACTAGCCCAACATTTTATGTGATTCAAGCGTACGTTCCACGGGGATAGCGATGGGAAAATATGAAAATTCATGGCATAGATCTGTTCATAAAATGGTATATTTGATATACCATTTATTGTGAGCATAATCAAAGGATAAGTATGGAATGACTAAATTAAAATTAATTTACATAAAGAAATTAGACATATAAAGAAAATATATGATTTAGAACAGACGAATATGCCTAACCCGAGGTTAGACTGAGTTGTGGTGTAATCTGCCCGGAACCGACCGGCATATCTAGTGACCACAACAAGACCTGTCTACTGTGGGTGGTTAGTGCATCAAGACCAAAAAGAACCCGAGGTTAGACTGAGTTGTGATGTAAATCTGCCCAGAACCGACCGGCATATCCAGTGACCACAACAAGACCTGTTTAATGTGAGTGGTTGGTGCTTTAATGAATAAATTAAAGCTAACTCAGGATTGGTAGGGTTAACTCAATTAGGGAAACACTTAACCGATTCAACATGTTAACTAAATGGATGGGTGGGGTTAGGTAAACTTGGACACTTAACCAAATAAACATGTTGATTAGAAAACCCTAGTAACGGGGATCCATTTCAGTAGTAACCCACATAGATGTATCATGGTACCCTGAAACTAGGCAGGGTGGGGCACGATTACTGGGCTGATTATAAGCAATCAAAACGTCGGCGATTGGGGTGTCAGTGTAGGTTCCGACGGAGTATGGGCATGCACGTACTCCGGAGTGGAAAAAGCAGGCACTGGGCATTAGTAGTATACAATGTGCATCTTGAATCGTGTCGGGTTGCCACCAAAGGGTCTGATACACCCCATAGTGGGACCAGCACTGGTATCTACAGTCAAGTAGGGCCGAATGACACAGGATATGAATGCATGCGAGTAGGAGCCGATCATTAAGGGGATCGTTTGTTATGAACACGTAGGGCTGGTTGAACCAATCGTTAAGTAGGTGCAGAGACTATAGTAATGGGTGCGATCACATGTTCCTCTTATCTTGTATTAGGGTATTGTCCTATGTTCTGTTATTACTGTCATGATCCCTTTCCTGTTAAAATACTAGTAATCACTGAACTTACCAGACATATTGTCTGACCCGTTTTCTTTCATCCTCTTTTCTTCCGTTCTCCCCCCCCCCCCCCCCCCAGGTCCACAGGAAGGGAATACTCCAGCTTAGTCAGACTCTTTGCAAGCTTCAAGAAATAAGATGTATGATTGGGACTCTCTCACCTTGGCTATGGCTTTTGGACACTACACTTGGGGATTTATGCTTTATGCTTCTTTATTAAATAATCAAGACAGAAATTATGGTGTAATGTTTTGGAAGTTATTTTGAGACAATTTGCTGTAATGCTTTTTTATTGAACCACGTATGCAATAAATATTTGAATTTCGCTGCTTATATTTATCTGTCTTGTAAATTTTCTGTGTCTTGTACCTACAACCCTCCACCAAAGTTAAGGTATTCCCTTTGTGAGTGACCTTAACAGAGGTGTGGTGTTTCAGGTTTCGATCAATCGGTGAGAGGAGTTGACGCTGGTATCGATTCAGAGGGGAGGCGTCGCCTCTAACATGGGTGCGATGATCAAATGAAGGCGGGTTGGTGAATTGCATGCGAAGACTGGTAGTCGCTACTTGGGAAGGAGCTCGATATTTCAAATAAATGGAATTATGGTGATCGACAGTGAATGTGGAGAGGTCACGGGTAAGTTGAGTTGTTGTTTGGGTCATAAGGATGGTGTAGGATGGTTGAGGGAAGTTCAATCTATGGTTGGAGGTGCTGTGTTGGCAATTTATTGACTAGGTTGTATTGGAAAGTGGATGATGAACTGGGATGTTTGGTTGGTGAAGGGCAATACTGTAGTGTGGCAGTGACATTTTAATGGGATTGAGTTGCAGGATTTTGGGTCTGTGGAGTTTAGGATGATGGACTTGAGCACTGTAAGTTCAAAGCATTGAAATGGCAGTAATCGGTGTAGCGTTCGACGAAATGCCATATTGGGCTGATTGCAATTTTAAAGTTGTTCGAGGGATTGTTTCATCGACTGTCGAGGTAGCAATTTGCAGTTTGGGGCTGATTTCTAAAGAAATGGATTGAGTGATTCTTGAGCATGCTTCGTAGTTGGTCGAGCTAGTTGCAATAATAGTAAGGTATGCGTTGTTTTGGAATTTTAAGCTACATAGAAAAATTTATTTATTTAGTAGATAGCTAATTTAAAATTTATAATAGTTGATCGACAAATTAAAATTTAGTAATCATAGATGATAGATTCGGTTAAAATGGTTCGAGACGATTCATGGACACAACGATAAGGAAGTTAACAGGATCAACAAAGGAAAATCAAGGTGAGTAAACTCACTCTCTGGTTCGATTATAATATATTATGATCGAATTTTTTATTTAATACAAATATTTATATGTTGTTTGTTGATTATTTGGATGCCTGCTTAAATTACTGAATTATTGTGGTTATTATTAGATTTCCCGCAGTACCACTAGTGGACGCCCGTAGTATCATTAGCGGATGACCCTATCGCCCCACGATATATAAGTGGATGACCTTCTATACCGCCATATCCTGCCTTGAAGCAGGATTGGTATTATTTATGTTGTCTGGCATCTGTGAACGCAAGAAACAGGTTGGGAGAATCTAACTGGATTCCTCAAATTTATTTACTGCTGTTGGCATATTTATTTATGTGTGTGATGTGTGAATTGGATGGTTGATTTGTATGTTTGGATATTAGAATATCACTGGCCCTAGATATTTATATTTAAAATATCATAAAAGGATTTTCAGTTTTTAAAAGGGAAAAATTATTTTCTAAAATAGAAATGGAATTTTTGAACGAAAAATGAAATATTAACTTGTTTTTAATAATAAAAACAAGCAATTGAAATTATGAACGATGTTTTATTTGGTTTTAAATTCAAGTATGAAGTTTAAAAGGAAAATTTATTTTACAAAGTGGAAATTGGATTTCAAAGGGAATTTGAAATCGACAACTTGTCTTAATATTTAAGACAAGAAGTGAAATCTATAAACTATATTTTTAAAAAAAAAGAGGGAAATTTTTATTAGGTAGTTTATAATTTAAAATCAAGTATAAATTTAAAAAGGGATTTATAATTTGAAATCATATCAGGAAAAGGAAACGATGAAATATATTTCGATGTTCAGAATGTAAAATGAACTGAAATAAATCCATACGGAGTTATGATTAGAATTCGACCATGTCCAATTTATAAAATAAATAAATTATTTTCAGATAAGGTATTGAGATTGTATTTTAAATCTGAAAATAGATTTCATGGTTATATATTTTTATATATATATATATATATATATATATTAGTTTTAAAATTAAAATATTCCAAACAGGGGAATCGAGTTTTAAATAGTTTATTTAATAGAAGTTTTTATATATATAAGGACGTTAATTTATAAACAACGTTTATAAATGTGATGAAGTAATTTTCATCGAGTAATTTGGAAATAAATTTCCAAATGTAAGAAATGGAATAAAAGGACAGATTTAAATGGAGTTTTAGTACTACAAGATTTTATCCGGCTCTAAATAAGAACGTTGTCGATCAAGGTCTAGGAGGTAATTAAAGTACCCCAACTTGAACGACTACACTATTATCAAGGGATGATATTAGTTTGTAATGGAAAAGGATATTGAATTAATCGATTATTCTCATAAAGGAAATTTATAATTGGAATCCGATTATATCTAACTTTAATAAAATAATTTATTGAAATGGGAATCTAATATAGAAAAAAGAGTTATAAATAAATTATAACGAGTTATGAGTTTGAATAAAGAAATCAATGATTTTGGGAAAATTAATATGTTTAAGTTAGATTTGGAAACTGATTTAATTTATATTTAAATATCAGATAACAGAGTTGGAATTCAATTTTAAAGGAAGTTTTAAACGTTTATATTTAATTTAATTAAAACGAACTCGCCGCAGCGTAGTAGTTCGTCCTTTGGTGTTTCGATCTTCAATTGAGTATATAGAACTCAATATAAGTCGGAATTCGACGAAACAAGAAACATTCGGACCTAATGAATGGTAATTTTCTAATGGAAGAGAAATATCTAAATTTCATCTTATAAATTTTGAGTTATATCAGAATCAAATTTTCAAAAAACAGCGCTATAATCGTTTTTGAACCATAATGGTTTATTTAGTAAATTAAAAGGATTTTGAGCAAATAAAAAAACAAATTTCCATTAGAAAAATCCTGATTTGAGTTATAAAATAAATACGAACTCAAGTGGAATAAATCGGCTGATTTTTGGAACAAAAATCAGATTTTTAATTATTAAATGAGGTTAACTAATTTCAGAGAAATTAGTTTATAGAAGTTTGAGTCAAACTTAACTGTGTTTTACGTGAAATGAAATTTGTGAATTGAAATTGTGAATTCAAACATAAAACTTGGATTACAATTTGGAAGCGAGCAAATTGAATTTGAATTGTGTGTAAGTGAATACAAATATATTTGAACAATAAAATAAAAAGAAAATTAAGAAAATAAGCTAATTAGAAAACTAGTTAGCAAATGTAAAGCAATTAAAAGTAAAAATGATTGGATTGGTCGAAATGATATTGGGAATGGGCGTATATATGTTAAACAGGTATGGAATGAAGATGATGAAAATTATAGTTTTAGTGCCCAACAAAAAGGTACATGTTTCGATTTCCATTATGAGATTTTATGAGCCTATTGAACAAGCCGCTTGGCTTTTTGATTTTCTTTTTGAATGGAAAGGGCCTAGAGAGGCGAGTTGGAGTTTGAATTATTGCCAGTACAAAGGAGGTGCTGGCAAAATTTTCCAAAAATTTAAGGATTTAGAATATTTTTAAGAAGTTTTAATAACTAGAAATCAATATATCGATATATAGAATTCGATGAGAAAACTTAAAATAGAATATTAATCAAAAAGGTCAGTGATTTGCTCGATGGATGTTTGTTTTCCTTTGATAGTTAAATCACCGGCTATCAAAGATTTTTGACCATGGTTGTCAATACGGAGAGAACGGTTGGATTTATTATCCGAAAACCACTCCGTATAGGCATAGGCATTGCGGATTAGATTATTTGAAGATAATCGAAGACGGAGTGAAAATGCAAGGGTCATTATGTTTGTCCAGTCCTATGACAACTTGTATGGACGAATGTCTGACAGAGTATTCCTAACAGTCACATAAGACGATCTTCTCAAGGTATTACGTTTGGTGGCGGAGAAATTCATTTCTCTTAGCTTTTATACCCATAATATGTTGAGAAGATCAACAAGTGATTTGACGGGTTTGACGACGAGGCATTCAAAGTGAATGGTGACCAGATGTTCTGGAAGATAGACGTAGTATCAAGCCTCGCAACCGGAAATGACAAAAATCGAGCAGGCAGCATGGCTAGTTGGGTCATACCCAAGCAAGGTATATTTGTCACCGATCTAGAGGAAATTCAATTATTTGTTCTTGTTTCGATTCTGTATCTTACGTATTACGGTTAGACGGCCGACAACCGTGGGTGACAATATATTCGCTACACTCAAGCTAAATGAGTGGGCGGTCATGTGTGTCCGGGTTGCAAGACGTTCTTGCTGAACCCCAGTGTATCCCCTCTAGAGTACACTAATCGGGAGGTGATCCTATACTTTGTCATAGTTGGAATCCAATCTCCATAAGCGCTCTGCGGTTTTTGATTTTATATTATGTATGTAGAGCGTGAGATGCTAGCGTTCTAGTATTTGGTTATTTATTTGATTAGACACTATTATAATATCACTGGATTTTGATATCAAAAATGGTTTGGTTATAGTAAGGTAAAAACCGTCCATGTTTATGTGTGGGCTGGTCTTACTATTACCTTTTTTTTCAAAAGGATTTTCAAAAGTTAAACAATATGGTTGGAGTTTACTCACACCAGTCCCATGACTGACCCGGAGTTTATTTTGTTTGTTTTCCCTAAACTCTTGGGTGCCCAAATTTGTACGGGCAGTCAAGTGTTTCAGGCTTTTACAGATACACTTGGAGGAGCTTAAAGCAGGAGGCTTCACCGTTAGTTATTTATGTTATTTCCGCTGTTATGTTGTATTATACTCTGCTGATGGTATGTATAACTAATACATAATTTTTGTATTTCAAACGTTATGTTGTATATTATATTTTATTCGTTCCGCTATGAGATTCTGTGTTGTTATTTTTGTTCTTTCTTCTATCTATTTCTATTTCTTTAACTTTAATGACTCGTATTCTGCATTATTTGGGTTGGACGTGTGTTGGTTAGTCAACTCAGATAGAATCGATTTTCGGGCCATTACATATTTTGAAACACGCCAAACTTGCTAAAACATCTTATATACAGGAACGGAGGGAGTAACATTTAAGCGTTTTGTATTCATTAGTCTTTGAATTATCTGATTCAAGAAGAATCCGACACACCAAAGAAGAAGCTGTATGATCAGTTCAAATATATTCATAAGGTCATAAATCAAACCGATCATCTTGCATGACGTAAAGAAAATCACTTGTTTATGAGTCTTCATTAACAATAGGTCACATTTGGTCTCTTTTGGCTTTTGATGTTTCAGTGGTGAGTGGTTGGCCTGTTTTGGCTAAATTTTAATGTGCTTCTTGAATTTCTTTTATGCTGTAAGGATATTGTGATTTGAATTTCTGGGGGTTGCCTCGTAGCATTTTGATTTTGTTCTTCTTTTTGTGAGTGTATCAGGCAATTTATTTTTATTCCAGAAATGTGTTGGTTATTGTGTTCTTGCTGGTGATCATCATTTGGTGATGTGTATTGTATTGAGGAGGTCTATGCATGGTACTTGATTTTCATTATCTGCTGATGGCGCTTTGGTGTTATTGGGATGTTGGTTAGGTCATTGTAGTTAAGTTACTAGTGTGTATGATTAGTTATGTCACTTCTTGTAATTTTTATTTCAGTCGCGTTTATTGTTATTGATTGAGCTGGCTTTAGGAATGTTTGTACAGTATTTGTTTTTTTGTTGGTAGTTTCTATTTGTATCCAGCTCTTTCCCTTCTATGTACCTGGTTCGTCGTAATATAAGTATCTTTCTTTTAAATAATAATAATAATAATTTATATTAATATTGACCACCAACCGGACAACAAATTAATGGGTTAAGTTCTTTTCAAAGTTGCCTTTGTATCGGATCAATCATTTCATTTAAATACATTTTCTAACTTGCACAAATCTATTTTAATGAAATATTTAATTGGGTTCAAATCTTGTTTAAGGTCACCAGATTTTCATGAGTAAAATAGATTACTTCGTAGAACAATGATAACCTATTTTGGTATACATACTAGTTTCTTCTAGTATCAACAAAAAATTCATCCATCAAACTAAAAATGATAAATGTTAATTGTTTTTCTCTTCATTAAGTGTAATCAATTAAAAGATGTTGCTCCATCATGATTACAATTGAATTTCATTTCCGTAAAGGATTTTGCTGATTGTATTGCCATATATGAAACTAATAACAAAATAATGTTGCACTATATCTGTAAGTTTAATATACTTTTCACCCTTTTCTCCAGGAAACGTACCTCTGAAATCATGAATTTGGTTGAGTTGTCTAGAGCCTCACAAGAGGAAGAATTTATGGAGTGTCTTTCATTAATACAGTTACTATATTGCATATGGTTGTCAATCCAACTTGATATATTTGTACTGTATATTGACAAATTTTAATATTATAATCTCGTTTTGTGATCAATGTTTTTCCACTATGTTATATGGCATTGCAGTACAATGTATTGATACTGTAAAACATCAGTATGCACAAGTTATATATTATATGTAATGAAATTATGTTGCAGTCTATTGTATCATTGCTTATGCTAAAAACGAAATAGTGTATATTGGATTTATTTTCTAATTGTTTTGTACTAATTGTTGTTTCTAAGATCCAATAGGGATTCTAGCCATTGTGTTTATTATTTATCCAGAAACCTTAAATTGTCTCTAATGACTATAGCTGGAAGACATATTTAATATGACTATTTAGGTCTTTAATAATCTTGAGACCTGTATCTCTTGTCTTTGATTTTTTTTATTTTTTTGACCTGATTTTATAGACAAAATCATTTGTTTCAAAGGGAGAGCAATTTGTGCATTTGGAGTACAAAATGGAGAGAAAAGATTAATTGAAAAGGAAAAGATAAAATGGGAGTTTTATTGGCATAGGGGGAAGTAAAGTAAAGCTGCAAATGTGGAGGTAAATTGTAATACAAGAAAAACAGATATAGTGACAATTACTAAATTGTCCATGCCTCAATATGTCCGCAAACCTCACGCCGCTTATTAATTAATGTTATATATATTTTAATATGTGATTTAGTGTCAATAGTTTTTCTATTCATGTTTGCATTCAAATTAAAATAATTTTTAACAATTAATTTTATATATTATATTAAACTATTTAACAGATGGTTTTTTCACTGTTGCCCTCAACAATCAAATATGTTCGAAGACAAATCAACAATGAAAACATTCCAAAACATGATTTATCTATTGTAGATGATTCGTAAGTAAATATCGCAAATCAATTAATTTGTTTAATACATATATAATAAAAATATATGTACGTCTTTGCCCTTCGACAGACGCCATAGTCTCGTCATGCCTACGGGACCATGTCGCGATGAGGTTACCTCCCGGAAAGCCAGGAGCCCCGGAGACTCAGAAAAGAAGGAAAACAAGGATTAAACAGAAAATCAGAAGATAGACATATGGCTTTGGGGACTATGTTTTTCAAAACAGACTTTCCTTTTTGAAAATACTTTCTTTTAAAACCTTTTTGAAAAATATTTTCAAAACTTTTATCAAATCTGGTAACCTTCAGCTCTGATACCAAGTGTAACACCCCACCTACATTAAGGTCACTCACAAAGGGAATGCCTTAACTTTAGTGGAGCATTTTAGGTAAACAGATACAGAATATCACAAGACATATATTAAAATTTTTGCAGCAGAAACAAACAACTTTATTAAATCACCAAAATACTTTGTTACATAATACTATGAGTCATAAAACCCTTACAACAAAACACATCTGTCTTACATTATCAGAGTACATAGGTATTTAAAAGAAAAACATCATTCCCCATATTGAAGAGCAAGCCATATAAGAGACAGAGACTCGAGCCATACTTCAGAAGTAGCTCCTAGAAGATGATATCCAAATCCTGACTAAACCTGGGTGTTTCCTCCCTGAGAACCTGGGGGGGAAACGGAAGAAAAGAGGCAAAACAAACTAGGTCAGACATACGTCTGGTGAGTCAAGTAACTTTTAGCCAGTAAATAAATAAAGGTAAACATGACAGGCATACAAAGTGGATAAGAGGATTCACGGTACAGATGGCAGACATGACAGGACAAATAAGGTAGGATGTATGGATGCTTTACTACAAACTACTCCGCACTATTACTAGTAAAATCAAGATTGGATGATCCCTTCTACTAACCATAATAACGATAACGATGGTGGTAGTTTCGTGTATTCCTAGCTGCTGTCATAGATGCCGCCTGCTCCTATCTCAACTAGTCATACCCACTACCCTCCTACTATAAATTGTTAGACTTAGGGCATACGTCCGGGTATACCCTAATCAATCGGCTCCCTACTCTGTAGGTACCTTATGCTGGTCCCACAACTAGGGGGTATCATTTCCCTAAAGTGGCAACCCAAGGTGTGCACAGTTATACCTACTGGTGTCACGGTCGTCTTGTCCCCCTCGGCCCGACCCATGCACGCACATGTCCCCGGTCGGTTTGCGCCGCCCACACCATCCGTCTCGTTTTGGATCTTCTACAATCAATCAGTAAGCGTGCCCCTTCCCCGCCTAGTACGGAGTTCTTTACTCTGGTACCCCTCCGGGTTACTAACTGAAATGGGTCCCACACAACATGATACAAGCTCTCCCCTATGTCTTGTACCCCCCACTAGGTTTTCTACTGACTATGTGTACCCTAAGATGTCTTTAATTACATAGCCCTCAATCAGTTATGCGTACCTATAGGTGTCTTTAATACATAACCCTTAGTCTACCTATCGGTTATGCTTACCCATAGGTGTCTTTAATACATAACTTTATCTATTCCTATTAGTTATGCGTACCCCTAAGGGTGTCTTTAATACATAACTTTACTATTTTGCCCCGGTTATGTATACCATTAGGTGTCTTTAATTACATAACCCTTTTTATCCGGTTAAGTTTGTGGGCCTATGTATATTAATATTACCCACCTACCCTTCAGTTGTACTTAACCCTCCCACTGATTTAATCCTATTTATTTAATGGTTAAGTTTGTGGGCCTATATATATTAATATTACCCACCTACCCATCAGTTGTACTTAACCCACCAACAATCCAACTCATTTCACTTAACCCTAACTTATGTCTATCATCATACAGTCCACATGTATTAAGTTAGGTTAAGTATTCTTTTCTTATTACCATGTCCAATTATGGTTATATTGGGCTAGACCTCCCACATTAGGCCTACAAAATGTGGATGCTGGATATGTCGGTCGGGTCCGGGCAGTCTTATTCCACAGTTGGGTCTAACCTCGTGTATTAGCCCGAGTCGTATTCACACACTTAGACCTCTAACATTAGATTCAACATTAGTGGCTGTTGGATATGCCGGTCGGCTCCGGGCAGACATCCACCACTAATGTAACCTAACCTCGTGTCATAAGTGTTACTTAAATTTTCAGACTTTAATTGCTTAAACATTCCTCTTTTGATTAATTAAGTTAATTAATTAATCCTTTCCTTTTTGTAGGTGTCAATACCTATTTTATTAACAATTTGAATTTCCTATCCATAAATGGTCATATTCAAATTATACCATTTTTACTCAACTTTACCTATGTCATAATAGGTAATTATTTATATGTTTCCCTACTAGAATCATGTGTCCAATTTACATAAACACTATGTAAATTATGCCTATTACAAATTCCCCTTTTTCCCCGTTTCTTAACTAGCGTAACCGTTTGCGTTTTTGGCATCATCGAGGCTACAAGGTAGCCTCTCCATAACAATAAAATGAAGGGAATGACAAGGTGATCGTTTTCAGTACAATTTTTGGCATAAGCATGACAGCTAGGGAAAATGACATGATAACTTCGCCTATAATTATGATTCACCACATAATTAACAACTTGCATAGATTCATGATTTTGCAACATAACAACTTGCATAGGTTCATGAATTTCAACCTAACAACTTGCATAGGTTCATGAATTAACAACATAATTAACAACTCACATAGGTTCATGATTCATAACATAACAACTTGTATAGGTGACTTGCGTAGGTTCATGATTCACAACATAACAACTTGCATATGTGACTTGCATAGGTTCATGATTCATAACATAACAACAAGCATAGGTTCATGAATTCATCACATAATAACTAGCATAGGTAACTTGCATGATCTCATAAGAACTTGCATAGGTTCATGATAACAACTTGCATAGATTCATGATAACAACTTGCATAGATTCATGATAACAACTTGCATAGATTCATGAATTCACAACATAATAACTTGCATAGGTAACTTGCATAGGTTTATGAATTTTACTTGCATAATTTCATGATTCACCACAACAATAAACTTGTATAATTTCATGATCCACAACAATAATAAACTTGTATAACTACAAACAACATATACCCAAATCATAGTCTACCACAATTCACTTTTATCTATTTAAACCTAAAAGTGACTAGAACTCATAGAAAAAGAGGGTCTTGAGTTCTGGGATCTGAATTCTGTAATTGATTAGCGTTCCCTTGACGTAGACAATTTCGTTATTGAGATTAGACTTTGATTTGAATTGAATTGAGTTGCTTTACTTTGCTTTTAGTTGGTGGCAGCTACACTAGGTTTTGGAGAGACAGTATGACGACCATTGATCTAATTTTTTTATTTGGTTTTAGGGTTTGAGTCTATATGTGTTTATATAGAATTTCAATTTAATTTAAGTCGTCGGATGCTCTTAGGGTTAATCAAAACCATTCAGTGAGGATAGGGTGACACATCAGCCCTAATGACTCAACAAGGAGTCAGAAAGGACTCAGCAATGAGTCGTAGTGTGGATCAGATCACACCAGAAAGCTGTGCAGGCTTTCTGCTTAGCCTGGGCGCACTTGGGAAGTGCGCCAGTGTATTTTTGTCCTGACGCACTTCCCAAGTGCACCAGTGCAATTTTTTTCTTCTTCTGGTTTTTTCCACCTAACTTCGTTCGTCCATATCTTCTTCATACGGTATCCGTTTTACGCAAACCCGTACTCTATCTCAAGCAGAATTCCGTGACGAACGCAATGGCGCAACCCGTTTCCCTTAATTCCCACATTTGAAATTAAGTATTCTTAAATTTAGTTAATTTGATTATTCAAAAATTCAGGGTGTTACATTCTCCCATACTTAAAGGATTTCGTCCCCGAAATCTTCAAGTTAAGAAGAATGTGTCCTACCATCCAATCACCCATCTACTCAACCATCATCCACAAGCATCCATTGTCCTTAGAAAACTTCTAATGCTGTATGAACATATGCAAAAGTGTGTGTATATGTTCCTTATATAATGCAAAGATTAGGCGGTCCACCGATTCAGTTGACCTCCTTAATGTGAATTATGTCAGTGCCATGAGTCGAGCATGTATGCAATTTTCCTATTTGATACATATTACCTCTTCATGTGTGCACAACCATTCATCAAAATGCAGCATCCATATGATAACACAACCATTATACATCCATTGCCCTAAATACGCACACATTTTTATACGCAATATGAAAGTGATTTGAGCCGATCTAGTGCCTAATGTGTGTGTATTTGCGTCCACAGGCAACCACTAGCAAACACTTGCATCCACTTGCAACCATCAAACAAAACATGTCTCAAACACATGTTTACATCCATAAATTTCCTATCTAAAGGTCAAAGATTCGGTTGATGGGATACAAACAAATGATATAACTAAAACAAAAGCTATGTTCCCATTTGACATCGGTTAAGAGAATAATTCCCTAAGTTTCAGCCCCGAAGACCGAAATCAACATTAGGCTGGTTCGAGCAGAAACCCTTATCCTTCAGAAATATTCAGATACTTACAGACTACTGGTACAGATCAGATTACAGAATAATTTTCAGAAAGCTAAGCATAACAGACCCTTGCGGGTCACAAGATACTTTGGGGGTCTTCCCATGATAAGTTAGAAACTTAACGACCCTCCTCTCAAAATTTAGAACGACCCTCTACATAGAAAGCTGGTCCATTTAGAACCAACCCATAGCCCATAAACTTGAGCAAATAAATGTCACATTCAAATTTTTGACGCCTAACACAGATAATTTCAACCCCTTACAAATCACCAATAAATGAGCCGAACCACCAAAGGGGTTTGAAACAACTACGAGATCAGAAGCAAGACTAGTACTAAAGTGCAGAGTCTCAATGCCAGAATCCAAAAGAGTCTTAACTTCATAATCAGATAAGGAAATTATACCTTTTACATAAAAAAATTCCTATCTCTATCCATCTGCCACGAGAGCATCCACCTACCCTCTAGAATATTTTATCCTTTTCCCTTGCCTTCTTGGGCAATCCTAAATCAGATGTCCTGTCTCATGGCACCGAAAACAACCAACCTTCTTACATGTTAACAAGTCTTTCTCTAAAGTTGCCCCCATCGCACGGAAAACCCTACGAAGCCCGAAAGAGGATTAGTCGTAGATGGAATAACTGCGTCTACAGATAGAAGATAGGCACTTCTTTGCCCTTCGACAAACGCCATAGTTTCATCATGCCTACGGGACCATGTCGCGATGAGGTTACCTCCCAGAAAGCCAGGAGCCCCGGAGACTCAAAAAAGAAGGGAAACAAGGATTAAACAGAAAATCAGAAGATAGACATATGGCTTTGGGGACTACGTTTTTCAAAACAGACTTTCCTTTTTGAAAATACTTTCTTTTAAAACCTTTTTGAAAAATATTTTCAAAACTTTTATCAAATCTGGTAATCTTCAGCTCTGATACCAAGTGTAACACCCCACCTCCATTAAGATCACTCACAAAGGGAATGCCTTAACTTCAGTGGGGCGTTTTAGGTAAACAGATACAGAATATCACAAGACATATATTTAAATTTTTGTAGCGGAAACAAACAGCTTTATTAAATCACCAAAATACTTTGTTACATAATACTATGAGTCATAAAACCCTTACAACAAAACACTTCTGTCTTACATTATCAGAGTACATAGGTATTTAAAAGAAAAACATCATTCCCCATATTAAAGAGCAAGCCATATAAGAGACAGGGACTCGAGCCATACCTCAGAGGTAGCTCTTAGAAGATGATATCCAAATCCTGACTAAACCTGGGTGTTTCCTCCCTGAGAACCTGGGGGGGAAACGGAAGAAAAGAGGCAAAACAAACTAGGTCAGACATACGTCTGGTGAGTCCAGTAACTTTTAGCCAATAAATAAATAAAAGTAAACATGACAGGCATACAAAGTGGATAAGAGGATTCACGGTACAGATGGCAGATATGACAGGACAAATAAGGTAAGATATATGGATGCTTTACTACAAACTACTCCGCACTATTACTAGTAAAATCAAGACGGGATGATCCCTTCTACTAACCATAATAACGATAACGATGGTAGCAGTTTCGTGTATTCCTAGGTGTTGTCATAGGTGCCTCCTGCTCCTATCTCAACTAGTCGTACCCACTACCCTCCTACTATAAATTGGTAGACTTAGGGCATACGTCCGGGTATACCCTAACCACTACCCTAATCGATCGGCTCCCTACTCTGTAGATACCCTATGCTGGTCCCACAACTAGGGGGTATCACTTCCTTAAAGTGGCAACCCAAGGTGTGCACAATTATACCTACTGGTGTCACGGTCGTCTTGTCCACTTCTGCCCGGCCCATGCACGCACATGTCCCCGGTCGGTATGCGCCACCCACACCATCCGTCTCGTTTTGGATCTCTTACAATCAATCAGTAAGCGTGCCCCTTCCCCGCCTAGTACGGAGTTCTTTACTTTGGTACCCCTTCGGGTTACTAACTGAAATGGGTCCCACACATCATGATACAAGCTCTCCCCTATGTCTTGTATTCCCACTAGGTTTTCTACTGACTATGTATACCCTAAGGTGTCTTTAATTACATAGCTCTTAATCAGTTATGCATACCTATAGGTGTCTTTAATACATAATCCTTAATCTACCTATCGGTTATGCTTACCTATAGGTGTCTTTAATACATAACTCTACCTATTCCCATTAGTTATGCGTACCCCTAAGGGTGTCTTTAATACATAGCTTTACTATTTTTCCCCGGTTATGTATACAATTAGGTGTCTTGAATTACATAACCCTTTTTATCCGGTTAAGTTTGTGGGCCTATATATATTAATATTACCCACCTACCCTTCAGTTGTACTTAACCCTCCCACTGATTTAATCCTATTTATTTAATGGTTAAGTTTGTGGGCCTATATATATTAATATTACCCACCTACCCATCAGTTGTACTTAACCCACCCACAATCCAACTCATTTTACTTAACCCTAACTTATGTCTATCATCATACAGTCCACATGTATTAAGTTATGTTAAGTAGTCTTTTCTTATTACCATGTCCAATTGTGGTTATATTGGGCTAGACCTCCCACATTAGGCCTACAACATGTGGATGTTGGATATGCCGGTCGGGTCTGGGCAGTCTTATTCCACAGTTGGGTCCAACCTCGTGTCTTAGCCCGAGTCGTATTCACACACTTAGACCACTCACATTAGATTCAACATTAGTGGCTGCTGGATATGTCGGTCGGGTCCGGGCAGACTTCCACCACTAATGTAACCTAACCTCGTGTCATAAGTGTTAATTAATTTTTCAGACTTTAATTGCTTAAACATTCCTCTTTTGATTAATTAAGTTAACTAATTAATCCTTTCCTTTTTATAGGTGTCAATACCTATTTTATTAACAATTTGAATTTCCTATCCATAAATGGTCATATTCAAATTATACCATTTTTACTCAACTTTAACTATGTCATAATAGGTAATTATTTATATGTTTCCCTACTAGAATCATGTGTCCAATTTACATAAACACTATGTAAATTATGCCTATTACAAATTCCCTTTTTCCACCGTTTCTTAACTAGCGTAACCGTTTGCGTTTTTGGCGTCATCGAGGCTATAAGGTTGCCTCGCCATAACAATAAAATAAAGGGAATTACAAGGTGATTGTTTTCAGTACCATTTTTGGCATAAGCATGACAACTAGGGAAAATGACATGATAACTTCGCATATAATTATGATTCACCACATAATTAACAACTTGCATAGATTCATGATTTTGCAACATAACAACTTGCACAGGTTCATAAATTAACAACATAATTAACAACTCACATAGGTTCATGATTCACAACATAACAACTTGTATAGGTGACTTGCATAGGTTCATGATTCACAACATAACAACTTGCATAGGTTCATGTAACACCCCACCTCCGCTAGGGTCACTCACAAAGGGAATGCACTAGTTTTGGAGGAGCATTATCGAGGTAAACAATCACAGAAATATTACAAGACATACGTAAATAAAACAGCGGAAGGATCAAAAGATAAATTTCATTACTTTCAAAATAGTCAAAGCCTTTTTCATCCAAAGCACCAAATAGCCAAAGTCATTATTTTCCATTACAACAAATTCTGTCTTGCATATATAAAGAAGCATAAAATCTTAAACAGTAAAAATAGCATAATTCCCCAAGTAGCAGAAATGCAGCCATAGCAGAGCTCAAGATCAAACCGCACATGAGCTGAACCGAAAGCAAGAGTAATCCAAGCTAAGTGCTAGAGTTTCCTCCATGAAAACCTGCGGGGGGAACGAAATAAAAAGAGGTGAAAGAAAACGGGTCAGTCATAAAGACTGGTAAGTCCTAGTGACTTTCAGCATAAAAACAGGTAAAGGTAACATGACATGTATAAATTGAAAGTAAACATAAGGATCCTGTCAAGAGGGCAAGATAGACTAAGATGACATTATAATTCAAGTATAGCATCGCATGTTCAAGATTCGCTGCACCCACTATACTAGTATCCCAAACCCATGTCATATATTGACCATGAAATGATCATTTGGCCCAATATCATGAAATGACCCATTTCGGGGTCCTACGGAACGATCCATTAATCGATCGGCTCCCTACAAGTTCTAGCTCGTCGTGTGTCTGTGTCATACGGCCCTATCACGAATGTAGTCACCTGTGCTAGGTCCACCATAGGGTGTATCAAGCCCTAGGGTACCAACCACCGACACGAATCAAGCACGCATAGTGTAAACCTACTGATACCCAATGCCTGCTTTTTCAACTTCGGACTACGTGCACGACCATAGTCCGCCTGAACCTACACTGGCGCACCAATTCAGCCGTCGTTCTGGTCGCTTACAATCAGCCCAGTAATCGTGCCCCACCCTGCCTAGTTCCAGGGTACCATGATACATCTAAGTGGGTTACTGCTGAAATGGACCGTGTAACTAGGGTTTTCGTCCAACAGGTTAAGTGTTGTCATTTAAATTCGTCACTTAACCCTTATCAGTCTAGCACGTCAAGTTGGTTAAGTGTTGTCTTTCATATTCATGACTTAACCCTATCATGTGACATTAATTCATTAATGCACCCCAACCTCTTACATTAGACCTGTTGTTGTGGTCACTGCATATGCCGGGCGGTTCCGGGCAAATTTACACCACAACTCAGTCTAACCTCGGGTTTCAAGCGCAATATGACCAACTACCCACATTGGATCTTATTGTTTACAGTAACTGGATTTGTCGGGCGGTTCCGGGTAGAATTACACTCCAAACTCAACCCAACCTCGAGTTGGCCATTTTCAAGTTCATTCTAGTGTCATGTCCATGTTCAAATTTCATGTCAAGTTCGTGTCAAGTTTCGTGTCAAGTTTCATGTCAAGTTTCAACTTATGCCTATTATCAAGTTCATGATTCATGTTCATAACCAATTCATGTTTTTCCTAATCTACCCAAATCGTATTCCCATCGCATGTAAACGTGAATCGATCTAAATTACAAGTAAATCCAAATCCAAAAATAAAGGGAATAACATCAAAACTATGATAGGCAAAAAGGACGAGCATAGAGTGATAAAAGGGGTTACAAGACTAGCATGACATAACTTGAGATAATTGGTTACAACATCACTGGCATATAGAAAATAATAGGATTTCAAATCTAGCATAATAAGGTGATAGTCATAGCATAAGGTGATAGTCCCAAACTTGTAAATAATAGACTGATTCAACATCATAGGCGTGATAATGTTATGGACATGAAAGAAGTTTGATTTACAACATGAATAGGTCCAAACTGATTTCATAGCAATATTCCCAAATGTCAAGATCTAAGGTGGAAACTAGAATAGATGTGAATTGATTATCATACTTAAGTCCAATTTCACTTTATCTCATGTCCAAATTACAATTAACAAGTTTAAATCTCAAAGTAACTAGAACTTACAGATCGTGGACTAAGAAATTGAGATGTAGAAGTTGAATCTAGAAACTAGTCGTCGTACTGTTCAAACGTTGAATCTCGATTTGATTGTAGCAGAAAATCCCCAATATGCAATTCCTAGCCGTAGTCTTCAAGAAATAGTCTTCGTGTTTTATTTTAATTTAATTTTAATTTAATTTTGAAGATGAAGAAGAGGCCATGTCCATCAAGAATTTGTGCAGCATAAGTTTAGAGAAGAATGGTGTAAAGAGAATGGGGATAGGGGGCTGTTTATATAGGATTAGGCGAATTGATCTAGACTAAAAACGAGACCAAAAACATCAGAATGAACCCAGGCTCAAAACTGGGCTTTGGCACCAGGTCGACCACCAGGTCGACCATAGGGTTGACCTGGCCCCTGGGAGGTCGACCACCAGGTCGACCTGGTCCTGGGCGGGAAAACTCCTGCCCAGTCTGCGCTGGGGTTTGAATTCGAATTTTGAGCTGTTTTCGATTCTAAAAATTCGTGAAACTACGGAGGGTCATATCTCCCTCATACGGAACCCCTTTTTCGAAAACTCGGATTCGTTTCCAAGCAGAATTTCAAGACGAACGCAATGGCGTAAACCATCCCCCTTGATTCTTATTTTAAAATTTAATTCTACCTTGATTTATGGTTTTAATATGTTATTAAAATACGGGTTGTTACAGTTCATGATTCATAACATAACAACTAGCATAGGTTCATGAATTCATCACACAATAACTTGCATAGGTAACTTGCATAATCTCATAACAACTTGCATAGGTTCATGATAACAACTTGCATAGATTCATGATAACAACTTGCATAGGTTCATGATAATAACTTGCATAGATTCATGATAACAACTTGCATAGATTCATGAATTCGCAACATAATAACTTGCATAGGTTTATGAATTTCACTTGCATAATTTCATGATTCACCACAACAATAAACTTGTATAATTTCATGATCCACAACAACAATAAACTTGTATAACTACAAACAACATATACCCAAATCATAGTCTACCACAATTCACTTTTATCAATTTAAACCTAAAAGTGACTAGAACTCGCAGAAAAAGAGGGTCTTGAGTTCTGGGATCTGAATTCTGTAATTGATTAGCGTTCCCTTGATGTAGACAATTTCGTTATTGAGATTAGACTTTGATTTGAATTGAATTGAGTAGCTTTGCATTGCTTCTAGTTGGTGGCGGCTACTTCAGGTTTTGGAGAGACAGTATGACGGCCATTGATCTAATTTTTTTATTTGGTTTTAGGGTTTGAGTCTACATGTGTTTATATAGAATTTCAATTTAATTTGAGTCGTCGGATGCTCTTAGCGTTAATCAAAACCATTCGGTTAGGATAGGGTGACACCTCAGCCCTAATGACTCAGCAATGAGTCACAGTGTGGATCAGATCACACCAGAAAGCTGTGCAGGCTTTCTGCTCGGTCTGCGCGCACTTGGGAAGTGCGCCAGTGTATTTTTGTACTGGCGCACTTCCCAAGTGCGCCAGTGCAATTTTTTTCTTCTTCTGGTTTTTTGGGCCTAACTTCGTTCGTCCATATCTTCTTCATACGGTATCCATTTTACGCAAAGTCGGACTCTATCTCAAGTAGAATTCCAAGACGAACGCAATGGCGCAACCTGTTTCCCTTAATTCCCACATTTGAAATTAAATATTCTTAAATTTAGTTAATTTGATTATTCAAAAATTCGGGGTGTTACAAAACGGTTGATCAAAAATAAAAAGCATTATACTAACCGTTCAAACGATTCGGTTTTGGTTCGATTTCTGTTCGGTTTCGATATAATACGGTCCGGTTTTGGATCGGTCTGGTTTGAACCCGTATTAAATATGAAACAGGAAAATAACTTCCATCAACAATCAATTTACGATTGTATAACGTTGTGTCACCTGAAGATTGAAACACATAGTGTTATCGTTAATTAATATAACTACAACATACGTTGAAATAGAACATATGTCGTTAAATTAAAAGTTAGATATGAATTTGTTAAATTTTTTTATCATAACATTATCGGTGTAGCTATGCAGTTCGGTTCGGTTTAATATGGTTTGGTAAAAGTTCAAACCGCAACCGAACCGTATCGTTCCGAGTCGGTTCGGTTTGGGGTATTTGCTTTAGAGAGAGAATCCAGGGCGGTTTTCCATACCGTTTTTGCGGTTCGGTCTGGGCGGTTTCCGCATTGCGGTGCGGTTTATGCCCACCCCTAATTTTAACGGTCGGTTTTCCCACCATTGTACGGTAATACTAGCATACATTTTCTTAGATTTTCTATCAGGTATATGTTGAATTACAACGAATACAAACTCGAACAAATACGGACCAGACGTGATATTTTCTCTTATAAATTTTGTTCTCCTCACTCATGTTCTAAATGAAAATCGAAATGACATATTTTGATTACAAATACAAATGGACATCAGACATTCTTACAGGATTTACAATCCATTGAGACACTGGCTATAAGAAACAATATATTGTTTGTGCACTGAAGACGCTCCAAGTGCTAGTTATCCACGATTTAATCATGGGCCAAACCAGTGAGGGATATAAATTTGCCCCGGTTACCCGCTATTTTTTCCCCCGAACCCTAGCATCGTCTTCTTTGTAACCAACAAGTTTTCTTCTTGCCCCGGTAAAGGATATCTTTCTCCAATTTTTTAGCCTAAATTTTAATTTACTGTTCCAATATCAGACCCAATGCTGTTCTAGAATAGAAAGCCCAAAGCTTAGCCCAAGTAAGCCCTTTTGCTGGTTTTATTAACAAATCAATCGACCAACTTTCGGTCACTACTTGGGCGTCAAGCAATCTATTTTTCTAGAAATCACTAGGGAAAAAAGAGCAAAGCGATAAGGAAGGAGAAAGTTGGAGAAATCGCTCTCGCCAATGGAGATTACCTCCGCATCTACTCTGTTGGCGCCGACAATCCCAATGATTTCATCATTTCACGGTATATTTCCGTTTATTTTAATTATTTTTTGTGATCATTTTGAATTTGGTCGACAACCCCTAGGAGAAAGTAGGAGAAGTACTGTCGGCTATTGCCTATTTCTGAATTTCGCTTTTCTTTCTATTTTAGTCGTAACAATTTGGAGCTTAATGGATCATGTTGAAAAATGATTAAATTTATTTACGTTGTTTTGATGGCGTTCCCCTCGTTGGTTTACTTTTTGTCAGTGAAAAGATAATTCAGAAGTTATAAGCATCAATTTGCTCAATGGTAAATGGATAAGGTAGGAATTTTCTCTTACAGTCCAATATTCTTCAACAGGGAATTGGATTTACTGAAATTCAAACTGATAGTTGACAGAGGGTGATTGTTTGGATGACTTGTTGAGGTTAAAAAAAAAAATCATTCTGGAATTGTAATCTCAACCAAAGAGGAAGACAGCACGTATCTTGAGTTTCTTCTATCATACACAATGATAACTCAAGAACATTAATGATCAAAATTCTCACTGATACTAAATTGTGTTGAAAACAACTTTTAGCATGTCAATTGAGTTATAGGGAGGGATTCCTGAAACTCACATGAATAAGACATCCAATGATTTTGTCCAGATTATCTATTTGTCCTCGATCTGCTTTGGATTGGGATTTTTTTTTTTTTTCTAAATATATTGTGAAAAACAACACTTTATAATAAGGCTTAAATTTTGATGTGATCAGGTGTTCTTATACATATGGAAAATGGCAATGAAAATTGCACGTTGTAAGATTTTAGTATAAGATGGTTGAACTCTTTTCCTGTGTCACTTTGAGCCCATATATTCAGATCAAAAAAAGTTGATCGCCATTTTGAGTGCTCTTATGATGCATATTTATATGATAATTATATAGTTCCTTGAATTTGACTATGTTTAAAACCAATTTTGACTATTAAAACCCCATGCTTAGATTGATTGCTTCTGTTATTTTTTGTATGCTATAGGTGTTATGTTTACACTGAAATAAACTATCTGGTATCTATTTTCTGTTCCATTATCTATGGTAGGATCTTACCCAAAGCAGTTCAAGGGTGGCTTGGATGTGACGACAAAATATAACAATGCAAATTGCAATGTTTTTTCTTTACGCTCTTCTCCTAGGACGATGTCTATAACAGCTGTAAGAAGCAGAAACCAACACGGTGCTTTACAAATATATCATGACATGTCAAAAGGTACGCATTGTAATATACATCAGTATGTAATGAAGCACTCTACTTTATCCTACATTAATTACAAGTACAAGTTCGTTGTATTTTGAATTTTTCTGGTCATGTACTTCATCATAAAAAGGGTTCACTATGCATCATATTCATATCCTAGACAAGTGGTGAATGGTAAAATTTTGAAGTTCATGAAAAGGTCATGGGAACACTATTCACACTTCACAGTGCTGCTCTCTAAAAATCTGCAATGTGTAATGTATGCTTGTTTCTTAGAAGTTGTACATGATTCGGAAGTAGATTAGTTAAATTTGACATATGTTAGTACAGATCAGCTAACTAACAATTATGGATGACATATGCTATTGCGTAAAACCCTTGTAAATACACGCAGTGCTTTGTTTAATGTTCAGACTGGCGTTAGTTTGTATTATGTTAGGTGTCTTATCAGAACATATGGATACATTATTCACCATAAGCATGTAAAATTTCTTCCAGATTTTTTTTTGGGACAATTCATCTTTTGTTAGGTCTACTAACGGATACTTTCAGATTAAGGCTGTCAACGGATATTTTCGGATACAGATAGTGCTACATCCGTATCCGAAATCATTTTCGGATATCGGATATCCGTATCCGCGGATACGGACGGATATCGGATAATTATCCTATCCGCCAACGATCGATAAATCATGAAATATAAATGAAAATTTATAGTTTAACATAATTGTTTTTCAATTTCTTTGATCACTAAAGTGTTAAAAATAAGCATATATGATGAAATTAAATAGATTTGAGTAACTAATATGCATTTAGTGCATATGATATAAACCTTTGGCTTAATAAAGCTATAAATAAATCTGATTCATTATACTAAAATACATATAATTTTGATTATAATGTTAAAAATATTCGAACGGATAATTTTCGGATGCGAATATCTATGTATCTGTATCCGCATCCGTTTTTTCGGATATCGGATAATTATCCGCTTTTCGGATACGGATGCGGACGGATATCGGATTTTTCGGGTACCCGCTGCCAGCCCTATTTCAGATATGGATAATAGCATAAATGAAAACATAAATGAAAATGCCTTGCCAAAAAAAAAAAAACACATAAATGAAATTTTTTAGTTTAACATAAAATCTTTTTCATTCCTATTGATTATTAAAGTATTAAAAATAAACAAATATGATATAATAAATACTTTTAAGCAGTTGGTATGGATTTAGCGTGTTAAATATAAACTTCTAACTTTATACAACAATAAATAAATATATTCCATTGTATTAAAATGCACATTATTTAAATTATGATCTTGAAAATAGTCGGATGAAATATTGAATGTGGATATTTTTGTTTTCATGTCCGCATCCATTTTTTGAATATCTGGTATTTATCTGTTTTTCTGATATGGGTACGGACTGGTAATCTGGAGCGCGCAGGTTCGAGTCTCGGCCTCTTCACATATATGAGGGAAAGACTGTGCGCACTAATCGACCACCTCCAGAACCCGGAAAGCCGTGAGAATAGTACTAGGACGGGAGACCGTCTGGGAAGTCCTCTCACGCTTGAGTACGGGAGCCTTTGGCACTGGGTATCCATCTGGTAGTCATCGACAGTCCTACCTTTTTCTTCAAATTTAGTGAATTGTAATTCAACCATTGGAGGAAATTTTCTCATCTTTTTGTAAATATATACTTTGCAGTCGTCCCAATAATCTAACAATTTTGGTAATTTTAGTACATAGGAAATATGACATACAAACTATACATATCATATATGTATCTATGTATGCTACACGCTTATTTATGATTTAAAATTTCCTTTCCATGACCAGGAGAATTTGGTAGCTTCCGAAGAACCATATGGGATTTCCACCATCATTCATCGAGGGCGGTAACAGCAAAAGCATCAAACGAACTATCACCATCATTGTCAAACTTCAGCAAGTACTTCAAAATGAAAGAAAAACCGAAATGGTGGTGGAGAACACTAGCATCGATCCCGTATTTCATGCCCCTTCATATAATGTCAAGGTACGGTGAAGGAGCGCAGAACTTCCTCCCTTTCCTTCAAAACTTCGAAATACTAGCAAATCCATTTTCAGGCAAGGAACTCCCTGGCTGGTTCATGCTAGTGTACTGTTTCGGGATATATTTTTTGGTAGTGAGAAATAAAAAGCTGCCTCATTTCTTCCGGTATCATGTGATAATGGCGATCCTGCTGGACAATGCGGTTCAGATAGTGGGGATAGTTGCCGGTTGGATGCCGTATTGGAGCAAGCTGGATGCACCGTTTTGGACGGTCGTAGCTGTTGGTTTGTTGCTCATTGTCGCAGGTTGCATTCGAGCTGCCCTTAAGGGTACTTATGTTGGTACTCCTTTGTTTAGTGAGGCTGCTTTCATACATACTTCTTTGCCTTAGGGCCGGTAGTTTTACAGCTTTTTTTGTTGTATCGCTAGAGCTTAGTATTTATGAATGCTAGTATAAGTAGTAACGGCCATGGTGCATTCATCTGTGGGTAATAGAGTTTGGATTACTGTACTGTGTTTATCATTTTTACAATTGTTATTCTGATTTACATAGATGTGGGTTTTTCACAGCTGCTGTTTTTGATGTTGTGAATGCTATGCATTTTTGGGCAAATATTAACAAATACTTGATGACCCGTATACAATGCAGAACTATCAAATTTGATCCTAATCCTATTATTTAATCTATTAACCATATAATATTAGAAGGGTTTGGTCCGATCTATTTATTCTTTTTTGTTTTGTAATTTCCACTACAACAACGGCTTCGGTTAGCTGACGTTAAGCGAATAGTGACACATCTAATGTCGGTTTTGTAACCGAATTAGTTACGGTTAACAACGGTAAATTGGGATACATGGCAAGTTGTTGTCTCTTTAATGGTTGTCACTAGCCGTCGCCAACTATTGTGAAAAGACTATAACAAGCCATCACCAGTCGATGCAAAATTGGAACAAAAGGCCGTAGTCAGTTGTCGCTATCGATGACTCAATGTGACTAGAAGGTTGTCACCAACTATCGTTCGTTGTCGCTAAACTGAAACCGTTTTGCTGTTTTTCAGCCACTATTCTTCCTTTTAGCTATACAAACTCGTATTCATTCATTCCACAACTCATACAAGTTAATCCCACAATACATTTTCATATCCGATAACCCAACCCAGCATATCATATATACTCAAAATCATAACATAAACCAGCATGTATACCACAAACCATCTTATATACCATGAACCAACGTATAAACCACAAATACCAACATTTCACATTCCATAACAAACAATCATATCCACAACTCGTATATATCAAAAAACAATCCACATATCAATATTTGAAGAACACATGTTTATATTTACAAAAGGTAAAACAATCAAAACATGCAAGTATCTACTCGACTCCATCATCATCCTCCTCATCATTTGACCCATCATCATCCCAAGGCATCCTCCCATTCTCGGAAAATATGCAGCGATTCGGTCATCGAGCGTGGTCGCCAATCCACTCTTCCGCCAATCATGTTGCACAACCACCTGCTGATGGAGCATGACGATCTCCTCCTCTTGTTGGGATCTCCAATAAGAGGCATGGGTTGTCCCTATCTGTAATTTATTATATTATGAGTTTTAATCTGTATTATTCTATGTATGTATCATTAAGGTTGATATAATGATATCAAATTGGTACTTAAATATGCAATATGGAAGAATAAAATGAGACTATCTGAAGATATTCAACTTTTTTAATTTATTATAGTCTCGTTTGTGAACACTTTGGTAATTAAATAGAATTTAAAATCTTATAACACATAATATATGATTTTAGATCTCCCAAAAAATGTCTTAAATGCTAATAAATTCGAGCAAAAAATGAGGATGATTAGCCATATTACCCTTTTTCCTTTTCTTTCTACCTTCTTATATGGTATCGATAGGGACTTAAATTCGTATTTAGTTTTTAACTACCATCCAACCTTATTTTTATTAAAATAATTAACGACCATATTGATGTATTCTAAAACCTACAAGTCGTTTTTATATTTCTTTTTAACTTTAAAATTATGTTTACCATTTGGAAACAGTTTTGTTTGAAACTTAGATTCGAGATTTAAACTACAAGTAACAATTTTATATATCTAAAATAATATTTCTGAACTGTATTTTAATCCATAAATTTGGATATCATATCTAATTTTAATTTGGCTTTATTTAAATGTTCGAATTTTTTGAACTATTTTTTCCTTGACAGATCGACATAATGTCTTAAACTTTTTAATTTAGATTTCAAGATTAAATATTATTTATAACTTAGTTAATTAAACACTTTACCTCTATGTGTTTCAGAAATCATACCGCCTATTCCGAGTATGCAGGTCAATAATGGCATTCCAGATGCGGCTGCTCTCCCTTAAGGTCGGGTCATGACCTGAGGATTGTGTCACTTAAGCGATCTCAGCCTTGTATGTCTCCTACGATAGTGAATGGTTAATTCACATACTAAATATTCAATTTCAAATGAACAATGTGGAATAGAAAATATTACGAATGTTAACCGTCAAACGCTCGGACAACGTCTATCCAGGTATAGGAGGTGTTATCGTCCTCGTCGGTCTGCTCAACTGCGTGAGTCTGGGTAAATACCTCAACAAGTGTAGGCTCCAGCGTTAGAGTCAACACTTGAAATCGTACAAATAAACAATGTTGCCAATATGATTAAAAATGATTAAACAGTGTTACAACTACTTATAAATGTAATTTATCGTACGTACCAATTCCAGCCGATGGTGCAAGGACTTAGAGCAACCACGGTGCAAAACATGATTTTTATTCATGTTTGCCTGGTTTCGCTCTGAAACCTCTTGCAAATTTAATTGATATACGAAACATGAAATAATAGCAGAAATTAAAAATGAGTTTAAATAACTTATCCTCACCGTGGGACTATCCCACAATCGAAGAAACTTAACCAAACTTCCTCGCTCGTCCATATCGGCTTCTTTCCTGCCATTTTTGCTTAGTGTGTGGTGTCTTTATAGTTCTTTCTCGTCTTCTTATTCCAGTTGTTAAGAAAGACATCCATATCTTCGGACTAAACCCAAACAACAACTTGCATATTAAAAAAACAAATTGTATTATATAATTTATAGTTTATATAAATTTTGAAATGAAAAATAGATTTATACTTAGCAGAACTTTAGCGTGGATGGCATCCCTTATATGAGCAGAAATGTCGTCTCAATGGAGTCAATTACTTGTCAGCCTGCAGATATAGGCCAATCTAGAAACAGATAAAATAAAGTCTGTAGGTTGGATCTCAAAGCCCATATAGAAAAAACGATGTAAGCATTTAATAAAATCTAAATAATAATCATTTACTAGATTAGATACTTACCCTGCACTATTGGGAACGAGCTCTATGACTGGACGTAAATCCGGTGCTGTGTCACTCACACCTGCAGAAGAAGAGTGGGAAGGTTGTCGCCTAGAAGACATATCTCCCATAAACATATCATTTCGTATAATGATGACACATATCATTTAGCATATCCATTACCGAATGAAACTAATAGGATACATTATATAAATCCATAAACTCAGAACGTACGTTATATAGGTTCACTACATCAATTCATAGACTTAGTACATCATATCAGTTCGTTATTGAAAACATATCATTGTACAACATAACTCATAGCATGTAACAACTTGTATTCTACGTATTGGTGGATCGTGGAATATGCATATTATTTGTGTATGAGGTCGTATGGTCATATAACTTTGAAAAATGACTAATGGAGTCATTTCTTATCTTCACTAATTTTGTCAAATTTTGATGTGACCATTTACCCTTTGATAAATCTTGTTTCGTCCATAACTTTTGATCGGTAAGGAATCTAGACCTAAAATAACTTCCATTGGATCTCGATGATGGTTTCACATTCCGTAGAGTGGTCATAATAAGTACATAGACTTACCATTTGGGAGAAATGACTGATACAAGGTTTGGAAAGGGTTAGGCACTTAAATGAGCCAAATAAGGTTCATTACGGGTGGGCAGGATCCATTTCGGGATTAGGGTTAATGGGTTGGAGAATCACCTTCCACTCATTTCACAACTCCAAAAATAGATTCTACACCCATTAATGGCTTCCATCCTCTACAACCCTCCCTAAACGTTACTTTGTTTAGCCAAACCATCTCATTAAGTGAAGATCAAGTCTAATAAATATCAAAACAAGGTTTGAGCTACTGCAATACCTAAGGATCCGAGCCAAACACTATTCATCTTGAATCTAACAAGGCTTTGGGCATTAAGGCGAGTGATTAGTATCTTTGTTCACTAATTATGGTGTATTAACTTATGAACACCTTCTAAAAATACCAAAAAATGTTCATAAATCATGATTAATCATGCAGTCACACATATGTAAGTTTGGGTTGATCTGGGTAATGTATATGAAAACTGGAATTTAAGAAGGGGTTGGGTATTACCATATGAACATAGGCTTTGGGTGATTAATTATGCTTTGTTGAACTAAATATTGTTTGAGTGTGCTTTGTATGTTAGAATCTTTCCTAGGAATGTTAGAATGGGTGCAAACGTCGGTGAACAGAAAATTAGGAAGGAGGAAATGGGTAGTAGAATCTAGTTTAGCCTAATCTGGTTGGCCCATCCGGATCGACATTAGCCTGGATCGACGTGATACTTTGTGGGGACGACAAGAAATGCCACAATATGCCTTAGGCAAAGTTTCAAGTTGTTTGGAGTTGCAAAGATCAAGTCGTGGCATCAACAGTTCCAGACTAGCAAAAGGAACATGCACCAATTTGGCATAAGGAGAATACTTGGAAGAAAGCAAGGAAGTAGAGGGGAGGAACTTCCTGTTCAGTAGGCCGAACTGGATCTAGATCTGCATACGAACAGAACTCTGGTTCGATGATTGAATCAGACTCAGTTCAATAGCCATCCTAAGGCCGGATCTGCCATACCAATCTAAATTCGAATCAACTATTTCGCTCTGGACCTAGGTGATTTCGTGACAAGGTGGGATGACTTCTTGGGGATAGGGCTTTTCATGGAATGGCACTTCTTCATGGTGACAATCTTACTTTTCGGAGGAGAACTCCAATACGACTATCTTAAGTCCGAGATGCGAGGAAAGACTTAAGTGCGGAGTTATCACAAAGGTTCCAACCCATCGCAATGACTTCGAAGTTGGGCTTCACTGCGGGCATGTGTGCAAAGGAATGATGTTGCTTAGGATTTGGACACACCTTCCGGGGAGAGGTACCTGGATGGATTAGAGTTCGTCGACGTAGAACCTGATCTACCTGGACCCAAGAGCCTGTCGATGTTTGGACCAGGTAGGGTTGCACACTACAGTCAGTCAATGTAGGACCTAGTGGTAGTTTAGTAGAGCTAGTCGATGTAGAGCATATAGCTGCCTCGACAGGGTTGGTGACCTTAGTACTGAGCATCACCTATTTGACGCACTAAGTGAGTGAACATGAGGATAGGTGCTATGTTTAGATGATTATTATCACTTTATCGCTCACATTTCCACTTACACTCAGTAATGTGATGACCTTATAATATAGTACATTATTGTATATGTTAACTCTTTGGATGCAGGGACATGTCTGGTATGACTCTTTATACCTATAGTGTTACCCTATTAGTAGTTATGGTTACTATCACTCATACCAGGCTTTGTCTGACTTGGATTTTTGTGCATTGCTTCTTATTACTCTGAGTGCTTTTAAACGAGAAGACTAGAGATAGCCAGGGTGTGCTCGAGTAGTTGACTGGAGACGAGCCAAAGGTTTTCCACATATTGTTATATATACTTTTATACCCTGTTTTGCTTTCGTTGTTCACTACTTTGGACATAGCAGTGTTTATGTAGAGACAATATTTTGGAGATATATCCATGTATGACTTATTAGATATTTTTAATCGTAGTAGGATATATGGCAATCTTGATTGAATTATGATTAAAAACTTTCTGATTCTCTTTGAGTTTTTAAAGAAATGGTTTTCTAAATTCTTTTGATGATTGCCAGTCCTTATTGAGAACAATTCTCTTTTTTCTTGATCGATTGCAAAGACTTGAGACTTACTTTCCAAAGAAAACTTGATTTCAAAACTGGTGATGCAGCCAAGAACTTTGGCGAGGCACAATAGTTTTAAATTTGAGTATCAATTAAACGAGGAGATTCTGGAATCTCTGATGAGACAACTTCCAAATGATGAAAATTCTATGATGAAACTGAAAATTATACACTGTACCAGTGGTATAGCTACTTCTTGATCACGATCTTGGCGTTAGGCATTAGGCTGCTCTGATGCCATGTAAAAATATAATGCTTTGATCTTAAATGTAGAAATTGTAATGAAGAATTGATGAATAGAGATAGCTCTATATTGCCAAATTTTGTTTTTACAAAAGAAATGTTGCTTTGATATTCATTATTGTCTGATACGCGGTATAGACATGTATTTATATACATGCTTTTGATATTGGGCCCAAAGCCCATTTGCAGAATATTGTAAAACCCTTATTATACAAATACACTACAAAGCACCGAATAACACGGATAGTTGCATTTTCTTTTCTAATAATAATACTTTAAAAAATTGGTTTAGTGATAGAATGCAAATACTTCTGTTAGAAATAAGTCAAATTTTAAAATTTCTTTAAATATAAATTTACGTTATACTTTGAATGAATTAATCATTTGAATAATAACATATTCTTCAAGTTTGGATAAATCGACTACCGACCGAATTACCGAAATTATTTTAATTTGATTTTGAAAATTTTCGATTTCAGTTTGGTTTGAACTTTTACACCTCAAAGCCAATCGAACGCTGACTCCTACCTTACGCAAATATTTGTCCTCTTTCCAACATTTCAGATTTGGAAGAATGTAATTGGATGAAAAAAATATGGAACGTGGGTAGATTAGTTCCATATGGACCTAAATTTTAAACCGAGTTTGTATTCTTAACCTGACAATTTACGCTCATAAACACTCAACCGAGAGCCAAGATAGATAGAGAACAAAACTTTGATTTATTGAAATTTTAGCGTGAAAATCGTTTATGTGTCGTTCTTCGCCTGTTATTTAACGATCGTAAAACATTATTTTGAAATTCAATTTTTTTTTTATATAAAATTATACTTACCTTTAAAATGAAAACGTATATTTAATTTTCTCAAAATATTATTTTAATTTCATTAGAATACTAATTCAATTTAACGTGAGTGTAAGTTATAGCTCTTCGTTTCTTTTAATTGAGAGTTTTTAATCAAACTCCATCTAACTTCAAAATTTTGTTAAATATCATAGCTTAAAATTTTCATTATGAAATCATAAATTTTTATTTCAAGCTATTTTTATTTGAAATTATATATAGTTTTAATATTTTAAAATTATTGAATTTATAGGTCGTTATAAAAAACAAGTAGGTAAATATCGTAGGGATAAAGAATTCTCCGATGTTCGGCAAATTACAATCATACAAACAACACACAATTCGCTCTTCTTATGTGAAAGTTGTTGCATCGATATGATATTAATGACCAATGATAACAAATATTTGCTCAATTTTTCTTCACTTCCGCATCTTTCTCTTTTTTCCTCTTCGGCTAACCCTTATCACCTCTCTTCTCTACATCGTTCTCCTAAAAAATAATTATTAGTACCATCTCATGTAGATTAAGGTTTATCGTGATTAGGATGAATGTAAACAAAAAACAGTAATAATAGTAGAATCAAGAAAAATATATTTATTCATCGGAGGGAGGCTGAAATAAAACGTAGAAAATGGTATATCAAGAGGAAGATTGAAGAGGAAGATTGAAGAGAGCCAAGATCGAACCACATTATGTTCATGTTGGTTATTTAGAATCATTCAAATTAAAATGAACATTCAATTTTTTAATACGAAAAATATAATTTCAGGAGTTTCGGTTTAAAAATAAAATTGCAATGGAATGGACATGTGAATCTAACCAAATCGAAAATTTTAATTATTTTACCCTTGCTCAAAGTAAGTTCAATAACGGTACTTCTTCAAAACCTAAAAGAAAGATGAAAGACAATTCATTACAAATTAAACCTGGATGAATTTGATCGGAATAAGAAAAAAAAATCATAAAACGGTGGATATTGATCGAAAAAGTTGCATAACAAGATTAATAACAGAATTTTATTTTATTTTGTTGCAAGATGGTTTAATTTGATACATCTACATATAATTTTTAAAATATCTAGGAAATTTTTATAATGGTGTTATTATATGCATATATTCTCCTTTTCGTCCCGCCCTCCTTTTTCCTCATCCATTAATATTTTTTGTAAAATACTTTACCCCCTTCACTTTTTATTTTTTATTTTCAAAATAAGTGTTTGTTCTTTACATGCTTTAAAATGTATAATTATTCATAGCAATTGTGAACTCAATTTTTATCTACTTTAACCCTTTTTTGTAAAATATAACTTTCGATCAATTCAATTTTTTGTATAATATAAATTTCGATCAATTCAAAATTTCATTAGAGACCACCATTAATTTAAAAAAAAAAATGCAATTATACCATTACAAGTTAGAATGTTCAACAATTTCAGTAGAAATCTCCTCCTAAGCGCTATAAATCGAAAATAAGGCAGGAACCTATCTAAATAGTAGCAACTGTCCAAGTTAATAAACTCAAAATAAGAACCTGTAAAATTTGCAAAAATTAAAATATTTTACACTAGCAGCAACAATGGTTATTTGAAATGAACAATGCTGGAACGACCGAAAGAAAAACGGTGAAAATTAACGAATCTGAAAATGGATGACAAGCAATTCACGGAGGAAAATAGCGCAAGGGTTCAGATTTCTTCCGTAGGAAACAATTTCGATTTGAAATGGTTACCTTTAACTTTAGCATCTATTTTTTTTTTTTTTTTATTTATTTATTTTTTAAGTTGAGGTTCATGCATCATTCTGAGTTAATAACAACACAATTCATATAACTTTTACATCTACAGTTGTCTTAAATGCACATAACACATCTTAAAACATGCGTTCTACAGGGTTGATAAAATCAATGAAGCAACTGGAGCTTTACGTTATTCTTCCAATTGCAAAGTTTTCATGTTGTAACTTGATGTCAATAACTAAGAAAAGAAAAGAAACAGAGTTGAAAATATAATTGAAGTATGCTTACAGATTGTTTTCATACCTGATTATGTAATAATAAAAGAATTCAGCTTAAAGAAGAGTCTGTACAAGTCCAGATATCCAAACTATTCAATGCACATAATGTGGTTCGATAACTTTAGCATCTATTTAAGTATCATTACATAGTTTGCCAGAAGTTAAATATTTTGCGTGAACAGCATCAATACATACAACAGAACATCACATTAACATTTTAACATACCTATAATATACAAATTCACGAAACCCACTCTCTCCTACTTTGATCAAATCTCAAATCAGAACAACTCCCATTCCTAAACTCCTTCCCCATCAATCTCTCCATCAACTCCCTGAACCTGTCAGCCCCTTTCCCCACTGAAAATACCGAATCATCACCCGTCAAGGACCACATGCCTGGAGCAAACCCATTCTCAGTCCGGTTCAGCAACTCTCTGTCGATCTTATCCAAAACCGGATCATTTTTCGGAAACTTTCGTGCGAATGGAGCCCCGCTTTTCACCATTTTGTCAAAGTCTTTCATGGAGAGGGTGCGTGGATGCTGCTTTGGGGGTGTGTCCCAGGCGATGTAATGGAGGTCGTGGCTTATGGCCGATTTGGAGAATGTCCTGGAGTTGCATATGACAGTGTGGAAATAGCCTTCTGGAGATGATATGAAGTTTGTGTAGTACATCAGGACTGTTCTCGGCAGGTTTTCGTATCCTAGGATTATGTACTCTAGAAATTGTCGGGTGAGCATGACCCATGCTGAACCTGTCAAATAAAATAAACATTGCAGTTTGATGACATTACAGATTATGAAATCCATGTGGGCTAGCCTTTATAATGGCGCGGCGCTCGCGCGCACACACACTTATAACTTAATATTTTCTCATAGGTACGCTAATCACTTGACATTCTCATTTCACTCCTCGTCGTTCATATCAGCGACCAGCATTTCATTCCTCGATGTTCAATAATTAGGGAAATTACCATTATAGACTTATAGTGTTCAAAAAATGACACTTATATTATTTATTTATATATAAACAGCAAGCTTGTCATCAAAACCACTGCGGGTACATCAGCCCACACTTTTACAGTTTACTGCAAGAAACCATTCGCATTTAGAATAAGCCATCGATTTAATTGGAATTTGAAGGTCCAGTCGAGCATATTGGACCATTATAGTTTACACTGCAGACTGTAAATTTGCATGATTACTCCTCTTTATTCATCTGTGTAGATATTTTAAAGAAAATTCTAATCAATAATTCATTATCCTAGTTAGCCTGACCATGAATGAAGTTAGCATTATGAAACAAGCGTTACGGCGCGCGCTTTGCACGTGAATTTCTCTTTTTAGAAACTGTATATGTTTAATACATTCAAAGATAAAATGATTTTCATGAATATTTAGTTATATTTTTTTCGTTAAAATCATGTGTAATTAGTTTGAAAAATTATTTTTAAGTTGCAACATCTGATTTTTTTTTTTTAAAAAAAAATTAGTTTAATATCTATTTGAGTTAATTAATAAAAAACGATGATGTATAGAATGACAGTCTGTTAGCTTTTATTTATAAAAGATATTAAAATTTGTTAATTTTTATAGGAACGCGGTTTGAATTTGTAAAAACACAAAAAACATGTTAAATCATATTTCCAAGTAGGCATGTCAACATATATTTTTGAATACAAATAGTGTCATATCCGCATACGCATCCGCATGCGCATCTCGAATCATTTTTGAATATCGGATATCTACATCCGCGGATACGGACGGATATCGGATATTTATCCGATCCTCTAACGGTTGACAAATCAAAGAAGATAATGAAAGAGTTTAGTTTCACACAGTTTTTTCAATCCAACTAACTATTAAAGTAATGAAAATAGTGAATATTAGGCTTAGGTTCTTAAAATCAAACTTCATACACAAAAATTTCTTCCCAAAAAAAGATTGTAAATTAGGTACCTAGAATTTAATTACTGAAACTTGTACAAGATTATGCAATTATTCAATAAATAATTGCAGACATTTATACAATTATATCAAAAAATTGCACAAAAATCTGCAAATTTTCTGTGAAAAATTGCACTTATTTCCGTAAATTTTTTGGTGGATAATTGTAGAAATTTTCGCAATTTTTTGAAAAATTTGCAGAAATTTTCGCTTTTTTGACAAATAATTGCAGATATTTCATCAAGTTTTCTTTGAATAATTCCTGAAATTTCTGTAATCTTTTTATAATTGCAAAATTTTAGCAACCATTCAGTGAATAAATGCATAAATGTATACAATTATTAGTTAACCTAATGCTAAGGACCTAATTTACATACCTTTTTTGTCAAGAATGTTTTGGCTATTTTGAAACCTAATAGACTTTAGGCCAAACTGTTCCAACAAATATAATGATAATAAATAGTTTTAAGCAATTAACATGCGTTTAGCGCGTATAATATAAACTTCCAACTTAATAAAAATAGTAAATGAATATCTTTCATTGTACTAAAATACACATAATTTAAACTATAATCTTGAAAAGAACAAAAGAATAATTCAGATGCGGATGTGTTTGTATCCAAACTCCGTCTGTGTAGTTTTCTATGCAGCATGTCCCAAGCCAGGGTAAAGGAGGAGGGTTGTGATAGGCTTGGTGAGCCAACGTAAAAACTTAGTCTCTCTTATGAATATGGAACCTTATGATATATCGTTGGGGCGTAACCCTCTTAGCGACGCGCTATATCAAGGCTCGGATATGGTGTTAAATATGCAAGGGCTGGGCCGCCATTCTCTTAGTGGCGTGCTACACCGACGCTCCGGTGTAGTGATAAGTGAGCAAGGGTCCTCGCATTTTTCTCGGCAGATGCGAGGGGCAAGGAAGCTAGTCGACGATAGTAGGGTTCGGTTAGGTAGTTGGAATGTAGGGTCCTTAACAGGAAAATTAAGAGAGATAATGGATACTATGATTAGGAGATGGATTAACATCTTGTGCGTTCAAAAGACTAAATGGGTAGGTCAGAAGGCGAAGGAGGTGGAGAACACTGGATTTAAATTGTGGTACACGGGAGAAGTACGTAACAAGAACGGGGTAAGCATATTGATTGACAAGAACCTTCAGAACAATGTGGTTGACGTCAGAAGACGAGGGGATAGGATCATCCTAGTTAAGCTAGTAGCTGGCGAGACAGTTTTGAATGTCATTAGCGCATATGCCCCACGGGTAGGTATAAGTGAAGAAGCCAAAAGGAAGTTCTGGGAAGACTTGGATGTCATGGTTAGGAATGTGCATAGTAGCAAAAAACTTTTTATAGGAGGAGACTTCAATGGCCATGTTGGCTCATCTAGCGGGGGTTTTGAGTGAGTGCATGGTGGTTTTGGATTTGGCAGTAGGAACCAAGAGGGTGAAGATATTTTGAATTTCGCTCTCTTTTGATCTCATGATTGCTAATACCTTCTTTAGAAAGAGTCAATCACATTTGATCACCTTCAGTAGTGGCCAACAGGCTAGCCAGATTGATTTTGTCCTAACTAGGAGAGATAGTAAACGAGATTGTGTTGATTGCAAGGTCATACCTCGAGAATGTGTCGTCTCACAACACCAGCTCTTGGTATGCGTGTTTCGTTTTCGGGTGGTGAAGGATAAGAGAGCGAACATTAGCAGGACGAAATGGTGGAAACTCAAAGGAGATGCTTCACGGGTGTTTAAAGATAGAGTGATGGGAGAAGGGGCTTGAAATGTGGAAGGAGAAGCAAATGTCATGTAGAATGCGATGACAACTTGCATTCGGAGAGTCGCCACTGAGGTATTTGGAATAACAAGAGGAAGCAAGCGAGAACCCAAGGATTCGTGGTGGTGGAATGACGAGGTGCAAAAGGCTATCAAAGAGAAGGAATGCTACAAATGCATGTACCGTCATAGAAGCAAAGAGAACAGGCACGGGTATAAAGTGGCAAAGAAGACTGCAAAGAGAGCAGTGAGTGAAGCAAGGGGACGAGCGTACGAAGATTTGTATCAAACGCTAAGTACAAAGGAGGGTGAAAAAGACGTTTAGAAAATAGCTAGGCTACGCGAGAGGAGGACAAGGAACTTCAATCAGGTTAAATGCATTAAGGATGAGAATGATAGACTTTTGATGAAGGACGATGAAATAAAGAATAGGTGGAGAGAATACTTTGATAAGCTTTTCAACGAAGAAAGTGATAGCTCTTCGATCGAGTTGGAAGACTTAGCCGACAACACCAATAGACATTCTGTGCGGAGATTTCAAGAAGCTGAGGTAAAGGGGGCGTTGAAACATATGAAATCATGCAAGTCGGTAGGGCCTGATGACATTCCTATTGAGGTGTGGAGATGCTTTGGAGATGCAGGGATAAGATGGCTAACTAAGTTGTTCAATAATATTTTCAAATCAAACAAAATGCCAGATGAGTGGAGGAGAAGCATTTTAGTTCCAATCTTCAAGAATAAAGGAGATATTCAAATTTCAAAGTTGCACAAACTATAGAGGAATTAAGCTTATGAGTCATACAATGAAGCTTTGGGAGAGAGTTCGCGAGCAGCATTTGAGGAGGTTGACAAGTGTCCCTATGAATCAATTTGGTTTTATGCCTGGAAGGTCAACCACTGAGGCGATTTTCTTGGTTAGGCAACTTATGGAAAGATACAGGGAGCAGAAGAAAGATCTCTACATGGTTTTTATTGACCTGGAGAAAGCTTATGATAGAGTGCCGAGGAGGGTTATATAGTGGGCGCTAGAAAGGAAGAGAGTGCCATCAAAATATATTACTCTTATCAAGGATATGTACGAGGGGGTTGTGACTAGTGTTAGGGCATGCGATGGTAAGACCGGACACTTTCCAATTAACATAGGATTACATCAAGGTTCGGCTTTGAGCCCCTATATTTTTGCATTAGTGATGCATGAAATCACAAAAGATATACAAAGGGAGATTCCCTAGTGTATGCTCTTTGCCGATGATGTTGTGCTGATTGATGAAAGTAGAATAGGGGTTAATCGACAACTGGAGTTGTGGAGGGAGACCTTGAAATCAAAGGGTTTCAGGCTTAGCAGACATAAAACAGAGTATATGAAGTGTGAGTTTAGCAGTGTCAGGTCAGATGATGGAGATGTTACCCTGGCCGGTAGAGTAGTACCCAAAAAGGAATCGTTTCGATACTTAGGATCTATATTGCAGTTTGATGGAGAGATTGATAAGGATGTTAGTTTTAGAATTCAAGCAGGATGGATGAAATGACGACTAGCATCTGGCATTCTCTGTGATCGGAAGATTCATCAGAAGCTTAAAGGAAAGTTCTATAGAACAGCAATCAGGCCTGCAATGTTATATGGTGCAGAATATTGGCCTACTAAGAGACAACACGTCCAGAAGATAAGCGTAACAGAGATGCGGATGCTGCGTTGGAGCTGTGGGCATACCAGACGAGATCGGATTAGAAATGAGGATATTCGGGAAAAACTTGGAGTTGCACCTATTGAATAGAAGTTAGGTCAATACCGCTTGAGATGGTTTGGACATATCCAACGTAGACCATACGATGCACCTGTACGCGTTGGAATTCTAGGCCGCACCGAAGGCCCAAAGAGAGGTAGAGGTCAACCTAAAATGACATGGGAGGAGATAATAAAGAGAGTTTTAAGTAACTGGAGTTTATCGGAAGAGCTGGTAGTTGATAGGAGTGCATGGAAATTAGCAATCCATGTACCAGAACCTTAAGTTTTTTTTTTTAGACTTTATTTCACGTTTACTGAACCTTTTTACTTTTTATTACTATTTTAGATTTTATTTCACTTTTATTGAACTTTTCTACTTATTATTATTATTATTTATAAAAAACCCTTTATCGGACGACTTTTTATTTGTTTAGTTATTTTAAACCCTTCATATATATATATATATATATATATATAATCATCATTATTAGTTTTATTTTAATTTTGGGTTCCATATCTAGCCACCCCCAACTTGTTTGGGATATATGGTTTTGTTGTTGTTGTTGTTGGATGTGTTTGTATCCACATACGCATCCGGTTTTTCGGATATCAGATATTTACCTGCTTTTCGAATATGGATATGAATGAATTTCGAACTTTTAGGGTATCTGTTGACGGTTCTATTTTCAAGTGATGTATAAAAATAAAGATATGTAAGGATAGTTTTTGGAAGTTCGCGATCGAACCAAAAGTTTACTCTTTCAAGCCAACTATTAATAAAGATGAAGGTAAAAAAGTATGCGGTTTTCAAATTTCCAAACCAAGTGTCAGATTTTGCTGCACAATAAAGGCGAACTACATTTCAGCAACAGTCACAGGTCAAAGTTTTGAGGAGTCTTTTTCTCAAAAGACATTACCTTTTTCTATGGCCATATTTTTCATACTCCAGCATAGCAGAGCATTGTACCCATAGTGTTCCACACCCTTTTGACTATCTTGCATATTCATCCAATATCTTAATGTTTACACACTTTTATGCATATCATAGAACAAAATAAAACAATTTCTATGTGTATAATCTGATACTACTATAAGCAGCACTGGTCACCTACTATAGCAAAAGAAAACAGCTTGCAGCCACCCAAAACAACAGCAACTTCCAACATTACATGCATTATTCATATCATCAATATGATAGTAAGATGAATCACATTAAAAGATGAAGTTATATGTAGTTAGAAAATGGCAAAGTTATCAACATACCAGTAAACAATTTGAAAGATGATGGCAATTCACGACGCTCACCAGTCGAAAGAAGATCGTATTTTTTAGACAAATACAGACCAGGATCAATAATTATAGGTTTCGCCCTCTGGTTTCTGGATATTTATATCATTATCATTATGCATTCAAGTGACTATGAAATAAAATGCTACAAGTATATAATAAACTCACACTTTCCATCCAATACTCTGTGTATGTTCGATGAAATTGATCTCTCTAGGTAACGAAGAGAAAACATGTAGCATTTCTGCAGGAAACAAATAATATGATTAGAACAGTCCAATGTGATTCACGTGTGAAACCTGCAAATACGCAGCATTTAATAACACTTTGAAAATCATACTAAATAAGTCTATATACCTTTTGGACTGACAAGCTGAAATAATAACATGCCTTGTCATTCAATATGATATGCGTATTTACTATGTAATACTACCATAACAATTGATAATACAAGCAGATATACACCACTTGGTGATAACACCAGATATCCATCTCGGTTTTCCATTTATACTAGTTAGTCTACACGTACAAATTCAATATAGCTATTAACAACCAATGTCTATGAACAACATAAATTTTATATCTTAGTACCGTCCATCATATGAAAGCAAAATCAACTTCTTTTGATCCAAAGGAAACTTCCTAGCAAGTACAGATAGCTAAAGTTAGATAGTCAATTTTAAATATGAACTATGAATTTAATGTCCGATGCCAAACACCTTTTACGAAACAAAACACACATCCTGACTAGGTCAAATTGTAGTGGAAGCGTTTTATGTACAATACCTTGAGCATTAGTAAATGAAGAATTAAAGCAGATAAGATGGACAACCAAAAATATAATTATGCATTCAATAACCAATAGTAAGGTAACGATTAAGCAATTGACCTCTCCCCTTCCCAACACACCCCCACCCCTCCACCCCCGCACCCCAAAAAAAAAAAAAAAAAACACACACACACAGAAGTTAAACAAACAAGATTATATTTTCATGATAAGGTTTATAATCTAGCTCCTTTCAAACGAGATCTCGGTCTAGTTGGTAGACAAAAGAATGACTACAGTGAGAAGAGTCTCGAGTTTATGATCTGCAATATCACAGATCCGTTATCAAAAAAGAAAAGAAAATCGGGGTCGAAGAGAGAGAGAGAGAATGAAGAAGAATATCACAGTTTTTTGAATTAAAATTTTCTGGGAAGAAGGCTGCCTAGGAGCCAAGGGATACACCCGGTCGCCAAAAAATGCGTCTATTCGAAGGGAACATTCAGTATTTTCCTGTCGTATTTAGTTTTTGTAATTCAAAAAATTTCCCATGATTTTACTGTTAAATTTGCAATTGTTCTGGTCTTGGAATGAGTTTAGATCTGGCTCGTTTAAATAAAGATTCTGTCCAAAAATATAATTGGACTCATACCTGGTCGAACGTCGACAGCGTGTGTTAACATGGCCTCCCTCTTCAACACATCTGATTGTCCAAATGACCCAACTTTCCTCTTGTGAATCATATATTTGAACAAATATACTTTACAATATCCTACAACATAGGACCATTCACATTTCCACGTTTTTTCTCTTCCTTCCTTCTCCGAAACAGAAAACTACTCAAACAAAATTTTGTTAAAATTACACCAACAATTTTTTGTTCGGTTCTATTTAATGATGATGTTTAATTCAACTTTCCTTTTCTTTTTCTTTTCGCTAACGTAATTCTCTTTGGCCCAAGATATTTGTTCAACTAAATTGGAATTAATCAATAGCTTCGTTTTTTTATTATGATTGATCCATATATTTTGTTTTATGCTTCCATACGCAAACTAATTTAGTTCTTTGATCATTACTGGCAATAATTTGTACTTCTATATCACTAAATAATGTATCCTCATGGGGGTATATACATATGTATTTAATTTTTTTACAAAAAAAAAAAATTAGACAATTAAGTTGCTTAATTGTATGATTCAATAAACTTTTTTTCATCAAGTGTATGCATGTATACTTGTTCATAAATATGTATTATTCAAATGCATATATACTTGTTCTTAGATATTTTAAATTAACAAACTCTCAAGTAAACATCTCATCTTTACTAGTAAAATTTGATTGGAAAAGAGAGAGAAAATCCCAAGTACTAGCAAGCAGGAAATACACGATATTCCAAGCTTTCTAAGAATTTCTTGACTGAAACTTGTGTAGGTGAAAACAAGTCATGAATGCTGTAATACAAGTAAATTTGGATTTTACATTCATAAGGCTGCATGTTCAGGAACCATTAGCTCAAGCACCAAGATCTCTAGTTCTGGTTCTAGAAGGACATAGGTTCAATCACCAAGACACCAAATGAGTGCTCTGCTTAAATTAGGTCGCTCTTGTTATCAAAAATATTTTTAAATCTGCAGGTTGCAATCCAAGCCAGCTTCTCATATGGTATTTGTATTACTTATTTTGATATTATATCCATTGTTTCAAATCGCAAATATCGCCCGAGATCTCCTCCGAGATCTCGTTTTGGGCTCCTTCCGAAACGAAACAGCAAATACCACTCTAAATCTCCTTTTGAATATATCGCCCGAGATATTGCAATATCGAACGATATATCGACTGAGACGAAATACTAGAATATCATCTGAGATCTTAGTTTTTTTGGTTAAAATTTAAATTTGTGCCTGAACTAGAACTATAATTAAAAAACTCAAATTTAGCCATATCAATCTTTTTTTATTTTACAATTTGCATGTTAAATGATTATATTGTATGTTCGTATATGTTTTATAATGCTTATAATTTTCATATTCGTCTTTTTACATATGTTATTTATGAAATTATGTATTTTATGGTCTATTTATGCTGAATTTTTTAATGTTTTGGATTCTTTTAAAGTTTCCTGTCTACCGATATTCCCATTTTAAGCATATAACGATTTAGAGTATGAACGATCTTTCGTAAAATAAAGAATAATAAAGTTATTTTGCATTTTAAGTTTAAGTTACTATGTTTTTGATAGCATTCATAAAAATCATTTTGTTAAAATATCATTTTTAACATATCATGTACCCCGAGATTATTCCAATATGGACTTTCAGACACGAGATGGCAAATCCGAGACGAACTCCTGAGTCTATAAAATCCGAGATCTCCCCCGATACGAGACCGAGTCTATAAAATCCCCGAGACGAAACACGACCGATATCCGAGATTTAAAACCTTGATTATATCATATATATTATGTTCATAACTCACCATTATTTATTTGCATTGCATCGTCTAGATGTTTTTTAAAGCTAAGAGAGCTACACTGTAACATTAATTTGTTAGTAATTAGCATATACAAATTTAGTTGTCAACAAACCAATATTAAACATTGATATTGCTCTGAGGTTAACTTTTTGAACTGAGATGGACATCCAATACACATCTGTCTCGTCCGAAATTTCATTTGACACAAGATCATGTCTTTATCATCTTTGAGACGTGACATGCTTAAAATTAAATCACTGGTTTCGTCCTTGCATATTATGATTATATTATTATTTTTCTATATGATTTTATGAGTTAATCAGACATCCTAACCAAAAACTTTTCATATTTCTACAGTTTCAATGTTCTAAAATAATAATAATAAATAAATCTATTATATAATGTGAAAACTTAATCTATCTTGCATGACCATTCGCCTTCAATCCTCCCTAAAAAACCACACGATGACATCTATCCTAACACAAACTTTACGAAGTTAGATTCACGATCTACCTAAAAATGACTACAACGCCGTGTTTCATTTATTTCACCTAACCCTAACCTCAAATTAATTTTGAAACCCGTCATTCTCCTCCTAGTATTACTCGACGCTTTCTCCCATCTCTCTCCCCTCATCGTCGATAGGAAATAATCTATGTCATCTGGATAGCTAAACCCTTGCCCATTCGAAAATTTTGTACCCCTAATGGAAAACAAATTATCATTGCCTCCATCCCCGACTAAAATCGTTTCATTGTGGTTTATACCAACATTTTTTCTCACTCCTCATAACGTCATGATTGCGGATGATCTACGTCGATTCTACCGTCCATATGTCCCCCCTATGGATCACACATTTTCCTGTCTAACCGGCTTGAAAAAGAAATCTAGGCAAACAAATTGCGGAAGAGGCCCCAACGTTTATGGGTATAGATGGATTTTTGCTACTATATCTAGGCAAAGAATTTTTTTTATTGCATATCATGTGACAATTGAGATAATATTCTCCCTTTTGATCCGAGGCCATTCTTCTATTTTAAGTTTATTTGTAGCAACAAAATGTTGATTTTCACACTTTGTCTAAAGTTATATTACTTTGGTTTGTATTCAGTTGACTTATACTATTACATGTTGCTGCATATATATATAATTGTCTGTTGCTTCACAATCAAGGAAACATTACCTAACCATATGTAGAATAAGCTTTTTCATCTTCAAATAAATTCCGGTATTATAATTGGATTTCAATATTCCATGAAAATCAAATCCCTAGCTAGGAAAAAACACTGTATACACATTGCTTGTATCAATCATCAATGGAGGGTTTCGACAACATTGTACAGACTTATCATCTATAAATATCGTTTAAGGAATAAATCAACCGTTGATGTTGAGTTCATGCTTAACCAATGAAAAGATAGCGTGGTGTGAAGGAAAATTATGAATGGAGCAAAAGAAATTACAACGTATATAATTACTTAATTAGACTTATCATCTTCGCATCCCCACAACATACATTATCCTTACACATATATTTTAGAATCAGTGCACTGTTTAAACTTTTTTATGTCGATCATGTTTAGGAGAGCTGACCATTAAAAAATTAAAATTACCATAGTGTCGTACAACTACGATTCAACTAATTGTTACTTGCCGAGCTAATTTCTTATCGCTATAATAGTAGCTTCTCTTCTTTGCTCAAAGTAATGTCAAAAGACATCTTCTCTTAATAATAGTGCATCTGCATGCATCCGTGAAGAATTGAATTTGCACACAAATAACATACAATGTCTCTCTCTCTCTCTCTCTCTCTCTCTCTCTCTCACACACACACACACACACACACACACACATATATATATATATATATATATATATAATTTTACCATTTTTTGTTGCAAAATTTGGCAATATAATTCCTAAAAGCAAGCTAATATTCAAATCAATTGTTAAATTTGTGAGTAAAACATGATTTGGGTTTTGTTGATTGTTAATATCCCACGTTATTGAAAGTGCATTTCCATGATAACAATGGCTTCATTATCTAGCTTTGTACACTATTTGAACTGCAAACAATAAATAATGATTAGACCATGCTGGTGCAACAATATTTTCCCAAAAGCATGAAATGAATAAATTAACCTATAAGTTAATTCCTTATCTTCATTTCAATAACAAATGGTGAAAGAAGGATGTGTGGTTTGCTTTGTACAGGCCCAACTATAATATTGTGATGTGCTTATAAATTTTAGTGAATTTATGGTACTTTTTCGTTCATTAGATTCTTTGATGTTTCTTACTTTTCTCATCTTTCCTTTTTTCCTAAAGTAACATAATGTCATTTCATTTCTTAGTAATATTAGTTATGGACGTATATAAAAGTGGAAGAGAATTGATAGGTTCGAAAACATTTAAGACTAGAAATCAGAATCCTTTGGAACGGTGGCAAAGGAGACAGCAGTCTAGCAGAGTCAACCGAAAAGGAAAGTTTACAATGGATGACCGTTGATCAACGGCAATTTGGGTGAGTGTATCATCAATTTATTATTTTAATTATATTTCAATAACAAAATAAGCAAGCAATTTACATTTGTACTTTTATAATAACAAATATGTTATTACAGTCTCTGTTCATAGGAAAACAAAATTGTTCTTGGACTTTTATATATATATAATTAATGTTTGTGTTCTTTTTAACCATCATTCTATATCAATATTATTTTAAAATTGCATATGTAACTATAATTCACATGGTAGATAAATGTATATGTAAACTTGTATAACATTTTAAATTAACTATTTCCATTATAATAACGAGAATTGACTTCTAAGATATATTGTGAATATGAAATGCAAATGCACAAAGAATTAGCAATCATTCAAAGCATTTATGTGGCACTATCATTGTTTATATCTCATTTATGGATTAGGCAGTTTGTATGATCCAATTATTAATATAGTACTAGTACCACTGATTGAATTCAAATTACAACAATTTAGATATATCTTTTTGGGCCATAAATCATTTTTTCCCTAATCTATCTTGACATGATAATAAGTAATGAATATATATAATATTAGGATGTTAGGCAAGAATTCTTCTACTGGTAATAAATAAGAGTTGTATAACAATGAAAAGAAACAACTACTCCCTCTACATATATATGTTATATTTTTTTTATATGAAATAATTGTATTCTTAGTTATAGAAGTGGAAGAGAATAGAAAAGTTTGAAAACTTTTAAGATAGGAATCTAAATGCTTTGGAACAGTGACAAAGAAGATAGAGTAGTCTAGCAGATTCAACCGAAAAGGCAAGGTTACAATGGGTGATAGCAGATCAACAACAATTTTGGTGAGCTTCACCAATTTATTAATTACTTATTTTTAAGCAACAAAATAAGCAAGTAATGTACATTTGCGTTTTATAACAACAGTTATGTTATTATATTCTCTGTTCATATGAAAATAAATTATACGTGGACATTAATATAATTAACATTTGTGTTCTTTTAACCATCTTTCTATACCAATATTATTTTAAAATTGTTTATGTATATATAATGCACACGGTAGATAAACGTATGCAGTTTTGTATAACACTTTAAATAAAATATTTTCATTACAATATCGATTCACTTCTATGATATATTGTGAATATGAAATACAAATGTACAACGAATTTGCAAGCATAGCATTCAAAGCATTAATTTGGCATTACCATAGTTTACTTATGGTGATGGCAGTTTTGTTAATCCAACTATTAATATAGTATTGCGGATTAAATTTAGATTATAACAAAATAGACCATAAATCATTTTTTTCCCTAATCTATCTTCGAGTGGTAATTAGTAATGAATACATATAATATTTGGATGTTATGAATTCTTTTATTGGTAATAAACAAAAGTTGTATAACAATGAGAGAACCAACAACTCTCTATTTCTCTCTCTCTACACACACACACACACACACACACACACACACACATATATATATATATATGAGTATTTTATATATAAATTTTAGGTGGTATATAACATACTACATGACAAGTGAACTCAATTCTGCAAGACAGGAATCGAACACATGACCTCTTGCACCATGTTCAAATGTTGGACAAGGTGTTTGTCACATATGTTATATTTTTTATATATGTACTAATTATATTTTCAGTTATACCACATCACAATTTATGAATTTTTTTCCTTCATAAAGTATCTTAATATCCTTTTAGAAGAAATTAAATTATACATTTTAGAAGAAATTAAACTATACATTTCAAATAATTGTATATGTAATAGTCTCCACTTTCATCTCCATGTTCTCAATCTCCATTAAAATATCAACACTATGTTGTATGATATTCATATTTTCCCTTATATTAAATATTACACTAATGTTCTTAGAGTGCTTTTAGATCTTATAGCCGGGTCGAGATTCAAACAATGCTATGTAATTGTTTACTTTTTTAAGGTTTAATTCTTTTGTATTTGTTCAAACAAATTAGTATTGATATTCCTAGGTATGCAGATAGAAAATGATATAAATGGATTTTCAATTTTAGATTAATTATCATATTGTTTATGTTTATGTATTTTGTTTCAAAATAATATAGATGTATTTTAAGTTTGGATAGAAGTAGAAGAGGTTTTGGAAAATAAAGTGGGAAGGTAATATTGTAAAAAATGAGTGACAATTTTATATAAGATATCAACAGAAAGTTCAATATCTCCACTATAAATTTTTGACTTTACCAAAATTCTCCCAACATATTCTTCGATGAAACACTATAGCAGAGTGTTACTTATCACGTGCCAACATATCCTCACTAAAAATTATTTAATACAAGAGGTATGCTTAGGGAGAATTTGCATATGTTGTTCCTTCAACTAAACACAACATCAAATGTACCATGGTAGGTGTGAAATATCTTTAGTTATTGACTCATGTTGGCAATGAATGATAGCGATTGACTGTACTACGAACAACTACGATTCAATAACTCATCCAATAGTTATACATTTTAACGTTTACTAATCGTAACATGTTGAATTTATCTAAAATATATTCTTTGTATTGATTGCGCCTGGTGATTGATTTTAAGTCATATATGCATTAATGCACTTGGCGATTGCACTTGGAGACATGCTTGAGTTTAGTCTACATAATAAATTCATCATAAATAATCTATATCACTGAAATTTAATAGTATGTATTTTCCATGAAAAGGAACTAACGAGAAAAACTATTCAAGGAGTAAGAACTGATCTATTAGTAATATTTTGTTTAAAGCAGATATAGATTAATAATTTGCCAAATCTATTTGCCAACGATAGTTAATTGTGACATCAAGAGCGTTTATTTGATTATACAAAGATGCTTCATCCAATTACATACAAATATACTTTGGTTTATTACATAGTTTCTTCTACCATTATAATTTTTTTTCTCATCAAATTGTCAGCAACATCAGTTTTTTTATTATTCAAAATAGAAAAACTAATATGAAATATTACTTTCTCTACAAATTATTCTTACATCTCTCTTGTTAGGTGTGACTCGCTTTGGAATGGAGTGAGTGCGTGTATTAATGAAGCATAGTGCCACATCGTAGGATATTTAAAAAGATCATGGTGTATATGTGTTGGTGGCACGTAACATTGAGGATTTCTTTTGTTACAATATGTGTTTGCCAATAGCAGATTATATACTAGATGGGAGGCGTCGACGCGATGTGGGATGTTCAATCGAGACGTCGGCATAGGAGACTTCAATTGTTGACTCCTATAAACAGGTGAAGCGCATATGACTTGCAAGTACGCAAGGGAATGCCAAAACTCAACGTGGTATCAAAGCTCTATGATTCGATATGTGCAGCACGACCGAAGCGTGGCTCCAAAAGGGCTTGAGCACGAAATATTCATCAAAGTGGAGATCGGTTGTAAGCAGCCCACTATCACTGCTAAGGGAACTCAAGGTAGCAGTCTGATCCAACTGCGAAAAGAACTCGTTGTAACTCCAAGGTGACTTGAGTAATGCTCGCCAATGAGATTGTTAGTTGTGTCTCGCATTGAAATGAAGTGGGTGTGTGGATTGAAATTGAATGGAACATAATTCCATATTGCATAATATTTGAAGAGATCATGGTGTATATATGGTACTGGTGGCACGTAATATTGGGGATTGTTTTTGTTACAATATATGATTGTCAATACCAGAAGAGGGATGTTCAAGCGAGACACCGACATAGAGGACTTTGACTTTTGACTCTGATAGACATAGTGAAACACGTACGACTTGCGAGTACGTAAGGGAACGCCGAAAATCAACCCCTCTCCCTGTGAACATTTGACAGTTATGTCCTTGACATGACAGCTAGCATTCTTTCATAAATCTATATGCGATGTGCTTTCACAAACTGAAACAATGGTTAAATTTTTTACAGAGCTGCCATATTGAAGACAATGTAACCATTGTTGGGTTCAACGAATGAAGAAAATGGAATATTTCCATACAAGTTGGATATGGACTTTGTCAAAACAACGAAAGACGATTGTTTTACAAATTTTGGCATTTTTTTGACGTATGTTAACAATGAGGAGAAACAAGAAATGCTCGAAGGTGAAGTAATATTGGACTAATTCTTAAGTGATATTTCTAGGGAAGCAAATAAAAAATCGGGACAAGTTTATTTTTGAAATAAATAGGCTCAGTCCTCTTAACCTGATGGGACAGAGTTACAAAAATTGGAGTGGCAAACATTATAAATGTTTATAAATTTTTTTTATCATAACGAAAATGCACGGCAATCTTTTCATGTTCAGTTTATACTGAACAATTCTTAACATGTATCTTTAGATATATAACACGAGTTCCGATCAAGGAATATTTTGGCATTTCAATTTGGTTGTGTTAATGCATACAGAAACATATAACAAAGTCAAGCAAGAAACATTCCTTTTATTTTGGTGGTAGGGTGCCAGCTTAGCGTTCATGGGGATCATGTAATAATTTTCATTTTAATAAATATACTGTCATTGTTTTAACTTTGTTACTTGCTCCAAAAAAAAATATAACTAATAGTTTAACTGATGTAAGCCAACATCAACTGACTATCAACTATTTCCTTAGCAAAAATATTCTACAACTTAAGACATCTCTCTTCTAATGGACAAAGATCCATGTTTAGCACAACAATTAAGCAAAAAGTTGATTGTAATCCATGTATATAGAACGGATCCGCACTAGTAAAATTTGACTACATAACAAGTTAGGTCTTTTGGATCTTTCAAATAGGGTTTTTGCACTTTGAATACTTCTGACACTTTAAATTAGAATTTTGGTATTTATAATTAGAAATTAAATCAAACGCGCTTTAGAAAGATCATAAAGCAGAAGATGGAAGGGAGATACCATTACTAACAGAGTGGTAATCCAAAGGAGAGCAAGAAGCGGACCAATTAAGGACTGGAAGGTGTTTGGAATGCTGTTTAATTGATTGGTGAGATACTAGATTGGGCAAAAAATATGACGACCAGTTTGCTCATGTATTCTTTGTCAAGATAGCCAACTATAGAAGTACCATTTTCCTGTCCATTTCATAACTTCTACAAAACTACCCCAATCAATATACCTCATTATCTGTTATGTTTTTTCCTTTTAACGATTCCTTATCGTGTTTGCAGGTGAGTTATTACATATCCTAACCAGATGACTTGAACTGTGGAACTATGTCTGAATCTTGGTGTCACAAATACAGATATCAACCGCTGTTGCCACAAATGACGAATTCGCATTAGAGGCTAAATAGGCCATTGCTTATAACTCGATACCTTAAAGATACAAATATATAAAGGATCAAACACATTAGTTCAAACAAACATCAGTGCATTACACATTTTAAGAGAATGGGTATATGCAAACTATTAGCTCAAAATAGCTCAGAAAAGGGTAAAATAGAAATTTACTGGGGAAAAAAAGCAGAACCAAAACTAACCATCCTGCGTCATTAGCGGATAATCCGAAGCACTAAGATTAATGAACCAATCCCACTTTGCACTCTCTTTCAACAAAATCGCAATAGCATGAAGCGTACATGCAACCATTGTAGGCCCTTTGTAAGTCACCAAATTCGCCTTTGCAATCACTCTCACATTCTCCACTTCACTAAACAATGCATCAGTTTTAACATACATTGCCAAATCGATTCTCTCTCTGGGCGGCGCTTCCAAATCTAAATGCAAAATGTACTGATTTCTCGGATGATATATAGCTTGTAGCACCCTTCTCATTCTCAGACTATCCCCCTTTGTTCCTGTTATCAAATAAGCTAATCGTGGTGGCTCTAATTCCAAATTATTTTCTAACTTGCTAACATTTGTATACAGAGAATAGTCATCCAAACTAGTAAATGAAAGGATATCTATAGATAGTGATTCTCCATTAAGGCGGGAAGAAAAAAGACCAAAACTTGTAGCCAAGAATAATGTTAACGAGACCATTAAACTTGCTAAGAATGGAAGAATCCAGCTTCTATCACTGAATGGTTTTCCTGAGTAATTTCCTCCATTTTTTCTCATTTTACGGCAGTAATGAAATCGGTATCTACTATCACTGAATCTCTGAACGACGGGGCAAAAGATCTCAACTACAGAATAGACTGGTATTCCTCTTTTCTTAACATTTAGAGCCTGACGAAACAAGTTCTCTTAGCTCGGATGCCAAAACTTCGACTTTGGTTTGTAAAAATACTTGTAGAATTAGTTGATATGATTGTTTCCTAATGAGTCAAAATCAACGGTTGTTCACGCTTCTTCGTCGCAAAACAAGCATGCAAGAGCATAAAGACCTAAGCTTGAAAATGGAATCAGCAAAATAACAAATTGCATGTGAATGGTTAAGGAACTAGAGCCATTTAACTTACAGCGAGATCGACGTCCAGTGGAAATTTAGCTGAAATTAGACCAAATACTTTGCGACAATTTAGGATTTGGGAAATATGCAGAGTTAATTGGTGTTTCGCTCAACTCTTTTGGGTTTTTACTAGTACATCGATAAGTCGACATTTTCGAGCAATGTGGGTTTTTATTCGTTTATTTACCAGGACAAATAATGTCGTGCGTTGCTGATGGTTCTACGATACTCGATTATACAATTAAATTGCTTCGGACTTTGATGCTGTTGCTCTGGGTGTTGGTATTACATCCATGTCACTTCGTATGTACGGTAACATATTTTGATGTATGGTTTCAGTCCTTAATTTTCATGAAATTAAATATTAAGACTTGGGTCAGATTCTTTTCAACTCCACCCCAACAGTTCATTGACTAGGTCAGAACTGCTTCAGCATCCAGCGTAGCCGGCTTATTAAAACCCGGCTAAGTGAGGAGGTTTTTCCTCTCCCCATTAGCTAGTTTTTAATAAGCTCCTTGGACGACTTATTAAAAGCCGGCTAAGGCTCGAGCAACCCCCATCTCGTTGGGGGTTGATCGGGTCAATTTGCATCGAATTGACCACGAGCAATCTCCTGGTTGGGAGTGCTCTAAAGGTTGAAGCAGGGTGGAACGTCCGTGGCCTGACGTCAATAAAATGAACCATTTGATCACCTCCGCTTTTTTCCTTTTCAAAACAAAAAGTAATTTTTTTATCAAAATATCTAAAAACTAAGCCTCATTTAATGAGCTTTCATATTCAGGTATTCATTAAATTGATGTTAATCATGGATGTTTATTAAATGAGCGTCTTCTTCTAATTCAACTTTCTGAATCATCAGTTGAACATTCAACTGAGTGTTCAGCTGTAATTCATCGATAGGGTAAAGTAAATCGTAATATTAAAAGTTGAAATATTTTGAATGTAACTCTTTTGAACGAAAATGCCCTTAGAAAATGAAATATGTAAAGTAGAAAGATGTATTTTTATTAATTGTTGCTTTTCAAGCGCAAATTTTTTGTTCGATTGTAAAATTTCGGAAATACACTTGTATATCTTATCACTTGAAAATATAATCCAGTAAATTCAAACTGCATTGATTGCTACATTGACTTCAAAGCGCAGACTTTCGGTCTAACCGCGATGTTTCAAAAATGCCTTACGTATCTCTTGCTATATATATCATTAAAAAAATGATTTAACAACCAAAATGTTATAAAACGAACACAGAGCAGAAGAAATAAGGGGGAGAGAAAATTTCTATTCATTCAGATGTATTTTTATTTTTATTACATTGGCTCTTATATATATAGGCTTTGAAGCTGATGTTTAACTTTTTTCTATGATGTGGGACTAAACAGAGAACTTATAAAATCATATTCACAATATATATATATATATATATATATATATATATATTTATATATTACAACACTCCCCCTTGAATATGCGTCTTCAAAAACTTGAATTCTCTACTAACTTGAAGTTGTTCCTTTTAAAACATATATGATGATTGCTCCCCCTTATTATTATCTTGCTTGCATATATCCGTTCAGTCGATACAACTATTATCTGTTGCCTTCAAAACTCTATCAGGAAAACCCAATGGGAATAATCTTGAACGAGAAAAAGAGTACAACGTCTGACATTATGAATATCATATTAAAATGATATTCCTTAAAAGAGTTTGATTCTTCAGGATCAAAACAATGCCTCATTAAAAACTTTTTTATGAAAAACCCTATGTGAAAAATCATAAACAAGGAAAAGAGTGCAAATTCATTTCATCTTTAGGTAACATGTTTTACAATGTTATAGTAAGGATTGATACTTCAAGATCAAGATAATGCCTCATTAAAAACCTTACTAACAAAAACTCAGTGGGAAAAATATTAGTGAAGGAAAAGAGTACATTATAGCATATTTTTATATGTCCCCCTTATTTATTATTCAATTAGTCTATTGATGTAGTCGACGCATGCCAATTTTGTACATCATCTTCTGGAATGTTGATTTGTAAATTGCCTTTGAGAACGGATCTTCCCTCTTTTCTTGAAACTGAATTCATTTCTCCTCTTTCTTGTTATCATTTCATGCATGTGTGAAGAGAAATTTAGAAGAAATATGCTCCATCCTTGACATAATTCTCTTGAATCTGAGCCATGCAAACTGCCTTGTCTTTTTCATAAATAATAGTTTACTGCATCAAAATATGTTTGATACTTCTGGATAATACAAAGTATGATAAATTTCATAAAGCATTCATTGGTATAAATATTTAATTTATACAACCCTTTGCATAACCCGTCCAGAGAAAATAAAAGTTATTACAAAATAAAATCTTCGAAAGCGACATATGACGATGCCCCTTCGGTTGACCATAGTCTAAATAGTGGCAGTTCTAAACTTGTCGATGCATACATCCAAAAGACAAAACAAAACATAACGGAATACCTAAATAGCTATAGCCTCCGACTCGCCTTCGGAAACTTATTCGAAGAAGATAACTAAAAGACCTTAACCCTCAGCCAATGCAGTTGAGTACCCGAAAGTTTAATGGAAAAAACAAAAACTATGGGTCAATCAAAAAGACTAATGTGAATAATAACCTTGCTATCCGATATTGTTGGTATTTAACGAGGCCACGATGCATAGTGGAACAAGTATCCCACTCACTAGAATCATGCTATGAAACATGACTAACCATGTGCCCTTGCGCTTCAATGGTTAGTACAAATATCACAATAACATACAACAACAATACAATATATCATCCAACACATAACAAATTCCTATCCTTCGTTACATCGGCAAACTGTCTTAACGATTTCTACATATTACTTATCATTTCTTTATTCCTCGGCTTATGTATTGTGCTTTCGCAAAGGACACATTGTTAGGTATCGGAGTCAAAAAATCATCATATCTTTGATCCTCATACTGTGCTTCATGGGGTCATCTCCCATTTACACTAGAGCCAACTTCCCCTTTTGGTTCTCATGTTGTGCTTCGCTGATTATCCCACTGGCTAATATGAAACTGAAAGCTCCTTCCTAAATCCTCTGTGTTGCGCTAGGTAACGGACTAGATACCATTATATTCGATTTTATTCAATTGGTGTCCAAATTTTCCCCCCATCGGACCCTCCCAATGTTTCACAAAAAAATGCGATGTCTAAGAAATAACCAATTGCCAAGCAACATAAATGTTTGGGATTGCGGAATGGATCGTTAAGGCAAAACTAACACTAGAGGGGGGGTGTGAATAGTGTTTTTGAGAATTAAAAAAAAAAGATCTAAACTTATATGATCTACTATATGAATCAAACACCACAGAAATAATCACAGACATAATCAAACACAAAGATAAACAAAAATAAAATGCAGAAACGGAAAGAACACGCTGGATTTTATACTGGTTCGGAATTGCTCCAACGTCCGGTCCCACACAACCCTGGATTGTGCAGAGTTTTATTACTATATCAATGTCCAAGTACAACCTCCTTGATTTCACGACTACAAGGGTAACATCGATTCCTCACACTTGATCAAGTGTACTCTCTTTGATTTCATGGATACAAGGGTAACACCGCTCCCGTTCCTTGATTTCACGACTATAACGAAAACACCGATTATCAAACACTTCCCAAATGATTACAATAGCCCTATAACTCTTCAATAGCACTTCAATTCAGAGAGTAATGAGTAGAGAGTGAGAAGAGAGGAAGTTTTATATAAATATAATCGAATTCGGTAGAGTATAGGTGTAGAAATTATACAAACAAGAAAATATAATGGTGTAAAGAAAGGAGATGAAGATGGAGAAGAAGAATGATGACAAAATCGAAATCAACCCCTATTTTTAAGATTTGAAGGGTTGCAACGCTTCTGAAACGTTACAAATAGTGAAAAGACACTTCCTTTCAAAATCAAAAAAGTGACTGTTATATGTCAACATAGCCATCTTTGTATGTCGACATATAATGGTTCAAAATTGATTTTAAAGCATTTTTCAGGTGTTTTGACATATATATATATATATATATATATAATTCTGGAAATTCTTTGAATTAAAACATAGTATTGTAAATGGATATTATAAAGTAGAAAATCATACCAAAACATAAATATAAAATATATAAACATATTTATAAAATTATAGAGTTAAAACTATATAAATATAAAGTATATAATATAAATAAAACTTTATAAACTATAAAACTTGAGTTTAAAATCAAAAGTAATGTAAAGAAAGTAAAGTAGAGAGGATAGAGATTGAAGATAGAATTTGAAAATAGAATTTGAAATCAGAAATTGAGAAACAAATTTTGAACTTGAATTTGAACCTGGAGTGTTATTTAGAGTCTTACATAAACTAGACTCTATTACTATATTTATCTTGAACTCTTGAAATCTTGATTACTCATGAGTCTTGAATCATTTTTGAAATCTGAATCTCTAGAATCTTTAAATTGTACAGTCTTCAGTAATAATTCCTGTATATAAATCCTGCACATGTGTGTATATATATTCTAGATAAAAGTGTTAATATATATTTTATAATCAATTAATATTGAAATAAGGTTGTTGTCATCAAAACTCCATTCTCCAACAATCTCCCCCTTTTTGATGATGACAATCTTAGTTTATAAAATATCATACCCGTACATACATGTTGATAACGATCCTTCTAATACTCCCATATCTATATGAATCCTATAAATTAATTCTATATTTCATAATTTCTCCCCCTTTGGCATTATCAAAAAGAAATTTTAAAACTACTCCCCCTAAATCCTATAACTATTCGAATTATATTATATTAAGTGTATAATTTGTGATTATATATTTATATATATCACTTCCCCTAAATTCTTGCCTATATACAAAGTAATAGAAAATTTATGTTATACAAAACAAGCAATATATTTAACCATGGTTTTTATAAACGATATTACATGTACATATTATACATTGAATTAACGAAAAGGAACGAAAATGTACAATAAGAAACGAATCAAAAACCTAAATTCTAATTGTCCTTAACTATAGGAGACTTATAAGTAGGACAATTTGGGTAATGGAGGCAAAAATCTCCATTTTATTCAATCATATTTCCCTTACGATCGTATAGAACTTCACCCGCGCAAACGACTTGATCTTCCTCGTTTGAGACTTCTTGTTGTTCCTCCTTGGGTTCCTCTTCCTCCATTATCTCTTCTTCCTCTTCTTCTAATTCCTCCTCTTCTTTCATAGGTCCATTATCATCTTCGATGATAATCCGACTAGCCTGATTATCCATTATAAACTTACGAAGACTCCTTATCACTTTTTCTTGCCTATTTTGCTCTTGGCTCATCCTAATTTGAAGTATCTGTATTTCAGCGAGCATTTGCAAAGTGTATTCCATCTTTTCTTAAATTTTGATGACACGTGATAGTGTTGAACGTTTAAAAGGACGTTCGGATGGTCCAGCGGATGATTCAGGATTGATTTAAGTGTTAAAATTTGTGGAGGCCATTGTTTATTTTAGTTTAGAGTTTTTATAGAATTGAGAAATGAGAATAAAGAAGAAAATTCGAAGTGGAGAGTTTAAATGATTATTGTAACTAACTTTTGTGGGAATTAATTTTAAAAATCTGGTAGTCATATGTCAACATACCTGTCTTTTTTATTTTATTTTTCTGATTTTTAATGTTATTTATATATATATATAATATATTTAATTATTCTAACTCACTTAATGAACATATGCCTAATTCTCTTCTAAATTTAGTAAATATTGCTTTATTTAATGGTTTTGTTAATGTATCTGCTATTTGTTTATCTGTTTCTATAAATTCAAGTGAAATTTTCTCTTTACTTACGTTATCTCTTAGAAAATGATGTCGTATATCGATATGTTTAGTTCTTGAATGATGAGTTGGATTTTTAGAAATATTTATAGCACTCATATTATCATAGTATATTGGTGATTTATTTATATTTAATCCAAAATCATTTAGATTTTGTTGCATATATATTACTTTTGAACAAGCCAAAGCAGCAGAGATATATTCTGCTTCAGTTGTTGACAAAGATACAGTATTTTGCTTTTTATTAAACCACGAGATTAGTGAATGTCCTAAGAAGTGATATGTTCCACTAGTACTTTTACGATCAGATTTACATCTCGCATAATCAGCATCATAATAAGAAACTAAGTCGAATGAATCATCCTTAGGATAAAATAATCCGAAGTCTGATGTATGTTTTACATACCTTAGGATACGTTTTACGGCTTTTAAATGTGTTTCCTTATGTTGCGATTGATATCTTACACAAAGACATACACTATGCATTATATTTGGTCTACTAGCGGTTATATATAGTAACGATCCTTATCATTCCTCTATATAGTTTTTGATCAACGTCTTTAGATGTATCATCTTTACTTAATGCTATATTAGTCGTCATTGGTGTTGGTCTCCCATTAGTTGTTGTTAGAATATATTTATTAATTAGATCTCCTGCGTATTTTTTTTGATTAATAAATATTCCATTCTTTAATTGATGAATTTGTAAACCTGAAAAGAGCGTTAGTTCTCCCATATGACTCATCTAGAATTCTTGGGTCATAATATCTGAAAATTCTTTATTTATTTTATCGTTTGCTGATCCGAAAATTATATCATCAACATATATTTGTACTCATTGTGTATCTTTACTATTTTTCTTAATAAACAAGGTATCATCTAATTTTCCTATTTCAAAGTTGGATTGTAAAAAATAATTTCTTAATCTATCATACCAATCCCTAGGAGCCTGTTTTAATCCATATAACGCTTTCTTTAACTTATATACGTGATTTGGTAAATTTTCGTCTTCAAATAGAAGTGGTTGCTCTACATATACGTCTTCTTTAACAAATCCATTTAGAAAAGCACTTTAGACATCTATTTGATATAATTTTAAATTATTATGGTTTGCAAAGGCTAGTAAAATCCTAATGGCTTCTAATCTTGCTACGGGGGCAAAAGTTTCACCGTAATCTATTCCTTCTTCTTGAGTATAACCTTGTGCTACTAGTCGTGCCTTATTTTTTACGACCTCATCATGTTCATTCATTTTATTTTTATAAACCCATTTGGTTCCTATTATTGTCTTATGCTCACCGTGAATTTTTGTCATCTTCAGATCTGTGTAGGGTTTTTATTAAATCCTGCCCCGAGCTCCTTTATATGTATTTTATTAAGTCCATAATCAGTCATATGTTCAACCTGTAATGCAGTCCTCGCCATACAAGCGTATCGCTCGTATGGTAATACAAACCTCGTCATATAAGCGCCAAATTCTTATATGGAATATGATATGCTATGATGTCTTCATGTAGTATGCCATGCGGTGTAGTTCATAATTTATTTGTTGCTATCCTATGGCATATGTTTATAATCTTAACAGAACAACCATCACAACACATCCAAAAACACTCACAGTAGTTTATATAATAAATAAAATTTCTCAACCAACTCATTAAGGTGCACCTGTTTGTCGGGCACGAAATATATTTCTCTACTCAACAGTAAATCCATAACTTGTTTAGCATGTGTATATATATGTGCATATCTATCAAATATATAAATCCAATTCGAACTAAATTTTCTATTCAGCTCTATAATATATTTGGTGTGGTTTTATTTATCATTCATTCTCATATTGGTTAAATTAATTATCACACAACACAACCAGCAATCAATTAATTGGTTAACTTTTCAAATATATAACTTTTATATAGTCTCAAAAATCCAATTTCAAGGACAAATCACAAACATAAACCTTAACTAAGTTTTGGTTCTCACAGCAGTCAATTGGAAATATATAGATATCCCACTTTCGAAACTTGAACATAAATGCTGATGATGGGGCCCCATCGTCAGAATCATCCCGGGCAACTAGAGTGTGATTCTATATCTACCTAGTATATTTGAGACTTTGAATACACGTGGATCAGACGTATATTAAAAATCTCCTTATACCTGATAGTCCAAATTCAATATAACTAAATCATTTAAATACGTATAATAAGATACAACTTTCAAAACTAAATTCGTTTTTATAAATAATGTTACTAATCCTATCTTTGATGAATTATTTCGTTCGGTTCTAATGTGCCTTGTTCTCGAGCTTTATAAACCAAAGCTCTGATACCAACTGTAGCGACCCGAACTTCCCGGTCGGCGTAAACCGAACAGGAAGGCGGACTGCTTTGAGAACACGACGTATCAGGACATAAACACTAGAACATTCCATTGCTATTACAACAGTTTACATCAGATTAAAAGAATATATCAAAGTATGAATAAATATTACACAGCGGAAATACAACGCCAAAGATTAAAATTACATTTTTAAATACAGAAACATAATGTGCAGCGGAAAATATCAACAACCACAACTGAAAGAAATACACAGATACAAAGTATTCCAAATATACCTCCAGCTATAATCCAGGATCCTATGAAAAGAAATATCAGCGAAAACCAAAACTACAAGCTGCCCGTATGGTAAATATGGGCACCTAGAGTTTAGGTGAAAATAATAAACTCCGAGTTAGTCATGGAACTAGTGTGAGAACTAAAACAGTTATTAACTTTATTTTTATGTTGGGTAAATTAAGAGACCACGCCGTGTAACACGAAACGGGTTTCCTCCCAAGAATACCGTAAAACAAATAGCGCAACTCTAAATAAAGAAAATGAAGCTATTATAAGACTCAGGTCCCATCACACAATGCAACACAAGCCGGAGGATAGAGTTTTACCTTATAATAGCCAAAAATGCTTGGTATGCGAAATTTATCTTTTAATATTAATATAAGTGAAGAAATCAACTTGAAATATAAATGTATAAATCATAGATGACATAGATACCATATATTATGCCTCCATACATAGGTTTACATCTAAAACCGAAAAATGTCGTATTGGATGTTTGGATTTCCATACTGATGGCTGCAGATTCGAAAGATCTATCGCGTTGTGCAATACTCCACGGCTTATGTCCAAGGCTTTTGGAAAACACCATAATGTATATCCGCCTATATCCAGGAAACAAGTATCACCACGGCTTACGTCCCAGCTAGAGAAAACACCGCTTACTCTATCCTTATGGGAATTGGGGGTGTGCCCTATCCCTACCAGGTGTGGAGCGACCACACCCCATCTCGATCGATCGAATCCATGACAACCCTAAGGGTGTCTATCCTCATCTCAAAAGCATACTGATTCAACCATCAGTTCACCATCATACCGGTGTATGAGGCTCATGAATTAACGCTACACAAAGTTGCACTACATAAAGATGTGCTTCGATCATCATCCACCAAGCTATGCTTTTCAACAAAAGCTTGGATCACTGCAACTCAGAATGCCATATTATCAATCTATGCCATACCATTGATTTCTACCAATATATAACCACTAAGCTTGTACGTCTCGGAGAAGGGTGTTAAGAAAGAGAATAAATTCTCCACCCCCAAAAAGATATATATATATATTTGAAAATTGGTATAAACTTTATTAAATCAGCCCAAAAGACAAAACGTTCATATATACAAGCTAGCACAACTTAGCCCATCAATCCAAGTCAGCCCATCTAGCTAAGCCGCAACATTTAATTACATAAACTAAACAACTTCGGCTTCAACTAAAACATTCCCAATTTGAGCAAAACTTCCATAACCATAGCCTATCATGGCGGCTGAAATTGGTTCTCAATATCTGGGATTCCAACGTCTCTCACCCTTCGATCCTCGTGTATCTCACCATTTCACTGTGTTCCATGGATTGTATAAGTCTCCTCCTCAATTTCGTCATCTTCGTGATGTTAACATCGATTAGTATGTGACGGCAAATTTCATCTGATGTTTTGCTTTTGTTGTTATGGACTCTTCTATTTCGCTCCTTCCAAATCCACCAAATAGCAATAGTGAAGGTGATTCTGTTTACTTCGGTCACCATGTCTTTACGCTTCCAACCGCTGAGCAGGTGAGTGATTAAGTTTTCAAGTTTATCTATATTGACATGCATGGTGTTTTGAATAATGAATCTGGTGTATGGACATAAGAAAAATAAGTGGTTATGTGTCTCCTCTGCAATATTGCACAAAACACAATTTGGCTCCACCATAATGCCCCATTTATACGGTCTATCTTTAGTGGGTAATCTTTGTAAAATTGCTTTGTAAGCTACGCATGCCATCTTAGGGACATTGACTGTATTCCACACAATTTTGTGTCATTCAGTAATTATATGCGCATGCCTGATATTGTCGTAGGCTTTGCTGAGAATGAAACTATCATTCTGGTTCCATGTCCAAATATCATTGTCTCGGGAGTTCAGTATAGGGGTTTGTAAGATTTCATTTCTAATATCATTAGTGATAGGCAATTGAGAACATTTCCAATTCTCATTGCGTATAATGTCATTCACAGTCTTATTCGGACAACCTTAAGCTGAACAAGTAACCCATCCCATTCTTTCGACAATAGACTTTCCCTGAAACCAAAGATCCCTCCACAAATCCGTATCATATCCATTAGCAATATCTTTCATACAATTTAACACCAATGAGTCACGGGCTTTAAGAATTGCTTTCCAGGTGGCCGAGGCGTTGTTTTCCATTCCCATAGTCCAAAAATTGTCCCGAATATATCTATTCCTCATCCATCTAGCCCAAAAACCATGCGAAGTTATAATTTTCCAACCCATCTTAGCTGCAAAAGTATCTCTCATTACTCTAAGATTGCGTAAGCCAACACCTCCTTCTTTTTTAGGCCTGCACAAGTCTGAGTATTTAATTTTATGGAGACCCCCTCTCCATATAAAATCCGCACAAACACTTTCAATTTTATTAATAGTTGCATCAAGCAGTTGAAAAGTTTGTAACCAAAAGTATATCTTCGCTTGAATAACCGTATGCACCAATTCAATTCGTCCAGCAAAGGAAAGTAATCTAGAACTCCATCCTTGCAAACTGTCTCTTATACTAGTTAAGAGAGTAGCACATTCACTATCTGTAATTTTGTTAGAGGATAGAGGTACCCCCAAGTACTTAACTGGTAAGTCGCCTTCAGAAACATTTAGAATCCTCAAAATCTCTTCTCTTCTAGAACAAAAGGAATTGAAATAACATTTTGTCTTTTGTTCATTAACTCTCAAACCAACATATCTATCAAGGTTCATAAAAATGTCCTTCACTTCTTTTGCTGCATCACAGTTAGATTTTATACAAATAATAAGATCATCAACATATAACAAGTGACTGATTTTAGGGGGAAAATTGTGGATGGTCTGAATTTTCTTGTAATGAGTGGCAATTTCCATCTGAAGGGAGAAAAATTCCATCGCAACTGCAAATAGATATGGGGATAAGGGGTCCCCTTGTCTGATACCCCGATTACTTGAAATAAAACCCTTCGGAACTCCATTAATCAAAATGGAGAAGGTAGGCGTGGTAATACATTCTCTAATTAGCTCCACAAATTTATCCGGGAAACCCATAAATTTAAGCATATGAATAACGAAATTTCTACTATTCTTATCATACGCTTTCTGAAGGTCAACTTTCAAGCAAAATTTGTCTACACCTTTCTTACTAAAGTTTCTAATCAATTCGTGTGCCAGCAGAGAATTTTCAGAAATGTTCCGCCCTTTAATGAATGCACTTTGACATTCGGCAATCAAGTCAGGGAGCACTTTTTTCATTCTGTTGCATATTACTTTACTCAAAATTTTATAAATGACATTGCAACATGCTATCGGTCTGTAATCCGCAATGCAAGAAGGTTTGACCTTTTTAGGAATGAGATATATGAATGTATGATTGATTTCTTTGAGTAATTTACCAGATCTGAAGGCTTCTTGAATTGCTAACACAACATATTTTTCTAGGTCCCCCAAATGATTCAAGTAAAAAGCAGATCCCAAACCATCAGGACCGGGAGCAGAATCCCGATGGATGGACTTCAAGGCAGTAGTGACCTCCTCACTATCAATGTCAGCCAACTGCATGCGCCTCCCGTAAGCATTGACCAACCTCCGGGGAATGATGCTGGGTAAGTTTGCATTTGTTTCTCCATTGTACAGTTCATTAAAGTAAGTTATTGCTTCATGTTCAATCACATCAGAATTTGTGACTGGATTTCCATCCTGTGCAATAATTTGAAAATTGTAATTAGTGTTACGACGTACAGACATTTAGAATAAAAAAACTTAGAACAAGTATCTCCATCCGTAAGCCATTTTTCTTTGGCCTTTTGTTTTAACTCCACCGTCTTGATTTGAAGAGCAAACTTGAGCTTTTGTTGTTTTTCAGCATACACTTTCCACGCTCTATCTGAATTATCACCATCTTCAATAGCTTTAATAGCATCAGCACATTGAGTTTCCAGTTTTTCAGTAAAATCATTATTCTTTGGACGTAATTTGTTCCATTCTTTGAGTTTTGCCTTAGTTCTTTTGAGAAATTGAACCAAATTGTACATGAAACAGTCTCGAATGATCACTAATTCAGACAAGCAAATGTTATTGTGATAACCTTCCAGATGTTGCCGATGATTAACATATTTGAAAGGTTTTCCTTTCTCTTGACCTTGTCTAATAATTAGAGAAATGTGTATAGGACAGTAATCACTAGTCGATGGTGGAAGGACATTGACTTTCATATCATCGAACATGGACATACGTCTAGCATTAACAAGAACACGATCAAGTTTGCTTAAGATTTTCCTGTTTTGACCCCCTGACCATGTGAATTGCAGGCCATTACTAACTGGTTCAATCAGTCCAGTTGCAAGAACCACTTTGTTGAATTCAGCTAACTGGGAAGTACGTATAATATTTCCACCTTGTTTATCTTGAGCACTCAGATATGCGTTAAAATTACCCATCACTATCCATGGATATATATATATATATATATATATATATTTAGCAAAGATCAACGAATACAACATAATGGAATACAATGTCAGACATACAATCCATTTGCAAGTCCGTTCTGAGTCTGAACGAAACCGGAGGCAGCTTATTCCTTATCCCATATGTCCAATATTACAGGAGAGAGGCCCTCGCATATCCGAACAATCAACAAGTACATCCGGACAACTACTATTATAACCCTTCCTGGGTGCTAACCAATCCAGGGGCATTAGTAGTAATGCATTCGATGTAAAGATCGTCGGTCTTGCACCGTCTTCAATATCTTCGACTTTTAATCATCGTATCAATTATTTAGAATGGTTTAAACCCTGTCTTTCTGAACAACTCGCATATCTTATAATCAAGTGCTATAAAAACACATTATACGCCTCGTTCCAATCCAGAATATTGTTTTATTCAAATGTTCTTTTCACACAATTTAAACCAAATTAAGGTTTATCAAACTAGTGGAGATTAACGAGCCTTACCGAAGTAATCATTCTTTTTATTTTTCCAATCCCAATCTATCCATCCCATGGAGTAAAACTGGTAGTACTCCATATCTAACACCCAGTGTGTTATCGCTAATATTAATTACCCTTTAACGTTCAAATCCAATTAAAGATTTAACTATGGCATGGAGTAAAATTAGTGGTACTCCATTTTGAACATTTCTTGAATTCGGTAAATTCAATTCAATGCCAATTTAATATATTAAATTAGAAAACTTTACTTTGGAAAATTCCATTAATATTAATTAAAAGATTATAAATTCCAAATCATATCATCCCGGTTAATTGGGTTAAAGAACAAATGTCATTTCAAACACCGTTCACGATAAACCCAAAAAAAAAATCCAATTTCAATTCAATTCCAATTAAATATTAATTGATTGGTAAACTTCTCCAAACATTAATTAAAAGATTTATTCTTTTCTCAACTGGGTTTAAGAATAGTGTTATTTAAGACACCATTCACGAGCAACCAATAATCCAATTTGATAATAAATACAAGGTTCTGAACAGAAATTATATCGGCTTATATTCAATATCAAATTCTGAAACCAACAGATACCGTATTGGTAATAACGATATCTATATCTTCCAAATTCCTCAACAATATCCATATAATTACGGAATCCACTATTGAAATATTCGAAGATAATTTCCATTCAAATCCTTTTCAATTCATACGTTGGAAAATTCTATTATTTTAAAACCATTTACAAATCCAATTTATTCATTTAAAAACATTGGAATATTATTCTAGTTATTAACTAGTTCATTTCGATAAAAATATATTTTTATTTTTTCAAACTTGGCATTTTTCATCCATAATCTTTCCAAATCATTAATTACAATTTTTCATAATTTTCCTATATTTTTAATAATTTTATTAAGGCCCTTACGATCGGTTTCCAATAACGGCCACCGAACTGCATCCATAGCGACCTTTTATGAAATTGATTTGGACATATTTTAAAATCTATCCGTTCAAATTTAAATCTTGTATTCATTGGAAAGATCTTTTCGATATAAACCCAACGGTTCCGGTTTTAGGAGAATCCAACGGTCGGATCTCCCGTTATGCAATTTGAAGTTAATGAAATTCGCAAACGATCGTTGCGCGGCGTGTTCTATTCAAGCCATTTAAATAAATAAATATATATATATATAATATCGTCGATTTCCATTTAAAATGTATTTTATAAATCGTTTGTAAATTCATTTTACAATGATTTTTAACTTCATTTACGATTTTTATTCAAAATTGAATATTTTATATCATTATAATATTAAAATGATAATATTTTCAAAATATCAGATTTTTAAATCAAACCTTTTCAATATTCATTATAAAATGAATAAAATCGATATAAGGATTCCTTCGAGTTAAAATAACATATATTTACTTAATTCGGCTTCATATATTTCAATATTTTCGTGTCCATCCAAAATTAGACATCAAAATCATATTTTGATTCTTTACGGAATATTATTTTAAAACATTCGTTTATATTCTGAATTGGAATCAAACTCAATCAATTACCATATAATTTTATTTATTTGGATTCCGTACATCGCATGTATTCAATAATAATGATAAATAATCATTAAACAGTTAATTCACATCTAGAATGCATTCTACAGCTGTATAAGCATTAAAATAAATAAATAATGCTCATAACAGTCTGTCATTCAATCGATTGTCATACAACTAAATATTAGGATTAGTGCATGTCAAATATCATCTCAATACCCATGTGGGTTTTTAAACAACAGTCGATTTAAATAAATCATTGGTTAATAAATTTAAGGATTAATTGACATAAATAATCCGAAGTTTAACCCATCTGCCGATATTAATCCCAAGTTTGGATTATTTATATATAATCCCAAGTTTAGGGGGTGTCTTCCCAAATTGTTCCCACTTACCCGATGACTTGTTATAACCGGTGGCTTTTCTTAATGAGTAATTATTTCTCTCGTCAAAATCAGTTCTACCCCCAAATCTTCATTCACTACAAATCAATAATTATTTCCAGCCTTCGTTCTTCGAATTTCGATTCTTTTTAAAAATTTCTAAACCCCAAATCGCACGTAACTCTCACTTACTCTCAGCGATTCCTTATCGCGATTTCAAGTAAAGAACATTGCTGTAGTGGTTTAGATCTCTCATCGCGATTTCAAGTAATCGAATTTCGAATTTCGATTCGGGGGCGCGCTTGATTGTACGGGCTTCCGATCTGTTTTTTGTTGTTGTAGCGGTTTAGATGTAAGCGATTTGTTGTGGGAGTAGAAGATCTGATGCAGGTGGTTGAGGGGGCTCATACAACGAATAGCTATTCACTGCTGTAGCTGATATTCTATGGAAAATTGGTGAAGATGCTATGATTGTTCAAGATTTTATACAGCTTGGAGTTAAAGTAAAAGATGCGGCTTCTAAAGCAATGGATGCTGAGGCCATTCTTGGTGATATACCCAATAAATTTTTGGATCCAATTTAGTGTACATTAATGAAGTAAAAGCTGCGGCTTCTAACTCAAGACATGCTCATATTAGCAGACAATTTATTGAGTTTTCCATGTGGCTCTGTACAACTTTGACCGATGCAGTAGGATTTTTGGTCAGGTGATGAACTACGTGCTGTGCTAGTTGTGTTTGGGTGGCGTTGTAAGGCATGTCGTCTTGTTTGTGTTTGTGGCTGCGTTGTGTGCTTGTGGAGGCCAATGCAAATTCAAGAGATGGTGTTCTGTTTCCATGGTATATGGATGTTTTTTTGCCTGTGCTGTGGATCTTCTGGTTCTTCTGTTACATCTTGGTTTCCTTTTTTGATGTCAATCACATTGTTTTTTGGTTTCCTGTTTTGAATTCGTTTTTTTCCTGTTTTGATCTTGGTTTCCAGTTAATTGTTGTTGCCTTATCATGTATTATGTTTTGGTAGCATCTTTAATTCTCCCTTTGTAATGAATTCAATTAAAACGGGTTTATTAACTTAACAAAAGTTATTAATTAACAAAAGTTATTAATTAGCAAATGATTTAGACTTGAAACCTGCTATACCAGGTCATCGGGTAAGTGGGATCAATTTGGGAAGACACCCCCTAAACTTGGGATTATTTATAAATAATCCAAACTTGGGATTAATATCGGCGGATGGGTTAAACTTTGGATTATTTATGTCAATTAATCCTAAATTTAACCAATTCTAATTCGGTTTGAATTATTTTTCTAATTAACCAATTTTACTTAGACAAGTAATGAAAATTTACTGTTCAAATAATAAATGGATATTTTTATCTCATTTCAACAACCACAAGTGTCTATCCACATTGTTTGAAATACGAGTATCGTATATTCAAACAACGCTTCTTGTGCAAATGAGTCGTGAATAGTTCATGTGTTGAACTCAAGCAATGTCACATACAACAGATAAAAATCAATGATGACAATTTATTTATTTTCAGTTATAAAATAAATAACCGTACAAAATTTTAGTGAGAGAGTTCTCACATTGGTTTCCACTCTATCATTCTTTATTTGAAGATTTTTAATTTTTGAACTAAATTAAACGAGTGTTTAATTTAGCCAAAAATCCAACTTGCTCCAAATCCGTTCTGGTCAATCTTAGGTCGTAGAGTTCGTCGCTACGATCGTAACGGACCTGAGTTTGCAATTTTCCGAGCTCGTACGAAAAGTTATGGAATTATAAACTTTAATTACAAAAATTAATTAATTAATTAACTTAATCACCTCCTTAATCTCCTTTACCCCGGTCGCCCCTCTGGAAAAAAAAATCAAACCCAAAAGCTCGATTGAAGAATCCGCCAGCGTCGGCCATGACCGATGACCGGACGACCATTGCCCCCACCCACGATGTGCGCCTTCAAACCCTGCACTATCCCTTTGAAGTACGACCAACTCGGTGGCGCCTGGAGCCCCAAGATCATCCACGACCGGCGCTAGTTTCAGGAGGAATTCCGACCAAATTAAAACCCCACCGACGATCTCAACCGTATGAAATGGAAGATAATAGAGAGCTTATCGATTTTTGTTTAATGAGTATGTGATATTTCTTCGTGGATTTAGAATAATTGAGTAGAGTAATGATTACAATAGCCCTATAACTCTTCAATACCACTTCGATTCAGAGAGTAATGAGTAAAGAGTGAGAAGAGAGGAAGTTTTATATAAATAGAATTGAATTCGGCAGAGTATAATTGTAGAAATCATAAAAATGAGAAAATATAATTGTGTAAAAAAAGGAGGAGAAGAATGATGAAAAAATTCGAAACCAAGGGTTGCAACGCTTCTGGAACTTTACAAATAGTGAAAAGACACTTCCTTTCAAAATCAAAAAAGTGATAGTTGTATGTCGACATAGCCATCTTTGTATGTCAATATATCATGGTACAAAATTGATTTTTAAGCATTTTCAAGTGTTTTGATATATATATATATATAATTCTGGAAATTATTAAATTAAAACATAGTATTGTAAATGAATATCATAAAGTAGAAAATCATATAAAAACATAAATATAAACTATATAAACATATTTACAAATTATAGAGTTAAAACTATATAAATATGAAGTATATAAAGTATATAATATATATAAAAATTTATAAACTATAAAACTTGAGTTTAAAATGAAAAGAAAAGTAAAGAAAGTAAAGTAGAGATGATAGAGATTGAAGATAGAATTTGGAAATAGAATTTGAAATCAGAAATTGAAAAACAGAATTTGAATTTTAATTTGAACCTGGAGTGCATTTAAGAGTCTTACATAAACTAGACTCTATTACAATATTTATTTTGAACTCTTGAAATCTTGATTACTCATGAGTCTTAAATCTTATATGAAATCTGAATCTCTAAAATCTTTAAATTGTACAGTCTTCAATAATAATTCCTGTATATAAATCCTGCGTATGTGTATACATATATATTCTAGATAAAAGTGTTAGTATATATTTTATAATCAATTAATATTGAAATAAGGTTGTTGTCATCAAAACTCCATTTTCCAACAATAAGCATTTCAATAGTTTCGGTCAAAGACAACTTTATTCTATAATGGGCATGACACCTATGTCGTTCCCCATCTCCTTCGATTCTCTTACCGGTGTCAAAGTCCATATTCAACTTATTCCCAGGTAACCCTTCCGGCTTCACAGAATCACAATACACAAAGCTCATCATCATGGAAATCGCGGTAGACAATAGAGGCAAGTTCTCCTTTTAGATAACATTTCAATTAAAGTTTCCTTTGTCGTCATCAGTGATGCCGACTGTCATAGATGCAAAGACTTAAAACATTTGGTCTTAGAAAGATTCCTTACCGACCCCATCTAATTCGAAGGAAGTAGTTTATAGAAAACAGGTTTATAAAGGCCCTATCATCCAGGTAAGGATAGAGGATGTACCTCCAAGTAATTTAGAAAACAAGTATAAAAAGTCTCATCGACGTTAGAGGTGCCGACATGGTCTTTGGCATAAGCCTTAGATTTTGAAATCATTTTGTAAAATAAATTGATGAAATAGTTTTATTGAAAATAGTCCCTCTAACAGCTATAGTCGGAAGGATAGATGGCAATAACCCGTCTTACTTATCAACACCCATCATGCCAATTTGACTCCAAGGCAAAAAGTCACTACAACACCCTGTTGGTATCTTTGGTGCCAGCAGGCTCAATGGGTAACCATCCAACCTCTAATAATTCAGTATCAGCGCTTATGCTGGCAAACTCACCTTTCTTCATTAGAAAAACGCCGTCGAGACAATATTACCTTTCATTTAAGGTTTATAATACAAATCCCCTTTCCATTTTTTGAAAGTTAGAGAGACAGTGGCCTCTTTTCTCTTTATATAATAAAGTTAGAAAACATCATTTAAGGCATAGAACAACAACCATATAAAACAAACACATTTCCCATTAATGGATCCCTTTCTCAATGTAACGACCCGAAATTTTGGAACCAATTTAAAATTTTAAAATTTCAAGTTTAAATAATTTGTATAAGGATTTGTAGTCAATTAAAGCTAATTTTAATTAATAAAAATAATAAATAAAGTCTATTTTAAAATTTTGTTTACATATTATCGAAGAACACGAAAAACTGGTTAACATGCCTGGAAAATATATTTAGTATGGTATGAATTATTGTGTCAACAAGTTGTATATAAGATAATTAGTTTAAAAGAATACACATAAAGCAATGTGTTTCTTCTATGTGTTGTCATGCAATGAAGCCCCCTAAGTGTGTTTCTCCTCTTCCATCTCATTCCAACATCTCTGTGATCCAAGGCAACTCCACTTCTATAAATACAAGGCCTCCTTCCTTCCTTTTTCATTTTACTTCCTCTCCATTTTCTTTTACTCTGTCCTCTCTATCTACCTCCACCAAACCACCACCCTTAACAAGACTCGCCTCCGGCCACCTCCCCCTCCAGCGACGTCCTCCCACTCTGGCCGACCCCTTGTTGTGGGTCCCCTCTAAAAGCCTCCTTTACCCTTTAAAAAACCCTAAAACCTTATCACCCTCCCCATTTATACCGAAACCTGCACCCATTGGACCCTCCACTGCCACGCTTGGACCCTACCAGACCCGTCACCAGTCGATCTCAGCAGCCACAGGCCCCACCTCCAATAACCCGACTCTGTTACTCTAAAACCCTTCCCTGTTTGCTCCTTAAACCAAAAAAACATGTCCATTATTCGCTGGTTAAATTATAAACCCCATAGCGTCGATCCCCTACCCATTCAATTTTCAGAAAACTCCGGTGACATCGGAAGGCTGCCGAAATTGTCCAGAATCACTAAGACATCCTACGATAAAAGTTAGGAGAAGTGGAATACTAGGTGAGAAATTATGAAACGAAAAGGGCTAATTAAATATTGATTGTGGTTTGTGAATTCAATTGAGTTATATAATGACCTATGATGGTTATATGAGTTCATGGTATGGTTCAAAAATGTTTGGTGTAGGAAAGATATGATTTTTAAGTGAAGTTTGTATAATCACTTACATAGAATTAATATTGTGGACATTGAAATGGGTTTGAACCTTAAATGGTCATTGAAATGAAAATTAACTTGGTATTGGTTATTGGGTGTGGGTATGAACCCCATTGGGTATTGAATGATACGATTGTGATGAATGCTTATGATTGTTGATGATTGTGTATTGCGATTAATCTGTTGATCGACAAAAACATATAAGTGTTAATTGTTTAATGCATATATGTTATGAACTATGACACGATATATGTGAATGGATGTTATCATGGTTGTTGATAATGTGGTATGTGATTACCATGGTTAACATGGCCAAAAATTATGATTATTAGCTCATTGGTAAAGTCTCCATTCATTAAAATGAGATGAATATTTTATTAACATACATAATGAGCGAAAAATAAAAGTCCATATTTGATATCTGATTTTTCATGGACGTGAAGTTTAATTCATTACGATGAACATTTGAAAAAGAAAGAAATGGTTTTAGAGAAATTGAAAGCAGGTTATGGTTTGTCGAAGTTTTTATTTAAAATGAATAATAACGGGAAAAAGTGAAATTCGATTAGGGTATATGAAAAATGTTTTAACAAGATTTCCAAAACCGTCTTATTTGTTTTTATAATGGACATTAGAAAATTTTGAATTTTAAATAATGAATTTTGAAGCGTAATATTATTTTAATAACTTAAATAATATTGTAATAATTAAATAGTAGAATATTTGAATTTGAAGTTAATTATTTGAAATATAGTTTCCAAAAATAATTATATATACTTTATATAAATAATAAAAGAAACTTGAAGCAATTCGATTGAATTTATAATATAAATCGAAGTATGGTCAGAATAGAACTCGTCGCACAACGATAGTTCGCGAATTTCGAACATTTACTTCCAACTGACGTACCGTGAAATCCGTCTGTCGGATTTTCCCGAAACGAAAAAAGTTTGGTTCAAAATGAAAAGAGCTTTTAAATGATATGTAGAGTTTTGAAATCCAACGGTTAGATTTTGAGAAAAGTTCAAATCAAATTTGAATAAAAACAGCGCTAGGGCCGTTAGTGACCCAAAAACGAATTTTATTGAAATGACCTATTTTTAAGTAAATAAAATTAGGGAAAATTATTATAAATTATAATAAATGATTTGGAAGAGGTTTGGACCAAATATAAATATGGTTTTGGATGATAAAAACCTGTTAAGTAGAAATCGACTATTTTACAATGCCTTTTTATAACGGTTTTTGAAAAAAGGTTTGAGATAAGGGTTTTAGATTCACAAATTGAATACAAACCTTTGGTAAACTTTTTTATAAGATTAAAATAATTGTAAAGATGATCTTGGAAGCCCAAATAGCTTAACCAAATTTGAAAATAAAATTTAACCTTATGAAATGAATTCCAATTAAAGAAGACTTAATTGGAGAGTTAATAATCCTGCAACAACCCGCATTTTACGTATCGCAAGATTGTAAAATATTTTTGTTTTATTCCCTGAGGATTGGATCATTCTTATATTTTAATATGTTGCTTATGGGGATATGAGATATGTCCATAATTTTTACTAATTTTGTTTATGACCATTTCCCCTGTCAATCTTGTACCGGGCATAACTTTTGACTCAGGTCGAATCAGGTGTTGAGACCAGTGCCATTGGAAAGGAAATGAAGTTTTCCTTTCTGTAGAGTGGTCACATTAAAGATTTGGTTTAGCAGTTTGGGAGGAATCGCTGTTTCAAGGTTTTTCAGTTGGCTGTTCAGGTTTTTTAAGCCATAACGAACTGATTTCGGGAGGCCCGTTAGTGGGCTGGTGGAGGCTATAAATAGGGGGTGGGAGCTATGGGAAATAGTTTAGTTTCTCCATTCTCTCATTTGGAAGAGCCAAGGGATCCTCCATTCCTCCATTTCTTCATCTTTCCACCATTATAGCTTAGAGAATAGAATATCTACACCATTTGAGGCTAGATCTACACCTTTTCAAGGGAGAGATCATCGAATCGAAGAGTTTAGGGAAATTTCTTCGTTCTTCGGAATCATAATTCATTTCTTTTGGGTTATTTTGGGGAATTGGTGAGTGATATGCATCTCTCGCGCGGATTCAATCAAGTATATGAGTTGTATGCACATATTTTCAACATTTTGAATCGATTTCTCTTAGATCTACATCATGGTAAGATTATTTTCACATGAATCATCATAGGATCAGATTTAGCAACTTTAAGCGATAATTTTTATGTTGTTTCATATGTTTATGCAAGTTAGATCCATCATTTTTGGTTTAATTATTGAATTATCATGAGTTAGAGCAATTTCTATGATTTAATAATGATAATGGTTATTTTGATGAGGTGAATGATTTATTGAAGGGTTTATGATTGATTTGGATGTTTGGGATGAGTGGATTTCATCGTTATTGTCGTTTATCAAAGATTTGGTCGGATTTGGAGCTATTTTGATCAGATCTGGAGTCATGTCATTTTTCAGTATTCATGTCGAATTTCTTCTCCTCCAAGAAACAAGCTAAGTCGCTGGGAGTCAAGTCGCAACGGACATGGAGTAAGCGACATGGTGTAAGTGGACATGGTGAGTCATGTCGGGTCGGACTGAAGAATCATGTCGTGACTGCCTTGAAAGAGTCATGCCGTTTCTTCCTTTCCAAGTCGCAGCGGGCCAGGTCGTGGAACAACATGGTGGAGTGTCGAGCCAAGTTTTGAAGAGTCAAGCCGTGGAGCAAATGAGTCATGTCGTAGATGACATGGTGAGTCACGTCGTGAACGACATGTTATGTCATGTCGTGAACGATATGGTGAGTCATGTCGTGAACCTCATGGGGAGTCATGTCATGGATGGCTTGATGGAGTCATGTCGTGTATGGCTTGGGAAGTCATGTTGTGTTAGACAGGGTCATTTCTGAAAAGAAAACAAATCGGGTACGACCTAGATTTGAACAAAAATGCCTGGAAAAAAAATTGGGGGGCAACCCCCCGAGCCCTAGCCGCAGCGCAGTGATGTTGTGACTTCGAAATAAATTCAAGTGGAAATATTCAAAGTGTTGTATGTGTTCATTGATCGGTGCAGAATAACGAATGAGGTGGCAACTCAAAGGTCGTGAGTTGGTGGATAATGGTTGCTTGAGCTATGAAAAGTCATTGAGTTAGATGACTAGAGATACGAAGGCCGAAAGATTATCGTTGTCGTAAGTTCTAGCAGGCTCAAAGCAGGGGTACAATGGGGGAACCCAAAAGACTGGAAGGTTGCTGGTCGAGTACTCTAGGTATCGTTAAAAGGCCTAGTTGTCAAGGTTGGATAAACATACATATCGTTGAAAGATGTATGGAGTTTAAGCTAGAACTCGGGTTTCCATTCGCCCTTAACATATGGCAAGGTTGGCCACCATACGATTAACGATAGTTTCGAAGTAGGATTGGCGGTGATAGCCAGAGTCTGTCATGGATGATCAGTTGCCTTGTTTGTACCGTCTTACATAAATTATCCAATGTCGGAGGAGATATGTCTTGGGTGCTTGTCTGATATTGGTTTAGGCCTCTGGGGTTTGTGCTTGAGGGACGTTGAATTCAATTAGGATGGTTTACGTGAGATACATATAATCTGGATGCCATGAGTGCTACTGGTGTTTGCTTCTGGTTGCCATAAATGAATGATTGTTCTGGTTTTCATGGATGTATGGTTGAAATGTTATTGTAAAGGTTATCACTGTCCGATGTGGGGGAAGATAGAGTTGAGTTCTTCTCTGGAGTTGTGGGTAGATTAGTATGATTATCTATCCATTCTCATATACTTTATTGATGATGTTAGATAGTTGTTTTATCGCTCAGTAAGACTGTTGTCTGACTCAAGGTTTTATGTCTCCCTCTTATTACCTTGGGTCGTTCATCCGGTTTTTGGATAGGAAGACTAGGTGGTAGGTGATAGGTGATAGCTTAGTGAGGACGATATTGCAGTTCGGAGGCGAGCAGGAGGATGACGTATTATCTTACCTACTATCTAGTATTTGTTTCCACTGTTTGAGTTACTCTATAAGTGTTATAGTAAGGCTTTATGTACGAAGTTTGATATTTCCTATGATGTATGGATAATCTTTTAGGATGTTGTCACTATTACTACCTATTGTATATGTTCTACTATATTTTGTTCTTGCACTGTGAGTTTTACGACAGGTTTCGATGTTGTTGTTTACCTATGATGATCGTCCACAGCTTCCTGGCACGCTTTTCAATGCATTATTCCTCTTGTGAAGTACAGGGGTTGTGAGCGGTCGTCACAAATACAAAAAGATTTTTGGTTTTACACAAATTATTCCGAAAAGACCGGGTTCAACCCATTTCATTTCGACTAATTATATGACGAGTTAAAAGTCGAAGACGGGGGAAGACCGGAAATCTTCACATTGAATGAACTACTTGTTGATGCCTTGGATATGGGTAACTCCCATTAAGGGGTTAAAGTGGTAGTAGTCCAGACGTACTTGTTGATTGTCCATATATGCAAGGGTCTCCCTCCTTTATTTGGACAAGGAATAAGGTGCCTTTGATTTTGTTCAAACCCAGAACGGACTTGTAAATGGATGTGTGTCTAACATTGTATTTTACAACATAACCAATTAAGTTCTATTGATATTATATTAATTGGTGGCAAAGAATTTATTCTCTTAGCTTAACACTCTCTTTTGAGATTTATGTACTCAGAGGGTTATATATTAATAGGCACCGATTATATGTTGTGAATTAACAATGCGGTATGCTGAATGCTGCTGGCAGATAGATGAAAGCTTTTGTTGAAAAGCAAAGCTTTGTTGGATGTTGACTCTAGGGCCTCACACCTCGGAATGAGCCAAAAATATGATGATGGACAAAAGAGATATGGACTAACGTTTTCTTCTAGCTGAAAAGTGATGTCATGGTATGGAGCCTAGGTTGGTTTACTTATGTGGATGATAGATCGAGGCCTCGGATGATGGTCAAATTTGATCAGGATGACCGTCAGATACGATCGGGGGAACATTATGTTCAGGAAAGATTCTAATCAGCTCGTTAGTGCTGACTGACTCTGCCGATCCGAAGGACCGTGCTTTGAGTCTAGAGACATCCCGTTAAAAGTGTTTTGAATGGTTAAAGAAGATTGTTTGCCTTGGTTTATTAACGGAATCCAACTTCCAAGAAGTGCCTTTGCATTTTCAGATGTAAACTATATAGCCAACATAATGGGATAAGGAATTGTGTGAGCTAAATTTTATACATTTGTTTTCGAAAGTGTTTTCCACACTTATACATTATTAATAATATCATTATAAAAATGTTTTACATATCAAGCATGTTTGGCTATTATAAGGTAAAATTCTGTAATAACCCGTTATTTTTAACGATTTTAGTTCCAATTTAAATTGTATTTTATTTTGAAAATATTCTATGGTTTTTCGTAATGGAAATTTTGAATTCAAAATATGTTCAGTGAGATGTAGTAGTTGTAGAAGTTTCATCGAAAAATTTGAATGTTTGTCGATCGCGCAATTTTCGGTGCAAAGCCGCACATAACAGTTCAAATTTTAGCGATTTTAAAATCTCTTCGAAACCAGTTCGGATAAATATGAAAAATATTTTATTCATTGCCATGAATCCAACGGCGAAATCCATTTTGCAAAAATCGAACGTTTTGACTTTTATTTAATTGTTTTCCTGTCTGAATTTTATGTTTAAAGGGGTCCATAATGCATTTTTGAATGGAGCATCATGACACTGCAAACTATATACCGTTGCATCCGTCTCATCGGGTTGATTATCGTGATATGTTCATTTGTCAGTTTCGTTGTTCAGTTCGCGTTGAAATTATGGAAATGTTTGCGCACTTTATTTTTAAAAACAAAGTCATTTGACTCGACATGTCGCTATCTGGGTTCAACATATTTTTCTAGCTGTTTTGGATCTACAAACCCAGTATGTAACGTTCGTATAACGCTCGAAGGGACAATAATGAAAAGACAAATTCAAAAGCCCCCGTGTGAGTTGGTGTTCTTATGTGCATTGGGTTGGTGTGTGTTAGTTGAATCGGGTGTGTTATATATTTGAATATATGCATGTTGTGTCTTGCGTGAGTTTGTTTTGATGTTATTTATTTATTTTTGTGTTTTGAGTGGCGTATTCTGTGTGTGTACATCTTTGTTATGTGTGCGAGTTGAGCGTTTGTGGTGTTAGTGGGTGTTTACATATGTTTACATCATTTATAGTGTGTGTCGATATATATGTATAAATTTATAATATATGTATATAGTTTTGGTGTGCGTTGAATTTTAAATATGAATATATATATATATATATATATATGTTATAATTTTATTGTGTGTATACGTATATATATAATATTTTGTAAATGGAAGTGCTGTGTTTATTTTTGAGTCGAGTGTGGTGTTGAGTTCGCGCACCGTCCAAAAGCCCAATAGTCGTACCGATCCATTAAGAAATTTCCTAACCTCCTCTTATAAAATGAAAAAAATATTCAGTGGTTACCGTGATTGAATCCATTCTGAGTCGTGCTTGGATATCTTCATTTCATTCTGTGTTAATCCATCTGTTGTCTCCAATCTGTGTCACGAAATGTGAGTTTATCTCACACTTGCCCTACATTGTTTCAATGATGTTAAATTCAGCATAAATGAATTGTTGTGAAATGTATATGATTGCTGGTAGAAATTGTTTTATTTGATATGTATGCACATTTCATATATGACACGATTTATTTATATGACACGTAGGTGCGCTGATAATGTATGACTTATAATGTGATTGATACTATGTGATGATTGATGTTTGATGATTTTCTTGGTTTTAGGAAAAATCATTAAGGGTTGAAATGATACATACCCGAATGTACAATAGATTAGGAAAAAATCGTTATGGGTTGAAATGATAGACCTGAACGATTTTTGGATGAATTTGGGATTATGGATTGAAATGATATATACCCGTAAAATTTTATAAATTGCGAATTGAAATGATAAATATTCGTTTCACTTGACCATAGGGTAGAAAACTATATACGGACACCATTGGTCATGTTTTCGAAGTAAAGTGATTTGGAAATTTTGATTTTAAAATAATAACTTAATATTATATATATATTTTTTTAAAGATTTTAAACGTATATCTTGTAAATTTTAAATTATACGTTTTAAAATGGTTTTATGAGTAAATATGGATTTAAATACTTATTTAAGATTTTACTTGTAATTTTATTTATTTTAAACCATATAATTTAATCAGATAAGTTGTTTAAACCCTTTTAAATTAATATAATAAATATTTCTATATTATTTTAATCTTATATATGTTTATAATCTATATTCTAATTAATTTTAGAATTTTATAAACATATATATATATATTTTCAAAGTTAATTTTTCTTTTATATATATTTTACAAACTTTAATAATAAACTAAAAGGTGGATGAGTTAAGATTGTCACGATTTAATTTTGAGGTATAAAGATTTAAATTTATATAATGATATTGATTTAACGAACAGACTCATATAAGATATGAATTTGAATTCAAACCGATATAAACTATTAAGAGGTGAACTTGAATTATGAAACTGTTTTCTAAATTTGAATTTCTAAATTTAAGGAATGAATTTGAACCTATAATGGATATGCAATGAATTCGATTATAAATCAACTGAATGCGAATTTGAATTGCTTTAAATTTTGAACTTTTATAAGAAATGAATGTGAATTGCGTAAATTGATTTTAATTTGAATTTATAATTGATATGAAATGAGTTCGATTTCAAAGTGACTTAATGTGAATTGGAATATATAAATTCTTATGGAATTCGTTTTATAAATTGTTTGATATGAATTAAGAAATTGTTAAATCGAATTTATAAGAATGGTTTTAAATCGTATGATTTGAATTTACAAATACTGAGTTTGAATTGTGCAACTTGAGTTATAAAATATGATATGTTTTGTATAAAGTGAGATATATATAGGATTTGATTTGAATTATATAATTGAATGTGTAAGTGATTGGATTTTTGAATCGACTTAAAATGAATTCTTGTAAAGTTAAACTAGATTATATGAATTGTTTGTATTTATAAATAATGATTTCGAATTGTATTACTTGAACTGCAAAACATGTTATGATTTAGTTAAATTGAAAATGTAAGTTTTGCCTTGAATTATATATTTTAAATTTGAACCAAAATGTTGGATTTATATGAATTGACTTAAAGTAATTCTCATGAAGGTAAAAATTGAATTAATTGAATTGTTTGAACTTAAATTTTTACGAAAACAAATCAAAGTAAATATCCTCAAAGTTAAATATTTTAGTTTTGATTTAAATGGTAATTGAGACCTTTAAGATATGATTTTGAATTGAAAGTCGTTATGTGAATATTTTCAGAAATTGAATATATCCGAAGTTAAGTAGTATAGTATTGGTTTATACTATATTTTGAGATCTTTACGATATGATTTTCTAAATCGATTTGATTTAAAGCGATTTAAGTGTGTTGTTTTCAAAATTTAATATAATAGAAGTTAGATATTAAATTTTTATTTCAAAACCTGAGATTTTGTACAATCGATTTTATAAAGTGATTTATAAAATAATGACCACGTTGTGAAAAATGTAAATGATTGATTGTTAAAGAGATTGGGATCAAATTTTGTCATACTCTCTGCCAATACCGAAAACCACTTTAACAATTATGTACGTGGTGGAGATCCAGAATAAAGTATGATAGTTTGGCGAACGACTCTATTTCCCATTTCATATTAATTACGAGACCCTGACTATCGTGAGTCAGCTTGATGTGAATAAAATAGGAGCTACGCCGAGACCAAGTGAGGTCATTCCTCCTATCGAGCGCACTTCTTCAATACCATTTTATTACCTTTGTGATGTGATTGGGGCCCCTTTGATTATGGCAGTGTGTCTCGAGGTGGCCGGTAGTTGCTGCTATGCGTTACCACCAGCCGGATCTGCAAACGGTGAACCCACCCGGGCATTCCTTGCGTGCCTTGTCGCATCCATATACGAGACTACTATGATTTTGTTTTGTACTGTTTTATATGGAGTGTCCTCTGATAACCTTCCAGTTACAGAGGAATTACGGTACTGTATGTACTACGGGAATATATAAATGATATAAGGGTAATATTGGTAATCCCGCTTACGCTATTTTGATATTTACTTTACTGATAGACATAATTGTATATAGCGTATTATACTATACAATATTAGTTTGACGGATCCTTAGAGGATGGTGATCCCAAACATCGTTTAAGTTACTGACTGCATTTCATTTGAGTTAATTTACTTCTATGAGAATGTTAGTCCTGATCCGAGTTGTTTTGTATTATTGCTTGGGTCAGATCGAGTATTACAATTTTCGAGATTCACTCTTGGAGTTTGGAGATTATATTGGATTTTTGCTCACCTATATCTACCTATTGATCAGTTGCTCCAGTCATCTAGTTATTTCTATCATTTTTGTTTCAAACTGTTATTATTTATCTATGTATAAGAATTTATTGTATTAGACTTCTATTGTATTATTTATGTAAACTCTGTTGTAAAATTTTATTTAGTAGCTTCATGAACTACTATTGTATTATTTATTTCCTCTGCGAGATATTATATTGCTCTGTATCTATGTCTGTGATATGTGATTCTATGATTTATTCTATTTATCCCAGAAGCTAATAACAATCTATCGTTTTGGACTGTTTGAGTTTGACATGTTTTGTCGATTTGGCACGGTCAATATGGTGGGTCATTACAAACTGTCTCCTCCAATATGTGTTGCATTGCGTGATGGGACGTAAGTCTTATAATGGATTCATTTCTCTAAAAAGATTTGCGAAGATTTATGCACTCGTATTCATGCGGAGGAAACCCATTCCGTATTACACGGTGTGGTCGCGTGATATTACTTACTTTTAAATATGTTAAGAATAATTGATTAAAGTTTCTTATACCAATCTCATGACCGACTCGTAGTTTGTTTTTCCCTTGCAAACCCGCGTGCCCTTATTTCCACGTGGGCGGGCCAGTAAACAGGTTATTAATTAGGACTAGTTTTGGGAGCTATGACAATTTATGGAAGTTATCTGGTAAAGATGGTTTTGGATTTGGAGCAGGAATAGGATTAGGATGTTCTTTTGGACTCTCTCTAAGACTCCGTCATGTCAATATATCGTTAGTTCCACTGTGTATCTATTTACTTATTTCCGCTGTTATGTATGATATTTGGTTTCAATGGGATGCATTAACTTTGATGAAACCTCTTATGTAATATGATATGCATTCTGATGTTTAATGAATGCTTTTATCTTCCGCTGTTATATTAATCTGTTATATCCTAATGTCCATTTTTGTACTGGGAGAATGGGCCGTCACATGTGGTATCGGAGCTAAGGGCTTACCTTAGTTCAGGGGTATAACGCATTAAAGGACTCGTCAGAGATAGGATCACTTGTATCCTAGGATGAGTGACTCATAAGAGATAGGGTTAGCAACACCCTAGAATGAGTAATGTCAGAAGAACACACTTTGATAAACACATTTCTATTCATTTATGTATTTATGCTCTTACAAATTCCTTATATTATCTTTTCTGCTTGCCTACCTCTTTTATTGCTATGCAGATATAGGTGAAAATGAGTGGTAAAAGTGGAAGAAGAATATAAGAATCTGGGAAAGCAACCATTCTTGGGAAAGGAATCAGTGATAGAAGCGCAAGCTTGGCTATATTCTTGTGAAAGGATTTTTGCAGGCTTAAGGCTGAATGGAGAGAGGAAAAGATATTTGGGATCTTGGTTATTGAAAGACAAAGCTTTGATTTGGTAAGAAACGATCATGATGGGGAGTCCATAGGGAAATTTCACTTGGGAATTCTTTGAAGAGGCCTTCGAAGAAAGATTCATACCATCTGAAGCAATCACCCGCTTGTATTAAAAATTCTCTAATCTGAAACAAAAAGACACTAATATTCAGTAATAGCGGAGTATGTTTTATGAGCTTTCCTGCTTCGGCCCAAAGTTGATTCAAGTTCCGGTTAAAAAGAACACTGGGTTTATTAATGGTCTGCAAAGGAAGTACAAAAGCAGAATGAACACTCACGTAAAGCTTCCATTTGCCAAAATGGTGGAAATGCATGCCGCTACGAATCTGCAGACAGACAAAATACCTTGGAAGACAAAGAAAATGGCAATTCTAGAAAGGAGAGAAGTCTGAAAATAATAAATCAGTAACGAAGGGAATAAACCTAAGGAGGATTGGCTAAAGAACGTCACTTACTACAATTGCAATAAAAAGGGGCACTTGTTAATGGACTGTAAACTTCCAAAGAGACAGGAGAAGTTTCGGGAGAATAGGGAATGCTTCAACAGCCATAAGACAGGCCATCTTGCAAAGAATTGTTTGCTGTTCAAGAAGGGCGAAATGGCTCATGTTTAGAACTAGGGAAATGTTCCAGCAACCGCAAGCTGGTCGGAGAGGAACAAAAATTCTAGACGGTACACTTTCCATTAAAAATATTTCAGTTAAAGTATTATTTAATACTGGTACATCACGTAGTTTTATATCGAACAAGATGGCTAAGGAACATCATGTAGTATTAAACTAAACAATTTGGTTGTTGAGGTAGTGTAAAGTCCCAAATTTTTAGCCATTTAATACTGAATATTTAAATCAGGTTTAAATATTTAATTGGATATATAAATGAATTTTTATATGGTATTTACCGATTTAATAATCAATATATGATTTTATTTTAAGTATATTGAATTATGATAATACGAAAACTGAATACAACATAATTCAGAGTTAAAACCGAATCAAAACGATATAGTTAATTAATATAAATTCCGTATTGAATTAAAACGATAATAATTATTTATTTTCAGTGAATTTAATTGTTTAAAATCATTTTATATTTTTATCGACTGAATTTAATAGTGTTATTTCATATATTCGGCTTAATTAAATTTCAGAACCGGTTCTATTGTGTTCAGGATAGGGTTATAATCTGGTAACGTCGACAGTTATGTTTAAATAGTGGTTCGGGGATCGTGAGATATTTTGAGTTATTTAATTAAAAATCAAAATATAATTTATATTTATAATGATGGTTCTTAAGCCGACAGGCCAACCTAAATTATCAAATCTCATAGCGCATGTTTCTTCTCGAGCAGCTTAACTTGTTTCCCATTTTCTGTATCAAGTAAACTTGATTTTAATGGTCTTCTACTTCCTGTTCCCTTCGCGTGTATAAATTTAGGCCATCGCCCTTATAAAATCCTCATTCTAAAAATCGTGATACCTCCTTTGCACTTATATTTCCCTTCCCCTAGTTTTTCTTTCTTTCCTGAACGATTTAAACCCGACCCCTTCTTCTCTTATAAATTCAAAAACAGAATATACAATCGAAGTCGCAGTTTTAATCGCGTATTGATCTAGAGCTCGACCCATAGCAGGATGCTCTTGGTGCAACTGGGAGGGTACGACGAAGGGTTTGATGGGGAGGGAATCTTTGTGCTTTAAAGGGGAACCGATTATGTGAGGTACGGTGATGGATTGGCACCTTCCTGGAGCTGCGTTTGTTCATCAGAAAGGGAGGCGATGATGTGATTCTTGAGACGTTTTGTGAAACAAGGTTATGGAGTTTGACAGTGGTAGTTGAGGAATACGGTTTTGGGATCGAAGTGGTGTTGAGCAGTGGAGCTTTGGGTGGACTCGATCGACATGGGGTCAAGTGCTGTTATGTTAGTTTGTCCTGTCCGATTGGATTTATTATCCGAAAACCACTCCGTATACGCATAGTCTTTGCAAATTAGATTATGCTAAAGATAATGGAAGACGGAGTGAAATGCAAGGGCTGTTATGTCTGTCCAGTCCCATGACAACTTGTATGGAGAAATGTCTGATAGAGTATTCCTAACGGATCAAATAAGATGATCTTTTCAAGATAGTACGCTTGGTGGAGGTTCTCTAAGCTTTTATACCCATAATATTTTTAAGAAGATCAACTAGTGATTTGACGGGTTTGACGATGTGGCATTCAAGGTGAATGGTGGGCATATGTTCAGAAAGATAGACGTAGCCTCAAGCCTCACAACCGGGAAATGACAAAAATCGGGCAGGCAACATGGCTAGTTAGGTTATACTCAAGCAGGGTATATTTGTCACAGATCTAGAGAAAAATTCAATTATTTGTTCTTCTTTCGATTCTGTATCTTACGGATTATGGTTGGACGGCCGACAACCGTGGGTGACAATATATTCGCTACACCCAAGCTAAATGAGTGGGCGGTCATGTGTGGCCGGGTTGCAAGACGTTCTTGCTGAACCCCAGTGTATCCCCTCTAGAGTACACTGATCGGGAGGTGGTCCCATACCTTGTCATAGTTTGAATCCAATTTCCAATAAGAGCCCTGCGATTTTTGATTTTATACTATATATGTAGAGCGGAGATGCAAGCGTTCTACTATTTGATTATTTATTTGATTATACATTATTATAATATCATTGGATTTTGATACCAAAAATGTTTTGGTTATAGAAAGGTAAAAACCATCCATGTTTATGTGTGGGCTGGTCTTACTATTACCCTACCTTTCAAAAGGATTTTCAAAGTTAAACAATATGGTTGGAGTTTACTCACACCAGTCCCATGACTGACCCAGAGATTATTTTGTTTGTTTTTCCTAAACTCTTCGGTGCCCAAATTTGTACGGGCAATCAAGTGTCTCGGGCTTTTACAGATACACTTGGAGGATTTTGAAGCAGGAGGCTTGACCGCTAGTTATTTTAGAGTTATTTTTGCTGTATCAAATATTGTACTGTGCTCTGATGATGGTATGTATATATGATACAGAATTTTGTATTCAAAGATTATGTTATATAATATATTTTTATTCGCTCCGCTGTGAGATTCTGATGTCTTTTTTGTTCCATATTCTATTTGTTTCTATTTCTTTAACCTCAATGACTCATATTTCTGTATTATTTGGGTTGGACGTGTGTTGTTTAGTCAACTCAGATAGTACGGATTTGCGGGACGTTACAATTGGTATCAAATCTTAGGTTGAGCGAACACCTAGGCTTTAGTGGGGTTTACTCATTAGAGATAGGGTCAGTAGTACCCTAGAATGAGTTGAGTGTATATATGAGACAGCGTATTTGTACAAAAACTGTTTAATATTGTGTTGATCGATCTATTGAGTGGTATATAAATTTCACATCGTCGCGTTTAGATGACATGGCCGATGGGGATTTATAAACACTTGAACAGAGTAATTTGGCACAGTATTGTTTTAAAAGCTGAGTAAATGAAATAATTTTACCCAAACTACATTTTTATACAAAGGAATAATTTTCCAAAATTATTGTAATATGTGGTTGTGCGGCATGTTATAATCAAATGTGATTATAAATTTGAAGTGGTTATATATAACCAAATAAAACTTGTATATACAAATGAGATGAAATAAAATTAGATTGAAACCTGAATTTGGAATTTAAATCCCGTATGTTCGAAAATATTTTCTAAAATGTCATAAAATAATATAGTATTTTTTTGGAAGTATTTTTGATTAAAATCATTTTGAATGAATTTCGAAAGAGACAAAGCATTGAATTCACTTCGGACACTGGAAAATAATTCCGATGATGATCCGGACATCATCGGTGTTCATTTTTGAGTTTCTAAGTGATGGATTGCTACCATAGTGGGATTTTCAAAGGAAATTATTTGATAAAAACAAGTTGTTTTGGAAAGTTAAAATATTTTGAATTGGAGATAGATTAAATATATGTTTGTATATTTATATGATTTCAAAAAGTATTTGAAATACAAACCCGGGAATTTGGATTCTGAAATCAAAATTTAACTTAAGCAAGTTAAATGTACTGAAATGAATAAATTGATTTGGAATTAAGTCAAAATGGGCTTTTGTAAAGTTAACGGGTCTACAACATTTCTCCTGCCTTAGTAATTTCTAGGACGAAATTCTTTTAAGGGGAAGGAATGTAACGTCCCAGATTTTTAGCCATTTAATACTGATTATTTAAATCAGGTTTAAATATTTAATTGGATATATAAATGAATTTTTACATGGAATTTATCGATTTAATAATCGATATATGATTTTATTTTAAGTATATTGAATTATAGTAATACGAAAACTGAATACAACCGAATTCAGAGTTAAAACTGAATCGAAACGATATAGTCAATTAATTAAATTCCATATTAAATTAAAATAATAATAATTATTTATTTTTGGTGAACTTAATTGTTTGAAATCATTTTATATTTTTATCGACCTAATTTAAAAATGTTATTTCATATATTTGACTAAATTAAATTTCAAAAGCGGTTCTATTGTGTTCATGATAGGGTTTTAATCTGGTAACATCGACAGTTAAGTTTAAATAGCGGTTCGGGGACCGTGAGATATTTTAAGTTATTTAATTAAAAATCAAAATATAATTTATATTTATAATGAAGGTCCTTAAAACGACAGGCTGACCTAAATTATCAAATCTCACAGCTCGTGTTTCTTCTCGAGCAGCTTTACTTGTTTCCCATTTTCTGTACCAAGTAAACATGATTTTAATGGTTTTCTACTTCCTGTTCCCTTCGCGTGTATAAATTAAGGCCATCGCCCTTAGAAAATCCTCACTCTAAAAATCGTGATACCTCCTTTGCTCTTATATTTCCCTTCCCCTAGTTTTTCTTTCTTTCCTGAACGATTTAAACCTGACCCCTTCTTCTCTCATAAATTCAAGAACAGAATATACAATCGAAATCGTGGTTTCAATCACGTATCAATCTGGAGCTCGAACCGTAGCGGGACGCTCTTGGTGCGACTGGGAGGGTTCGACGAAGGGTTTTATGGGGAGCGAATCTTTGTGCTTTAAAGGGGATTCGATTATGTGAGGTACGATGATGGATTGGCACCTTACTGAGTTGCGTTTGTTCATCAGAAAGGGAGGCGATTATGTGGTTCTTGAGACGACTTATGAAACAAGGTTATGGAGTTTGACAGTGGTAGTTGAGGAATACGGTTTTGGGATCAAAGTGGTGTAAGCAATGGAGCTTTGGGTGGACTCGATCGACATGGGGTTTACAAGTATCACAGGAATTGGGTAAGAAATGAGAAACGGATGATGGACTGAGTGGTATTTTAGAGTTCGATAGTGTGACAGTAGGAACCTGATGATGAACATGGTGATTAGGGGAGGAGTTTGGATCTGTGAAATGTATGAATTTCGCATTTTTTGATGGGGAATTGGTTGCAGCTGGGTCGATTTTGTTGTACTGGGATGAGTCATAGCTGGTCTGGTTTATGGGAATGGTGAGGCACTATAGTCGTGTAGCAGTAGTGATTTAGTAGCAGGATGTGGTGAGAAGGAAACAATGGTTAGGAGGGAATTATAGTGTGTGGCACATGAATTTGTAGTAGTAGTGGTGATCACTTTGGCGGTGTAGTAGCAGCAACAGATTGTTAATGATGTGTTCAATAAAATGCCGTATTGGAATGCAGCAGTTTTGGGGCTGTTTTTAGTGGAAAGGGATTAGTGTTTGTGGAGTTTGCTGCATAGTTAGTCGAGGGTGAGAGGTATATGTTTTACTAAAATTTTATTCACATAGAATAATCTATTTATTTATTTATTTATTTAATATAGTAGTTAATTTAATAAATAACCATTTAATTGACAAATAAAATCGAATAATTATAGGTGCGAGATATTCGGTTGAAACAATTCAAGTAGATTCGTAAATGCGAAAATAGGGAATTAACAGGATATTCTACAAACAAAAATCATGTAAATCTCACTTAAAAATTTATTTTATCATTAAAAATAAATTGTTGGTTGATTGGTTGCATTGCTGCTTATTGATAAACTGTGGTTATTATATATATTAGTTATTTAGGCTTGGTGGTTGAATATATATATATATATAGTATTGGTGATTGGATATTTCCTGCAACACCATTAGCGGATGCCTGCAGTATCATTAGCAGATGACCCTATCGCCCCACGATATATGAGTGGATGACCTTCTATACCGCGATATCCTGCCTTGAATCAGGATTGGTATTATTTATGTTGTTTGACAATTGTAAATGCAGGAAACAGGTTGGAGGAATCCAACTGGGTTCCTCAAATTTATTTACTGTTGTTTACATATTTATATATGTGTGTGATGTGTGAATTGAATGGATGATTTGTGTGTTGGATATTAGAATATCGCTGGCCCTAGATATCATATTTAAAAATATCAAAGAGTGATTTTTGGATTTAAAAAGGAAAATTTTACTTTTCAAAATGGAAATGAAACCTCGAATGGATTGAGAAATATTAACTTGTTTTTATAAATAAAAACAAGTGGCTGAATTATAGACCATGTTCTAAATGGAAAGAAAAAATTTCATTAATAATACTAGATTTTTTTAAAATTCAAGTTTGAATTTAAAAAGGAAAACTAAATTTTCAAAATGATAATTGGATTTCAAATAAGATTTGAAATAGGGCTTTGTTTTAAATATTTAAAACAAGAAGTGAAATTTATAAACGATGTTTATAAATAAAAGAGGGAATTTTCAATTGGATAATGTATAAATTTAAATTTAAGTATGGATTTAAAAAAGGATTTATAATTTGAAATCGTTCAAAAAGGAACAATGGAATTTATTATGAGGTTCAGAATGTTAATTGGATTTAAATAAATCCACTTGGATTTATGATTTGAGTTCGATGATGTCAAATTTATAGAAATTAAATTATCTTCAAAAAAGATATTGAATTGTATTAAATAGAAAATTTAAAATTTAATATGAAATAGATTCTATGTTTATATATATATATATATATATATATATAAGTTATGAAAATAAATTAAATGAGATTCAGATTCGAACGGACTTTCAAAAGGGAAGTTTAATTTATAAGGAAGTTAATTTATAAACAATGTTATAAAAACAATGATATATTTTTCATCAGATAAATTAGGAATTAGATTTTTCCAAAGTAAGTATGGCATACAAACCCATATTTTTTTTGAAATAAAAGGTGAAATTTGCATTGAGTTTTGTATTACAAACTCTTATCTGTCCCAATATAAGAACGTTGTCGGTCAAGGTCTGGAAGGTAAATAAAATACCCTAACTTGAACGACTTCACTATTATCAAGGGATGATATCAGTTTGTAATGGAAAAAGGATATTGAATTAACCGATTATTTCCATAAAAGAAATATATTATTGGAATTCGATTAACTTTAATAAAATATTTTTTGGAAATTGGGATTTAGTATAGAAATCGAGTTATGAAATTGGAATGAAGTAATCAATGATTTTTGGGAAAAAACGAGATTTTAAGTTTAGATTTGGGAAACAGTTTTAATTTATATTTAAATACATCGAGGAATGAGAATGGAAAACGAAGTTAACGTTTATATTTAAATTATAATTAAAACGAACTCGTCGCAGCGCGGTAGTTCGAAATTTGGCGTTTCGAACTTTAATTGAGTATATGGAACTCAATATGAGTCGGAATTCGATGAAACAAGAAACGCCCGTACCTATTGAATAAAAACTTTCTAATTAAAGAGAAAAATCTGGATTTCGTCTTAAAGATTTTGAGTTATGTCAAAATCAAATTTTAGAAAAGTCACTGTAAAATCATTTAAAAATCATAACGATTTAATTAATTAATTAAAGGGATTTTTAGTGAATAAAAATCTGTATTTCAGTTAGAAAAATCCAGATTTGAGTGTAAAATAATTATAACTCAAGCAAGTTGAATAAAGTGATTTTGATAATAAAATCAAATTTTGAATGACGGAATTATATTAACTTAATAGTAAAAGAAGTTATTGCAATTTGAATGGAACTTGATGTGGATTAAGCAAATTGGATTTGTAAATTAGATTTTGAATTCAAATATGAGGCGTGAGTATAAATGAAATTCGAATTGTCATAAGCGAATAAAAATTATGTTTGAACATTATTGAATCAAACTATAAGTGAATGAAGTGGTTGAATTAGTTGAAGAATTTAATAGTGAGATTGAATGTGGTGAAACATAAATAATTGCATGGATTTGAAATGAAATGGTAATGCAGGTGTATACATATTAGACAGATATGGGATAAAGTGAATGAAGAGTATGAAGATTTTAATTTAAGTGCCCGACAAAAAGTACATGTTTAAATTTCCATATGAGGTTTTATGCGCCGAATCGGCAAGCCGCTTAGCCTTTTGATTTTCTTTTTAAATGGAAAGGGCCTAGAGAGGCGAGTTGGGGTTTGAACGATTGACCGGTACAGGGGAGGTGCTGGCGAAATTTTCTGGAAATTTAAGGAGTTAAAATATTTTTAAGAAATTTTGAAAATAGAAATCAATATATCGATATATATAGAATTCGATAAGGAATTTGGAAAATAATTAATGAATGAATAATTATTAATAAGGGCCAGTGATTTGTTCGATGGATGTTTGTTTTCCTTTGATAGTTAAAACACCGGCTATCAAAGATTTTTGACCATCGTTGTCAATACGGAGAGACCGGTTGGATTTATTATCCGAAAACCACTCCGTATAGGCATAGGCGTTGCGAATTAGATTATGCTGAAGATAATGGAAGACAAAGTGAAATGCAAGGGCTGTTATATTTGTCCAGTCCCAGGAGAACTTGTATGGACGTATGTCAGACAGAGTATTCCTAACGGATCACATAAGACGATCTTTTCAAGATAGTATGTATGGTGGCAAAGGATTTAGTTTCTCTTAGCTTTTATATCCATAATATTTTTGAGAAGATAAACTAGTGATTTGACGGGTTTGACGATGTTGCATTCAAAGTGAATGGTGGGCAGATGTTCAGAAAGATAGACGTAGCCTCAAGCCTCACAACCGGGAAATGACAAAAATCGGGCAGGCAGTATTGCTAGTTAGGTTATACCCAAGCAGGGTATATTTGTCCCCGATCTACAGAAAAATTCAATTATTTGTTCTCCTTTCATTTCTATATCTTAGGATTACGGTTGGACGACCGACAACTGTGGGCGACAATATATTCGCTACACTCAAGCTAAATGAGTGGGCGGTCATGTGTGGCCAGGTTGCAAGACGTTCTTGCTGAACCCTAGTGTATCCCCTCTAGAGTACACTGATCGGGAGGTGGTCCCATACCTTGTCATAGTTGGAATCCAATCTCCAATAAGCACCCAACGGTTTTTGATTTTATACTATATATGTAGAGCGTGGGATGTAAGTGTTATACTATTTGGTTATTTATTTGTTTAGACATTATTATAATATCACTGAATTTTGATATCAAAAATGTTTTGGTTATAGTAAGGTATAAACCGTCCATGTTTTTGTGTGGGCTGGTCTTACTATTATCCTTTCTTTCAAAAGGATTTTCAAGAGTTTACTCACACCAGTCCCATGACTGTCCCAAAGTTTATTTTGATTGTTTTTTCTAAACTCTTGGGTGCCCAAATTTGTATGGGCAGTCAAGTGTTTCGGGCTTTTACAGATACACTTAGAGGAGTTTGAAGCAGGAGGCTTCACCGCTAATTATTTTAGAGTTATTTCCACTGTATCAAATATTGTATTATGCTCTGATGATGTTATGTATATATGATACAAAATTTTGTATTCAAAGATTATTTTATATAAGATATTTTTATTCGTTCCGCTGTGAGATTCTGATGTTTTCTTTGTTCTATCTTCTATCTGTTTCTATTTCTTTAACCTTAATGACACGTATTTCTTTATTATTTGGGTTTGGCATGTGCTGTTTAGTCAACTCAAATAGTACGGATTTGCGGGACGTTACAGCTGGTTTCAGAGCTTAGGTTGAGTGAACACCTAGGCTTTGGTGGGGGTTTACTCATTAGAGATAGGGTCAGTATACCCTAAAATGAGTTTAGTGTATATATAAGAGAACGTATTTGTTTATTTATGCAAAAACTGCTTTATATTGTGTTGATCGATCTATTGAGTGGTATATAAATTTCACATCAATGCGTTTAGCTGACGTGGCCGATAGGGATTTATAAACAGTTGAACGGAGTAATTCGACACAATATTGTTTTAAAAGAAGAGTAAATGAAATAATTTTACCCAAACTATATTTTTTATATAAAGGAATAATTTTCCAAAATTATTATAATATGTGGTTGTGCTACATGTTATAATCAAATATGATTATAAAATCGAAATGGTTATATATAACCAAATAAAACTTGTATATACAAAAGAGATGAAATAAAATTAGATTGAAACCCGAATTTGGTATTTAAATCCCGGATGTTTGGAAATATTTTCTAAAATGTTATAATATAATATAGCATTGTTTTGGAAGTATTTTTGATTAAAAATCATTTTGAAAGAGATAAAGCACTGAATTCACTTCGGACACTGGAAAATAATTCCGATGATGATCCGGACATCATCGGTGTTCATTTTCGAGTTTCTAAGTGATGGATTGCTACCATAGTGGGATTTTCAAAGGAAACTACTTGATAAAAACAAGTTGTTTTGGAAAGTTCAAATATTCTGAATTGGAGATAGAAATAAATATATGTTTGTATATTTATATGATTTCAAAAAGGATTTGAAATACAAACCCGGGAATTTGAATTCTGAAATCAAAATTAACTTAAGCAAGTTAAATGTACTGAAATGAATAAATTGATTTGGAATTAAGTAGAAATGGGCTTTTGTAAAGTTAATGGGTATACAACATTGCTCATGCCTTAGTAATTTCTAGGACGAAATTTTTTTAAGGGGAAGGAATGTAACGTCCCAGATTTTTAGCCATTTAATACTGAATATTTAAACCAGGTTTAAATATTTAATTGGATTTATAAATGAATTTTTACATGGAATTTATCAATTTAATAATCGATATATGATTTTATTTTAAGTATATTGAATTATAGTAATACGAAAACTAAATAAAAACGAATTCAGAGTTAAAAATGAATCGAAATGATATAGTTAATTAATATAAATTCTGTATTGAATTAAAACGATAATGATTATTTATTTTCGGTGAATTTAATTGTTTGAAATCATTTTGTGTTTTTATCGAATTGATTTAATAGTGTTATTTCTCGACTAAATTAAATTTCAGAATCGGTTCTGTTGTGTTCAGGATATGGTTATAATCTGGTAACATCGACAGTTATGTTTAAATAGCGCTTCGGGGATCGTGAGATATTTTAAGTTATTTAATTAAAGATCAAAATATAATTTATATTTATAATGATGGTCCTTAAGCCGACAGGCCGACCTAATTTATCAAATCTCACAGCTCGTGTTTCTTCTCGAGCAACTTAACTTGTTTCCCATTTTCTGTATCAAGTAAACATGATTTTAATGGTCTTCTACTTCCTATTTCCTTCGCATGTATAAATTTAGTCCATCGCCCTTAGAAAATCCTCATTCTAAAAATCGTGATACCTCCTTTTCCCTTATATTTCCCTTCCCCTAGTTTTTCTTTTTTTCCTGAACGATTTAAACCGGACCCCTTCTTCTCTCATAAATTCAAGAACATAATATACAACCGAAGTCGTGGTTTCAATCGCGTATCAATCTGGAGCTCGAACCATAGCGGGACGCTCTTGATGTGACTGGGAGGGTTCGACGAAGGGTTTTATGGGGAGCGAATCTTTTTGCTTTAAAGGGGATTCGATTATGTGAGGTACGATAATGGATTGGCACCTTCCTGAGTTGCGTTTGTTCATCAGAAAGGGAGGCGATTATGTGGTTCTTGAGACGACTTATGAAACAAGGTTATGGAGTTTGACAGTGGTAGTTGAGGAATACGGTTTTGGGATCGAAGTGGTGTGAGCAATGGAGCTTTGGGAGGACTCGATCGACATGGGGTTTGCAAGTATCGCAGGAATTGGGTGAGAAATGAGAAACGCGATGATGGACTGAGGGGTATTTTGGAGTTCGATAGTGTGACAGTATGTAACAACCCAGAAATGCGAGCCAGTTTAAAAATTTTATTTTGGCAATTTTAATGAATTTTGAACATTTAAAATGAATTATTTTAAATAATATCGACGAAAGTTTATTTTGAATATATTTAGAATGTATATATTTATATACGTCGTCATTAGAATATAAATATTTATTTTAAATTATAAAAGGAATTGAAAATGGCGCGGTAGTTTGATAATTCGATTTCAAACTTCAAATGAATGTACCGAGTGCGAAATAAACCATATTTTAACGAAACCAAAAATAATAATAGGATCTAATTGGTAATATCTTTCCAACGAATCCGAAGAATTGAAATTTCATAGCGGGAATCAAAAGATATGTCCAGTTGAAAATTCTGAATAGTCGCTATGGAATTCAGGCCCTTAAAATGGGAATTTTTGCAAACGACCTCGGATTTCGACGAAACCACTTTTGTTGGATCCGTGATGTCAAGTTATTGCTAGATTCCAATTTTCATAATTTTTTGAATCAATATGTGAGCGTGGCGAAGGGAAACGCGTTTGACCAGTTTCAGTTGATTTTAATCGACTGGAAAATGGCCATTTTTCAAATGGTCTCAGAATTCGACGAAACTAGTTTTGTTAGGACCGTATCGTCAATACGAAGCTAGAAAATATTTTTTTGGAATTTTTCAAGTTAGTATGTGACCCCAGTAAATTGAAATGCACGTTCAGATTCAATATATAGAGTTATATGTTGATTTTGACGAAAACTGATCGAAACGATCAAATCATCCTACGATACATATCCCATTGTGTTCGGAATGGGGGTAATACGCTATGGACGACAGGCGGTGGGCCTCGTTTCGAGTTCGAATGAAAAGGTTACTTTCTGCTTTTTAAAATTAAAAATAATATATTTATAAATAACCCCCTGACCCCCTCTTATCTCTCTCCTCCCCCACTCACGATCGTTCAAATCAGAAAAAGGAAAAGAAAACGAAGCCAAGGGGCGGAGCCCAAACTCCACCGTCGCACGCGCCGGCTTCCCCAGCGCCGCCTCCTCCTCCAAGCCCCTCGCTCCAGTCTCCCCTCTCTCCTGAACCCCGCATCGCCTTCCCCTTCTTCCTCTCTCCTCCTCGATTTCCCTCCCCTTTGCCCAGCCACCGATCGACGACGCTCCTTCCTCCCCGGCCTCCTCCTTCTTCCCCGACCCTCCCTCTCCTTTCTCCCTCTCGCACGCCGCCCCCTGAGCTTCCTCCCTCCTCCATCTTCCTCTCCATCCATGTTCGACGCCCAAACCCCCCTGGCCCACTGAAGCGATACCCCTTGACCATCCAACTCCGGCAATGACCACTTCCCCCCCTCTGAAACAATGTGAGTTTTCGGATCTTGCTTTTATTTTATTTTATTGTATAAAAATCTGGTTTTTACTTCAAGAAATCTAGGATTTTTAATTTGTTTAAAGTTTATATTTTTATTTAGGAAAAGATGGGATTTTTATTTAGCCAAAAATGCGATTCTTAAAATCATAAAGATATGATTTTTAAGTAGGTAAAAACAAGATTTTTAATCGCTTGAAGATTGGATTTTTAATGAAGCAAAGACTTGGTTTTTAACGAAGTAAAAATATAATTTTTATATTAGTAAAAGGTTAAAAATAGGATTTTTATATTATAGAAGTATTAAAGATATGATTTTTATATTATAAAAATAATAAAAATGTGATTTTTATCAGATGTGAGATATAAAAATATACTTTTTATAATGTAAAAGTAATAAAAATATGATTTTTATATAGTAGAGATTATAAAAATACGATTTTTATATTATATAGATAATAAAAATTCGATCTTTATATAAGAAGTAGAAATATAAAAATATAATTTTTATATAGAATGAAGCGTTGTAAATATATGAAGTTAAATAAAAATGTGAACTTTATTTTTATCATGAAGGAATGAAAATAAAATTGTGATTTTTATATATGTAGTGACCACGGGCAACGAAAGTGACAAAAGGCGAGAACAGTGATGATTTCCTACAATAGAAGTGTCGTGGAGTTGGGATAGATTTGGTGAGAACTTCTCACTCTAAATTTCTTTTTCTAGTTATATATATACTAGGATGCAGACGGTGTTTAGTAGCACCCGACATCAACGTCCACAGACCATGGACTTGTTTGTTTGGTTGTGTAGTTGGTTAGATTATTCGATTTGAATTTGATTGTTTGGTGAAATGGAATGGATTTGATTGATATGTGTATGGCGTGGGCCATTATTAGACCGGGGATAAGGCTAGGCCTTGTCCCGTTTCTAGTATCGTGCCGTTATGCCGCCGAAATTTTCTAAAATAAGTTAGAAAAATAAAGATATCATTTTATTTAATAAATGAACCGAATAGAATATTCATAGGTTGAGTAAAATAATTTGGTCGTTAAAAATATAATTTTTAACGTGAATGTGAATAAATAAATATTCATTTACAAACCGGACGGTTTGTTTATGTACATCTATTTGAAGGATATTGATTGGGACGATAAATTTTACACATCACCCAACTGCACAAATAAAATCTGTGTTTGATTGTTTGAAACCCCACACGGGTATTGGGATAAAATACGGCATATACTAATCCCAATAATTAGTTGTATGTCGATCGATTGATTGACAGGCTGTTATAAGCGTTAGATATCTATATTTGATGCTTATACAGTGTAGTGCACTTTGGATGATGGTTGATTATTTATCGTTGCTATTATATACATGTGTTGTATGGAATCCATATAGTTAACGCTATATGGTGATTGATTGGGCCTCATTCCAATTTAAAAAATAAAGAATATTATAAAATAAAGGTTCATGTGTTGACCGTACTCATCCGTTGAGATTAGTCATGTGTTGAACGAAATATTTTAACAATAAAATTTACATTTTATCATATATAAAATTAGAAACTAACTGGAAAATAGATAAGATGAGTGGTCTCCTGGATATTGATCTGATGTTGGTTTCGGCCTTCGGGGTTAATATTTAGGGAATCGTTCTCTTACTAATTTACGGTTGGAGTCTGATTTGAAATCAAACGATAGATACCATAATTTTTATAAAATATATTAAATAACAAAAATAGTCACACGTGGACAATACTCATTCGTTGAGATTAGTCATGTGTTGACACAATTATAGAGTCATGTATTGAAAGAAATATTGATTCATTTGTTGAATAGAATAACGAAGTTATTGAAAAATATAAAGCCGTGTTGATTAGAGATGCGCTATTTTGATGCGAACGATATTTATATCGATTATATTCGTTTTATAATGAATATTGAAAAGAGATAAAAATCGAATTTTTATAACAGAAATTCGAATTGAATTGAATATAAAAGAAATTCGAATTGAATTGAATTGAATAGAAAACGAATTTGATTTGAATGGAATAGAAAACGAATTTGATTTGAATGGAATAGAAAACGAATTTGATTTGAATTGAATAGAAAACGAATTTGATTTGAATGGAATAGAAAACGAATTTGATTTGAATTAAATTGAAAACGAACTGAAATAGAATAAAAATCGATTTGAAATGAATTCAAATTGAATTGAAATTTGAATTAAATTGAAATGAATTTAAAACGAATCTATAAGGGAAAAATTCAATTTTGATTTGGATTTGAAATGAAGGTTAAAATTGTTTTTGAAACGAATTTAAAACTATTTATAAAATTCGTTTTAAATAGAAATCGACGAAATATATATTATATATTATATATATAATATAATGGCCTGAATAGAACGTGTCGCGTCGCGGCAGTTCGTGAATTTCGACCACTGATTTCGAACGGACATTACGGGAGATCCGACCGTCGGATTCTCCTAAAACTGGAGCCGTTGGGTTTGTATCGAAAAGAGCTTTCCAATGAATATTAGAAATTTGAAATCTAATGGTTGGATTTGGAATTATGTCCAAATCAAATTTGGAAAAGGTCGTTGTAAGTGCAGTTCGATGGCCGTTGATGGAAATCGACTGTACGGGTGTAACGACCCGTATTCTACGCATCATGGGATCGTTGAATATTTATTTCTTTCATATATGAAGTTGTACGGTCATGTAACCTTGGGAGACGACTATTGGGGTCATTTCCCATGTTCATGATTTTTGTCGATTTTTAAATGACCATTTTACCCCTAGTTGGCACTGTTTTGGCCATAACTTTTGACTGGAAAGGAATTTTGACCTGAAACCACTTCCATTAGCTCCGGATGATGGTTTCTCTTTCCGTAGAGTGGTCACATTAGTCAAACGAACTCACCGTTTGGGAGATATGGATGAAACAAGTTTCAGATGGTGAAAAACAGCTTAATTGGGCTTAACCGGGTGATTAGCAGCTAGGCCCAGAGGGGAATTTCGGGTTTAGAGGTATAGGAGGACTGATTAGGGTTAGGTTATCACTTTCATTTCAGTTTTGAGCCGCCACAAACCTCCTTGAGACCTTAGTAATGGCTTCCATCCTCTAAAACCACTCCAAAACACATTTTAGTGAAGATTAAGCCTAAACTACATCAAAGCAAGGCCAAATAGCAACAAAGCAAGGTTGGAGCTACTGCTATACATAGGAATTCGACCCAAACAGAGAGTATTTCAGATTTGGTGTTTCATTTGTGGCCAAGGTGAGTGATTTGCATAGTTTTTGCACTAATTACGGTGATTAAGGGTAATTAGTGAAGATTAGCGAATTTATACATAAATAAATTCTGGAAAATTTCTTAAAATTCTAAAATAATGTTTTAAGGCTCTGTTAGAAATTTGGGTTAATTTCGATGTGTTTTGCTAATCGTATGCTTAAACATGATTAAGAGGGATTATAGGAAAATGTGAGGTTTTAGCCACTTTTGATCCATTTTGGTTCATTTGAATTGTTGTTAGGTGTTTGTGGTTGTTCTTACATGTTGCTATGACTCTATGGTATGTTTTATGATTGATTAGAATAGTTAGATTGGTCGAAAATGCCGTCGAATGGCGTAGAAAGCTCGCTGGAAAGTTGCAGAAGTGTGCAGGTTCCGAACCGGTTCGGATCGGAGAAAGGGGTCGGATCGGATTTGTGAACTGACCAAGGGAATTCGAACTGGATTGGAACTTGTCACTGGAGGAGGCTTGGCGAGAAGGAAGGCCGTTTACTTGGAGTTGGAGTGGACAAGGGGATCGGATCGGAAGAATAATTGGAGGCCAGATCGGATCGACTTGGAGATGCAGGGCTCGGATCGGAAGTAAACATTTGGGAGAACTAGCAAGAGGGAAGGTCACGCGGATCAGATGGCAAGGAGGGATCGGATCGGAATACGTGAAGAAATAAGGGAGCGGATCGGAGCGCTGGAAGGAAGGACACCCGACCCGACCCGGAGGAGGACACCGACCCGACCTGAAGTGGAATACCCGACCCGAACCGAATGGAAAGATGACAAGGAAGGAGGACCGAACCGAACCGACGAGGGTAATGACTACCGAACCGAACCGTATTCTAGGGCTGCTACTGCACGACAACTCTTCTGAAGACCCACTCCAATTCGATCAAAACCCGAGATGCAAAGGAAGTCCAAATGAGGAGCTTTGACTCAGGATCCAGCTGGGAACCAATGAGTGGGCTTCATGATTGGGCTTTGCTGCGGGACGCGTGCCAAGGGGTTATCGACGTCTATAGCTTTGGACCACTATGGTAGGAGGTACGAAGGCGGATTCAGGGCCATTATGGCATCGGTGGAACCAAGGGCTACGATCAATGAAATGGGTCATTGAAATGTTTGGTCATGACTCCATATGTTTAGCTTGGTCATAGCAGGGTTTCTACAAGTCGGGATTCGTCGTTACCTCAATTTGTCTAGTGTTCCAAGGTGGTAGATGTCGTACGCTTTACGCACTGAGTGAGAGATGTGAGGATGGTTGCTATGGATGATTTGTTTGCTATCATTGTGACATGCACACCCCACCCCCGTATTCTTACACTATTTACTATGGCACATTGGAGTATTGTACGGTATGTGGTACTAACTCTTTGGTTGCAGGTCCAGGTTCAGGTATGGCTTAGTATACCTGTTATTATTCTGTTTAGATTCTTATCGCTCATACCAGGCTTTATGTCTGACCCAGAGTTTTATGTCTCCTCTTATTACTCTGGGTGCTCACACGAGCAGACTAGAGACAGGTTAGCTGGTGATGCACGGGTAGATGATCCGGAGACGAGCAGAAGGCTTCCACGTAATATATATAGTATCCCCCCTGTGTTGTTGAAGATCACTGCTTGGGCATTGGTGGTGCATCTTCTGCTTTGGTTTTCTTTTGTTAGAGACAGTAAATTTGGAAAGTTGTAATAAGCTGTATTTGGATTTCCGCTGCTCTGATGTTGACATTGATTATTAGTTATCAGCTTATGCACTGTCTCGCCTGTTTTATGTCAAGTATGTTATTATTATATTTTATCCCATGCGCCGTGAGACATTCTACAGGTTCCTTGATTAGTTCATTCTCTTCTTTCTTTTCTTCTGACGACCGTTCTGTGCTAGCTGGGCATGTGTACAGCGCACTTTCGGGGAAAATGCAGGCTGGTGCGGGGCGGGCCGTCATACTTGGTATCAGAGCTCTAGGTTGCACAGTTAACCTAGGGAAGTTATCAGGGAGAGATAATATACGTATACGAGAGATCGTATTTGTGATTACTTTGGTTTTTAAAAGCTACATATATATACTATTAGTAGTATAAGGGTGAAGTCGTACTGCACTAGCACCACTATGGAGTCGTTAATCGTTTCCTTTTTCAGATTGACGATGAGCCGATATACTAGAGGTGCTGGTAGGGGAGCCAATAATGGGAATGCTGCTGACATGAGGACGATGTTTACTGACCTCATGAGAGAGATGCTTAGAGATGTACAGAGGGCAGCTCCCAATGGTGGAAATGGTGGTGGTCCAATAGTGCAGGCGCCAAGAGTCGACTTCGCCAAGCTGAATAAGGATTATACTAGTCTTGGTGGGAAGTCATTCCACGGAACGGAGTCGGCTACGGACGTTCAGGATTGGTTGGATAGTTGCGAACGTATCTTCGAGGATTTGGGTATCGAGGATGCGATGAAAAGAAAGCTAGCGTCCCTTCAGCTGCAAGGGCGGGCAATGAATTGGTGGAATGCTATAAAGGCAGCCACTCCCGAAGATCAGATTACTTGGGAGCAGTTTAAAGCTCGCTTCAGTGAGAAGTTCATTCCAGCTGCTCAGAAGTCAATGCTGTTTAAGAAATTCTTGGAGCTCAAGCAGAATGGCAGAGCTGTCTCGGAATATATTGCTGAATTTGACACTTTGTCAAAATATGGGTTATCTCTTATTGATACTGCCGAGAAAAAGAATGAGAAATTCATAACTGGTTTGGATCAGTACTTGGGGGAAAAACTTATTAACCACATCGATGAGACGTTTGAATCGATTGTGGGGAAAGCATTAAGATCAGAAAGTCTCTACCCTAAGTCGAAGACTGAGGTTGCATCTGCAGAAGAGCCAAAACCACAAGCAAGTGGTGGAGGCAAGGGTGGTTCCCAGAATAAGAGAAAGCAGAACCAAGCTAAGGATGGCCAGAAGAAAAAGAATAAGCAAGATGTTGAGTGCTTCAGCTGTGGTAAGAAGGGCCATTATGCTAGTAATTGTCGGGCCAAGCCAGCGGATAGGAAGTGCTTCAACTGTGGCCAAATGGGACATCACAAGGACAAGTGTCCACAGCCCCCTAAGGAAAAGCAAATGGTGAAAGCCTACGCTCTTAATGCTATTCCTTCTTCGTCGAATGCCCCAACAGCGGCAGAGAAGGGAAAGAATGTCGTCATTCAAGGTATGCTTTCTGTTTACGATGTTCCTGTTAGAGTTTTGTTTGATACCGGAGCCTCCAGTTCTTTCATATCTAGTGACCTGGTAGATAGGGTGGGATTGGAGCCCGAGATTGTCGATAGACCTTTAGTAGTGACGAACCCGATAGGTGGTTCGACTAGCCTTAGCATGATTTGTCGTAATGTGGTCTTATCGAGTCATGGATGCATGTTTGTTTGTGATTGCTTTGTTTTGGGCTTTACTGGGTTTGGCATTATTTTGGGAGTAGATTGGCTCCGAAGATACGGGGTGGTGGTAGACTGTGAGGGCTTTTTGGTGACAGCTAGAGCGGATAATGGGCGGAGGATAGTGTTTGGTGGTCTACCCAGTGAGGGGGTATTGGCTAGTTTTCTAAACTCCCTCGACATTCCGCATAGTGAGTTGTCAGGTTTGCCCGTGGTTGGCCAGTATCCGGATGTTTTCGAAGAAGTGACCGGACTTCCACCACACCGAGAGATCGAGTTCCGTATTGATTTGGTAAAAGATGCCAGACCTATAGTGATGCCACTTCGTCGTATGGCACCAAGAGAGCAGCGAGAGCTCGAGGTGCAAGTCAGCGATCTTTTGAAGAAGGGATTTATCAGAAGGAGTGTTTCTGAATGGGGAGCACCAGTTGTGTTTGCTACCAAGGCGGATGGTTCCCTTCGTTTGTGTGTAGACTACCGCGAGTTGAATAAAGTGATGAGGAAGAACAAGTACCCTCTACCGCGGATGGATGATTTGTTCGATCAGTTGAGTGGCACGAGAGTATTTTCTCAGTTGGATCTCGCGACAGGTTTTCATCAGCTTAGAGTGGAAGCTGAGAGTATAGCTAAAACGGCATTTCGGACGCCGTCTGGGTTTTATGAGTGGTTGGTCATGCCATTCGGGCTGACCAATGCCCCATCATATTTTGTGGATCTTATGAATAGGGTATTCAGAGATCAGTTGAATAAGTTTGTCCTTGTGTTCGTTGATGATAATTTGGTCTACTCAAGGACAGAGGAAAAACACAAGGGACATTTAAGAATAGTGATGGAGGTGTTGAGAAAACACCAATTGAAAGCAAAGTTTTCGAAGTGTCACTTCTGGAAGAGGGAAGTGAGGTTCTTGGGCCATGTTGTATCAGAGAATGGTATTGCCGTGGACCCGGCAAAGGTAGCTACGGTACAGGATTGGCCTATGCCCAAGAATGCAACAGATGTAAGAAGTTTCTTGGGGTTAGCGGGATATTATCGTAAGTTTTTCCAAGGTTTCTCCAAGATAGCAGCACCATTGACCCAGTTGACCAAGAAGAATCAAGCTTTTGTCTGGGATGAAAGGTGCGAGAATGCATTCAAAAGTCTAAAGGACAAGTTGACAAGCGCACCAGTGTTAGTCATTCCTAAGGGGGATGAAGAGATGACGGTATACACGGATGCCTGTGGTACCGGACTGGGTGCTGTATTGATGCAAGGCGGTAGGGTTGTAGCTTACGCCAGTCGGCAATTGAAACCGCACGAGAGAAGATACCCTACCCATGATTTAGAATTGGCAGCAATCGTGTTCGCGTTAAAGATGTGGAGACACTATCTCTTGGGAGAAAGATTTGAGCTGTTTACAGATCATAAGTCGTTAAAGTATCTCTTCTCTCAGAAAGATCTGAATCTCCGTCAGCAGAGATGGTTGGAGTTCTTAGCTTCCTATGATTTTGACATCGCATACACACTAGGAAAGGGCAATGCGGTGGCTGATGCATTGAGTAGAAGACATGCCAGCTTAGGGGCTATGTTCCTTGAATGGAAGCAACTGGAGTTTATCGCGGGGTTTGATTTCAGACCAAAGTGCGAATTGGATCCAGAAATGTTAGCAAGTTTGACGATCAGACCCACTTTGATTGAACGAATCGGCTCTAGTCAGAGGGACGATCCTAACCTATTGGAAATCATCTCCAAGTTAGAGATGGGTATCGATGAGGAGATGAACAAGTATGGGCTTGATCGAGATAGATGGCTTAGGAAGAATGGAAAGCTTGTTGTACCCAATGTCAATGGATTGAGAGATGAAGTGCTTAGAGAATGTCATCACTCAAAGCTGACTATACACCCCGGTGGTAATAAGATGTATCGAGATATGAAGCAGACCTACTACTGGGAAGGGATGAAACGAGACGTTGGGAAGTTTATATCCAAGTGCATGAATTGCCAGCTAGTTAAAGCCGAGCAAAAGAAGCCTAGTGGGTTGTTACAGCCCTTAGAAATTCCCGAATGGAAATGGGAGCAAGTCTCGATGGATTTCGTCGATGGATTACCAAGGACTAGATCGGGATATGACAGCATTTGGGTAATTGTAGATCGACTGACTAAAAGTGCAAGGTTTATACCAGTCAAATCGACCAGAACGGCAGCTAAGTTAGCAGAATTGTATATGAAGCGGGTAGTGAGATTTCATGGAGTACCTAAAGGCATTGTGAGCGACCGAGACCCGTTGTTCACTAGTGGGTTTTGGAAGAGCTTACAAGAGGCTCTAGGGTCAGAATTACATCTCAGTACCGCATATCATCCTCAGACCGACGGTCAGACGGAGAGGGTGAACCGTATTTTGGAAGATCTCTTGAGAGCATGTATATTGGATTTTGGTGGATCATGGGATGACCATTTGCATATAGTAGAGTTTGCATATAATAATAGCTACCAATCCAGTATCGGTATGGCTCTGTTTGAAGCTTTGTACGGAAGGCCGTGTAACTCACCATCATGTTGGATAGAGACTGGCGAGAAGTTTATGCTTGGACCAGATGTGGTGAGGGAAACTTCAGATAAGATCAAGATCATTCAACAACGAATGAAGGCTGCCCAAGATAGACAGAAGAGTTATGCTGATAAGAGGAGAAGAGACTTAAAATTCTCCGTTGGCGACTTGGTGTTTGTCAAGATTTCTCCGTTGAAGAGCGTAATACGATTTGGCAGGGGAGGCAAGTTGGCACCAAGATTTGTTGGCCCATTCCCTGTTCTTGAATTAGTCGGGAATCTGGCATACAGAATTGACTTACCGGAGAAGATGGCGGGAGTTCACAACGTGTTTCATGTTTCCCAACTAAGGAAGCTCGTTCACGACTCAGATATGACTATTTCACCTGATCAGTTAGAGGACTTCGAAGTAGAACCCGAGGCGGTTGGGAACCGCAAGCCGGCCCGTATTGTCGAGCACGACATGAAGCAACTTCGAAGGAAGGCGGTGAAGCTAGTCAAGGTACAGTGGAGCGAGGACGAGAGTGATTGTACTTGGGAGACAGAGGAGGACATTAGGAGGACACACCCAGAACTCTTTGCCTGGTAAAATTTTGACTTCGATTTAGTTTTCCGCATGCTAGGATAGGCTTGTTTGCTTGTTTTGCATGTTTGGTTGTTGTATGCGGTTGTTAGGCATGCGGGACCCTTTGTGTGTTTTGGTTAGGGAATTTCGGGAGCGAAATTTCTTAAGGGGGGGAGAGTGTAACGACCCGTATTCTACGCATCATGGGATCGTAGAATATTTATTTCTTTCACATATGAAGTTGTACGGTCATGTAACCTTGGGAGACGACTATTGGGGTCGTTTCCCATGTTCATGATTTTTGTCGATTTTTAAATGACCATTTTACCCCTAGTTGGCACTGTTTTGGCCATAACTTTTGACTGGAAAGGAATTTTGACCTGAAACCACTTCCATTAGCTCCGGATGATGGTTTCTCTTTCCGTAGAGTGGTCACATTAGTCAAACGAACTCACCGTTTGGGAGATATGGATGAAACAAGTTTCAGATGGTGAAAAACAGCTTAATTGGGCTTAACCGGGTGATTAGCAGCTAGGCCCAGAGGGGAATTTCGGGTTTAGAGGTATAGGAGGACTGATTAGGGTTAGGTTATCACTTTCATTTCAGTTTTGAGCCGCCACAAACCTCCTTGAGACCTTAGTAATGGCTTCCATCCTCTAAAACCACTCCAAAACACATTTTAGTGAAGATTAAGCCTAAACTACATCAAAGCAAGGCCAAATAGCAACAAAGCAAGGTTGGAGCTGCTGCTATACATAGGAATTCGACCCAAACAGAGAGTATTTCAGATTTGGTGTTTCATTTGTGGCCAAGGTGAGTGATTTGCATAGTTTTTGCACTAATTACGGTGATTAAGGGTAATTAGTGAAGATTAGCGAATTTATACGTAAATAAATTCTGGAAAAATTCTTAAAATTCTAAAATAATGTTTTAAGGCTCTGTTAGAAATTTGGGTTAATTTCGATGTGTTTTGCTAATCGTATGCTTAAACATGATTAAGAGGGATTATAGGAAAATGTGAGGTTTTAGCCACTTTTGATCCATTTTGGTTCATTTGAATTGTTGTTAGGTGTTTGTGGTTGTTCTTACATGTTGCTATGACTCTATGGTATGTTTTAGGATTGATTAGAATAGTTAGATTGGTCGAAAATGCCGTCGAATGGCGTAGAAAGCTCGCTGGAAAGTTGCAGAAGTGTGCAGGTTCCGAACCGGTTCGGATCGGAGAAAGGGGTCGGATCGGATTTGTGAACTGACCAAGGGAATTCGAACTGGATTGGAACTTGTCACTGGAGGAGGCTTGGCGAGAAGGAAGGCCTTTTACTTGGAGTTGGAGTGGACAAGGGGATCAGATCGGAAGAATAATTGGAGGCCAGATCGGATCGACTTGGAGATGCAGGGCTCGGATCGGAAGTAAACATTTGGGAGAACTAGCAAGAGGGAAGGTCACGCGGATTAGATGGCAAGGAGGGATCGGATCGGAATACATGAAGAAATAAGGGAGCGGATCGGAGCGCTGGAAGGAAGGACACCCGACCCGACCCGGAGGAGGACACCGACCCGACCTGAAGTGGAATACCCGACCCGAACCGAATGGAAAGATGACAAGGAAGGAGGACCGAACCGAACCGACGAGGGTAATGACTACCTAACCGAACCGTATTCTAGGGCTGCTACTGCACGACAACTCTTCTGAAGACCCACTCCAATTCGATCAAAACCCGAGATGCAAAGGAAGTCCAAATGAGGAGCTTTGACTCAGGATCCAACTGGGAACCAATGAGTGGGCTTCATGATTGGGCTTTGCTGCGGGACGCGTGCCAAGGGGTTATCGACGTCTATAGCTTTGGACCACTATGGTAGGAGGTACGAAGGCGGATTCAGGGCCATTATAGCATCGGTGGAACCAAGGGCTACGATCAATGAAATGGGTCATTGAAATGTTTGGTCATGACTCCATATGTTTAGCTTGGTCATAGCAGGGTTTCTACAAGTCGGGATTCGTCGTTACCTCAATTTGTCTAGTGTTCCAAGGTGGTAGATGTCGTACGCTTTACGCACTGAGTGAGAGATGTGAGGATGGTTGCTATGGATGATTTGTTTGCTATCATTGTGACATGCACACCCCACCCCCGTATTCTTACACTATTTACTATGGCACATTGGAGTATTGTACGGTATGTGGTACTAACTCTTTGGTTGCAGGTCCAGGTTCAGGTATGGCTTAGTATACCTGTTATTATTCTGTTTAGATGCTTATCGCTCATACCAGGCTTTATGTCTGACCCAGAGTTTTATGTCTCCTCTTATTACTCTGGGTGCTCACACGAGCAGACTAGAGACAGGTTAGCTGGTGATGCACGGGTAGATGATCCGGAGACGAGCAGAAGGCTTCCACGTAATATATATAGTATCCTCCCTGTGTTGTTGAAGATCACTGCTTGGGCATTGGTGGTGCATCTTCTGCTTTGGTTTTCTTTTGTTAGAGACAGTAAATTTGGAAAGTTGTAATAAGCTGTATTTGGATTTCCGCTGCTCTGATGTTGACATTGATTATTAGTTATCAGCTTATGCACTGTCTCGCCTGTTTTATGTCAAGTATGTTATTATTATATTTTATCCCATGCGCCGTGAGACATTCTACAGGTTCCTTGATTAGTTCATTCTCTTCTTTCTTTTCTTCTGACGACCGTTCTGTGCTAGCTGGGCATGTGTACAGCGCACTTTCGGGGAAAATGCAGGCTGGTGCGGGGCGGGCCGTCATAACGGGCCTTAATAAAATTATTAAAAATATCAATAATTTGTGTAAAATCATAAGAAATGATTAGTGAAGAACTGGGATGAAAATCCCACATTTGTAGAGATAAAAATAGATTTTTATCGAAATGAACTAGTTTTGAACTAAATTAAAAACCCAATTATTTCTAAATAAATAAATTGGATTTAAAAGGGGTTTTAAATAATCGGAATTTCTAATATATTTGATTGGAATTGATTTGGGGGTTTATCGTGAACGGTGTTTTAAATAACACTGGTTCTTTAACCCGATAAGAAATAGAATGTGATTTGGGTTTATCGTGAACTGTGTTTTAAATGACATTAGTTCTTTAACCCAGTAAAAGGAGTTTTAATGAATCTGCAATTAAATTGAAATGTGAATTAATAATTTAAATTATCAAATTTGGAAAGTGAGCGAGAATGGAGTATTACCAGTTTTGCTCCAAAGCGATAGTTAAATCTTTAATTAGATTTGAACGTGAAATGGTAATTAATTTTACCGATAACACCGTGGTGTTAGATATGGAGTATTACCAGTTTTTCTTCATGGGATGAATATGTTGGGATTGGGAAATAAAATAAATAATTACTTCGGTGTGGTTCGCTAATCCCAACTAGTTTGGAAAACCATAATTTTGTTTGAAATGATATCCAAAGGAAGATTAAAGAATAAATTTAAAAGAATTTATCTTTGATAAAATTATTGGGAACCTTTCCCTAAAATTATGAAATTTAGAAACTAGTTGTAGGTTAGTTAAGAAGAATGGTTTCCTGGGTATTGATCTGATGTTGGTTTCGGCCTTCGGGGTTAATATTTGGGAAATTGTTCTCTTGTTAATTTACGGTTAGTGGCTGCTAAATTGGAATGAGGCGTATGTTGTGTTTGTGTAACATTTGTTTTTAAAATACGCGGGTTGTTCGGAAAGGCCGGGTTTATACCCATTCTGAATAACCGATTCAACGATAAGTCGAAGATGATGACGGTGGTCGAAGACCGGAAGTCTTCACATCGTTTGGGTGATTACTAATGATCTTGATTGGGCTGTACACCCAAGATGAGGGAATCGGTTGGTGGTCGTCCAGACGTACTTGGAGATCGATGGATATGCGAGGAAAGTGCCTCCGGTTTCGTTCAGACCCAGAACGAACTTGTAAATGGATTGTGTGTCTGACGTTCGATTTTATTCTGTGTTGATTGATTTCTGTTAAATATATATCTGTTTCGCGGCGAAGAATTTATTCTCTTGCTTAACGCCCTTCTCTGAGACGTACGAGCTTAGAGGTTATATATCGATAGATATCAATCGCATGGCATGAATTGCCTGTGTGGCACGCTGAGTTGCATGGATCAAGGCTTCTGTTGAAAAGCAAAGTCGTGTGGTTGATGATCAAAGCACGGCCTACGTGGCAGCTTTGTGTATAGCGTGGATTCGCGAGCCTCACACCTCGGTATGAGTCAAAAACGGGATGAGGACCCAAGGAGTGCACGACGTTTCTTTCTAGCTATGGGTGGTGTCAATGACCTACCAGCCCTGACATTTATATACTTTTCACCTTTGTGGTTTGGATGCGAGGCGCCTCGATTATAGGTCCTATAGGGCCGGGAAACGTGTGTTCAGGAATAACTAATCCTCAAACGTAAGAGAGGACCGGTCTTGGAGGATCCCAGGGGTTACCCAGAGTGTGTAGTCCTGAGGCATTTGCTAGAGTGTTTCGAAGCGGAGAGGAGCTTGCCCCTTGCCTCGACTCATGACGGAAATCCAATTTCCAATACGTGTATTTCAGTTTTATTTGTAGAGCCTAGTATGGCGACATAGTGGGATGGGGCACTTATGCCGTCTATGATTGATACTTGTGATTTGAAGTTGTTTTATACACTATGCCCTTACAATAGTATCAAATGATTTGTTTTAAACGTATCAAGCATTCTTGGCTATCATAAGGTAAAAACCCTATCCTCCGGCTTGCGTTGCATTGTGTGATGGGATCTGGGTCTTATAATAGCTTCATTTTTCGAAAAAGCATTGCGTTGTTTTTTCTATGCACTGGTATTCTTGGGAGGAAACCCGTTCCGTGTTATATGGCGTGGTCCCTTGAATTACTCTCTTTTAAAGTAAAGTTTTAAATAACTGTTTTAGTTCTCACACCAGTCACATGACTGACCTGGAGTTTATTGTTTTAACCTAAACTCTGGGTGCCCCTATTTTCTACACGGGCAGCTAGTAGTTTTGGTTTTGCAGTTTTATATTCACAGGATCCTGATTTACAGCTGGAACGATGCTCGGAAAGCTCTGTATCCGTGCATTACTTTCAGTTGTGTTTTCTATTGTTTTTCCGCTGCTATGTAATTTATTGTAATCTCTGATATTTATCGAATGTAATTTATTCAATTATACTCTGTATATTCTTGTATCTGATGGAATTGTTGTAATAAACAATGAAATGTTCTTCTGTCTGCGTTCCGATTTGTCCTGTTCTCAAAACGATCAGGGGTTTCGAACGGTCTTGGTCGGTTTAACGATCGATTCGGATCGAGCGAAATTCCTTGCCGTCACATTTGGTATCAGAGCTTTGGTTTACAGAGCTCGAGAACATGACACATTAGAACCATACGAAAGAATTCATCAGATATTGGATTAGTAATATCCAATTAGAATGACTCGTTAGAGATGGGATCAGTAGTATCCTAGAACGGGTGTGAAGAGTATATTTTTCAAATGAAAACAAATTTTGTTTTGAAGTTTAAATCGTTTTATACGTATTTGAATATTTTGTTTGTATTGAATTTGGATAATCCAATATATAAAGATTTTGCATATACGCGTCATGAACGTATATTCGAAGTTTTAATATACTGGATCGATATAGAATCACATTCTAGTCGCCCGGAGATGGTACTGATAATTGTCATGACATCATCAGTATTTATGTTTGTGTTTCGAAGGTGTGATATCTATATATTTCCATTAGACTGGTGTGAGAACCAAACCTTACATAGATTTATTTGTTGTGATTTGGCATCAAAAACATGATTTTTGACTATATATCAAATTTATGAATTTGAAACGTTAATCCACTAATTGATTGATGTTTGTGTTGTTTGTTTATTTGTTTGATAATTTTGAACCATTATGCCTAATTGAATCAAATATTGAACTGCATTGAAAATTTGTCGCATTTGCTTGCATATACATGTACTTACATTGAACAGGTCATAGCAAGGAGGCTAGAGCAGAGAATAAAATTTGTTTGCCGGACAAATAGGTACATGTTTACCATAATTTACTGTTTTGTTTGGGTGATGATGATTTTATGAGCCGATTGGCTAGCCGCTTGGCTTTTTCTTTTTCTTTTTGAGATCAGAGGGCCTATATGGCAATTTCGGGATTTTCCCGGTGCTCCCGATGCAGGGGAGGTTATGGCGAAATTTTTCGGAAATTTAGGGTGTTAGCCAAATTTTTGAAAAATTTGGAAGGTTTTTAGAAACTGAAAAGTTGAAGAACTTAAGCCGTAATCAAAATAATGGAAGTTGAGTTGATTTGTCAAACAACTTTCGGCTTCGTTCCTTTTCAGGGACGAAAAGTTTTAAGTGGGGGAGATTGTAACAACCTCGAAATGCGAGCCAGTTTAAATTTTTTATTTTGGCAACTTTAATGAATTTTGAACATTTAAAATGAATTATTTTAAATAATATCGACGAAAGTTTATTTTGAATATATTTAGAACGTATATATTTATATACGTCGTCATTAGAATATAAGTATTTATTTTAAATTATAAAAGGAATTGAAAATGGCGCGGTAGTTTGATAATTCGATTTCAAACTTCAAATGAATGTACCGGGTGCAAAATAAACCGGATTTTAACGAAACCAAAAATAATAAGATCTAATTGGTAATATCTTTCTAACGAATCCGAAAAATTGAAATTTCATAGCGGGAATCAAAAGATATGTCCAGTTGAAAATTCTGAATAGTCGCTATGGAATTCAGGCCCTTAAAAATGGGAATTTTTGCAAACGACCTCGGATTTCGATGGAACCACTTTTGTTGGATCCATGATGTCAAGTTATTGCTAGATTCCAATTTTCATAATTTTTCGAATCAATATGTGAGCGTGGCGAAGGAAAACGCGTTTGACCAGTTTTAGTTGATATTAATCGACTGGAAAATGGCCATTTTTCAAACGGTCTTAGAATTCGACGAAACTAGTTTTGTTAGGACTGTATCGTCAATACGAAGCTAGAAAATATTTTTCTGGAATTTTTCAAGTTAGTATGTGACCCCAGTAAATTGAAACGCACGTTCAGATTCAATATATAGAGTTATATGTTGATTTTGACGAAAACTGATCGAAACGATCAAATCAGCCTACGATACATATCCCATTGTGTTCGGAATGGGGGTAATACGCTATGGACGACAGGCGGTGGGCCTCGTTTCGAGTTCGAATGAAAAAGTTACTTTTTGCTTTTTAAAATTAAAAATAATATATTTATAAATAACCCCCTGACCCCCTTCTTATCTCTCTCCTCCCCCACTCACGATCGTTAAAATCAGGAAAAGAAAAAAAACGAAGCCAAGGGGCGGAGTCCCAGCTCCACCGTCGCACGCGCCGGAGGCGGCTTCCCCAGCGCCGCCTCCTCCTCCAAGCCCCTCGCTCCAGTCTCCCGTCTCTCCTGAACCCCGCAGCGCCTTCCCCTTCTTCCTCTCTCCTCCTCGATTTCCCTCCCCTCTGCCCAGCCACCGATCGACGGCGCTCCTTCCTCCCCGGCCTCCTCCTTCTTCCCCGACCCTCTCTCTCCTTTCTCCCTCTCGCACGCCGCCCCCTGAGCTTCCTCCCTCCTCCATCTTTCTCTCCAGCCCTGTTCGACGCCCAAACCCCCCTGGCCCACTGCAGCGATGCCCCCTGACCATCCAACTCCGGCAATGACCACTTCCCCCCTCTGAAACAATGTGAGTTTTCAGATCTTGCTTTTATTTTATTTTATTGTATAAAAATCTGGTTTTAACTTTAAGAAATCTAGGATTTTTAATTTGTTTAAAGTTTATATTTTTATTTAGGAAAAGATGGGATTTTTATTTAGCCAAAAATGCGATTCTTAAAATCATAAAGATATGATTTTTAAGTAGGTAAAACAAGATTTTTAATCGCTTGAAGATTGGATTTTTAATGAAGCAAAGACTTGGTTTTTAACGAAGTAAAAATATAATTTTTATATTAGTAAAAGGTTAAAAATAGGATTTTTATATTATAGAAGTATTAAAGATATGATTTTTATATTATAAAAATAATAAAAATGTGATTTTTATCAGATGTGAGATATAAAAATATAATTTTTATAAAGTAGAAGTAATAAAAATATGATTTTTATATAGTAGAGATTATAAAAATACGATTTTTATATTATATAGATAATAAAAATTCGATCTTTATATAAGAAGTAGAAATATAAAAATATAATTTTTATATAGAATGAAGCGTTGTAAATATATGAAGTTAAATAAAAATGTGAACTTTATTTTTATCATGAAGGAATGAAAATAAAAATGTGATTTTTATATATGTAGCGACTACGGGCAACGAAAGTGACAAAAGGCGAGAACAGTGATGATTTCCTACAATAGAAGTGTCGTGGAGTTGGGATAGTTTTGGTGAGAACTTCTCACTCTAAATTTCTTTTTCTAGTTATATATGTATATACTAGGATGCAGACGGTGTTTAGTAGCACCCGACACCATCGTCCACAGACCATGGACTTGTTTGTTTAGTTGTGTAGTTGGTTAGATTATTCGATTTGAATTTGATTGTTTGGTGAAATGGAATGGATTTGATTGATATGTGTATGGCGTGGGCCATTATTAGACCGGGGATAAGGCTAGGCCTTGTCTCGTTTCTAGTATCATGCCGTTATGCCGCCGAAATTTTCTAAAATAAGTTAGAAAAATAAAGATATCATTTTATTTAATAAATGAACCGAATAGAATATTCATAGGTCGAGTAAAATAATTTGGTTGTTAAAAATATAATTTTTTAACGTGAATGTGAATAAATAAATATTCATTTACAAACCGGACGGTTTGTTTATGTACACCTATTTAAAGGATATTGATTGGGACGATAAATTTTACACATCGCCCAACTGCACAAATAAAATCTGTGTTTGATTGTTTGAAACCCCACACGAGTATTTGGATAAAATACGGCATACACTAATCCCAATAATTAGTTGTATGTCGATCAATTGATTGACAGGCTGTTATAAGCGTTAGATATCTATATTTGATGCTTATACAGTGTAGTGCACTTTGGATGATGGTTGATTATTTATCGTTGCTATTATATACATGTGTTGTATGGAATCCATATAGTTAACGCTATATGGTGATTGATTGGGCCTCATTCCAATTTAGAAAATAAAGAATATTATAAAATAAAGGTTCATGTGTTGACCGTACTCATCCGTTGAGATTAGTCATGTGTTGAACGAAATATTTTAACAATAAAATTTACATCTTTATCATATATAAAATTAGAAACTAACTGGAAAATAGATAAGATGAGTGGTCTCCTGGATATTGATCTGATGTTGGTTTCGGCCTTCGGGGTTAATATTTAGGGAATCGTTCTCTTACCAATTTACGGTTGGAGTCTGATTTGTATCAAACGATAGATACCATAATTTTTATAAAATATATTAAATAACAAAAATAGTCACACGTGGACAGTACTCATTCGTTGAGATTAGTCATGTGTTGACACAATTATAGAGTCATGTATTGAAAGAAATATAGATTCATTTGTTGAATATAATAACGAAGTTATTGAAAAATATAAAGTCGTGTTGATTAGAGATGCGCTATTTTGATGCGAACGAAATTTATATCGATTATATTCGTTTTTATAATGAATATTGAAAAGAGATAAAAATCGAATATTTATAACAGAAATTCGAATTGAATTGAGTATAAAAGAAATTCGAATTGAATTGAATAGAAAACAAATTTGATTTGAATGGAATAGAAAATGAATTTGATTTGAATGGAATAGAAAACGAATTTGATTTGAATTGAATAGAAAACGAATTTGATTTGAATGGAATAGAAAACGAATTTGATTTGAATTGAATTGAAAACGAATTGAAATAGAATAAAAATCGATTTGAAATGAATTCAAATTGAATTGTAATTTGAATTAAATTGAAATGAATTTAAAACGAATCTATAAGGGAAAAATTCAATTTTGATTTGGAATTGAAATGAAGGTTAAAATTGTTTTTGAAACGAATTTAAAACTATTTATAAAATTCGTTTTAAATAGAAATCGATGAAATATATATTATATATATAATATAATGGCCTGAGTAGAACGTGCCGCGCCGCGGCAGTTCGTGAATTTCGACCTTTGATTTCGAACGGACATTACGGGAGATCCGACCGTCGAATTCTCCTAAAACCGGAGCCGTTGGGTTCGTATCGAAAAGAGCTTTCCAATGAATATTAGAAATTTGAAATCTAATGGTTGTATTTGGAATTATGTCCAAATCAAATTTGGAAAAGGTCGCTGTAAGTGCAGTTCGATGGCCGTTGATGGAAATCGACTGTACGGGCCTTGATAAAATTATTAAAAATATCAATAATTTGTGTAAAATCATAAGAAATGATTAGTGAAGGACTGGGATGAAAAATCCCACATTTGTAGAGATAAAAATAGATTTTTATCGAAATGAACTAGTTTTGAACTAAATTTAAAACCCAATTATTTCTAAATAAATAAATTGGATTTAAAAGGGGTTTTAAATAATCGGAATTTCTAATATATTTGATTGGAATTGATTTGGGGGTTTATCGTGAACGGTGTTTTAAATAACACTGGTTCTTTAACCCAATAAGAAATAGAATGTGATTTGGGTTTATCGTGAAATGTGTTTTAAATGACATTAGTTCTTTAACCCAGTAAAAGGAGTTTTAATGAATCTGCAATTAGATTGAAATGTGAATTAATAATTTAAATTATCAAATTTGGAAAGTGAGCGAGAATGGAGTATTACCAGTTTTGCTCCAAAGCGATAGTTAAATCTTTAATTAGATTTGAACGTGAAATGGTAATTAATTTTACCGATAACACCGTGGTGTTAGATATGGAGTATTACCAGTTTTTCTTCATGGGATGAATAGGTTGGGATTGGGAAATAAAATAAATAATTATTTCGGTGTGGTTCGCTAATCCCGACTAGTTTGGAAAACCATACTTTGGTTTGAAATGATATCCAAAGGAAGATTAAAGAATAAATTTAAAAGAATTTATCTTTGATAAAATTAATGGGAACCTTTCCCTAAAATTATGAAATTTAGAAACTAGCTGTAGGTTAGCTAAGAAAAATGGTTTCCTGGGTATTGATCTGATGTTGGTTTCGGCCTTCGGGGTTAATATTTGGGAAATTGTTCTCTTGTTGATTTACGGTTAGTGGCTGCTAAATTGGAATGAGGCGTATGTTGTGTTTGTGTAACATTTGTTTTTAAAATACGCGGGTTGTTCGGAAAGGTCGGGTTTATACCCATTCTGAATAACCGATTCGACGATAAGTCGAAGATGATGACGGTGGTCGAAGACCGGAAGTCTTCACATCGTTTGGGTGATTACTGATGATCTTGATTGGGCTGTACACCCAAGATGAGGGAATCAGTTGGTGGTCGTCCAGGCGTACTTGGAGATCGATGGATATGCGAGAAAAGTGCCTCCGGTTTCGTTCAGACCCAGAACGAACTTGTAAATGGATTGTGTGTCTGCATTGGATTTTATTCTGTGTTGATTGATTTCTGTTAAATATATATCTGTTTGGCGGCGGAGAATTTATTCTCTTGCTTAACGCCCATCTCTAAGACGTACAAGCTTAGAGGTTATATATCGATAGATATCAATCGCATGGCATGAATTGCCTGTGTGGCACGCTGAGTTGCATGGATCAAGGCTTCTGTTGAAAAACAAAGTCTTGTGGTTGATGATCAAAGCACAGCCTACGTGGCAACTTTGTGTATAGCGTGGATTCGCGAGCCTCACACCTCGGTATGAGTCAAAAACGAGATGAGGACCCAAGGAGTGCATGACATTTCTTTCTAGCTATGTGTGGTGTTAGTGACCTACTAGCCCTGACATTTATATACTTTTCACCTTTGTGGTTTGGATGCGAGGCGCCTCGATTATAGGTCCTATAGGGCAGGGAAACGTGTGTTCAGGAATAACTAATCTTCAAACGTAAGAGAGGACCGATCATGGAGGATCCCAGTGGTTACCCAGAGTGTGTAGTCCTGAGGAATTTGCTAGAGTATCTTGAAGCGGAGAGGAGCTTGCCCCTTGCCTCGACTCATGATGGAAATCCAATTTCCAATACGTGTATTTCGGTTTTATTTGTAGAGCCTAGTATGGCGACATAGTGGGATGGGGCATTTATGCCGTCTATGATTGATACTTATGATTTGAAGTTGTTTTATACACTATGCCCTTACAATAGTATCAAATGATTTGTTTTAAACGTATCAAGCATTCTTGGCTATCATAAGGTAAAAACCCTATCCTCCGGTTTGCGTTGCATTGTGTGATGGGACCTGGGTCTTATAATAGCTTCATTTTTCGAAAAAGCATTGCGTTGTTTATTCTATGCACTGGTATTCTTGGGAGGAAACCCGTTCCGTGTTATACGGCGTGGTCCCTTGAATTACTCTCTTTTAAAGTAAAGTTTTAAATAACTGTTTTAGTTCTCACACCAGTCACATGACTGACCTGGAGTTTATTGTTTTAACCTAAACTCTGGGTGCCCCTATTTTCTACACGGGCAGCTAGTAGTTTTGGTTTTGCAGATTTATATTCACAGGATCCTGATTTACAGCTGGAATGATGCTCGGAAAGCTCTGTATCCGTGCATTACTTTCAGTTGTGTTTTCTATTGTTTTTCCGCTGCTATGTAATTTATTGTAATCTCTGATATTTATCGAATGTAATTTATTCAATTATACTCTGTATATTCTTGTATCTGATGGAATTGTTGTAATAAACAATGAAATGTTCTTCTGTCTGTGTTCCGATTTGTCCTGTTCTCAAAACGATCAGGGGTTTCGAACGGTCTTGGTCGGTTTAACGATCGATTCGGATCGAGCGAAATTCCTTGCCGTCACACAGTGGGAACCTGATGATGAACATGGTGATCACGGGAGGAGTTTGGATCTGTGAAATGTATGAAGTTCGCATTTTTTGATGGGTAATTGGTTGCAACTGGGTCGATTTTGTTGTACTGGGATGAGTCATAGGCTGGTCTGGTTTATAGGAATGGTGAGGCACTATAGTCGTGTAGCAGTAGTGATTTAGTAGCAGGATGTGGTGAGAAGGAAACAATGGTTAGGAGGGAATTATAGCGTGTGGCACATGAATTTGTAGTAGTAGTGGTGATCACTTTGGTGGTGTAGTAGCAGCAACAGATTGTTAATGATGTGTTCGATAAAATGCCATATTGGGATGCAGCAGTTTTGGGGCTGTTTTCAGTGGAAAAGGATTAGTTTTTGTGGAGTTTTCTGCATGGTTAGTCGAGGGTGAGAGGTATATGTTTTACTAAAATTTTATTCACATAGAATAATTTATTTATTTAATATAGTAGTTAATTTAATAAATAACCATTTAATTGGTAAATAAAATCGAATAATCGTAGGTGCGAGATATTCGGTTGAAACAATTCAAGTAGATTCGTAAATGCAAAAATGGGGAAATAACAGGATATTCTACAAACAAAAATCACAATGAGTAAATCTCACTTAAAATTTTTTTTTTATCATTAAAAATTAATTGTTGGTTGATTCGTTGCATTGCTGTTTATTGATAAACTGTGGTTATTATATATATATTAGTTATTTAGGCTTGGTGGTTGAATATATATATATATAGTATTGGTGATTGGATATTTCCCAATGCACCATTAGCGGATGCCCGTAGTACCATTAACGGATGACCCTATCGCCCCCGCGATATATGAGTGGATGACCTTCTATACCGCGATACCCTACCTTGAAGTAGGATTGGTATTATTTATGTTGTTTGACATTTGTAAATGCAGGAAACAGGTTAGAGGAATCCAACTGGGTTCCTCAAATTTATTTACTGTTGTTTACATATTTATATATGTGTGTGATGCGCGAATTGAATGGATGATTTGTGTGTTGGATATTAGAATATTATTGGCCCTAGATATCATATTTAAAAATATCAAAAAGAGATTTTTGGATTTAAAAAGGAAAATTTTACTTTTCGAAATGGAAATGGATTGAGAAATATTAACTTGTTTTCAATAATAAAAACAAGTAGATGAATTATAAACCACGTTCTAAATGGAAGGAAAAAATTTCATTTGATAATATTAGATTTTTTTAAAATTCAAGTTTGAATTTAAAAAGGAAAACTAAATTTCCAGAATGAGAATTGGATTTCAAATAAGATTTGAAATAGGGACTTGTTTTAAATATTTAAAACAAGAAGTGAAACTTATAAACGATGTTTATAAATAAAAGAGGGAATTTTCAATTGGATAATTTATAAATTTAAATTTAAGTATGGATTTAAAATAGGATTTATAATTTGGAATCGTTCAAAAAGGAATGATGAAATTTATTATAAGGTTTAGAATGTAAATTTGATTTAAATAAATCCACTTGGATTTATGATTTGAGTTCGACGATGTCGAATTTATAGAAATAAATTTGTCTTTAAAAAAGAAATTGAATTGCATTAAATAGAAAATTTAATATGAAATAGATTCTATGTTTATATATATGTGTGCGTATATATATGTATATAAGTTATGAAAATAAATTAAATGAGATTCAAGTTCGAATGGACTTTCAAAAGGGAAGTTTGTTTTATAAGGAAGTTAATTTATAAACAATGTTATAAAAACGATGATATATTTTTCATCAGATAAATTAGGAATTAGATTTTTCCAAAGTAAGTATGGCATACAAGACCATTTTTTTTAAATAAAAGGTGAAATTTGCATCGAGTTTTGTATTCCAAACTCATATCTATCCCAATATAAGAACGTTGTCAGTCAAGGTCTGAGAGGTAAATAAAATACACTAACTTGAATGACTTCACTATTATCAAGGGATGATATCAGTTTGTAATGGAAAAAGGATATTGAATTAACCGATTGTTTCCATAAAAGAAATATATTATTGGAATTCGATTAACTTTAATAAATTAATTTATGGAAATTGGGATTTAATATAGATATCGAGTTATGAAATTGGAATGAAGTAATCAATGATTTTTGGGAAAAATCGAGATGTTTAAGTTAGATTTGGGAAACGATTTTAATTTATATTTAAATACATCGAGGAATGAGATTGGAAAATGAAGTTAATGTTTATATTTAAATTATAATTAAAACGAACATGCTGCAACGCGGTAGTTCGAAATTTAGCATTTCGAACTTTAATTGAGTACATAGAACTCAATATGTGTCGGAATTCGATGAAACAAGAAACGCCCGTACCTATTGATTAATAATTTTCTAATTGAAGAGAAAAATCTGGTTTTCATCTTAAAGATTGTAGTGTTCCGAAATTCCGGTACAATTTGAGCTGATCAAATAACACAAGTCCAACTTAAATTACACTGGAAATCAGAAAACTAATAGAAAGAAAATAGAGGGTGAGAATAGATAGGACAGAAACTTAGAATAAAAGAAGAAGAACAACGCACAACATCAGAGTAACACGAATCTCAAAGCGGAACGAATAATATATAACAGATACATAACTTTGAAATGAAACTATTATATGTATACAGTAACATTATCAGAGTACAATACCTACAACACAGCGGAAATAATTATGGCTATATAATCCTGAAGCCTCCTGCTCTAAGCTCTCCAAGTATATCTGTAAAATCCTGACTACTTGACTGCCCGTACAAAATTGGGCACCCAAGAGTTTAGGGAAAACAAAACAAAATAAACTCCGGGTCAGGCATGGGACTGGTGTGAGTAAAACAGTTTAAAACAGTTCAAGCAATTAAACGATATCTCATAAGACCATGCCGTATAACGGAACGGGTTTTTCCCTTATGAAAATCCAAATCAATTTGATTTAACTTTCAAATCATTTTGAAAGAAACGATAATCTTTATATCAAAACTCATTGATATTATAACAGTGACTATCAACCACAATATAATAATCATCTAGTAGAAACGCTTTCATCTCACGTTCTACCTATATAGTATACAATCAAAACCGCGAGCACTTATTGGATAATGGATTACCAACTATGACAAGGTATGCAACCACCTTCCGATAGTGTACCTCTAGAGAGGAATACACTGGGTTCGACAAGAACATCTTGCAACCCGGCCACACATGACCGACCACTCATTTCGCTTGAGTGTATCGAATGTATATCACCAACGGTTGGGATCAGGAACCTTTTCCCGAATAGGACAACATCGACAATAGATTATAGAATGAAATGAATATCTCTAGAGAGGTGATAATACACCCTAATTGGCAGCCAACCACTTAGCCATGCTGCTTGCCTGATTTTTGTCATTTCCCGGTTGTGAGGCTAGAGGCCACGCTTATCTCTGACAGATCACAGAATTATTCACTTTGAATGTCACATAGTCATACCTGCCAAATCACAAATTGATTTCCCCTAAAATACAATGGGTATACAGCTAAGAGAAACGAATTCATCTGCTACCAAATGTAAATACGTTTGAAGAGATCAACTTATGCGATCCATCAAATATACTCTGTCAGACATTCTTCCATACGGGTCATCCTAGGACTGGACAAACCGAAGGTACTATTCTGTAAATCCATCTTAGGCAATTTCTACCTAGGATCTCCAGAATAGCCCTTGCATCACTCCGTCTTCAATTATCTTCATCATATTTGATTCGCAACGTTAATGCCCATAAGGAGTGGTTTTTAGATAATGAATCTGATCCCGGTCTCTCCGTATTGACAACAAAAAAATGGTCAAAAATTTCGATAGTTGGTGATTTAACTATCAAAGAAAAATACGTGTGCAAACAGCGATATTATTTCCAGATGGAAATTATATCGATCAAACATCATTTAACACTTATCTCTTTAGTTCATTTTTCATCTCCTGTTTCCATATATTCAACATTTCCTATTTTCTAAATTTAGAAAATATACGTTATTAATCCCTGGAAAACATTTCCATTTCTTGTTTTCTATATTAGAAAACGTTTCTGATTCTTATTTGGAAAACATTTCTAAAACTCCTGTATTTGGACTTAAACAGATGTTTAAATAAAACATCGCTATGCCAACTCAAACCATTACACTCATTAACTAAATTCACTTAACCAACCTTCATGGTCGAACCTTAACCATTCCTTAGTTAAAAACGAAGTCAATCAAGTTGGGGTATAACTACCTCTCAGACCTTAACTAAACAACATTTCTAACTTCGAAATAGACAAAGTTCGCCTTCTCAATCTTTAACAAACTTCCTTACGTAACTCTCAGATTCTATTTACGAATCTACTTCTTTTACAGAAATCATTTGATTATAACAATAGTGTTATAATCCCATGCTTCCGAAATATAATAACTTAAGTATAACTTCTATTTATTAATTTGGATAATTCAACAAACAACTAATTTATTTATAAATAAATAAATCTTGATACTTTCCCGAATTCGATATAATCGAATTCAAAGTAAAATTCTCTTTCGAATAATCTCTATACGATAACTCCTTTTTGAATAAACTATATTCGACTAACTCCTTTTTCAAATAAACTATATTTGATTAACTCCTTTCGAATCAACTATATTCGATAATCTCTCTTCGAATAACTAATATCCGATAACTCCTTTCGAATAACTAATATTCCATAATCCTTTCGAATAACTAATATTCAAAAATCCTTTCGAATAAACTATATTCGATATACTCCTTTAACTCTATTCGAATAAACTATATTCGATTAACTCCATCAATTAACTCTATTTGATTAATTCTAATTCGATCAACTTTATTTGATTAACTCAAATCAATTAACCCTATTTGATTTACTCTATCTAATTGCCAAATATCCCTTTTATAAAACCCTATTTGTTTTATAAATATTTCTATTTTATTTTCCAAATAATTCCTTTTATAAAATCTTATTTATTTTATAAATAATTACTTTTATTACTCTATTTATTTCATAAATAAATATTTCCATTTATAATCTATTTGTAAATGTCTTACAAATATTTTCTTTCCAATTCTATTTGTAAATGGTTTACAAATATTTCCTTTTCAATTCTATTTGTAAATGTTTTACAAATATTTCCTTTTCAAAAGCCCTTTTTGATTTTATAACTATTTTCTTTTATGAAATCCTTTTCCTTTTATATATAAAATCCATTAATTTTATATAAATAATTTATTTTCAAAATACACTTTGAAAATCCCCTTTTCTACATCCCAGTATTTCTTACGGTATTTAAAATACCAAATAACAATGATCGATATCATTCAACACACATAATCAACAAAGATTATATATCACATCATATATTACATTATATGAAAATTAGTATTATAAATATTGAGGAATCCAGTTGGATTCCTCCGACCTGTTTCCCTGCATCCACAGATGTTAAACAATATAAGTAACACCAATTTCATTTCATTATGAAATATTCTGCTAAACAGAATCAATTTATATATATATCCAGATCTATAATTTCAACCAATTACTTAGCAGTTCAACTAAACAGTCAATACACAACAATCAATCATCATTTATCAGTTCTAAAAATACGTTGTAAAAATATGAACTGATAGAGTTGGTGAGTTTTACTCACATTGGACGATCATCGTTAAATAACGAATATCGGTTGATTTGAATCAGATCAGGACAATTTATTTTGCTATAAATTGTAACGAGTTCCAATTCACTCCCAGTCAGTTCCATTGTGTAGTGTCCGTCCATACAGTCCCAACGGATCTGACCGTTCGAAATTCTGATAAAGTGTGCGATAGTTATGATCTATACAAGTTATACGAATATTTTGAATTTAAATAACTTATTTATTTCCTATTGGGCTCAACCTTTGAATCAAAGCCCATACCCATCTTTAATTATCCAGACCTGCATACCTTCCTTCTTCCATCTCCTGATAAACTCGTATCCTTTCATACTGATACACTAATGGCCATTCTCGTGAATCCTTGAACCGGTTTCTCTCCTTTAATACTCCACAAATTCTCAAATCAAAAATTGCCAAAATTCCTCTCCTTCCTTTCTCTTCTATCAATATGAGAAAGTTCCCACCTGCTCACAGCAGAGCGCGATAACCTCTCAACCCTACGGCTCCAATGAAACACAAGTAGCAAAACATCATGAAACCTCCCTCGTTTTGCCACTAATCTCCACAACCTCTTCACCGAAGTTCTTCTCTGCTCATAAGCTTCACCCTTATCGTCTTTAGCTCAAGCTCACGCCATTGAAACCAAGTCCGTCGAACGGAAAAAACCCACACAAACAGGATCTCGATCGAACCATTTTCATGCCAAAAATCCCAAGATTTTGCATACAAGATCGGTTTGTACCCCTCAATTCAAATACAACATCCACTCAAACCATTACTTCCTTATTTAGGTTCAAACTTGAACCCTAGTTACACTGTAGATTTTCGAGCGACGAATCTCTTCGTCGAACCAATTGAAACCATACGAGACCAAAGATAATACTTCTAGCAAGATATATATATATATGTCTTAGGATTTATAGATTTTTGTTTTATTTGATTTGATTTTCTGAAGTTCGAATTTTTCACATTAGGGAAATGTTTTTCGGCGGCTATGAAAAAGGTTGACCCTGGAGGAAAATTTGTAGGGTTTAGTTAAGGTTAGATGCATATTTATAAGGTAGGTATATTATTTTTCTATTTGATTTTATATTCCTTTTTAATGAATCATTATCTTCATTCATCGTCAAAAATTCGTGTGATCACATATAATATCCAATTTCGATGAAAATGGGCATACAACTAGAGTTTGACATTTTGGACCCAACGAAACTGGTTTCGTCGAATTCCGACTCCGTTTGCTCACATAGCGTATTTTTAACGGTCGAAATACTGAATGTTTTTCACATTAAAAATCCGTACGACCACACACTGACTCCAAAAATCACAAAAATTTAAATCTAGCAATAATTTAATATTGCGGATCCAACAAAATTAGTTTCGTCGAAAACGGAGGTCGTTTACAAAACTAGCTATTTTTAAAGCTTTAAATAACCCATTTAAATATATAAATATATTTAAAGAAAATTAAATTAAATACAAATAAATATATATTATCGTATATATATTCACACAGAATATAGTATAGCTCTAATTGGATTTATAACTCGATATTCAAATCCCGGTTGAATCGATATCAAATTTATATTGAAAAATCCTTTTATAATATAAATAAATCGCTATAATTTATAAAGGAATTCCATAGCGATTTTTTGAAATTTTTATTTGGACATAAATCAAAATCTATACAATGAAATCTCGATTTTTCTCTTTCATTTGAAAAATATACTTCACCAGCTCCGAACGTTTCTTGTTTCACAGAATTCCGATTTAAAACGGACCCTGTATATTCAGTTGAAGTTCGAATCACAAAATTACGAACTGTCGCGCCATTTGTAGCTCGATTTTAATTATAATATAATTATACGTTCAAACTTCATTTAAATAATATATTCGTTATTCTAAATCAAATTTTAAACTGAATTATGTCTTATATATGATCCAATTCATATCGTATTGTGAATTCTACTATTTCTGACTATTCTGGAATTTAAATATATTATTTAATTATTATATTAATTAAATATTCCTTATTATTTAATTTTGGTCAATTTAAATTACCAAACCTTTATTTAAATAATTAAATAAATTTTTTATTATCCATAAAAATACGGGTCGTTACAAAGATTTTGAGTTATGTCAAAATCAAATTTTAGAAAAGTCGTTGTAAAAGCATTTAAAAATCATAACAATTTAATTAATTAATTAAAGGTATTTTTAGTTAAAAATCTGAATTTCATTTAGAAAAATCCAGATTTGAGTATAAAATAATTATAAGTCAAGCAAGTTGAATAAAGTGATTTTTAATAATAAAATCAGATTTTGAATGATGGAATGATATTTACTAAATAGTAAAAGAAGTTAGTGCAGTTTGAATGTAACTTGATGTGGATTAAGCAAATTGGATTTGTAAATTAGATTTTTAATTCAAATATGAGGCGTGAGTATAAATGAAATTCGAATTGTCATAAGCGAATTAAAATTATGTTTGAACATTACTGAATCAAACTATAAGTGAATGAAGTGGTTGAATTAGTTGAAGAATTTAATAGTGAGATTGAATGTGGTGAAACATAAATAATTGCATGGATTTGAAATGAAATGGGAATGCAGGTGTATATATATTAGAAAGGTATGGGAAAAAGTGAATGAAGAGTATGAAGATTTTAATTTAAGTGCCCGAAAAATGGTATATGTTTAAATTCCCATATGAGGTTTTATGCGCCGAATCGGCAAGCCGCTTGGCTTTTTGATTTTCGTTTTGAATGGAAAGGGCCTAGAGAGGCGAGTTGGGATATAAACGATTGACCGGTATAGGGGAGGTGCTGGCGAAATTTTCCGAAAATTTAAGGAGTTAGAATATTTTTATGAAATTTTGAAAATAGAAACCAATATATCAATATATACATAGAGAATTCGATAAGGAATTTGGAAAATAATTAATGAATGAATAATTATTAATAAGGGCCAGTGATTTGTTTGATGGATGTTTGTTTTCCTTTGATAGTTAAAACACCGACTATTAAAGATTTTTGACCATCGTTGTCAATATGGAGGGACCGGTTGGATTTATTATCCGAAAACCACTCCGTTTAGGCATAAACGTTGCGAATTAGATTATGCTGAAGATAATGGAAGACAGAGTGAAATGCAAGGGTTGTTATGTTTGTTCAGTCCCAGGACAACTTGTATGGAAGAATGTCTGACAGAGTATTCCTAACGGATCACATAAGACGATCTTTTCAAGATAGTACATCTGGTGGCGGAGGAATTCGTTTCTCTTAGCTTTTATACCCATAATATTTTTGAGAAGATCAACTAGTGATTTGACGGGTTTGACGATGTTGTATTCAAAGTGAATGGTGGGCAGATGTTCAGAAAGATAGACGTAGCCTCAAGCCTCACAACCGGGAAATGACAAAAATTGGGCAGGCAGCATGGCTAGTTGGGTCATACACAAGCAGGGTATATTTGTCACCGATCTAGAGAAAAATTCAATTATTTCTTCATCTTTCTATTCTGTATCTTATGGATTAAGGTTGGATGACTGACAACCGTGGGTGACAATATATTCTCTACCCTCAAGCTAAATGAGTGGGCGGTCATGTGTGGCCAGGTTGCAAGACGTTCTTACTGAACCCTAGTGTATCCCCTCCAGAGTACACTGATCGGGAGGTGGTCCCATACCTTGTCATAGTTGGGATCCAATCTCCAATAAGCGCCCTGCGGTTTTTGATTTTATACTATATGTGTAGAGCGTGAGAAGCAAGCGTTCTACTATTTGGTTATTTATTTGATTAGACATTATTATAATATCACTGAATTTTGATATCAAAAATGTTTTTGTTATAGTAAGGTAAAAACCTTCCATGCTTATGTGTGGGCTGGTCTTACTATTATCCTTTCTTTCAAAAGGATTTTCAAGAGTTTACTCACACCAGTCCCATGACTGACCCCAAGTTTATTTTGTTTGTTTTTCCTAAACTCTTGGGTGCCCAAATTTGTACGGGCAGTCATGTGTTTCGGCTTTTACAGATACACTTGGAGGAGTTTGAAGCAGGAGGCTTCACTGCTAATTATATTTGAGTTATCTCCATTGTATCAAATATTGTATTGTGCTCTGATGATGGTATGTATATATGATACAAAATTTTGTATTCAAAGATTATGTTAAATAAGATATTTTTATTCGTTCCGCTGTGAGATTTTGATGTTTTCTTTGTTCTATCTTCTAACTGTTTCTATTTCTTTAACTTAATGACTCGTATTTCTTTATTACTTGGGTTGGATGTGTATTGTTTAGTCAACTTAAATAGTACGGATTTGTGGGACGTTACAATTGGTATCAGAGCTTAGGTTGAGCGAACACCTAGGCTTTGGTGAGGGTTTACTCATTAGAGATAGGGTCAATAGTACCCTAGAATGAATTGAGTGTATATATGAGAGAGCGTATTTCTATATTTGTACAAAAACTGTTTTATATTGTGTTGATCGATCGATTGAGTGGTATATAAATTTCACAGCGTCGCGTTTAGATGACGTGGCCGATGGGGATTTATAAACACTTGAACAGAGTAATTTGACATAGTATTGTTTTAAAAGCTGGGTAAATGAAATAATTTTACCCAAACTATAATTTTATACAAAGGAATAATTTTCCAAAATTATTGTAATATGTGGTTGTGCGGCATGTTATAATCAAATGTGATTAAAAAATTGAAGTGGTTATATATAACCAAATAGTACTTGTATATACAAATGAGATGAAATAAAATTAGAATGAAACCTGAATTTGGAATTTAAATCCCGGATGTTTGGAAATATTTTCTAAAATGTTATAAAATAACATAGCATTGTTTTGGAAGTATTTTTGATTAAAAATCATTTTGAATGAATTTTGAAAGAGATAAAGCACTGAATTCACTTCGAACACTTGAAAATAATTCCGATGATGATCCGGACATCATCGGTGTTCATTTTCGAGTTTTTAAGTAATGGATTGCTACCATAGTGGGATTTTCAAAGGAAATTATTTGAGAAAAAAAGTTGTTTTGGAAAGTTCAAATATTTTGAATAGGAGATAGAAATAAATATATGTTTGTATCTTTATATGATTTCAAAAAGGGTTTGAAATACAAACCCGGGAATTTGAATTCTAAAATCAAAATTTAACTTAAGCAAGTTAAATGAATTAAAATGAATAAATTGATTTGGAATTAAGTCAAAATGGGCTTTTGTAAAGTTAACGGGTCTGCAACATTTCTCCTGCCTTAGTAATTTCGGGGACGAAATTCTTTTAAGGCGGAAGGAATGTAACATCCCATATTTTTAGCCATTTAATACTAAATATTTAAATCAGGTTTAAATATTTAATTGGATATATAAATGAATTTTTATATGGAATTTATCGATTTAATAATCTATATATGATTTTATTTTAAGTATATTGAATTATAGTAATATGAAAACTGAATACAACCGAATTCAGAGTTAAAAATGAATTGAAACGATATAGTTAATTAATATAAGTTCCGTATTGAATTAAAACGATAATAATTATTTATTTTCGGTGAATTTAATTGTTTGAAATCATTTTATGTTTTTATCGACTTGATTTAATAGTGTTATTTCTCGACTAAATTAAATTTCAGAATCGGTTCTGTTGTGTTCAGGATAGGGTTATAATCTGGTAACGCCGACAGTTATGTTTAAATAGTGGTTCAGGGATCGTGAGATATTTTAAGTTATTTAATTAAAAATAAAAATATAATTTATATTTATAATGATGGTCCTTAAGCCGACGGGATGACCTAAATTATCAAATCTCATAGTTCGTGTTTCTTCTCGAGCAGCTTAACTTGTTTCCCATTTTCTGTATCAAGTAAACATGATTTTAATGGCCTTCTACTTCCTGTTCCTTCGCACGTATAAATTTATGCCATCGCCCTTAGAAAATCCTCATTCTAAAAATCATGATACCTCCTTTGCTCTTATATTTCCCTTCCCCTAGTTTTTCTTTCTTTCCTGAACGATTTAAACCCAACCTATAAAAAGCATTGCGATGATTTAATCATTTACTTTATTTCATGCACTAACACTCATTGGAGTAAACCCGTTCCGCGAAAGTGGCATGGTCCTTTGATTTGCCTTATTATTGTTGTTAATAAGCTAAGTGGATTTCTTATACCAGTCCCATGACTGACTCGTAGTTTGTTTCACCTTGCAAACTCGGGTGCCCTCATTTTCACACGGGCAACCTAGTTACAGGTATCTGGTGCACTTTTGGCTCATGGCGAGGCTTGACTACACCATGCTGACTTTGACTCTTTCCGCCAGTATAGTATATGTATTATGATTCCGCCATTGGCGATGTAGACTGATATTTATTTTGTGTACTCTTTATGTATGATTCCGCCTCTGGCGATGGTGACTGATTATGTGTTATTATGCACTAAGTTGTATCCTGCATTGTGCTCTCTGATGTGGTGATATCTATATGATTCCGTTGTCATATGTGTGTAAATTGTTCTATTTTATGTTTATGCTATTATCTGTGATCTGCTAATGATGATTAATGTGTTATATTCCAATGATTATCCTTAACACCGTGTCACGGGGTTATGGGATCGTCACACGACCCCTTCTTCTCTCATAAATTCAAAAACAGAATATACAATCGAAGTCGAAGTTTGAATCGCGTATCAATCTGGAGCTCGACCCATAGCAGGACGCTCATGGTGCGACTGGGAGGGTTCGACGAAGGGTTTGATGGGGAGCGAATCTTTGTGCTTTAAAGGGGATTAGATTATGTGAGGTACGGTAATGGATTGGCACTATCCTGGAGTTGTGTTTGTTCATCAGAAAGGGAGGCGAATGTGATTCTTGAGACAATTTGTGAAACAAGGTTATGGAGTACAGTGGTAGTTGAGGAATACGATTTTGGGATCAAAGTGGTGTTGAGCAATGGATCTTTGGGTGGACTCGATCGACAGGGGGTTTGCAAGTATCGTAGAAATTGGGTGAGAAATGAGAAACGCGATGATGGACTGAGTGGTATTTTGGAGTTCGATGGTGTGACAGTAGGAACCTGATGATGAACATGGTGATTAGGGGAGGAGTTTGGATCTGTGAAATGTATGGAGTTCGCATTTCTTGGTGGGGAATTGGTTGCAACTGGGGTCGATTTTGTTGTACTGAGATGAGTCAAAGACTGGTCTGGTTCATGGGAATGGTGAGGCACTATAGTCGTGTAGCAGTAGTGATTTAGTAGCAGGATGCGGTGAGAAGGAAACAATGGTTAGGAGGGAATTATAGTGTGTGGCACATGAATTTGTAGTAGTGGTGGTGATCACTTTGGTGGTGTAGTAGCAGCAACAGATTGTTAATGATGTGTTCGATAAAATGTCGTATTGGAATGCAGCAGTTTTGGGGCTGTTTTCAGTGGAAAGGGATTAGTGTTTGTGGAGTTTGCTGCATAGTTAGTCGAAGGAGAGAGGTATATGTTTTACTAAAATTTTATTCACATAGAATAATTTATTTAATGTAGTAGTTAATTTAACAAATAACCATTTAATTGATAAATAAAATCGAATAATCGTAGGTGCGAGATATTCGGTTGAAATAATTCAAGTAGATTCGTAAATGCAAAAATGGGGAATTAACAGGATATTCTACAAAGAAAAATCACGGTGAGTAAATCTCACTTAAAAATTTATTTTTATCATTAAAAATTAATTGTTGGTTGATTGGTTGCGTTGCTGTTTATTGATAAACTGTGGTTATTATATATATTAGTTATTTAGGCTTGGTGGTTGAATATATATATATATATATATATATATATATATATATATATATATATGTGTGTGTGTGTGTGTGTGTGTGCGTAGTATTGGTGATTGGATATTTCCTGCTGCACCATTAGCGGATGCCTGCAGTATCATTAGCAGATGGCCCTATCTCCCCACGATATATGAGTGGAGGACCTTCTATACCGCGATATCCTGTCTCGAAGCAGGATTGGTATTATTTATGTTGTTTGACATTTGTAAATGCAGGAAATAGGTTGGAGGAATCCAACTGGGTTCCTCAAATTTATTTACTGTTGTTTGCATATTTATATATGTGTGTGATGTGCGAATTGAATGGATGATTTTTGTGTTGGATATTAGAATATCACTAGCCCTAGATATCAATATTTATAAATATCAAAAAGAGAATTTTGGATTTAAAAAGGAAAATTTTACTTTTCGAAATGGAAATGGATTGAGAAATATTACTTGTTTTTAATTATAAAAACAAGTAGATGAATTATAAACCATGTTCTAAATGGAAAGTAAAATTTTCATTTGATAATATAAGATTTTTTTTTTAAAAATTCAAGTTTGAATTTAAAAAGGAAATCTAAATTTCCAGAATGAGAATTGGATTTCAAATAAGATTTGAAATAGGGACTTGTTTTAAATATTTAAAACAATAAGTGAAATTTATAAACGATGTTTATAAATAAAAGAGGGAATTTTCAATTGGATAATTTATAAATTTATATTTAAGTATGGATTTAAAAAAGGATTTATAATTTGGAATCGTTCAAAAAGGAACGATGAAATTTATTATGAGGTTCAAAATGTAAATTTGATTTTGATAAATCTACTTGGATTTATGATTTGAGTTCGATGATGTCGAATTTATAGAAATAAAATTATCTTTAAAAAAGATATGGAATTGTATTAAATAGAAAATTTAAAATTTAATATGAAATAGATTCTATGTTTATATATATATATATATATATATATAAGTTATGAAAATAAATTAAATGAGATTCAAGTTCGAATGGACTTTCAAAAGGGAAGTTTGTTTTATAAGGAAGTTAATTTAAGAACAATGTTATAAAAACAACGATATATTTTTCATCAGAGAAATTAGGAATTAGATTTTTCCAAAGTAAGTATGGTGTACAAAACCATTTTTTTTTCAAAAAAGGTGAAATTTGCATCGAGTTTTGTATTACAAACTCTTATCTGTCCCAATATAAGAACGTTGTTGGTCCAGGTCTGAGAGGTAAATAAAAACCCTAACTTGAACGACTTCACTATTATCAAGGGATGATATCAGTTTGTAATGGAAAAAGGATATTGAGTTAACCGATTATTTCCATAAAAGAAATATATTATTGGAATTCGATTAGCTTTAATAAAATAATTTATGGAAATTGGGATTTAATATAGAAATCGAGTTATGAAATTGGAATGAAGTAATCAATGATTTTTGGGAAAAATCAGGATGTTTAAGTTAGATTTGGAAAACGGTTTTAATTTATATTTAAATACATCGAGGAATGAGATTGGAAATTGAAGTTAATGTTTATATTTAATTTATAATTAAAATGAACTCGCCGCAGCGCGATAGTTTGAAATTCGGCGTTTCGAACTTTAATTGAGTATATAGAACTCAATATGAGTCGGAATTCGATGAAACAAGAAACGCCCGTACTATTGAATAATAATTTTCTAATTAATGAGAAAAATCTGGATTTCATCTTAAAGATTTTGAGTTATGACAAAATCAAATTTTAGAAAAGTCGTTGTAAAATCGTTTAAAAATCATAACGATTTAATTAATTAATTATAGGGATTTTTAGTGAATAAAAATCCAAATTTCAGTTAGAAAAAATCCAGATTTGAGTATAAAATAATTATAACTCAAGGAAGTGGAATAAAGTGATTTTTGGTAGTAAAATCAGATTCTGAATGATGGAATGATATTAACTAAATAGTAAAAGAAGTTAGTGCGGTTTGAATAGAACTGGATGTGGATTAAGAAAATTGGATTTGTAAATTAGACTTTGAATTCAAATATGAGGCATGAGTATAAATGAGATTCGAATTGTCATACGTGAATTAAAATTTTGTTTGAACATTATTGAATTAAACTATAAGTGAATGAAGTGGTTGAATTAGTTAAAGAATTTAATAGTGAGATTGAATGTGGTGAAACTAAAATAATTACATGGATTTGAAATGAAATGGGAATTCAGGTGTATACATATATTAGATAGGTATGGGGTAAAGTGAATGAAAAGTATGAAGATTTTAATTTAAGTGCCCGACAAAAAGGTACATATTCCATATGAGGTTTTAAGCGCCGAATCGGCAAGCCACTTGGCTTTTTGATTTTGTTTTTGAATGGAAAGGGCCCAGAGAGGCGAGTTGGGGTTTGATCGATTGACCAGTATAGGGGAGGTGCTGGCGAAATTTTCCGGAAATTTTAGGAGTTAGAATATTTTTAAGAAATTTTGAAAATAGAAATCAATATATCGATATATATAAAATTCGATAAGGAATTTGGAAAATAATTAATGAATGAATATTTATTAATAAAGGCCAGTGATTTGTTTGATGGATGTTTGTTTTCCTTTGATAGTTAAAACACTGGCTATCAAAGATTTTTGAACATCGTTGTCAATACGCAGAGACCGGTTGGATTTATTATCCGAAAACCACTCCGTATAGGCATAGACGTTGCGAATCAGATTATGCTGAAGATAATGGAAGGCGGAGTGAAATGCAAGGGCTGTTTTGTTTGTCCAGTCCCATGACAACTTGTATGGACGAATCTCTGACAGAGTATTCCTACCAGATCACATAAGATGATCTTTTCAAGATAGTACGTCTGGTGGCGGAGGAATTCATTTCTCTTAGCTTTTATACCTGTAACATTTCTGAAAAGATCAACTTGTCATTTGACGGGTTTGACGATGTGGCAGTCAAAGTGAATGGTGGGCAGATGTTCAGAAAGACAGACATAGCCTCAAGCTCACAACCGAGAAATGACAAAAATCGGGCAGGCAGCATGGCTAGTTGGGTCATACCCAAGTAGTGTATATTTGTCACCGATCTAGAGAAAAATTCAATTATTTGTTCTTCTTTCGATTCTGTATCTCACGGATTACGGTTGGAAGGCCGATAACCGTGGGTGACAATATATTCGCTACACTCAAGCTAAATGAATGGGCGGTCATGTGCGGCTGGGTTGCAAGATGTTCTTGCTGAACCCTAGTGTATCCCCTCTAGAGTACACTGATCGGGAGATGGTCCTATACCTTGTCATATTTGGAATCCAACCTCCAACAAGCGCCCTACGGTTTTTGATTTATACTATATATGTAGAGCATGAGATGCAAGCGTTCTACTATTTGGTTATTTATTTTATTATACATCATTATAATATCACTGGATTTTGATATCAAAAATGTTTTGGTTATAGTAAGGTAAAAACCGTCCATGTTTATGAGTGGGCTGGTCTTACTATTACCCTTTCTTTCAAAAGGATTTTCAAAGTTAAACAATATGGTTGGAGTTTACTCATACCAGTCCCATGACGGACCCAGAGTTTATTTTGTTTGTTTTTCCTAAACTCTTGGGTGCTAAATTTATACCGACAGTCAAGTGTTTCGGGCTTTTACAGATACACTTGGAGGAGTTTGAAGCAGGAGGCTTCACCGCTAGTTATTTTAGAGTTATTTCCGCTGTATCCAATATTGTATTGTGCTCTGATGATGGTATGTATATATGATACAAAATTTTGTATTCAAAGATTATGTTATATAATATATTTTTATTCGTTCCGCTGTGAGATTCCGATGTTTTCTTTGTTCTATCTTCTATCTGTTTCTATTTCTTTAACCTTAATGACTCGTATTTCTATATTATTTGGGTTGGACATGTGTTGTTTAGTCAAATCAGATAGTACGGATTTGCGGGACGTTACAGGAAGAAGAACAATAGGACTTGGAAATTATAACAGGTTTGGCAGTTCCAAGAAAGACTTTGAAAATAATTGGCAAAGAAATAAAGGAACTGAAAAGTAAGAAGGTAAAACTTGTCAAAGTGCAGTGGAGCGAAGATCCAATAGACTGTACATGGGAAACAAAAGATAATATTAGAAAGCCTTGTCCCAATTGCAGAGTAGGTATCTCAGAATAGCTCGTTTGAGAGGTAAACTCATTTTTTAGATATCGTGTCTATTGCTTTCGTTAAATTTCGGGGGTGAAATTCCTTTAAGTAGGGGAGGTTGTAAAGACCTTAAATTTTGGAACCAATTTTAAATTTTAAAATTTTAAGTTTAAATAATTTATATAAGGATTTATGGTCAAATAGAGATAATTTTAATTAATAAAAATAATAAATAAAGTCTATTTTAAATTTTGTTTGCATATTATCGAAGAGCATGAAAAACTGGCTAACATGGCTAGAAACTTATTTAGTATGGTATGAGTTGTTGTATTAACAAGTTGTATGAAACGTTGTATATAAGTTAATTAGTTTAAAAGAATACACATAAAGCAATGTGTTTCTTCCATGTGTTGTCATGCAATGATGCCCCTTAGTGTGCTTTCTCCCCTTCCATCTCATGACGACCCCTTAGTTATCCAAGGCAACTCCACTTTTATGGATACAAGGCCTCCTTCCTTCCTATTTCATTTTAATTCCTATCCATTTCCTTTTTCTCTCTCCTCTCCCTTATCTCTACCTTTACTTTACCCCCACCCTCGGCTAGACCCACCTCCGGCCACCTCCCCCTCCGGTGATGTCCTCCCGCTCCGGCCAACCCCTTGCTGTGGGTCCCCCTCCTCCTTAAAAGCCTCCCTTTCCCTTTAAAAAACCCTAAAACCCCATCACCCCTCCCGATTTACACCCACAATTATACCCATTTGGCCCTTCACTACCGCACCTGGGAAGCACCTGACCCGCCACCAGTCCACCTCAACAGCCATGGGCCCAACCTCCAAAAACCTAAGCCCCATTACCTTAAAACCCTTCCCCGTTTGCTCCTCAAACCAAAAAAACATGTCCATTTATTCGCCAGTTAAATTGTAAACCCTATAGCGAAGAACCTTTGCCTATTCAATTTTCAGAAAACTCCGGTGATGCCGGAAGGCTGATGAAATCGTCCGTAGTCACCAAGACATCCTACGATAAAGGTTAGGAGGAGTGGAGTACTAGGTGAGAAACGAAGAAACGAAAATGGCTAATTAAATATTGATTGTTGTTTGTGAACTCGATTATGTTATATAATGACCTATGATGGTTTATATGAGTTCATAATATGGTTTTGAAATGTTTGGTGTATTAAAGATATAATTTTTAAGTGAAGTTTATATAATCACTTAAGTATATGACACATAGAATTAATAATATGGACATTGAAATGGGTTTGAACCTTAAATAGTCATTGAAATGGAAATTAACTTGGTATTGGTTGTTGGGTGTGGGTATAAACCCCCTTGGGTTCTGAATGATATGATTGTGATGAATGCTTATTATTTGTTGATGACTGTGTATTGCGGTTAATCTTTTGATTGATAAAAACATATAAGTGTTCACTGTTTAATGCTTATATTTATGAACTATGACACGATATGTGTGAATGGATGTTATCATGGTTGTTGATACTGTGGTATGTGATTACCATGGTTAATGTAGCCAAAAAGTATGATTATTGGCACATTGGTTAAGTTTCCATTCATTAAAATGATTTTATTGAATATTTTATTAATATAAATAATAGGCTAAAAATAAAGTCCAAATTTGATATCCAATTTTTCATGGACGTGAAGTTTAATTCGTTATGATGAACATTGCAAAAGAAAGAAATGGTTTTGGAGAAACTAAAAGCAAGTTATGGGTTATCGATGTTTTTATTTAAAAATGAATAGTAATGGAAAAAATTGAAGTTCAATTAAGGTATCTAGGAAATGATTTAACAAGATTTCCTTTTCAAAATCGTCCTATTTATTTTTATGATGGACGTCAGAAAAAATTGGGTTTGAAATAATGAAGTTTGAAAAATAATATTATTTCAATAATTTAAATAATATTACAATAATTAAATAGTGGAATATTTGAGTTTGAAGTTAAATATTTGAAATGTAGTTTCCAAAAATAATCATAAATTTTTTATATAATTAATAAAATATTTTTGAAGCAATACGATTGAATTTATAATGAAAATTGGAGTATGATCAGAATAGAACTCGTCACGCAGCGATAGTTCACAAATTTCGACCATTGACTTCGAACTGACATATCGAGGGATCAGACCTTAGGATTTTCCTAAAACGAAAAATGTTTGACTTGAAAAGAAAAGGGCTTTTAAGAAATATGTAGAATTTTGAAATCCAATGGTTACATTTTGAGAAAAGTTCAAATCAAATTTTAATAAAATAGTTCCTGAGTCGTTAGTGACCCCAAAACGGATTTTATTGAAATGACCTATTTTTAAATAAATAAAAATAGATAACAATTATTATATATTATAATAAATAATTTGAAAGAGGTTTGAACTAAATATATATATATATATATATATATATATATATATGGTTTCGGATGATAAAAACATGTTAAGTAGAAATCGACTATTTTACAACGCCTTTTTATAACGGTTTTTTGGAAACGTTTGAGACAAAGGTTTTTAATTCACAAATTGAATACAAACCTTTGGTAAACCTTTTTATAAGGTTAAAAGAATCATAAAGATGATTTTGGAAGCTAAAATAGATTAACTAAATTAGAAAATAAGATTTAATCTTATGGAATGAATTTCAATTAAACGAGACTTAATTGGAGTGTTAATAATCCGAAAAAGATTTTGTTCTGACGCCAACTATTTCGAAAAGACAGAGTTCAACCCATTTCATTTCGAATAATTATATGACAAGTTAAAAATCGAAGACTAGAAATCTTCACATTGAATGGACTGGTTGCTGATGCCTTGGATATTGGTAGCTCCCATTAAGGTGTTAAAGTGGTAGTTGTCCGGACATACTTGTTTATTGTCCGGAAGCGCAAGGGCCTCTCTCCTTTATTTGGACGAGGAATAAGGTGCCTTCGTTTTTTTTCAAACCCAGAACAAACTCGTAAATGAATGTCTTCCAGACATTGTATTTTACAACATAATTAATTAGGTTCTATTGATGTTATATCAGTTGATGGTGGAGAATTTATTCTCTTAGCTTAACACACTCCTCCAAGACTTGTACTCAGAGGGTTATATATTAATAGACATCGATTATATGTTGTGAATTGACAAGTGGTATGCTGAGTGCTACTAGCAGATGGATTAAAGCTTTTGTTGAAAAGAAAAGCTTCGTGGGACATTGACTTTGGGGCCTCACACCCTGGAATGAGCCAAAAGCAGGATGATGGATAACAGAGATATTGACTAACATTTCCTTGTAGATGAAAAGTGATGCCATGGTATGAAGTCCAGGAAGGTTTACTTATGTGGAAGATAGATCAAGGCCTCAGATGATAGTCAAATACGACCAGGATGACGGTCAAATACGACCGAGGGAATGTTATGTTCAGAAAATATTCTAATCAGCCTGTTAGTGTTGACAGACTTTGCCGATCCGAAGGACCAGGTGTTGAGTCCCGGGACATCCCACTAGAGGTGTTCCGAATGGTTAAGGAAGTTCCTTTACCTTGGTTCATTGACGCAATCCAATTTCTAATAAGTGCCTTTGCGTTTTCATATGTAAACTATATAGCTAACATAATGGGGGTGGGGGCATTATGCAAGCTAATATTTATACATTTATTTTCGAAAGTGATTTCCACACTTAGACATTAATAATAATATCACTATCAAAATGTCTTACATATCCAACATGTTTGGATAATGCAAAACTCTCTCCTCCAGTATGCATTACATTGTGTAATGGGACGTGAGTCTTATAATCGCTTCATTTTTCTAATAGCATTAAGAAGTTTTATGCACTGGTATTCTATGGAGGAAACCTGTTCTGTATTACACGGCGTGGTCCAGTGATATGCCTTACTTTAAAAAAAGTTAAGAATGATCAATTATAGTTTATCATATCAGTCTCATGACTAACTCATAGTTTGTTTTTCCTTTGCAAACTCGGGTTGCCTTATTTCCACATGGACATGCTAATAAACAGATTATTAATTTGGTCTAATTTTGGGAGCTATGACTATTTATGGAAGCTATCTGGGAAAGCTAGTTTTGGATTTGGAGCAGAAGCAGGATGAGGATGTTCTTTTGTACTCTCTCTAAGACTCCGTCATGTCAATGTATCATTATTTCCGCTGTGTATCTATTTACTTATTTCCACTGTTATGTATGATATTTGGATCTGATGGCATGCATTAACTCTGATGAAACCTTTGATTCAATATGATATACATTCTAATGTTTAATGAATTTTTTATCTTCTACAGTTATATTAATGTGTTACGTCCTAAATGCCATCTGTTCTTCCAAGTATCGGGAGAATGGGTCATAACAATCGATGTTTTAAGGACGAAGGCTGCATCCTCATAAGACATACATTTAAGAAGACAATCCCTTTCTGATTCAACCGAAAGGTGAAGAAGCAAAAGCCTTTATTCTTGTTTTATCAAACTTATAATTTAAAATCCTTCTTTATGAAATATATCTTTAGTAAAAAGCACCCGTTCGACCCTGCTGAAGGAGTCAAGGCAAAAGCCTCTTGTGGAGCGGCTATCTTTCAAAACCAGAATATTTATATGTATCAAGACCAATCTGAAACCTAAAGATAAGTGGCGGAAGCCTAAATGCTTCATATACCATACTTGTGATATTTCAAGTATTCAGCGCTACCGAAAGGGTGGTTTTGATATTGTCAGAAGGGTGCTTCTAGATCTGGAAATAACACTAACCATAATTTTAAGCAAAATTGATTGATTTATTTATAAAGCATATTTTTTACCAAATCCACTATATTTGTTGAAATCTTATTGGTTTATAAAAAGTACACTAAACAAAGTATTCATATTTTTCTAGCAATTTGTACTATACAAAAATACAAAATGCACGGACACATTTCACATAAATGTTAATACCATAATTAACGTAAAATCATTCCTAAAGCAAACTCATTTTTGGAAATTCATAAAAAATTCATATGAACATGGAAATTATGAAATCTAAAACCCATCTCCATAATCACACAACATACATCATTTAAAAGTTTTACCTCATTAGAGATCTTTATCTATGGGTTTCGATATATAAATTAATATATATTCATACATTTCAATACGTAATACGAAAGCAAACACATAAATTTCTTATCAACACATAACATTTATAACAACATGAAAACAATCATAAACAACACTACATGTCTTGGGTATACTTGTATAATCGAAACCAACAAGACTAGAGAGTATTATTCACCTTGACCAGATATAATTGATGAGATTTGTTGATGCAAACGTCCAAGATCTAAGTTTTTTTAAGCTTTTTCTTTCTTCTTTTCCTTGATTTCAATGGTTGACCACTTCTTAGTTTTCTCTTAGGTTTTAGAAAATGAATGTTATGGTAGCGTGGTAGGAGAATATGATGCTTATATGTAGGTTGAAAGTTACAGCTTTGCACTCCTCGTATTTTTCTTCCTTTTGCACATTCCACTTAGTTAATTTATTTTGAAGGCAAACCTTCTAATTTATTTATTAGTCAAAAATCTCATTCCATCATCCACTACATTGTTCTTATTTAGTTACTTTTAATTAAATTCCTGAATAATGTTTTACTAAAATTTGGAAATTACATCATCCCCCTTAGGGGATTTCATCCTCGAAATTTAGACATGGACTAAACAACCATAACAATAAGCGATCAAACAACAACGATATCAATACTTGCATAATGTACTGGTATAGAGCAATATAGATCATACCATGATCAAATCAGGATAAGCTTCTTTAATTATACTTTCGGTTTCCCAAGTGTAATCTCTTTCATCAGCACTCCACTGGACTTTCACCAGTTTAACTGTCTTGGTTCTCAATTTCTTGTCATCTCTATCTGAATTCTCACTGGTTGTATTATGATAGTTAGATCAACTTCCATCACCAATTATTCCAACGTCTTCGGATCCATGGTGGTATCTGGGTCATGCATATACTTTCGTAAGTGCGACACTTGGAACATGGACTCTCGCAAAGTTATCTTATAGCTCTGTTCTATAAGCAAGTTTTCCAATCCTTTCTGATATAAGGAAAGATCAAACAAGCCATGGTGTGGGATTTCAGGATTTCATGAAATGAAACACGCCCTTCATCGGTAACTCCTTAATGAAAACTCTATCTCCAATGAAAAATCCAAAATCCTTACGTCTTCTATCTGGGTAACTCTTCTGCCTAGAATGAGCTTCCTTTATTCGCTTTCAGATGATCTCAAACTTTTTTGTGGCTTCTCTTACTAATTCGTCATGTCTCCAACCAACACAGTGGCGATTTACATGGTCTTCAGTATAAATCTTCGAAAGGCTTCATTCCTATACTAGCCTGATAGTTATTGTTATAGGAAAATTCTAAGTGCAAATGGTCCTTCCATGAACCACCAAAGTCCAAGACACAAGCTCCCAATAAATATTTTAGTACCTCATTTATCCTTTCGGTCTTCCATCCGTTTTTGGACGGTATTTGGTATACATCCCAAGCTTCGTTTCCAATGCCTTATGCAGACTCTTCCAGAACCCACTAGTAAATAGTGGATCTCTATCACTTATGACACTGCAAGAAATACCACGAAGTCTTACTATATTCGTTACAAATAACTCAACCAAAATCGTTGTCGTCCTATTATTTCATATGGGGATAAAATGAGAACATTTGGTTAGTCTATTCATGATAACCAATATGCTATTGTTTACCTTTTCCCCCGGCAAACCATCCATAAAGTCCATGGATATCTAAACCCACTTCCAAATCAGAATATCTAATGGTCGAAACAGATAACTAGGCTTCTGATGTTCAGCTTTCACTTGATGGAAGTTCTGACACAGCTTTATCCACAAGCCTACATCCTTCTTTATGCCTTCCCAATTGAAACTTATCTTCATATCTTGGGAAATATTGGTACCACCAAGGTTTATCATAAACTTAGAATGACGACACCCCCTAAGAACTTCTTTCTTTAGATCACCAACATCCAAACGCATAACCTTCCTTTCTGCCTTAAAAACCGTTTTGGTCGCTAGTAAATCTCTCCACGTTATCCCCATCCGCTGCATTTCTAAGCTTCTTGATCCTTTCGGCTAATAAAGGATCTACTTCCTGCCTAAAAGCAATCATCTCAATCAAAACTATTCGAACCTGTAAGCACGAAAACATAAGTATGATTCCACAAGAACTCATTGTCAACTTGTTTCTTACATTACATGTAACCAAAGCTTCTAAGTCCTTTCATTCATTCAACAAAGCCCACACCATACCTTGGCACTTTCTATTGAGGGGATCGACAACCTTATTCTCTTTTCCTAAGTATACTTAATGCTGAAAACATAAATAGCCAAAAATTCCAATCATCTTTGCTGTCGTATATTCAATTCATACTGAAAAACAAATATCTCAAAGACTTACGATCTATGAACAAATCGAACCTTTCACCCAGTAAGTAATGCCTCCGAATTTTCAAGGCACAGATTATAGTAGCTAACTCAAGATCATAAGTTGGGTATCTCACTTCATATTGCCTTAATTTTCGGGAAGCATAAGCAACTAATCTTCCTTTCGGCAGAAGAATAACTCGTAAGTCTGTTCCGCAAGCATCAGTATAAATAACTAAATTTTGATTTTCATTCGGCACCACTAATACAGGAGAATTGGCCAATAAGTGCTTCAAATACTAAAATGCTTCCTGACGCTTATCTGACTATTTGAAATTAACATCCTTCCTCGTTAGCTTAGTAAGCGAGGTCGCAATCCTTAAGAAATCTTTTATAAATCTTTGATAGTACATGACCAATCCAAAAGAGCTCCCAACTTTCGAAACACCTTCAGGCCTCTTTTAACTTACGATAGCATCAACCTTTGTCAGATTTATCGATGGCCCTTCACCAAAAACCACATGACTAGAAAACTTGTGCTTCAAGCGATGCTTCCACAAAATCTAAATAATAACCCAAAGGTGGCTCTCCTGCTCCCTTGCATCTTTCAAATGCACTAGTATGTTGTCTATAAAAACTAACACGAATCTATCCAAGTACGCCTGAAACACTCAGTTTACCAGATGTACAAAGAAAGCAGGTGCATTCGTCAATCCAAATGGCATTACCATATAATCATATGATCCATATCTCGTGCGAAATGCTGTCAATGGAATGCTTTCTTCCAGTATCCTCAACTGGTGAAAAACCAATAGCTAAACCCAACCGAGAAAATACTTTCGATCTACTTAACTGATCGAAAAAATCATCAATACGAGCCAGATGATGCTTATTCTTTACCATCTTTTTGTTGAACTTCTGATAGTCAATACACATTCTCAACGTTCCATCAGGCTTCTATAAAAATACAGTCGCAATTCCCTAAGGAGGGCTATTTGGACGAATAAAGCTTCTTCCTTCCAAATCAACAAGTTGTGAGTTTAGCTCTTTCATCTCCGAAGCGGTTATTTGACTAGGTTGCCGACTTACTGGTTCCACACCCAACACGAGATCAATATAGAACTCAGTGACTCTCTTTGGAGAAAAGTCTGTTACAGGTTTGAAAACGTCAACAAATTCCTTGATAATAGGAGCACTACTTATCCCTTTCTCCAATTCCAAAACACTCAAATGAAAATATTTGCAAAACCAATTTTTCTACCAAGAACACAATTTTGTCTATGCTACCGGGATGTTTCAACGACACATCTCTACTTCGACAAAATGTTCTAGCATCATAATGACTCGATAAATCCATCTCCAAAATAGTTCCAAAACCATCAAAATCAAACACATACAAACCACAAATAGATTTGTAACTTAGCAATCAAAATTCTAAGTCATTACATCTCATCCCAAGAGTCACATAGCCTCTTATCGGGTTAGCTACTATAAAGGAAGTAACAAGGTATGATGGTTCCAAAGACAATTTATCTGCTAGACATTTATAGATAAAGGAATGTGATGCACCAGTGTCAAAAAAACTTTAATAGGTATGCTACAAAACAAAATCGTACCTTCCAACACTGTTTTCCCTTTCTCAGTGGTGGTGGGTCCAAAAGACGAAGGCTCCATAATTTATGGAAACACGAAGTATATATTATATTAGGATTAACCGTAGTTTTGATAATTTATGCGAACATGAGTTATATATTTATGCAAACACACGAATTGATTTGGTGTATAATAAGTTTGAAATTTTGTTAGGAATAATCGGAGTTAGAATTCCTTAATAGTATAATTTAGTATATAAATAAATTATATATTTAATTTAGTATATAATGTAGTATATAAGCAAAAACGAGTTATATATTATGTGAAATAGTAAAAATATATAACTTAGTACATATATAATAAAACAATAAAATATAAATAAATTTTATATTTAAAATTTAATATAAATAAATATTAAAACCCTTAGATATTATTTGGCTTCATCTGACAAGTGTTGTATATGATCATTATATGAATATTCGTTTTTTTACAAAACGAATATCCATTTTCATCTAATATAACATTTGTCAGATATGTCCTTGAATTGGACAAGTTTTAAACAATATCAAGCAATTAAGTTTTGTAAATCATTTCATTTTAAATGGTTTGCAAAATTTTGATGATATTTCCTTTTCGTTCCTTGCGTACAACATTTGTGTACGATATAAGATACACAACGGAAGTGCTGTCAAAATTTTATGGAATCATTTAAAATGATATGGTTTAAGGAATGAAATTACCATTGTGTTTGTAAGCGAAGTAGGATGACCAACCATCAGAGAGGGCACAAAAATGTCAATGAACCCTTAATCATTTATTTATTTTTTATAATTTGCAAGGTTGTAAAAATCATACATAATTTAGTATATGCTTACTAAAACAATAGAATATAAAAAGCAACGAATGATTAATATTTTTTTTACTTTTATCATAGGTTTTAAAGTAGGAAAAATAGTCAATTATTTTATTGATCAGAGTTGGATGTATCAAAGAAGGGAAATGAAAGGCTCAATAAGTGAACATTTTCTTAACGGGATAAATATGTTTACCGATTTTGCTTTAAGTAACATCACAAACGATGTAGAATTCATTGCCCATGTAGGAGGCACAAATTGTTGAAGCATTTAATATCAGATATGGTTAGGGTTCATTTGTGTCAATACAGTTTTGTATTCAATTATTTGGTGTATGATCGTCATGGAGAAATTACAGCCCCTTAATCAAGAATAATTAGTAGAGGTCGTTGTTGATAAAGTTAGTATGACGAATCTCATAGAACGTATCATCGAAGATGTAGCACAATCAATGTCCCCTACTATTAAAATTGATAACGACGATGTTAATGTCGATATAGAATCAAATATTGAAGCGAAAAAATATATGATGTATTGAATGCTACTATGAAGCCCCTTTGGAATGGATGTACAAGCATCACTCAATTGTCAGTTACTGTAGAGTACATTGTAATGAAATCAAACCACAACCTTACAAAGGCCGGATTTACAGCTATTGTTCAGGATGCTAAGCATAATAAGTCATCTGATAGTTTAATGTGCGAAAATTATTATAATGTGAAAACTCTTATATCATCTTCGATTTTACGTATCATAAAATAAATACATATTTAAATGTTTGCATGTTGTTTTGAAAAGAAGACACTAATTTTAGGAATTGGAAAATATGTAATTAAGAAAGATACAAACCAAGAAAAAAAGGAAAAAAAGTTTCGTGCAAGCATATACATTATTTACCTATCACTCTTAGACTTCAAAGGTTATATGCATCATCTGTAACAACGCATCATATAGATGACATAGTGGGAGAACACCTAAAGAAGGTACATTAACACACCAATCTGAAGGAGATGCATGAAAGTATTTTGATAAGAAATATTCTGATTTCACAACGGAGAGCCTTAATGTTAGACTAGGTTTATGTACGGATGGAGTCTCACCATTTTCTCAGTTTAGTTCTAAATACTCATTTTGATCTATAATCATTACACCTTACAATCTACCCCGTGGATGTGTACGAAAACTCTATTTGTGTTTCCTACAATTTTCGTCTCAGGCTCTGATGATCCGACACAAGGAATCGATGTTTACTTACAACCATTAATTGAAGAGTTAAAAATATTGTGCTATGAAGGAATTAAAACATACGATGTATCAATTTTTTTTGGGCGTTCGCTTCTTTGTAACAGATTATTAATGATTTTCCTGCATACGCAATGCTTTTTGGTTGGAGTATGACCGGTTGTTTTGCTTATCCTTATTGTATAGAACAAACACGAGCATTTTCTCATAAGAAGAAAATTTCACGGTTTGATTGTCATCAATATTTTCTCCATATTAATCATCCTTTCAAAAGAGACAAAAAAATTTCACGGCAAATAGACCTGGGACTTTATGAGCACCAACAATTTGGTCAAGCGAGAATATATATGAACTTGTGAAAGATTATCCAAAGATACATGAAACCAGATAGCAAACTGAAATTAAAGGTAAATTGACAGTTCGTAATTGGTGCAAACAGAGTATATTCTAGGAGTTGCCTTATTGGAAAAACATAGCAATCCGTCATAACATTAACGTGATGCATAAGGCGAAAAACAAATTTAATAATGTGTTTAATACAGTTTTGAATGTTAAAGGAAAGACTAAGGACAATCTAAAATCAAGACGTGATATAGAAGAAATATGTAATCGTTTTGAGCTTCATATGAAGCCAAATGATAGTAAAAAGCTCAAAGCATGCCACGAACTAGATAATAACCAAATTAGAGTACTGTTAAAATAGGTGAAAGGATTGAGATTTCCCAATGGAGTTTCCTCTAATCTTCGTAGGTATGTCGACTATAAGAACGAAATATTAAGTGGGATGAAAAGCTGTGCTTGTCATGTGATGATGGAAAATTTGTTACCCGTCGCTTTCAAAGAACTGTTACCCATAAAAGTTTGGAAGGTTATAATGGAACTTGGTTTATTTTATAAGGAGCTTTGTTAAACTACGTTAAAAGTTGACTGTTTACATAAATTTGTGGAAGAAATCCCTATACTGCTCTGCAAACTAGAGAAAATATTTCCTCTAGGTTGCTTTTATATAATAGAGCATTTATCTATTCATCTTCTATATGATGCATGTCTTCGAGATCGTATGGAGTGATGTATCCATTCAAAAGGTATGTTATTTATACTGAGTATGGAAATGTTAATTTAATTTTAAATAAAAGTTAATACTGGAATGGAATATTTTTGTTAGGTACTTAAATCATTTAAAGAAAAAAGTGAGACAAAAAGCTCGAGTGGAAGGTTCGAATTGCAAGTCAAATATCGAAGAGGAAGTTTCTTGCTTTTTCTCTCATTATTTCAATGATCATGTGAATTTATCATTTGAAATTGTTATGCGCAATAATGAGGCCGTTGAATAAGATTCTTCTTCTGAAACATTGTTATCTATTTTTAAAAAACATAGTCAACATGCTGGGAAATGTATGGAAGTATGGGTAGATGATAGAGATTACCATATAGTACATATATAACTATATTCTTCTTAATTGTCTTGAAGAAGTTGCATCATTTGTTAGGAAAATATCGGATTAATTACTAGTTTTGTTAAATTTAATTTAATATTACACATGTAAATTGATAATAATGCAATATATTATGTTTATGTTTGAAGTGTTTACGAATCATAAAATTCAAGCGGCGTTTGTGATCCAACGAATCATGTAGTCGATGAAGGGCTAAAACATTTAGTGTTATGACCAAAAATAAATTTAAAATGTATCGAATATTTTTCGTTAATGGATATAAAATCAACACTAAAGAATACTTGCTGAAAAATTAACAAACAATACCAATGTATTTGTTAAAGGCCGTGATGATCCTATAATCATATAAATGATTTTTATGGCGTGTTAACACAGGTGTTTCAATTGACATATTTTATCGGACCAACGGAGGAAATTTTTGTTTAGATTCAACTAGTTCAGCAATGTTCCAGGTTCTGATATTAACATGCATCTAAATTATAATATTATAGGAATAAAACATACCTCGCATTATCAAAAGTACGATACTTTAATACTAGCCAAACAAGCCCTATAAGTTTATTACACCGCTTATCCATCTTTAAAAGAAATAAAGTAGACTGGTCTGTAATTTTATAACTAAGGCAAGATTTACATTTGATGGAAAGAATATTCCGGACGAACAAGCCTATCAATAGATATTGAAGAAAATGTTGAAATAACAATTACAGATGATCAAAATGATTTAGGACCTCTAAATGATGAGTCAAATGTATTAGACGATGCATTTAATAGTGTAGAGTAAAATGATATAGAATACCAAACCTAGCCTGAATTAGAAAACGACGAAGACTGAGTAATAACGGGTAATTTTTGTAATCATGCATGTTACATATGTTTTCTCATTAATATCAGTTTCCAACACTCAGTCACAGATAAGTGTAAACTCATGCACATAGCACACATATAACACGACACATAGCATGTATTACTGTTTTTAATTATTCATCATATCATAATTATTATGAATTACATACAAGTCCTAAAATAATAAGATGATATATATGTATTCATCAGGTAATATGTCAAGTTCCCGACGTCGTAGCTCTTCCCACTCGGTTGGTGAGAGTAGTGGTAAGCTATTGTAACGACCCATATTTCTAACAATCGAAAGTCGTCACTAATTACGTCTACTGTACTTTAATGTCGAACATCCAATCGTTGAAAACGTAGATTGTTATGGTAAAAAGAAAAGAAAAAAAGAAACGGAAGAAACACGGAATGATACGGTGGAAACAACATAAAATAATAATACTGACAGATGAACTATCATTCTAAGATACAAAGTATACCAGAGTTAAGAAAAATCCTATCAGACGGACAGTTATAAAATTTTGACCTTACAAATACTAATAGGTAAAATAAAATATAGTAGAAATAAAATAATGGGATAAACATACTTCCAAATCTACTCCATGAGCTTCATATCCAATAGAAGACAACCTGGAACCCAGCTCGGTTTGACCCGAGCATTGTAATAAAATAATACGTGGATCAGTCTGGAATACCAACACAAGAAAACTCATATAATATGAAACATACAATAATTCTGTGATACCATGTCGCTGGCCGCGAAACATAATTTTTACCTTACAAGAATAACATAAACGAATAAACATCAACAAAATCAAATCAATGAAATAACAAGGAATGAGTGTCATAAATGAAATTTTTCCAACATATAGTAATAATGGTACAACACCCCCTTGAGAAGAGTTCACTTACTACGAACAGGAAAAAAGGTTAATTTTCCCGAAATATCTTGATCGTACCACTTACTACGAACTAGACTACTTCCAAAAACATCAATTAACGTCACCATGGATACAAATTATTAAACATCATGAAAATTTTATTCTCCCGATGCAATTAAAATAGGAAAACTCATAAATTCAAAATCAAAATAGAATGAGAATTTTTCCAACAAATGACTAGGAGGGTGTGCATACCATACCGACTAGTATACCTCTTGAATATACATAATGTAACACCCCGTATTTTTAAATAATCGAATTAACTAAATTAAAGAATAAATGTTTAGCATTGTTCTAAGGTTTGTAAGCAAAAGACTAAGTAGCTCATTTGGTTGGAACATGTGACTTGCATACAAGAGGTACAAAGTTCGATCCCCGCCAACGCCATTTTTTTGTTTTAGGGGAATGGCTAAAAAGCGGCTTAGTGGGAACGTGGTTCAAAAAGTAGTTTAGTGTGAAAATGGTTAATTAGGAAGATAGAAATATATATAGATATATTTATAAAAATAAAATAAAATTCAACCTAAAATTTAAGAAAAAATTTCAAAACAGCGGAAGCGGGAAGGCAAAACACCAAACCGACCTATTTTATGGGTCGACCCGAGTCTCGCTGGGTCGACCCGAGGGTCGACTCAGGAGGTTTGGAATTGGTCCCATCGGCCCTAAATGGTCTATGATGAAATTTTATGTTTTAGGGCTTGGTGGTGATTTCAAGTTGGTCTGTTGACATCATTACTTGGTTTCTAAGGAATAGATGGATTCTAGAGTGATCTGACGGCTGTAAATAAATTCAAAACTCTATAAAAAGACCCATAGACTCAAACCCTAAATCAAAATTAAAACTAAAACTATGGCTGTCATGCTGTCGTCTTGAACCCTAGAGCAACCGCCACCAATTAGAGAGGAAGAACAACAAATCAAATCAGTTCTATTCAACCTTAACAACGAATCTTCTTCAAAGGAGAGCAAATACAACTTCAGAAATCAGAATTCAGAACTCAAGACCGCTTTTGAGTTGTGAGTTCGATAACTTTAACAAAATAATTGCTAAATTAATTATGATGTGATATACGTTGGATTATAAGTTGTGTTTGTGAATCTACTTCATATGTTTAATCATGTATGTTAACTTGATTTATATTATATGATGTTATGCAAGTTTTATATATGATGTTATGCAAGTTTCATGTATGATGCTATGCAAGATTAATATGATTATGCAAGTTAATATGATTATGCAAGTTTCATATATGCTGTTATGCAAGTTAATATGATTATGCAAGTTTCATATATGATGTTATGCAAGTTAATATGATTATGCAAGTTGTACATATGATGTTATGCAAGTTAATAGGATCACGCAAGTTGTATGCGTGTTATATGATGTTATGTAAGCTTGGATCTAAAATATATGCTAGTAGTTCATGATGTTAACTTGTGTCAATGAATCCCTTTTTATAATCCAATCACCTAGGTTTATGACATCAGTTTTTATGCGAATATGGATGTGGAACATATGCTAGTTCGTATAAGTATTATGTTCATATGCAAGTTTAAGTGATAATTGGATTCACATATATACAAGTTCACACCTTTAAAGTTTAGATCCATATTCAAGTTGACATTTTTATGTTGAAACTATGACATGCATAGTTATGCAAGTTTACACCTTTATGTGGATCCATAGTTTACTCAGGTTAACACCTTTTATTGGATCCATAGTTATGCAAGATGACACCTTTATGTTTAGGTTGACGACATACATAGTTTATGTAAGTTTGTGATAATTACCTAAGCTAGTTGGGTGTAAAACTATGTTCATACATGCAAGTTCACACCTTTTAGATCTATGATTTTTGGATCCTTGATAATACAAAGACTATGCAAGTATGTTGTAATTCTTAATTGCAAGTTAGATGCAAATTAGATCTATTATTGTGTGTATGTGACTTTGTGACGTTTATTCCTTTTTTTAAGTATTAGACTATTTGCTAGTCTAATATGTATATGTCATGTTAAGCGAACGAATGACGGGGGTACGATGGGGATAATAGTGGATACACACATATTGTGAATTTGGCATGTAATGGCCTAAAAAGGCATGTAATTAATTTTAAGGAATAAAATTAATTAGTGATGAAATTGGTATAATTTATATACCATAAATAGATGAGCATAATTTAGGTGATAAATTATGGACATAAATAAATATGGAAATTTGAATAGGGAAAGTAATTCAAATTTGGGGAAAATTAATTATGTATAATTAATTGCCTAAGACACGAGGTTGGACTCATTTGTGGTGTAAGACTGCCCGGACCCGCCTGGCAAATCTAGCAGCCACAAATGGTAGCCCAATGTGAGAGGTCAAAGGCCCAAACTAAATGCGTAACAATTGTATGGACACGAGGTTAGGCTCGTTTGTGGTGTAAGACTGCCCGGACCCGCCCGGCAAATCCAACAGCCACAAATGCCAGTATAATGTGAGAGGTCCTACAGGGGTTACGGTAGTAATAAATTAAGAAACACTTAACCAAAGTAAAACATGTGGTGGGACATGAGGGTTAAGTGGGTGCCTTGGGTGGCATGAGGAAATACGATTAGTAACACTTAACCAAGGTAAAACATGTAAGTGGGACATAGGGGTTAAGTGGGTGCCTTGGGTGGCATGTGGAATTACTAATAGAAACCCTTAACCAAATTTAAAACATGTAAGTGGACATGAAGAGGGTTAAGTCGGATGTACTAGAGGGGACCAAGCCTAGGTGGAAAGCTTGTGTCAAGCATGGGGGGGCCCTTTTCAGTCCATTAGCCCATTAAGTATCTTTGTGAGCTCGACCCAAGTCGAGGACGGGACACGTCTACTGGGTTTGATTGTTAGAGGCCAAAACGGGTTAGTGGTGGCAACGCAAGTCCAACGGGGTCGCGTGCATGCGTGGATCCGGGCTGGTAGGTAAGACATTGTTGCATCATGTAGTTATAAGCCATGCATTCCTTGTGTGGTATAAGGTTGCCATATTGGGGAGTGATACACCCCACTGTGGGACCTGCACGGGTATCTACGAGTTAGGGAGCCGATCGAATGGGGCAGGGTAGTGGGTACACCTAGTGGAGATAGGAGCATATGGCACCTATGTAGTCAGCTAGGGGTACACGAAGCTACCACTATTATTAATAATTATTAAGGGGGTACACCTAGTGGAGATAGGAGCAGGCGGCACCTATGACGTCAGCTAGGAGTACATGGAATTACCATTATTACTTATTGAAGGGGTACATCTAGTGGGGATAGGTACACGCTGGGTACCTATGATAGCAGCTAGAGATATACAGTCAAACATGGAGGATAGTGGGTACATCTAGTAGTACACGAAGCTATCATCGTTCTATTTAGCCAAGAGGGGTCAAATTTCTAGAGTGACTAGTAGGGGTGCAGTTAGTGTTAGTAAACTATGGTACAGTACGGTAGAGTATAGTAATTATCCTATATTGATTAGGAAGCGCCATTAACGTTATCTCTGTTTCTCTTGATTGCCTTTCCATACCCATGTGGTTCACACAGTCATTACCTTATTCTCCAGTTTATATCTTATCATATTGCTTTAATAATTATGTTATTAGAGTTATCAGACTCGCCAGACTTTATGTCTGATCCCCTTTGTTTCCACCTCTTTTCTTACTTATCCCCCCCAAGTTCTAAGGGTGGGACTAGTACTAGTGGAGCTTGATTGGGATCTCTTTGGGAGCACTTGGATTTGGATTGCTGAAGTAAAGTTCAGCCTATCATTTTCTTTATGGCTATTTGTAGTAGTGGGATTATATACTTTGTTTTATCAAGATGGATATTATGTACTTGACTTTGGTTTATGGTTTTTGATGATGTAACCAAGCATATTTACATTCTGCTGCAATAAATAAAGTTTTAAATTTTCAGGTACTGCTTTATATCTGTCTTGTTGTGATTTTCTGTTCTATATTCACTTAAAATGCTCCATGGAAGTTAATGCATTCCCTTTGCAAGTGACATTAATGGACGTGGGGTGTTACACATGGTATCGGAGCTGAAGGTTACAAGAATAGATAAGATATTTTGAAAAACTATTTTTCAAAAGCATTTTTATAAAGAATACTTTCAAAAATACGTTGGTATAAGAGTATTTTTGAAAGAAAGGTTTATTTTAATAACATAATCCCCAAAAGCCATATGTCCTTCCTTTGATTCTCCGTTTTGAATCTCTTCTTCTTTCTCTTTTTGAGTTCCTCCCCCCTCCGCGTATAGATGCTTTTTCCAAGATAAATAAGGACTTCCGTACGAAGGACGGAAAACCACTTCAAGGGACTTAGACGTTTGTCGGGCTAGAAGTTAGTCCAAGGAAGTGGAGGGCTTGTTGGTACCTTTAAGATAGACGATGGGAGGAAGGTTCAAATAGCTGTTTGGTTAGCAAAGGACGAAACCTCATCTTGGTGGGAGGTCACGAATGGAGAATGTGAAGAAGAAGGCTAGTTGTTTTGGAGAAATAGGACACCTTAGGATTGTCCATAGAGGCAAGGACAAAGTACAGGATCTTCTGGAGGGTAGTTGTATTCCCTCAGGCTGGTATACCTGATGGGGGTAGGACTGTCTAGGTTGAAATTTGGTTTTCTTTATCATCCTGTTTGAACTTTGTTTGATTCTGGCGCTTCATACTCATTAGTGTCTGCTTTCGTTAGTTGAAACACTGCACCTAAATACTAGTCCAGTTAAGGATCCCATCCTAGTCTCAAATCCTGTTGGTAGTTCGGCTCATCCTTCAATGGTTTGTCGGGATTTGAGAGTGTCTATCTTGGGCGTTGGATTTGAATTCAACGCCTTCGTCCTTGGTTTCACGGGCTATAGTTTGATTCTAGGGGTGGATTGGCTAGCCAGGCGGGGTGCCATCCTAGATTGTGAAAGGAGGGTAGTTAGACTATTGATTCGTTATGGAAAGAACCTCATATTTCTTGTGACCCTAGGGGTTCAGTGATGCTTAGCTGCCTAGAATCTTCTGATGCATCCAACGATGATTGGGAGTCTGTTTGTGTGGTCCGTGAGTATGTAGACGTTTTTGATAAAATGCGGGGTTTACCCAGAGGCGCGAAATAAGTTTTCGTACGTGCTTAATAGATTAAGCAAAGCCAGTTATGTGATCAGCGGTGGTTTTGTAGCAAGACTGGCAAGGACAGCCAGGGTCGTTCAAGTGCTCAATTGGTTGGCTGTCTTACTAGTATCATCTCACGTAGGTCGTCTGAATTCGAAGGAGGTATCCCTTGGGTGTTTGTCTGATATTGGTTTAGGCCTTTGGGGCTTGCACTTGGGGGATGTCGAGTTCGACTAGGATGGTATGTGTGAGAGATGGATAGTTGTGACCATTTTGCATGGGATAATATCTTGGTTTTCTCTAGAAGTAGAGAAGAGCATTCCCTACATCTTAGGGAAAGCTTAGGGACCCTACAAGCGCACAAGCTTAAAGCTAAGTTCTCCAAAATACCATTTTTGGAGGAAAGAAGTGAGGATTTTAGGGCATGTGGTCTCTAGGGAAGGGTGATATGTTATGGTGGAAGGCACTAGATCGGCTCAGTCACTTCATATTGCATATTGCGTATAAATGTGTGTCCATATTTAAGCTAATGGATGTATAATGATTGTGCAATCATATGGATGTTGCATTTTGATAATGGTTGTGCACACATGTAAAAATAATATGTATCGATAGGGTTCTTTCGCATACAAAATGGATGCATGGCACTATCATGGTTTGCATTAAGGAGGTCAACTGAATCTGTAGACCGCCTGATTTTGCATTAGAAAAGGAACATATACACGTACTTTTTGCATACGTTCATACAGCATTAGAAATTCTGTAAGGACAATGGATGCCTGTGTTTGATGGTTGAGTAGATGGTTGTTTGGATGTTAGGATATGCATTCTTAACTTGGAGATTTCGGGGGCGAAATCCTTTAAGGAGGGGAGAATGTAACACCCCGGATTTTTGAATAATCGAATTAACTGGATTAAAGAATAAATGTTTAGCATTGTTCTAAGGTTTGTAAGCAAAAGACTAAGTAGCTCATTTGGTTGGAACATGTGACTTGCATATAAGAGGTACAGAGTTCGATCCCCGCCAATGCCATATTTTTGTTTTAGGGAAATGGCTAAAAAGCGGCTTAGTGTGAACGCGGTTCAAAAAGTAGTTTAGTGTGAAAATGGTCAATTAGGAAGATAGAAATATATATAGATATATTTATAAAAATAAAATAAAATTCAACCTAAAATTTAAGAAAAAAAATTCAAAACAGCGGAAGAGGGAAGGCAAAACACCAAACCGACCTATTTTATGGGTCGAGCCAAGACCCGCTGGGTCGACCCAGGGTCGACTCAGGAGGTTTGGAATTGGTCCCATCGGCCCTAAATGGTCTATGACGAAATTTTATGTTTTAGGGCTTAGGTGGAGATTTCTGGTTGGTCTGTTGACATCATTACTTGGTTTCTAAGGCCCAGATGGATTCTAGAGTGGCCTGACGGCTATAAATAAATTCAAAACTCTATAAAAAGGCCCATAGACTCAAACCCTAAATCAAAATTAAAACTAAAACTATGGTCGTCATGCTGTCGTCTTGAACCCTAGAGCAGCCGCCACCAATTAGAGAGGAAGAACATCAAATCAAATCAGTTCTATTCAACCCTAACAACGAATCTTCTTCAAAGGAGAGCTAATACAACTTCAGAAATCAGAATTCAGAACTCAAGACCGCTTTTGAGTTGTGAGTTCGATCACTTTAACAAAATAATTGCTAAATTAATTATGATGTGATATACGTTGGATTATAAGTTGTAGTTGTGAATCTAATTCATATGTTTAATCATGTATGTTAACTTGATTTATATTATATGATGTTATGCAAGTTTTATATATGACGTTATGCAAGTTTCATGTATGATGTTATGCAAGATTAATACGATTATGCAAGTTAATATGATTATGCAAGTTTCATATATGATGTTATGCAAGTTAATATGATTATGCAAGTTTCATATATGATGTTATGCAAGTTAATATGATTATGCAAGTTTCATATATGATGTTTTGCAAGTTAATATGATTATGCAAGTTAATAGGATCACGCAAGTTGTATGCGAGTTATATGATGTTATGTAAGTTTGGATCTAAAATATATGCTAGTAGTTCGTGATGTTAACTTGTGTCAATAAATCCCTTTTTATAATCCAATCACCTAGGTTTATAACATCAGTTTTTATGCGAATATGGATGTGGAACATATGCTAGTTCGTATAAGTATTATGTTCATATGCATGTTTAAGTGATAACTGGATTCACATATATACAAGTTCACACCTTTAAAGTTTAGATCCATATTCAAGTTGACATTTTTATGTTGAAACTATGACATGCATAGTTATGCAAGTTTACACCTTTATGTGGATCCATAGTTTACTCAGGTTAACACCTTTTATTGGATCCATAGTTATGCAAGATGACACCTTTATGTTTAGGTTGACGACATACATAGTTTATGTAAGTTTGTGATAATTACCTAGGCTAGTTGGGTGTAAAACTATGTTCATACATGCAAGTTCACACCTTTTAGATCTATGATTTTTGGATCCTTGATAATACAAAGACTATGCAAGTATGTTGTAATTCTTAATTGCAAGTTAGATGCAAATTAGATCTATTATTGTGTGTATGTGACTTTGTGACATTTATTCCTTTTTTTAAAATATTAGACTATTTGCTAGTCTAATATGTATATGTCATGTTAAGCGAACGAATGACGGGGGTACGATGGGGATAATAGTGGATACACACATATTGTGAATTTGGCATGTAATGGCCTAAAAAGGCATGTAATTAATTTTAAGGAATAAAATTAATTAGTGATGAAATTGGTATAATTTATATACCATAAATAGATGAGCATAATTTAGGTGATAAATTATGGACATAAATAAATATGGAAATTTGAATAGGGAAAGTAATTCAAATTTGGGGAAAATTAATTATGTATAATTAATTGCCTAAGACACGAGTTTGGACTCATTTGTGGTGTAAGACTGCCCGGACCCGCCCGTCAAATCCAGCAGCCACAAATGGTAGCCCAATGTGAGAGGTCAAAGGCCCAAACTAAATGCGTAACAATTGTATGGACACGAGGTTAGGCTCATTTGTGGTGTAAGACTGCCCGGACCCGCCCGGCAAATCCAGCAGCCACAAATGCCAGTCTAATGTGAGAGGTCCTACAGGGGTTACGGTAGTAATAAATTAAGAAACACTTAACCAAAGAAAAACATGTGGTGGGACATGGGGGTTAAGTGGGTGCCTTGGGTGGCATGAGGAAATACGATTAGTAACACTTAACCAAGGTAAAACATGTAAGTGGGACATAGGGGTTAAGTGGGTGCCTTGGGTGGCATGTGGAATTACTAATAGAAACCCTTAACCAAATTTAAAACATGTAAGTGGTCATGAAGGGGGTTAAATGGGATGTACTAGAGGGGACCAAGCCTAGGTGGAAAGCTTGTGTCAAGCATGGGGGGCCCTTTTCAGTCCAGTAGCCCATTAAGTATCTTTGTGAGCTCAACCCAAGTCGAGGACGGGACAAGCCTACTGGGTCTGATTGTTAGAGGCCAAAACGGGTTAGCGGTGGCAACGCAAGTCCAACGGGGTCACGTGCGTGCGTGGGTCCGGGCTGGTAGGTAAGACGTTGTTGCATCGTGTAGTTATAAGCCGTGCATTCCTTGCGTGGTATAAGGTTGCCATATTGGGGAGTGATACACCCCACTGTGGGACCTGCACGGGAATCTACGAGTTAGGGAGCCGATCGAATGGGGCAGGGTAGTGGGTACACCTAGTGGAGATAGGAGCAGACGACATCTATGTAGTCAGCTAGGGGTACACGAAGCTACCACTGTTATTAATAATTATTAAGGGGGTACACCTAGTGGAGATAGGAGCAGGCGGCACCTATGACGTCAGCTAGGAGTACATGGAATTACCATTATTACTTATTGAAGGGGTAAATCTAGTGGGGATAGGTACACGCTGGGTACCTATGATAGCAACTAGAGATATACAATCAAACATGGAGGATAGTGGGTACATCTAGTAGTACACAAAGCTATCATCGTTCTATTTAGCGAAGAGGGATCAAATTTCTAGAGTGACTAGTAGGGGTGCAGTTAGTGTTAGTACAGTACAGTACGGTAGAGTATAGTAATTATCCTATATTGATTAGGAAGCGCCATTAACGTTATCTCTGTTTCTCTTGATTGCCTTGCCATACCCATGTGGTTCACACAGTCGTTACCTTATTCTCCAGCTTATATCTTATCATATTGCTTTAATAATTATGTTGGTAGAGTTATCGGACTCGCTAGACTTTATGTCTGACCCCCTTTGTTTCCACCTCTTTTCTTCCTTTTCCCCCCAGGTTCTAAGGGTGGGACTAGTACTAGTGGAGCTTGATTGGGATCTCTTTGGGAGCACTTGGATTTGGATTGCTGAAGTAAAGTTCAGCCTATCATTTTCTTTATGGCTATTTGTAGTGGTGGGATTATTTACTTTGTTTTATCAAGATGGATATTATGTACTTGACTTTGGTTTATGGTTTTTGATGATGTAACCAAACATATTTACCTTCTGCTGCAATAAATAAAGTTTTAAATTTTCAAGTACTGCTTTATATCTGTCTTGTTGTGATTTTCTGTTCTATATTCACTTAAAATGCTCCATGGAAGTTAATGCATTCCCTTTGCGAGTGACATTAATGGACGTGGGGTGTTACACTTAAGAACTGCACTGTTCTCGGAAATGTACTAGTCGGACTCCGCCAATTTTACCGAGCATCCGAGTATTTCACATTTTGCCTGCGTCAACTAAACCAACTCTAGAGTAGATGTTAATTACCCTAATGGGAGCAACCCCATACGGCTAGACGTCCATTCACCTTTTGGATTTAGTCATTTACCACAAAGAATAACAACGCTCAAAGAGCAAAAATTGTTTTGATTTGATTATGCAACTTAAGAAAGTCAAACTAATAGCTATAAAGAATATTTTAAAATGATCGTATATGGAAACTAAATCACATTCACTTATCACTATTTATCATTCCCGAAGTTATACTATCTCTTTGTTAAAAATAAAGTTGGACAAGTTGAGGTTGTGTTACCCTTAGGCATCGTCTAGACAATGTTTCCAACTTCGAGAAAGGGGAAAGTTTATGTACTTCGACAAGTGATAAGAATATAAGTAAATATTTTCCATAGAAGCGATATCGTTTATGGAAATTTCTTCCCATATTCGTATCGAAAACTTTTAAACTTCAAAACTTGAAGTTATGCTTGGTTTTCACATTTCAGATATTTGAACGAAAACAATATTAACGATTTTCTTTAAAATATTACTTTTAAAGAGGTATTATAATTCTAAGTGTATTTTGAAAAGAAAATCGAAACCAATGTTAAATCAAAACGTCGATCTCGATAAATCCAACACACTTTACACTTAGATTAAATTTCAAACCATTACAATTTATGAAGGACATTCTTATTTAAAGTTATCATTTAGAATCTAAACGATGTTACTTGTCCAAAATGACAACTTATTAGATTAATTACTTTAATGCAATTAAAACAATTTAAATCATCCTGAAAGATAATTTTATAAAAACTCCTTTTATACTCTAAAAAGGAAACAAATCAGAAGAAAACTTGTTTATAAATCGTAAACAACATTAAATATCTCGAAAGATAGTTAATCACACTTAAGGTCTTTAATAATCAACAAATCGATTGTTTACATACTTTTATTAAATTATTTCATTAAGTTTTAAAACCTTTCATAAATTAGTTAACTATTCTCAAATCCTTAAATTTTAAATCAATTAAATGATTACATTCCTTCCATTAAATCAATTTAATTTCCCTTTTACAAGTAGCTTACTAACAACAGGTCGACATATCAATCTCATTAGAAAATATAGATAATGGAACTAAAGCTTCATTCATTCAAACCATAATTAAGTTTCAATCAATATTTAATTAAAATAATTAATAAAAACAAGTCTCGTTAACTATAGTGATAAATTAAACTCAATTACCATTGATTAGAATGAATAATCAACATTCAGTTTGATACTTATGCAAAATCTAGCTCAAAGGTCATTTGTTAATATAGATAATTGAATCTCATTATTCTTAACTCGAATAATAAGTAAATTAATAAATATCATTAACTAAAATGATAATTTTATTCAAACATCGATTCTGTGAAAACCCAAGCTTAAATTAAACAAAATGTTTAATTTACTTCAACGTCGACAATATAATCAAACTTGGAACGCACAAGTAAATTTTGATGATAAACGAACATAATAGATAAATGCAAGAAAATTTAAATATTAAGGAATGGATAAATGAGAACAAATATGAATAATCACAAGAAGTTTTTAATCCCGTAATAACCACTCATAGATGTGTAGATTTCGGAGAGTTCCGTCGTGACCTAATTCGCTACGTACACTTCGCTTTAACTTTTATAGCTCCCTGTAACTAAATGGTTATTTATGTGCTTATATAACGAGTAATATTATATAATTCATTTAAGATGATCTTCCTCTTAAAAGCAAGTAATGTCCAAGGTCATCCGTTTGTAGACGGAAATATAACTCAATATCCACCAACAAAGCAATAAATTAACCAATCAAATGAACGAACAATGAAACATATCATACAAATAAATATCGATTCAACAATACATATTTATATTATACGATATGAAAATATAGTAATCCAGAAAGTGTGAGATTTTACTCAACAAACATTCCAATCCGTCGATTTCACGTTGATTTATATAATTCTAAATGAGTATTTGAAATTACATGAAAATCCCAATAGCTCCAAATCAGGCCAATCCAACTCGTACGCTTAGTGTTCGTCCATACGAACCAACGTAACTTGTTTTGCGCGAAACCGACCTAGTATTAAAAAGAAACGGGAATTACAATTTTACACAAGAATTAATATAATTATATTTTCACTAATGAAGTCATTAACGTTTTAATTACCTAGATTAGCAAATTTAAAACATGGCTTAAACCTAACCCTCTCCAAGTTATCAAAATAATGCATACTCCACCTTAACAAACCACCACCGCACCTCCTATGTCGCGCCTGAGACCACCTCAACACCAGCCCTGCTACCACCATCCTCCAGTGTCCCCACATCCCAAACGTCGACTCCCCTAGTTGCCGCGATCGCCGGAAATCAAGCAATGAATGGGAAAGAGACGAACCACCAAAACTTCGACCATCGACCACCATTATGATCGCCACCACCCGAGATCGAAAGCCCTCATTCCTGCGCACATTTCTCCTTCAAGACCCTAGTCTTGAAGGTCAACCTATTGCACGCAGTCCCAAGAAAAATGAAAATAACCCGATGTTGGTCATGGTGAAATTCCGGCCATCCACGATGTCTATTCGAACAACTTTCCAATTAAGAGCTTTTGCTAATTGTGGACGGAATGAAAGATTTATTTTAGTCCATTGGATTGAAGAAAAAGTGGATGGAGGCTAGTGTTCAACAAATGAGGAAGAAGTTAATGTGTTTATACAGCATCCAGAAAACACTATTTATTAAATTAAGAAAAATCTGAACTCAAAACAAGACATTCAAACTGTTGTTCCTAGCTAATAACCCATATTTGGAAAACAATGGAATTTGTTTTGGAAGCTAATTCGATCATATTTAACAATTGTTTTTAAAATCAAATTCTAATTTCAAATCGATTATCGATACACATTTATATCACGCATGACCACATATCAACTCCAATGGATACGAGAATTGTAATCTTATAACAATTTATTATTCTAGATTCAATAAAACCGATTTCGTCGAATTCTGAGATCATCTGAAAATTGGCTATTTTGTATATTAAAATATTATTTTAATATACAATCTGAATATCAATTCAAATTCAAACTATTTATTATTATCAATGGATTTACAAACTGAATTTATATTCAATATGGATTAACTAAACGATGTCGAATGAAGTTATCGAATTCATATTAGTTAGTACTCAATCACAGTTTCCAATATTAAGATTTTAAAACGTTCATCTTTCAAAACCAATTATGATTATCAAAGGCTTCAAAATAATTAAATTGATTTTAAACTTAAGAGTTTCAAATTTAAGTTGAATCGAAAATCCAAATCTCAATTTAAAATATAATCTAGATCAGTAAATCTAAAAATTAATCATTGGAGTATTTAAATAATTAAATATTCCGGTTATAAAAATTCAGGTTGTTACATTCACTCCCCCTTAAAAGAATTTCGTCCCCGAAATTCCTAAATAAAAGGAATGACAACAAACCCTTAAGTTGAATCTATCGATTAATTTTACTTCAAAAACAACTATCACTAAAATCAAGTTAACAAAATTAACACTTGAAATTTCGAAAAAATTCGACAGCACCTTTTTGTATGGCTCGATCCGAAAATTTCACAACAACAAAATATGACACTATACATCTCATCTCAGTGATGAGGCATCCCAAACCATGGGGAAACAATATATAAGACCCACGTATGATATGTAATCTGAAATACATACCATTTTGCAAGGAAAACATATCTTTACCACGAAACCAAAAGCTATAAGCAAGCAAGCTTTTGCTTCCAAACGTGTATATACTTACATAACCCAAAAAAGAGTTAAGAAATTAAACAAGTAATAGCAACAACAATCATAAGTAAAAACAATGCAATAATCATAGCTTCAACCAAGACATGATACCGCTGGTAAAAATGGTTCAATGAAAAAACAATATGCAACCAAAATACATAAGGTTAACATATACCAAACCAATATGCATTAAATTTTCTGAAAGAAAATATTAGATATACTTGCTGGGTTTAATATTCAAATCATAAATTCAAATCTCTTTGAAAACAAACAATACCAAATCAAAATTAATAATGACAAGGAGAAGGCTACTCCTACCGAAGCATGGTATAACTCTAAAACAAACTACATGGAGCATCCAGTATAATTCTGGTTCCTCCACAAACAATAATTAGAGTAATTAAATCTACCTGTCAAGTGTTTCAAAAGGAAAAAACTTCCAAAAGCCCGTATTTGGCCATAACTAAATATTTGAAAATTTCCCTTGAACTTTTTTTTCAAAATCCTTTGAAAATCACTTATTTTTTTAAAATTTTCTGGAATTTAAGTTCAAATCGAGCAACCAATTTTTTTATAAACCGTAGTCTATAAACATCAACCAACCAAAAACAATCAAATTCCAAAAATGGAATAAAGAAACATAGTAACCAAGTAGATCCCATAAAGGAAAATCGAACACTTGACATTGTTTAAAATATCAAACAATATTATCCAAAATTTGGATGAGTCACAAACTACCAACTTAATTATATTTAAGTTCATACGATATACATAAATCATTTGTGAGCTAAATTCTTGCTTGAACACATAGACCTCAGCTTAGAACTAATACTCCTCACTCAACCTTCCTAGTGCGAACTCCAATTTATTTCCTCGATTATAGCACTGTCTTCCTTACATAGCCTTCAACTATGATGGAAAATTTCCATATCATACCAAGAATCTAAATCAAGTGTCCGCTACCAGAATTAAGTGAGAAATCCTTTTTCTAATTGATATATATTACCATGAAGTTATGTATCCAAACTCTTGACCATACACCTTGCACACTAAATAACCTACGTATATCCTACTTACTCATTATTGACTGGTTTCTTCAGTATACCAATCAATACTAATTCACTTTATGCTATTTGATTAAATTATTAATTATTAGTTTACGAACTACTATACTGCGACTTTTTTGAAAAATTGATTTTGATATAACTCTAAATCTACAAGATAAAATCTTGATTTTTCTCTTCCATTTTAAAACTATAATCCAATAAATCCGAAAGATTCTTGCTTCGAAGAATTCTGACTTATATTGGTTCGTACACATCCATTTGAACTTCAAATCAAAAATTTACGAACTACCGCTATGCGGCGAACTTGTTTTTATTAAAATTAATTTGTATGTTCAAACATCATTAAATCAATAATTTATAACCATTTTCTCTTTAGTTTTCTAATAAACTGAGCTATGTTTCCATATTCAGATTGAAAATCTCGACCATCCAAAAATGTCGAATATTCCATTTCATTTACGATTAACATATGAAGTATCATATCAAATGAGAAATAAAATTAAACCACTCAAATTGAACTTACTATATATATTTATAACTCTTTTAAATTTCTAGGAGAATTTACATAGAACCAAAATCATTATTACTTAAAATTTTATTTATTTCAATCCATAATTCAAATAAATACTCAAACAAAATACGTATTCTCTAATCGAGTCAACTCTTCGACACATTTACCTTAACATATCTAAAGAAAAGATGTCTTGCGGATTACCTCAAACAACAACAGTTGATTTATAAAACTTAAAATGTTCATAACAAGATATAGTTTTAATAAACTGAGCTTACTAAAACCTTCGTACCAACTTAACTCATTCGAGTCTAAGCTAATTATATTTTTTTTATCAATTAGGACTTTGAAATTTCTAATCATGAATACATTATATAAAATGGATTTTAATTTAAAACAATTTCCTTTAAGGAAACTAAAATTTTAGAATATCTAAATTTTGAAATATTTTTAAGTAAACTGCTATTTCAATTATAATAAATCCTTTTGAAATCATTTTAAACTAGTTTGGAATTATTTTACTCAAAACCATTTTCAAAATATATTTCACGATTAAACTTACTCAATTGCCAATACATATATAAGCAATTTACATTATAAAAAAAAAATTCAAAATTTTCTTTCTTAAATGTTCAATTTGCCATTTAGATTTTAACCAGTTTTCTATTGAAATTTTGATTTTAACCAATATTTATATCGAACACCTTATAATCAAACTCTGAAACTTAATTCATAAGGTATTCGATTTCAGAACACTTAAAACTGTTAATAAATGTCCATGTCTTAATAGAACATATATCAACGACTAACAAACAATAGTCAATGTTCCTAAACTATTCGAGCATGACCAGTCAAACAATAATGATAATAATTTAATATTATCATTAACAAAAAACGATATATACACATAACTATATAATTTAGAAATATTATTTCTTTATATATAAAATAAATCTTAGGTAAAATATGAAACGACCCAAAATTCCCGTTTCGAGAAAGCCCAGATTGAGTTGAGAACACGACGCATCAGAATATAAATAGAACATTTCATTGCTATTACAACAATTACATCAGAGTACAAGAATATTCCAGAGTATGAATAACTATTACACATTGGAAATACAGTATTAGAACTTAAAAATTACATAGCAGCGGAAAATTATATATAAGTATAATGCGTAGCGAAAAATAACAAATGAAACAACTGAAAGAAATATACGAATACAAAGTTTTCCGAATATAGCCCCAGTTGTAATCCAAGATCCTGTGAAAATAAATATCTGCTAAAACCCAAAACTACTAGCTACTGGTGTGGAAAATAAGGGCACCCAGAGTTTAGGTTAAAACAATAAACTACATGTCAGTCATGGGACCGGTGTGAGAACTAAATCAGTTATTAATTTGATTTTAAAGTTAGGTAAATCATGGGACCACGTCGTATAACATGGAACGGGTTTACCCCCAAGAATAACAGTGCCTAAAACAAACAGCGCAATGCTAATAAAAGAAAAATGAAGCTAACTCAAGTCACATCACACAATGCAACGCAAGCCGAAGGATAGAGTTTTACCTTATAATAGCCAAATACGCTTGGTACGTTTTAACAACAAATCTTTTTGATAATATTATAAGTGCATAGTATATAAAATCATTTCAGATATAAATGTATCAATCACAGAACGCATGAGTACCATATATCATGTCGCCAATATAGGTTTACAATTGAAACCGCAAAGCTCGTATTGGAAAGTTGGATTTCCATCATGATGGCTCCTGATTCGAAAGATCTATCGCGTAGTGCAATTCCCCATGGTTTATGTCCCAAGCATGAGAAAACGCTGTAACGCACATCCGCACTATATCCAGGATTCGAGTATCTCCGCGACCTATGTCTCGTGCATGAGAAAACGGCGCTTACTCTATCCATCCGGGAATTGGCGGGTGTGCCCTATCCCTTTGAGCGCGGAGCAACCTAACTCATCTCATCTCGGTCAACCGAATCCATCCTCATATCGAAAGCATATTGACCTGACCATCAGTTCACCATCATACCGGTGTGTGAGGCTCGCGAAGTAACGCTACACAAAGCTATGCTAATTAAAGCTATGCTTTAATCATCATCTTCAAGGCTCTGTTTTTCAACAAAATCCTTGATCCATGCATCTCAACATGTCACATTGTCAATCCATACCATACCATTGATTTCTGCCAATATATAACTTCTAAGCTCGTACGTCTCAGAGAAGGATGTTGAGAAAGTGAATAAATTCTCCGCCACCAAATAGATATATATTTAGTAGAGATCAACGAATACAACATAAAGGAATACAATGTCAGTCATACCATCCATTTACAATTTCGTTCTGGGCCTGAACGAAACCCGAGGCACCTTATTCCTCGTCCCGTACATCCAATACAGGAGAGAGGCCCTTGTATTTTCGAACAATCAACAAACACGTCCGGACGGCTACCACTGTAGCCCCTTCAAGGTAGATACTCCAATCATGGGTATCAGTAGCAACCCATCCATTCGATGTGAAGATCGTCGGTCTTGCACCGTCTTCAATCTCTTCGAATGTTAGTCGTCGTATTCATTATTCAGATTGGGTTAAACCCGGTCTTTCCGAATAACTCGTGTATCTTACAATCAAGTGCTATAATGACACATCATACTCCTCATTCCAATCCAGAATATTCTTTTGTTCAAATATTCACATTTTTAGGGAAAGGTTCCCGTTAATTTTATCAAAGACAAATTCTTTTAAATATTTTTTAATCTTCCTTTTGATCTCATTTCAAAAGATTTTATTTTATCTTTTCACAATTCTAAACCAAATTATGGTTTATCAACTAGTCGGGATTAATGAGCCTTACCGAAGTAATAATTTATTTTGTTAATCCCAATCCCAACCTATTCATCCCATGGAGCAAAACTGGTAGTACTCCATATCTAACACACACGGTGTTATCGGTAAATTTAATTACCATTTCATGTTCAAATCTAATTAAAGATTTAACTATCAATTGGTGTAAAACTGGTGGTACTCCATCCTCGATCATTTCATAAATTCGATAGATTTAATCCCCTCATTCACATTTCAACCTAATTAAAGATTCATGAAAAATCTAGTTCAGTTTTAATCTCAATGATCATTACTTAATGGTTATTCGAACTTAATAAATTAATCTTATCTTTATCTAGGTCAAAGAACTAATGTCTTTTAAAACACAGTTCACGATAAACCCAAATCTTCTTCCATTAAATATGGAATCTTCACGGAAATCATAACAGTGTATAATCGATATAAATTCCTGTATCATACTAATAATATAAATGGAATAGTGGCAAGGCCTTTTAAATTCCATATATAGTAACAATCTTCATTCACAGATGATCATCTCGATTATTACCAAATCGAATTCCATTCAATTCCAATTTAATGTATTAAATTGGAAAACTTTACTTTGGAAAATTTCCATTAAATCTTAATAAAAATATTTATAAATTCCAAATCATTTCTTCACCATTGATTAGGTTAAAGAACGAATGTTATTTAAAACATTGTCCACGATAAACCTAAAATCCAATTTCAATTCAATTCCAATTAAATATTAATTAATTGGTAAACTTCACTAATCTTAATTAAAAGATTTATTCTTTTCTCAACTGGGTTTAAGAACAGTGTTAATGAAGACACAATTCACGACAAACCGAAAATCCAATTTGATATTAAATACAAGGCTCTGAAAAGAAAATATATCGGCTTATATTCAATATCAAATTCTGAAACCAACAGATATCGTATTGGGAATAACAATATACGTATCTTCCAAATTCCAATAACAATATCCGTATAATCACGGAATCCAAAATTGAAAAATTCCGAATATTATTTCCATTCTAAATCCATTCCAATTTATTCATAGGAAAATTCTGCTTATTTTAAAACCATTTTCAAAGTCCAGTTTATTTTATTTAAAAAAATGGGATTATTATTCTAGTTAATAACTAGTTCATTTTGATAAAAATATATTTTTATCTTTCAAAACTGGAATGTTTCATCCAAAATCTTTCCAAATCATTAATTATGATTTTATATAATTTTTCCATATTTTTAATAATTTTATTAAGGCCCTTATAGTCGGTTTCTAATAATGGCCACTGAAATGCATCCATAACGACCTTTTTCAAATTTGATTTGGATACAATTCCAAATCCAACCATAAGACTTCAAATCTATTATATTCATAGTCCAATACGAAACCAACGGTTCTAGTTTTAGGAGAATCCGACGGTCGGATCTCCCGTTACATCAATTTGAAGTTAATGTTCAAAATTCGCGAATGGTCGCTGCGCGGCGCGTTCTATTTAGACCATTAAAAATATATAATATATATTATATATTTCGTCGATTCCCATTTAAAGCGTATTTATAAAGTATTTATAAATTCATTTTAAAATAATTTCAACTTCTTTTTCAATTTTATATCAAAATTGAATATTCTATATCTTTATCATATTAAAATGATAATATTCTCGAAATATTAGATTTTGAAATCACTTCTTTTCGATATTCACTACTGAATAATATCAATCGATAAACCCCTTCGGGTTAAGATAGCATTTACTTCTTAACTCGGCTTCACATTTCAATATTTTTGTGTCCATCTAAAATCGGATATCGAAATCATTATTTTATTCTTCACTGAATATTATTTTAAAATATTCGTTATTTTAAAATATTTGTTAATTTAAAAGATTCTCTATTTTAAAATATTCTTTGTTTTAAAATATTCTTTATTTAAAATAAAATATTCTTTATTTTTGAATCGGAATGCGACTCAATCAAGTACCATATAATTTCAGTTATATGGATTTCATACATCACATGTATTCAACAATAATGATAAATAATCATTAAACAGTCCATTCACATCTAGAGCGAAATTTACAACTATGTGAGCATTAAAATAAATAAATAATGCTCATCACAGCCTGTCAACCCATCGATTGACATACAACTAAATAATGGGACTAGTGTATGTCAAATATCATCTCAATACCTGTGTGGGGTTTTCAAACAACAACAGTTTATTTAAATAAATCACTGGTTTACAAATTTAACCAATTCTAATTTGGTTTGAATTATTTTTCTACTTAGCCAATTTACATGTTTAAATTGTAAATAAATATTTATAATTTAATTTCTACCAGATAATAATATTAAATTTATTTTTAATATTTTAAACATCCCAATCAACACAGAATACAGTCAAAACATAATACAATCAATTAAATCGTCCATGGTTTGTGAACGAGGGAAGTGAGTTAACAGGCACTATATACAAATTATAATGATTAAAACTGATAAAAATCTACACCGGCAATTCTATATATTTTTATGCATGAATACAATAACATGATAAAATATAATTTAGTGAGAAGGAGTTCTCACCTTGGGTTTCCACTCCGTAATATTTCTTATGCAAAGGAATGTGACCTTTTCGGCTCCACAGTCCACATACAACATCCAAATCACTCCAAATTAGTTTTATTGTGAAGCTCTCATCGATACGGTTCAAAGCATCCTATTTCGCTGAATTCCGAGTTTGTATGAAAAAGTTATGTATTTTACAAGATTGTACATACATATTTGTCATTAACATTAAAATAAATAAATAATTAACCTTAATTTCTTTTTAACCCCTCCTCTAATCATTTTCTTCCACCTCTATCTCACGTACACAGCGGCTCCAAACGCATGCTATAGCCGCAACTTCCCTCCCGTCTTCCTCCTTCATTTCTCAATGAAAATTCAATCCGTTTTCACCGTTGTTCTTCTCTTCTGAATCTCTACAACTTCATATAACAATCACCAAGCTCAAACACCTTTTCCTCCCACGTCAAAACAGCCCAACGTCGATTGTACAGTAAACATCCTGACAAAATTTATCATTAAGTCCCTTCAAATTTCCACAAATGATGCTAAATCTCCTCACAAACTTAAAAACAATAATCAAAACATGAACCATTGCTCTAAAACTCCACAATCTCCAACCCTAGTCAAAGGAACCCAACGCTGGAAAATTTTCAGTGATAAAAAACATCTCTGAACCTAACGATACTTATATGAGGATGAAGCTCTCCTCATAAGGATCTCAAGTATATTTATTTCATGATTTTAGGAGGTATGTACGATTTTTAAAAAATGGAGAAAGGTAGATTTTCTCACGTTTCAGGTTTTGAGAAACAAGAGAAGGGGATGTTGTGATTTTATGATTAGGATTAAGTTTAGAAAGTTTAGGATCTTTTATAGTGGAGCCAAAAATATTTTTTTATTGATTAAATATTTTATTTTATTCAGTTCTACTCAATTTTTGCATGTTTTCATCGTTTAAAAATCTGTGTGATCACCTACGGATCTCGTTCTAAATGAAAATTGACATGCCGCTATATTTTGACATTACGGACCCAACGAAACTGGTTTCATCGAATTCCAAGTCCGTATGCACAAATAGTGAAATTTTAAAGTTAAAACATTTTCTATTTTTCACTTTAAAAATCACGCTCGGTCACATACTGATTTTAAAAATCATGAAATTTGGAATTTTACCATCATTTGATGCAACAGATCCAATAAAAAAAGTTTCATCGAATTCCGAGGTCGTCTTAATAATGTTCCTTTGTAAAATTGCTCAAATTAGCTTCAAAAACGTGATTTTAGTGTACCTTTTCTTCTTGTACGCACAAACACCAACTTCAAAATTTATGGACTTTTGGATTTAACTATTATTTGATGATATGAATCCATAAAAAAAAACGAAATTGAATTCTGAGATCGTCCCAACAATGTTCCTTTATAAACTAATCGCCTGTTTTTGAACAAATGGTTTTGCCTCTCATGGCCACATACTGATTCCGTTCGACGCGCATTTTGGAAATCAACAATGATTCATCATTATGAATCCAAAAAAATTTATCTCATCGAATTCTAAGCTTCCTAGCAAAATTTCACTTTTTAAGGACTATGTAATGATTTTGAAAATCGAATTTTTAAAATTTCCAAACAAAATTTATAAATCAATTTAATAATTTTATTGAGGTTGTTTTTAGTCAAATAAAATATAAAAACTAATTTCAAAATTATTCTCGATTTTTATCTAACAAAAATAACCAATTTATGTTCATAAATTCCTTAAAATAGCTTAAATTAAAATTTTAAATTGGTTATGAAATACCAGGTTGTTACAGTCTCCCCCACTTAAACTCTTTTCATCCTCGAAAAGGAACGGAGCTGAAATTTGTTTAACTAACCAACTCAACTTTCATTCTGGTTTTATTCTTCAACTTTTCAGTTTCTAAGAATTTTCTAATTTCTCGAAAATTTGACTAACACCCTAAATTTTCGAAAAATTTCACCATAACCTCCTTTGTACGGGTTGATATTTAAAACCGCAACTTGCCTCACAGGGCCCTCATCAATCAAAAGAAAAAGCCAAGTGGCTAGCCAATCGGCTCATAAAATCATCAAATCCCAATGAATACAGTAAATATGTATCTATTTGTCGAGCAAAAATTTTTATTCCTCTTCTTAGCTTCCATGCTATGACCTGTTCATTATATATACATGTATATGTATGCAACTCGAACAAATTTTCAATTTAGTTCAACATTTGATTCTATTTGGCTTAATTTACCATTCATTTTCTTATTAGTTTTTATCATTTCAATATTTTTATTAGTTAAATTAATAATCATACAACGCAACTAGCAACCAATTAGTCTCTTCGTTCTGCTGACGTCGACTAATGGTCAAAAATGGTGACTCAATTCTGAATCGCAAATTCTAATTTCCGTCTCTTTGTTCTGCTGATTTTTCTTCCTCGCTTCTCACTAATTCGTCTTCTCCCCGGTCTTATTTCGGTGATTATCCCTCGCTACTTCTCACTGGCCTTTTCGGTGATTATCCATCGCTGGCTGCTGCGAATTCTTGTTGTTTGTTTGGGTTATGAGTCCGGTTTTTTGGGTGAAGAATTTATAGTACGTGGCACTTTTCTTTCAGTTTGCCCTTCCTTCGCTGATATCATTGCTTCCGTTCTGGTGGTCGCCGCTGCTCCAATTTCATTTGTTTTTTCGAGACCATCAGAGGTTGAGATTCGCATCTTTTATCTGCACGCTTTTGTGGAGTTAACAAGGTTCAATTATCTGGTAGTTGGTTTGTGCTTTATGGAGCTGTCCCCTGTCTATAACAGTGGATTGTCTTCCAAGTTCACGCCGGAGAGAGGTGTATGTCCTTCGCAGGAGGCAGCTGTTGGTTCCTTTGAAAACAACTAAGCTGAATGGGATTTTACCACCCAGTTCAAGCCACGATTGATTTTCAAAAGCTCTAGTGCTTCCTCCGGTATGGCGGTTCATCATTTCCAGGTTGGCTTCTTAGTCTGTGGCGGGGTTTTCGACCTAGGTTTCGGGAAGGTGGTTCCCGCTGTTGAGGGTGGTTCTGGGGATTTCATCACCCCAACCATCCCTATTACCTAGGCTGGAAGTGAGAAGAGAAGTGGTGCTGTTGAATGCTAGGTAGCGGCAGAGGATCAGGTGTCCTATGATGTCCTTGTTTTGGAGGATGTTGTAGGACCGGTTGATTGTAAGGTAGATTCATCTAAAGGCTCGGTTATGCAGGCTCATCCATTGGTCTCTGTAGTGGATGTTCTAAATCCCTCTACTGGTCTGTTGATTTCCTTCCTAGTGTGCTTTCCTTTGGCGTACTCAATGTGCTATCAGGTTATGCTAACCTCTTTTTTTTTTCTTGTTTTGTTGCTCTCACTTGGCGGTTAGCAGTTCGTGATTTGTTCTTAGGTAATGTTGCTTGTGTTGTGTTGAGCCAAGACACATGGTCGTGTGTGCTCCCTGTCATTGCACGTCCGATTACGGATTTATGCATGTCAGGTCATGGGTGTGTGTCCTGTGTTTGTGAGTGGTGTTGCCTTTGGTGCTCTTTTTTGCTGGGCTTTAGGTTTCTGGGGATTTATTGCCGTTTGTATCCTTTTTTAGGGAGGATTGTTGTTGTGGTGTGGTTCTTCGACTCCGAAGGTTTCGCTTTGGCTCTGTTAGTGTGCTGTTTTTCTATTCGTAGTTCGGGGATAGTAGTGTGGTTTGACTCTGCTAGCGTAGCGTGGCAACGTGGTGAAGTCTGTATTGTTGTTCCGTATTTGGACAGCAACACGGCCATACAAGTTAGTAACCGAAATACGCTGAGTTACCCACCTTACCTCAGTGTATCTCTCTTTGTTCCTTTTTTCTTGCTTCGGGAGATCTCGTCCAGTTTTCTGGGAAGATCTCGGTCTCTTCCACCGCTATTGGATTGTCAATCCAAAGGCATCCCAGTTTTGGTTTTTTTTCCTTTCAGGACCCCGTGCCACGGTTTTGCATGTCCTGCCATTTTCTGGGGTCCTTTCGGTATCTTTTGTCGATTTGTCTCTCACTTTGACAGGGGAGGAATCCTCCTCGCCTGTTGATGTTTTATCTCTCACTTCGACAGGGGAGAAATCCTCCTCACTTGTTGTAACTCCTCACCCCCCGATTCTTAGTAGGCAAGAGATAGCGATCATTAACGTTCGTCTATCTAGCCTCACTAAGAATTAGTTCCGTCACGGAGTCGTTTTGAGCGTGGTGAGTCCTCCCACTCGATCCGTGTTTCTCCGACGCGCTGGAAACGGCCGACGTCTTCGCGCTCTCCCCGCACCCCCTGCACCATTCACACACGCTCTATAGCTGCGTCCAAGCAGGTCGTTAGATCTACTCGACACACGCTTTATCGGATCTGAGTTGGTCTGGGGAGTCCTCTCTTTTAGGGAATCGTGTCCCTCGGCTTCTTCTTTGTCTGTATCTTTCCTGATGTCTAACTTCCTTTTTTGGAATGTTCGAGGTATCAGTAACAAAGCGTCGATGGCTAGGCTGAAACGCATCATTAGGAAACACTCTATCTCTCTGGTTGCGCTTCAGGAACCTTTTTTGGGTCTAGAAGAGGTCACCAGTGTTGTTCTGTCTATTGGCTTTGGTGGTGCTGTATCCAATGGTTCTGGGAAGATTTGGATCCTCTGGTCCAAAGATGTTGTGGCTCACTCTGTGTTCGATTCCTCTCATCTTCTCTCAGTGATGTGCACGTCTCGTTTTATCCCTTCCCCTTTTCTTTTCTCGGCGGTTTACGCCAAATGCGATCAGTTTGAGAGAATGGTCCTTTGGTCTGACAACACCTCTCTCTGACCTAGGTTTCGCCGTTTCGGTATTAGGAGGAGACTTCAATGTCGTCGCCTGCCAAGTCGAGAAACGGAGAGGCATAGCCGCTAACTGTTCAGAGGTGGCAGATTTCAATGCTATCATTGTTGGGTCAGGTGTTTCAGAGATTTCTTTCATCGGTTCGGCGTTTACTTGGTGTAATAACCAAGACGGGCCTAACCGCATCCTCTCTAGGCTTGACAGAGTCTTCGGATCGGAAGGATGCTTCAACCTTCCCTTCGCGTTCTCTATCTCTCACCTTCACCATACTTTCTCAGACCATGCTCCTATGTTGCTTTCCTGCGCTCCCCATTCTCACTTTGGGCCTTCTTCATTTAGGTTCCAAAGTATGTGAATTTCTCATCATTCGTTCCATGGTGTTGTGGAAGACTCTTGGAATGCTCGTATTCTAGGTTTCCCTATGGTTGTGTTTTCTCGTAAACTTAAACGTCTTAAGACCTGCCTTAAGTCTTGGAACGTCCAAGTTTTCAAGAATATATTCGACCGTGTCAGTGCGGCTGAAGAGACTCTTATTCTAGCAGAAATTGCCTTCGACGAAGTACCTTCCTCTTCTAATAAGGAGGCCTGGGCGTTGGCCTAGTTAGCCTTTTCTTCGGAGATGCGTATCGAGAACGACTATCGTCGCCAGAAGGCCAGGATAAAGTGGGTTGTCGAGGGTGATACGAACTCCAAGTTCTTCCACTCTTCCATTCGAAAGAAGAACTGACTTCTTTCGATTCTTCAGATTCAGCGTTTTGATCTTTCTGTGGCATCCAACGAGGTGGAAGTCAAGGAGATCATTCTATCTCATTTTCAATCTTTCCTTGGTGCTCCTTCTGTGTCTGGATCTGATCCGTCCTTCTTGGCCTTTATCCCTTGGTTAGTCCTACCCACGGAGAGTGTAGACCTTGTTGTACCTTCGACTTCGGAAGAGATACGTGCTTGTGTCTTTGCTCTTAGCAAGGATAGTGCTAGTGGGCCTGATGGCTTCAATGGGATCTTCTATTGGAAGGTTTGGTCAACCATCGAGGCCGAATTCAGGCTTGTTATCCAGTACTTTTTCTCTGGTGGAGAGCTCCCGCAGGGCTGGACTTTCACCAACTTGATTCTTATACCCAAGTGCGAGAATCCTGGTTCGTGCTCGGATTTTAGGCCGATTAGCTTGTGTAATTTCTCTAACAAAGTTATTTCTAAGGTTATAGCCAGTAGGTTAGCTCCATTTCTTTAGCGTGTTATTTCTTCCTCTCAGGCTGGGTTTGTTAAAGGACGTTTGATTACAGACAACGTCCTTTTAACCCAGGAACTGGTGTCTCAATTAGATCGGAAGGTCAGAGGCTCTAATGTGGTCGTGAAGCTGGATATGGCTGAGGCTTACGATCGCATGTCCTGATTTTTCATCATTTGGGTTCTAAGGGCTTTCGGGTTTCCCGAAACCCTTATTGACATTATCTGGAGGCTCATCTCCAACTGTTGGTTCTCCGTTCTAATCAATGGACCAGCCAACGGGTACTTCAAGGCAGGTAGAGGGCTTCGTCAGGGGGATTCTTTGTCTCCTACTCTTTTCGTTATCGTTGCTGAGGCTTTCGTTCGTGGTTTGCATTCCCTAACGATCGCTAACTAGATTTAGAGGTTCGGTATCCCTTTGAGATGTCCTCTCATCTCCTCCTTATCCTTCGCTGACGATATTATCATTTTCACGAATGGTGGTCGTCGGTCGATCCAATGCCTTGTCAGTCTCATTCAGCCGTACGAGAGGTGTTCTGGCCAACTCGTTAACGCTGATAAGAGTTGCTTTGTCGGCACTAGAGACTTGTCTCATGTTAGATCTGTATGGATTAAAACCTTCACCGGTTTCAAAGCCTCCACCCTTCCCTTACCGTACCTCGGTATTGTTCTTTACAGAGGTCGTAAGCTTAACGCCATTTTCGATCCCCTGACTGATAGGGCTAGGGGTAATCTGGTGGAATGCGACGTTTCTCTCTCAGGGAGGTAGACTAGTTTTGATAAAGTTGGTTCTGGACTCTATAGGATCTCATATCTTTGCTGCCATGTCACCTACCTCTTCCTTCTTCCGGTCGTACCGGTCTCTGGCATCTTCCTTTTTCTGGGGTAAAAAGGACAATGCCAATCGGCACCATTGGATCTCTTGGGACACTGTTTGTCATCCCAAAAGTGAAGGTAGTTTAGGCTTGCGTAATCCTAAGGATACATGTATTGCTTTCGCTTGCAAGCTGTAGGCTCAATTTGATGATAATGACTCCTTATGGGCAACGTTCCTTCATGCCAAGTACCACAGGCTTCAGGAACTGAATTTCTCAGGTGTCCCGTCCTATGCAAGTGAGACGTGGAAAATGATGCAGTCGGTCAAGGCTTTTTTGATTCTCATGGAGGAGGATCAGGGTGGGATGGCAATCCTTTCACGATCTCGGCGGCGTGGAGCTATGCAAGAGCGCTGACTCCACGTCTTCATCTTTTCTCCTTCATTTGGGATTCCCGTATACCGCCAAAGGTGTCTCTGCTTATGTGGCGCGCCCTACATGACGAGCTTCCGATGGATGAGAATCTTCAGAGGATTGGAATCCCTCTTGTGTCCCATTGTCGCTGCTTTGGGTCTGGTGATACGGAATCGATTAGTCACTTGTTTTTCTTTGGTTTCTCTGCCAATGCTATTTGGAATTACTTTGGGAACCTGTTATGAATCTGAAGTAATGCAACTTCGCTTTATGATTTACTGAGAATCTGGTGGGAGGGAATCTCAGGAAAATCAGTCCAGTCGATCCTTTTTCGACTTATCCTGTAACACCCCACCTCCATTAAGGTCACTCGCAAAGGGAATGCCTTAATTTTGGTGAAGCGTTTTTAGTAGACAGAACAGAAATTTACAAGAAAGATAAAGTTGTACTTGAAAAATTTATAACTTTATTACAACAGAAACAGAAATAAGTTTGGTTACATCTTTCAAAATCACAATATCGGAATTTAAGTACATAAATATCAGTCTTGTACAAAAGCCTTCAGAATGCATAGTTTTTAGAGCCATAATCCTTAATATAAAATGCCATGGGAAGATAGAGCCAAAGCCCAGCAATACTTCAAACACTTCAATAAGAGAGAATCTGAATCAAGCTCCTATGTTTCCACCCCGAAAACCTGGGGGGGGGGGGGAGGGTGGGGGGGGGGGGGGAGGGGGAGGGGGAACGGAAAGAAAAGAGGCGAAACAAACTAGGTCAGACATAAGTCTGGTGAGTCCAGTGACTTTCAGCATATAAACAGATAATAGTATCATGACATGTAAATAAAACTGGATGAGAGATAATCGTAACAGAAATAGCAGGTTAACAGAAGAAACGGAATGATATAGGCTAAGCTAAGCTTTTCACTTCTCTGCACTAATACTAGTATAATAGGATTAGGTGTTACCCTAATGTCTAAACTGAAACAGAAACGGAAACAAAATAATCTCTACAGAAACAGAATGCTAGTAATGAGCCTTTACCACCCGAACAGAGGCATACGGTACAAAAACAGAATGCTAATAATGGGCTTTACCACCCCAACAGACAGAAGGTACGGAAACAAAATACAAATAATGGGCCTTTACCACCCAACTAATAGGCCTTTACCACCCCAACAGACAGAAGTTATGGAAACAAAATCGGAAACGGAATCAGAGACGAAAACAGAATAATTCCTACGCAAATAGAATGTTCGAATTATGTGTACACTAGTAATGGGCCTTTACCACCCCAACAGATGGTACCACGCAGAAACAGACAGGTGTTACCACCCAACAGAAACAGACGATACCAACAGAAATAGAGGAACTAAGTGTACCATAAGTTCTACCCCAAAGCGATCGGCTCCCTAATACATAAATACCCTGTGACGGCCCCACAGTAGGGTGTATCACTCCCTAAAGTGGCAACCTATTGGCACAGACCTATTTACAGATGTCATAGTGTCTTACATCCTCAGAGCAGACCAGTTCCATGCACGCACATGACCCGGTTGGAACGCACCATCAATACCCCTCGCCATTATCAGAATGAACCGCTTATAATCAGTTCAGTAAGCGTGCCCGGACCCCTACATAGCGTGGGGTCAAAGTTTTGATACTAGAAAGGGTTACTGACTAATATGGGAACCAGATAACAGATGACACAAGTAATTCCCCTCCTAACCTTGCGTCCCCAGACTAACAAATTTCAGATTAACTTGTTTACATATTTTAGACAGAGTTCAGATTACTAGTTCACAGATCAGACAATCAAGTTAACAAGTTTTCAGATTAACAGGTCAGATGCACAGATTTAACAGACTTACAGATTGTCTAACTTTGTATTGGGCCTACAGATTCACGAAACGAGTTTATTAGATTCATCAGTCCAGTTGGTTTAACTCTATCCACCCAATACGTTTTTAGACACCACATTTCTCTTAAATTTGCATTAATTAAATATTACTGCATAGACCTCTCACATGAGGTCGGTAGCTTGTGGCCGCTGGATGTGCCAGGCTGTTCCGGGCAGACTTCTGCCACAAGCCAGACCTAACCTCGTGTCTAAGCATATTTTAGTTATGTCTACGACCTCTCACATTAGACTGACAGTTTGCGGTTGCTGGTTAAGCCGGTTGGTTCCAAGCAGGCTTCTACCGCAAACAGAGTCTAACCTCGTGTCATAGCCAATTCATTCCATTACAGATTATACAGATACCAGACTAATTCTGTTCATTTAACAGATTAAACTTCTTTACAGGTTACAGCAGATTAATCAAATTTCCATGTTTTACTCAATCTTAGATCGAGCTTACGGATTTTTGTACCCAAATTACAATTATTTAGCTTTCAACAGATTAGGCAATTCAACATACAACAGATCTAGCGGATTAGGCGATTCAATAGATTTAGCAGATTAGGCAATTCAACAGATTTAGCAGATAACAGATTTAGCAGATTAGACAATTCAGCAGATTTAGCAGATAACAGATTTAGGAGATTATATATTTCTAAAACTTTATTTACATATCTTGCCTAATCATAAACTTAGCCTAAACTTACATGCCTAAATCATGGTCATAATTCACAATACAACATATGCCCAAATCTTTAGTTAAACTTTGAATAGTACAGAATATTCTCTAAAAGCCCAAATCATGATATACCATATGAATTATGCCAAATTATAGCCTTAAATGCCAAATATCCAAAAATCCACTTTTAGGCGTATTCACATTGATAGTTATCCTATCATAATATAGGTCTCTACGCCTAAGCCGCATATTCCTTTTTCAAGTCATGAATCGTTACATGAAATTTACCCCAAAACTCTAGATTTTTAAATTATAACATCTCAAAATCAGATCTTAATTTTTTTATATGCATTATGTCCCCAAGTTTCAAGTCACATGTTATCACACAGTGATTCCTCTTCTTCCAAATTACAGAGTGTACACAGATCTAGATCTAATTTACAACATGTGTCCATTTCTCAAATCAGTCAAAGATCAGTCATGTCCAATTATGCATTATTTGTCCCAAAATTTAGTGTTCTTGCGTTAATCTCTTATGAGATTTGGCGCTGGCTCGTGGTAGCCTGGCTATAAACAAAAAGGAAGAAAAGAGGGGACAGATACAGAACAGTCACAATCAAGATGGATCCATAGAAAAGTATGCATAACCTCAGATCCAGATTCACAAAAATGTCAAGATAATTATTAAATTTCATATCTGAAAATAATTGTACTCACGATTGAAAAGGTAAATCTTGATTTCTGGGATCTGTATTCTGACACTGAATAGCGTTCCTTTGGTGTAGACTATCGATTAGATTAGAAAATAGTTTTTCTCTTTTAACTCTATTCAGATTGGAAGAAGATGCACTAGTTCTAGTTTTGATTCCAACAGATTGGCGACGCCATTTTTATTTTTAATTAGAATAGAGGCAGAGTATAGGCAGAATGAAATGGTGTGGGGAGAAAGCTAGGTTTGGGGGTGTTTAAATAAGAGAATAGGGTAATTGAGCCTTTAGATCAGTCCAGAAGCCATCAGAATCGTCCAAAGCAGCAGGCCACATCACACAACGAATTAGAGAGTGACATGTGGCAGAACAGGTCAGAGCTGGATCTGGGAAAACAGGGGGAGTTCGACCCTAGTGTCAACCTGTTTACCCAGGTCGACCCTAGTGTTGACCTGGGTCCTGGGCGGGAATTTTCCCGCCCAGCCCGGGTGTCTGTTTTGAATTTCGAAATCTTAATTTTGAATTTCGGGCTGGTTTTTATTGAAACTTCCGAAGGCCATATCTTCTTTATACGGAGTCCGATTTACGCAAACTTGGACTCTATTCCAAGCAGAATTTCGAGAAGAACGCAATAGCGTAACCCATTTCCCTTAATTATTTTGTTACAATTTAATTATTCTCTAATTTGTTACTCTTATGTTCACAGAAAATACGAGGTATTACTTTCTCCCCTCCTTAAAGGATTTCGTCCCCGAAATCTTCAAGTTAGGAAGAATGTGTCCTACCATCCAATCACCCATCTACTCAACCATCATCCACAAGCATCCATTGTCCTTAGAAAACTTCTAATAATGTATGAACATATGCAAAAGTGTGTGTATATGTTCCTTATCTAATGCAAAGATTATGCGGTCCACTGATTCAATTGACCTCCTTAATGCGAATTATATCAGTGCCGTGAGTCCAACATGTATGCAATTTTCCTATTTGATACATATCATTTCTATATTAGTGCACAACCGTTCATTCATATGCGACATCCATGTGCTGAGTCAACCATTTCACATCCATAAAAATTTTAAAAATGCACACACATCCATATGCAGTATGAGAGTGTTTTTGAGCCGATCTAGTGCCTAGTGTGTGTATATGTATACACGAGCAACCACTAGCAACCACTTGCATCCACTTGCAACCATCAAACATAACATGTCTCAAACACATGTTTACACCCATTAGTTTCTACCTAAAGGTCGAAGATTCGGTCAATAGGATAAAGCCGAGTGATAGAAGCAAGTACAATTAAAATAAAAGCTTGGTTCCCATTAGACATTGGTTTAAGAGAATAACCGCCTAAGTATCAATGCCGAAGACCGAAATCAACATCAGATTGACACTCAAAGAACTACTTCCATTAAACAAATGTCCAACTGGAAATCTACTTCACGCTTTGAGTAAAAACCTCTATCCTTTTTCAGAAATATTCAGATACTTACAGACCACAGGTACAGATCAGATTATCAAATGATTCTTAGGAAACTAAGCATGATAAAATCCCACCATATCCCATAAAACACCAGAATGTATGCATCACAGTCAACTTTTTTTCTTAACACTGATACCTTCAAACCCCAACCTACCACAAACAGATGAATTGTAACCCTTATGGGGTTTGAGACTAAAGCGGGATCAGAAACAAGACTAGTATTAAAGTGTAGAGACTCAACTACAGAATTAAAATGCCAGAATGATCAGATAAGGAAATTAAACTTTCTACGAAAAAATTTCCACCTCTATCATGTCCACCAACTACGAGAGCATTTCATCTACCCTCAAGAAGATTCTGCCCTTTGCCCTTGCCTTTTGGGGCAATTCTTGATCAGATGTCCTATCTCACCGTACTAAAGACAACCAGTCTTCTTACATGTTAACAAGTCTTCCTCTAAAATTGCCCTCATCGCTCGGAAAACCCTACGAAGCTCGAAAGAGGATTAGCCGTAGGTGAAATTACTGCGGCTACAGATGGAAATTAGGCCCTTCTTTGCCCTTCAACAGGTGTCGTAGTCTCATCATGCCTACGGAACCATGTCGCGATGAGGTTACCTCCCAGAAAGCCAGGAGCCTCGGAGGCTCAGAAAATCAAAAGATAGATATATGGCTTTGGGGACTATGTTTTTCAAAATAACTTACCTTTTGAAAATACTTCCTTTTAAAAACCTTTTTGAAAATAGTTTTCAAAAACTTTTTATCATATCTGTTCAGCTCTGATATCAAGTGTAACACCCCACCTCCGTTAAGGTCACTCGCAAAGGGAATGCCTTAACTTTGGTGAAGCGTTTTTAGTAGATAGAACAAAAATTTACAGCACAGATAAAGTTGTACTTGAAAAATTTATAACTTTATTACAACAGAAACATAAATAAGTTTAGTTACATCTTTCAAAATCACAATATCGGAATTCAAGTACATAAATATCAGTCTTGTACAAAAACCTTCAGAATGCATAGTTTTTAAAGCCATGATCCCCAATATAAACTGCCATGGAAAGATTGAGCCAAATCCCAGCAATACTTCAAACACTGCAAGCAGAGAGAATCTGAATCAAGCTCCTACGTTTCCACCCCGAAAAACTAGGGGGGGAAACAGAAAGAAAAGAGGCGAAACAAACTAGGTCAGACATAAGTCTGGTGAGTCCAGTGACTTTCAGCATATAAACAGATAATAGTATCATGACATGTAAATAAAACTGGATGAGAGATAACCGTAACAGAAATAGCAGGTTAACAGAAGAAATGGAATGATATAGGCTAAGCTAAGCTTTTCACTTCTCTGCACTAATACTAGTATAACAGGATTAGGTGTTACCCTAATGTCTAAACTGAAACAGAAGCAGAAACGGAAACAAAATAATCTCTACAGAAAAAGAATGCTAGTAATGGGCCTTTACCACCCAAACAGAGACAAACGTTACAGAAACAGAATGCTAATAATGGGCTTTTACCACCCCAACAGACAGAAGGTACGGAAACAGAATACTAATAATGGGCCTTTACCACCCAACTAACGAGCCTTTACCATTCCAACAGACAGAAGTTACGGAAACAGAATCAGAAACGTAATCAGAGACGGAAACAGAATAATCCCTACGCAAACAGAATGTTAGAATTAGGTGTACACAAGTAATGGGCCTTTACCACCCCAACAGATGGTACCACGCAGAAACAGTCAGGTGTTACCACCCAATAGAAACAGACGGTACCAACAGAAATAGACAGAACTAAGTGTACCCTAAGTCCTACCTCCAAGCGATCGGCTCCCTAATACATAAATACCCTATGTCGGCCCCACAGTAGGGTGTATCACTCCCTAAAGTGGCAACCTATTGGCATAGACCTATTTACAGATGTCACAGTGTCTTACATCCTCAGAGCAGACCGGATCCATGCACGCACATGACCCGGTTGTAACGCACCATCAACACCCCTCGCCATTATTAGAATGAACCGCTTATAATCAGTTCAGTAAGCATGCCCAGACCCCTACATAGCATGGGGTCAAAGTTTTCATACGATAAAGGGTTACTGACTAATATGGGTTCCACACAACAGATGATACAAGTAATTCCCCTCCTAACCTTGTGTCCCCAGACTAACAGATTTCAGATTAACTTGTTTACAGATTTCAGACAGAGTTCAGATTACTAGTTCACAGACCAGACAATTAAGTTAACAAGTTTTCAGATTAACAGATCAGATGTACGAATTTAACAGACTTACATATTGTCTAACTTTGTATTGGGCCCACAGATTCATGAAACGGGTTTATTATATTCATCAGTCCAGTTGGTTTAACCCTATCCACCCAACATGTTTTTAGACACCACATTTCTCTTAAATTTGATTTAATTAAATATTAATGCATCGACCTCTCACATTAGGTCGGTAGCTTGTGGCCGCTGGATGTGCCAGGTGGTTCCGGGAAGACTTCTGCCACAAGCTAGACCTAATCTCGTGTCTAAGCATATTTTAGTTATGCCTACGACCTCTCACATTAGACTGACAGTTTTTTTTGCTGGTTAAGCCGGTTGGTTCCGGGCAGGCTTCTACCGCAAACAGAGTCTAATCTCGTGTCATAGCCTAGACTAATTCTGTTCATTTAACAGATTAAACTTCTTTACAGGTTACATCAGATTAATTAAATCTCCATGTTTTACTCTATCTTAGATCGAGCCTACGGATTTTCATACCCAAATTACAATTATTTAGCTTTCAACAAATTAGGCAATTCAACATATAACAGATCTAGCAGATTAGGCGATTCAACAGATTTAGCAGATAACAGATTTAGCAGATTAGGCAATTCAATAGATTTAGCAGATAACAGATTTAGCATATTAGGCAATTTAGCAGATAACATATTTAGCATATTAGGCAATTTAGCAGATTTAGCAAATAACAGATTTTGCAGATTATATATTTTTAAAACTTTATTTACATATCTTGCCTAATCATAAATTTAGCCTAAACTTACATGCCTAAATCATGGTCATAATTCATAATACAACATATGCCCAAATCTTTAGTTAACCTTTGCACAGTACAGAATATTCTCTAAAAGCCCAAATCATGATATTCCATATGAATTATGCCAAATTATAGCCTTAAATGCCAAATATCCAAAAATCCACTTTTAGGCATATTCACATTGATAGTTATCTTATTATAATATAGGTCTCTACGCCTAAGTCACAAATTCCTTTTTTAAGTCATGAATCGTTACATGAAATTTACTCCAAAAGTCTAGATCTTTAAATTATAACATCTCAAAATCTAATCTTAATTTTTTTATATGCATTATTTCTCCAAGTTTCAAGCCACATGTTATCACACAATGATTCCTCTTCTTCCAAATTACAGAGTATACACAGATCTAGATCTAATTTACAACATATGTCCATTTCTCAAATCAGTCAAAGATCAGTTATGTCCAATTATGCATTATCCATTATTTGTCCCAAAATTTAGCGTTCTTGCATTAATCTCTTATGAGATTTGGCACAGGCTCGTGGTAGCCTGGCTATAAACAAAAATGAAGAAAAGAGGGAACAGATACAGAACAGTCACAATCAAGATGGATCCACAGAAAAGTATGCATAACCTCAGATCCAGATTCACAAAAATGTCAAGATAATTATTAAATTTCATATCTAAAAATAACTGTACTCATGATTGAAAAGGTAAATCTTGATTTCTGGGATTTGTATTCTGACACTAAATAGCGCTCCTTTGGCGTAGACTATCGATTAGATTAGAAAACAGTTGTTCTCTTTTAACTCCATTCAGATTGGAAGAAGATGCACTAGTTCTAGTTTTGATTCCAGCAGAGTAGCGACGCCATTTTTATTTTTAATTAGAATAGAGGCAGAGTATAGGAATAATGAAATGGTGTGGGGAGAAAACTAGGTTTGGGGTGTTTAAATAGGAGAATAGGGTAATTTAGAGCCTTTAGATCAGTCCAGAAGCCATCAGAATTGTCCAAAGCAGCAAGCCACATCACACAGCGAATCCGAGAGCGACACATGGCAGAACAGGTCAGAGCTGGATCTGGGAAAACAGGGGGGAGATCGACCCTAAGGTTGACCCTAGTGTCGACCTGTTTACTTAGGTCGACCCCCAGGTCGACCCTAGTGTCGACCTGGGTCCTGGGCGGGAATTTTCCTGCCCAGCCCGGGTGTCTGTTTTGAATTTCGAAATCTGAATTTTGAATTTCAGTCTGGTTTTTATTGAAACTTCCGAAGGCCATATCTTCTTCACACGGAGTCTGATTTACGCAAACTTGGACTCTATTCCAAGTAGAATTTCGAGATGAACGCAATGGCGTAACCCGTTTCCCTTAATTATTTTGTTACAATTTAATTATTCTCTGATTTGTTACTCTTATGTTCACAGAAAGGTGTTACATATCCCTTGTCTTATCTGCTAGCATATCTAGTGCTCGCGGAACAAGGCAATTTTTGATGAGGTTCCTATGGATCCTCCTGCAATAATACGAAAGGTAAGAAATGATGTTTTCCTTGCGTTTCGTTGTAGGCCTTTTAGAGGCTCAGTGGGTTCCCGATCTAGGAGATTGGCTGATACTTTTGATGTTACTTCAGTTCTATCCTCCACTAGAGCGGGAATCGAGTGAACATCTTTTTCGCTACGTTAGTAGGATCCGTCCTGCTACCCTTTCCCCTCACACTTCCCCATATTGGTGTTGACGTTGTTTGCTAGTGCTGCAGGGTCTGGACTTATAGGTTTTATGGGATGACCGTTTATTGGTTGCTTGCGTTGGTCTCCGGAAGCGTCAGGAGAGATCAGTAAGATGGGGTCTTTATCGTTAGCTACCGGTTGGATGCATCAAGACTTCATCAGGCTACAGGTTGTTGCTTTATGATGGGGAGCTTGTTTTGGAGCAGCTCCGGAGATTCATTCTATTCATTGAGATGTACTGTGCTCATGTTTCTAGGTTATTTTGGTCAGACTATTGTTGTGTGTAGGAGTAGACATACTTTACAATCGGGTGGCGGCCTTGCCGGAACTCGATGATGAAGTATGATGGGCGGTGGTTTATCCGGAGCTTATCCATCTACTTTCCTACACACATTGTCACAGTCTGAGATGGTATTGTCCTTTTGGTTACCTGCCAGGCATGTTGGCAGCTGATACGGACTTTAGTTATATATTAATTCACAAAAAAAAAACCAGCAACCAATTAGTCGATTAACTTTTCAAATATATTTAACTTTTATATATAGTCAAAAATCATATTTTTAGTGCAAATCACAGCAATAAACTCTAACTAAGTTTTGGTTCTCACACTAGTCAATTGGAAATATATAGATATCCCACTTTCGAAACTCGAACATAAATACTGATGATGCACCTGTCATCATCAGAGATATCCCCGGGCGACTAGAGTGTGATTCTATATCTATCCAGTATATTTAAGACTTCGTATACATGCTAGCTAGGCGTATACGCAAAATCTTCATATACTCGATTGTCCGAATTTAGTATAAAATAATAAACTCAAATACGTATAATAGATATAAAATTTCAAAACTAATTTTTTTATATAAATAATACTTTTCAAACTCATTCTAGGATGCTACTGATCCAATCTCTAATGAGTTATTCTTATAGGATGTTACTAATCCTATCTCTGATGAATTCTTTTGTTTGGTTCTAATGTGCCTTTTTGGAAAGCCCAGATTGAGTTGAGAACACGACACATCAGAACATAAACAATAGAACATTTCATTGCTATTACAACAATTACATCAAAGTAAAAGAATATTCCAGAGTATGAATAACTATTACACATTGGAAATACAGTATCAGAATTTAAAAATTACATAGCAACGGAAAATAATATATAAGTATAATGCGTAGCGGAAAATAACAACTGACGCACCTGAAAGAGATATACGGATACAAAGCTTTCCGAATATAGCCCCAGCTGTAATCCTGGATACTGTGAAAAGAAATATTTGCGAAAACCCAAAACTACTATGTGCACGTGTGGAAAATATGGGCTCCCGGAGTTTAGGTTAAAACAATAAACTCCAGGTCAGTCATGGGATTGGTGTGAGAACTAAAACAGTTATTAATTTGATTTTAAAGTTAGGTAAATCAAGGGACCAAGCCGTATAACACAGAACGGGTTTACCCCTAAGAATAACAGTGCCTAAAACAAGCAGCGCAATGCTAATTAAAGAAAAATGACGCTATTAAAAGACTCAGGTCCCATCACACAATGCAACGCAAGCCGGAGGATAAAGTTTTACCTTATATAGCCAAATATGCTTGGTACGTTTTAAAAACAAATCCTTTTGATACTATTATAAGTGCATAGTGTATAAAATCATTTCAAATATAAATGTATCAATCATAGACGGCATGTGTACCATATATCATGTTGCCAATATAGGTTTACAATTAAAACCGCAAAGCTCACATTGGAAAGTTGGATTTCCATCAAGATGGCTCCTGATTCGAAAGATCTATCGCGTAGTGCAATTCCCCACGGCTTACGTCCCAAGCATGAGAAAATGCTGTAATGCACATTCACACTATATCCAGGATATCGAGTATCTCCGCGACTTACGTCCCGTGCATGAGAAAACGCCGCTTACTCTATTCATCCGGGAATCGAGGGGTGTGCCCTTTCCCTCTGAGCGTGGAGCGACCACACTCAGCTCATCTCGGTCGACCTAATCCATCCTCATATCAAAAGCATATTGACCTGACCATCAGTTCACCATTATACTGGTGTGTGGGGCTCACGAAGAAACGCTACACAAAGCTATGCTTTGATCATCATCTACAAGGCTTTGCTTTTCAACAAAAGCCTTGATCCATGCATCTCAGCATGTCACATTGTCAATCCATACCATACCATTGATTTCTGCCAATATATAACCTCTAAGCTCGTACATCTCAGAGAAGGGTATTAAGCAAGAGAATCAATTCTCCACCACCAAACAGATATATATATATTTAGCAGAGATCAACGAATACAGCATAAAGGAATACAATGTCAGACATACCATCCATTTACAAGTCCATTCTAGGCCTGAACGAAACCGGAGGCACCTTATTCCTCGTCCCGTATGTCCAATACATGAGAGAGGCCCTCGTATAGCTGAACAATCAACTAATACGTCCGGACGGCTATCACTGTAGCCCCTTTAAGGTTCCTACTCCAATCATGGGAATCAGTAGCAACCCATCCATTCGATGTGAAGATCGTCGATCTATCACCGTCTTCAATCTCTTTGACTGTTAGTCTTCGTATTCATTATTCAGAATGGGTCAAACCCAGTCTTTCCAAATAACTTGCGTATCTTATAATCAAGTGCTATAACAACACATCATACGCCTCATCCCAATCCATAATATTCTTTTGTTTAAATATTCACATTTTTAGGGAAAGGCTCCCATTAATTTTATCAAAGATAAATTCTTTTAAATTTTCTTTTTAATTTTCTTTTTGACCTCATTTCAAAAGATTTTATTTTATCTTTTCACAATTCTAAATTAAATTAAGGTTTATCAACTAATTGGGATTAACGAGCCTTACCGAACTAATCATTTATTTTATTAATGCCAACCTATTCATCCCATGGAGCAAAACTGGCAGTACTCCATATCTAACACCTACGGTATTATCGGTAACTTTAATTACCATTTCATGTTCAAATCTAATTAAAGATTTAACTACCGCTTGGAGTAAAACTGACGATACTCCATCCTCGATCATTTCATAAATTTGATAGATTTAATCCCCTCATTCACATTTCAATCTAATTAAAGATTCATTAAAACTCTAGTTCAGTTTTAATCTCAAAAATCATTACTTAATGATTATTCGAACTTAAGAAATTAATCTTATCTTTAACTGGGTTAAAGAACTAATGTCGTTTAAAACACAGTTCACAATAAACCCAATTCTTCTTCCATTAACTATGGAATCTTCATGGAAATCATAACAGTGAATAATCGATATAAATTCCCGTATCGGACTAATAATATAAATGGAATAGCGACAAGGCCTTTTAAATTCTGTATATAGTAACAGTCTTCATTCACATAAGCTCATCCCGATTATTACCAAATCGAATTCCATTCAATTCCAATTTAATATATTAAATTGGAAAACTTTACTTTGAAAATTTTCCATTATATCTTAATAAAATTTTTTATAAATTCCAAATAATTTCTTCACTGTTGATTGGGTTAAAGAACAAATGTTATTTAAAACATTGTTCACGATAAACCCAAAATCTAATTTCAATTCAGTTCCTATTAATTAATTGGTAAACTTCATTAATCTTAATTAAAAGGTTTATTCTTTTCTCAACTGGGTTTAAGAAAAGTGTTAATGAAGACACAGCTCACGACAAACCCAAAATCCAATTTGATATTAAATACAAGGCTCTGAATAGAAATTATATCGGTTTATATTCAATATCAAATTCTGAAACCAACGGATATCGTATTGGGGATAACGATATCCGTATCTTCCGAATTCCAATAACAATATCCGTATAATCACGGAATCCAATACCGAAATATTCCAAAGATTATTTCCAAATCCATTCCAATTCATTTGTGGGAAAATTCTGGTTATTTTAAAACCATTTTCAAAGTCCAGTTTATTTTATTTAAAACTCATGGGATTATTATTCTAGTTAATAACTAGTTCATTTCGATAAAATTATATTTTTATCATTTCAAAACTGGAATGTTTCATCCAAAATCTTTCCAAATCATTAATTATGATTTTACATAAATTTTCCATATTTTTAATAATTTTATTAAGACCCTTACAGTCGGTCTCTAATAATGGCAACCGAACTGCATCCATAACGACCTTTGTCAAATTTGATTTGGACATAATTCAAAATCCAACTTTAGATTTCAGATTTCTTATATTCATTGGAAATCTCTTTCCGATACGAACCCAAAGGCTTTGGTTTTAGGAGAATCCGACGGTCGGATCTCCGGTTACATCAATTTGAAGTTAATGGTTGAAATTCGCGAACGGTTGCTGCGCAACACGTTCTATTCAGACCATTAAATATATATAATATATATTTCGTCGATTTCCGTTTACAACGTATTTATAAAGTATTTATAAATTCACTTTAAAACGATTCCAACTTCTTTTTCAATTTTATATCAAAATTGAATATTCTATATCTTTATCATATTAAAATGTTACTATTTTTAAAATATTAGATTTTGAAATCACTTCTTTTCGGTATTCATTATAAAATGAATAAAATCAGTTGATAAACCCATTTGGGTTAAAATAGTATTTACTACTTAACTCAGCTTCACATTTCAATATTTTTGTGTCCATCTAAAATCGGACATCAAAATCATTATTTTATTCTTCACTGAATATTATTTTAAAATATTCTTTATTTTAAAATATTTTTTATTTTAAAAGATTCTCTATTTTAAAATATACTTTGTTTTAAAATATTCTTTATTTAAAATATTCTTCATTTAAAATATTCTTTATTTTTGAAATGGAAAGCGACTCAATCAATTACCATATAATTTCAGTTATATGGATTTCATACATTGCATGTATTCAACAATAGTGACAAATAATCATTAAACAGTCCATTCACATCCAGAGTGAAATTTACAACTGTGTGAGCATTAAAATAAATAAATAATGCTCATCACAGCCTGTCAACCCATCGATTGACATACAACTAAATATTGGGAAAGGTGTATGTCAAATATCATCCTAATACCCATTTGGGGTTATCAAACAACAACAGTTTATTCAAATAAATCACTGGTTAACAAATTTAACCAATTCTAATTTGGTTTGAATTATTTTTCTACTTAGCCAATTTATAGTGTTTAAATTATAAATAAATATTTATAATTTAATTCCAACTACCGCATAATAATATTAAATTTATTTTTAATATTTTAAACATCCCAATCAACACATAATACAGTCAAAACACAATGCAATCAATTAAATCGTCCATGGTTTGTGGACGAGGGAGGTGAGTTAACAAGCACTGTATACAATTTATAATGGTTAAAACTGATAAAAATCTAGACTAGCAATTCTATATACTTTTATGCATGAATACTGTGACGGCCCGCCCCGCACCAACCGACATTTTAATGAAAGTGCGCTGTTTCAATGTCCAACCAGCACGGGACGGTCGCAAAAGAAAGGAAAAGAATGGAAGTTGAAGCTAGAACTACCAAACGAAGCTGTAGAATGTCTCACAGCGCATGGAATAAAATATAATAATAACATACTTTGACATAAAACAGACAAGGCAATGCATAAGCTGAAAATAAACATCATAGCAGCGGAAAATCCAAATACAGCTTATGTTCCACATCATCATTATTACAACTTTTGAAAACCGTCTCTAAAGAAAATAAGGAAGGTACACTAATAATGCCCAAAGTAGTGACCGGTAGCAGCACAGGGAGAATGTATAGCAAATAGTACGTGTAAGCCTCCTACTCGTTGTTGTATATAACAGTGTTGTATACACAATTATATGATTTTTGTTTGATGATAACAACCAAATGAATATTATTTTAAATGTGTTTGTTATCGTATTGTCCTATATATACATCACAGACAGGAATATAATATTTATATTTAAATAGAATACGACTTTACAGACATTCATATATTCATATAGTATTTTATTTAAATTAAATATTATATTTCAAACAGTACAACTAATTATAACTCCACTATTTACAATTCACTTAAATATGTTTGAATATTTCTGACATGACACATCACACATGAAATTGTAATATTGAAGGAGCTCAAATAAAAACAGACAGGTTGAATTGAACACAATAAAATAATATTTTATTTCAACCAAATCTGTTTATTACATACAATTAGTACAATTCTCTCACAGCTTCACATTACAGTTCATTAATCACTTATACAATCACTTTTATACACTGACACTATCACTCATTTGACATTTCAAATACAGACGCACACTAACATTGTTCTTGTCTTCATCTTCAATCTTCTGTCTTCACAACTTTTAGTCAGTCCATCTTCATACCTGTCACATACAGAAGAACACACACAGTAGACTGCAACAAAAATAAAATTAAATAAAAGAAAATAATTTTTTTTAAAAAAAATTATTTGCCTCAGAATTATGGTGTGTTTCTCATCATTTTTCTAGACTTTGTCTGATATGCAGGAACAGGAAAATCTCGTCTGATGGCTGCATGTACACATGTGCATATACATATGCGTGTGCACTGCCTCGCCGATCAGTGTACGACTGAGGAGTAGCCACATGGATCATCTTGACCCAGTGTACAATCAATCCTAGTGAGAATGGTCAATACATACATGATCAGCAAAGAAAAACAAAATTGTAACTGGCAATACACAAAGGCGCAACTGTTTAAAATTCAAAGACAAATCAAAGTGATCAAACTCGAGTAATAAGTCGAGATATAAGAGGGTGCACAAACAATATCAAGTAGAGCATCTATTCTTGTTGAAGGAAGAGGTCAAACTGTTTTTAAAAGTTCGAAAATTTCAAGGCAGCCAAGACAGTGGCAATAACATGGTGTTTATGACACGGCCGAGCAATTAAATGCAACAATTCAGTTTTAATTTTCAAGTGTGTGTGCAATATTTCAAGTCTCAAGTACAAGTGGCAAGCAAAATTGGTCGAGCCAGTTCAAAAACACAAGTGCAGCCCCCAAACACATCTACAAAACTAAAATGCACACTATAATGAACACAAGTGTGTGCAAGTCAGAGACAACAAGTGCAGCTGAAATGAAGCAAGTGTGTAATGGATGGACACAACAATAACATGCAAATGAACAAAGCATGGTGCAGCTGAGTAGCAACACACATGAGTGCAACAAATGGTTCAGTACATATGTAAACGGGTCAAGGTGACAAAATGTGCAGTTGTACATGGCAACATACAAGATAGTGTGATCAAGTTCATGTACCAGTGCTCGAGTACAAGCCAAAATGGAGCAAAGTTTGGTGCATAGACTGTTTCAACATCAAGACTGGCAACACATATGGTGGAATATGATCAGCTCAGCATAAATATACATGGATGGTGCGACTCAGACCCAAGTAAAAATTACGATCACTTGGATGGTGCAAGAATGACAAAAGTATCAAGAGTAATGTCAGTTCAAATATATGGCAGATCAAGTTGAGTGTCTATTCATCAAGTCATGGATAATAAGAATGGCATCAGTTCAAAATCAAGTGACACAAGTCCACACAGTAAAACAGTGTTGTGCACAAACAAATTAAATGCAACAGTTCTTATCAGGTCAAGTATCAGATTTCTGTGGGTTAAGTTTTAGACCATAGAAGAAGATCAAACATGCCGAATGCCAAATTACCAAAGTATAATAATATAGCATCAGTTCAAACGTTTGGAAAATCAGAGTACAGTATCTGTTCTTATCAAATCATGTAACAACAGTTCAAAGTCGAGTATGCAATGGCAAGTTCAAGTGAAGGATTTGTGCAAACCAGTTAATAAAAATTTGTTCATATCAGTCTTTCTTAAGGAAACAGTATTAAAAAAAATTCCATTCGAATAATAAGGGAAAAGATCAATTTAGAAATGGTCAACCCGAAAATATAATCAAATTCCAGAAGTTACCAAGGAAAAATACCATGTTTTTTCTTAATCAACATTTTTAAGGGAGGAAGTCAAACAGATTCAAAGTCAAGAGTCACACGCAAGTTCTCAGATTTACAATCCTATATAAACACCAATCATCACAGGCTTTCAATCCATCCAAGTTCTAGCACCAATTCAAAACCGAAACTGAAATCAAAATTCATACTAGTAAAGGAGCAAGCTTGGATCGAAATACAATTTCCAAATCGTGAAGAGAGGAGCACCAGAGATCAATCAAGTACATCAACATGATTTCAAGCATCGGAAAGCCATCGCGATTTTGGGATTTGAAGAAACCCTAGGAGCAAAGCCGCCGCCATTTTTTATCAAGGATAAGAGATCGGGTTAAAGCCAAAAAGTGGAGCACAAGTCAAAAGGGACGGTTAACTTTAAAAGGGGATAACTCTCTTATTTTAAACCCATTAGGGTTTTGAATTTAAATTTATTTTTATTGTTTTGTTTTTATTCGTCTTTAGATTCAAAGTGTAATTAAATCAGAGTTTTCTAGTTTGCCTCTAAAACTAGGAGACGAATTACGGGAATTGTAATTCGGGGAAATCTGGTTTCGGGGATAGAAACCAGTGCAGGGTTTTGAGCGTAGGGTTAAGAACAGTTGGGAGCGAGTGCCGCGAGTTTACAGGTGATTGTAAGCGTAGAGATTGTATTAACTCCTAGAAGAAACCTTGGGGAATGCAGCAGTAGGCAGGGTTTTCCCGAAGCTTGGTATATCTATGTGTTATTTATTTTTCCGCATTTATTCCGATTATTTTCTGTGTTGTGATTATTTAATTATTCTGTGAAAATCTCCGATAAACCCTATTCACCCCCCTCTAGGGTTAATTTAGATCCTACAAGTGGTATCAGAGCAGGTATTTTTTATTTTATTTTAACTCTAGAGTCATTAATCTGTCTAATAACGCTTTTTCTTAGGGTCAGTCCATAGCTAGGCCACCGATGTTTAGTGGAACTGATTATGCATATTGGAAAGCTAGGTTGAAAATTTATTTAGGTTCAGTCGATTATGATGTGTGGGATATTATTGAAACGGGTTATAGATCTCTCACTGTTATTGTTAGTGGTGTTGAAATTCCTAAATCAAAAGACAGGTGGGATGTTAATGATAAAAAATTATTTTCAACTAATGCCAAAGCAATGAATGCTGTAATCTGTGCTCTTGATAAAAAAGAATTTAATCGAATTTCTCATTGTGAAACTGCACAGGAAATAAGGCATACGTTGCAGGTCACACACGAAGGTACATATCAAGTGAAGGAATCTCGTCTCGCTCTACTCAGCAATTTATATGAAAATTTCTCTATGCAAAAAGACGAAGATATAAAAGAGATGCATGGACGCTTCTCATCACTAGCCTATAATGCAAAAGCTCTTGGAAAAACCTATATGGAAGTGGAATTGATCAGAAAAATATTGAGAGTGCTACTGATGAATTTTGAAGCAAAAGTTACGGCAATTCAAGAGTCAAAAGATCTGAATAAAATAAGCATGGAGGAGTTGATTGGAAATCTCATCACTTTCGAGATGGAGTTAAAAGCAAGAGAAAAACGAAAGAATTCTGAATCAACGAAAAAGACAATCGCTCTAAATAATACTATTGAAAGTGATGATGAAAATTTCGCTGAAGAGCTAGCCATGGTTTTGAGAAAGTGGGCCAAAGGAAATTACAAGCCACGAAAGAAGAATTCAAAAACTGATAAGTCAGAAAGTTCAGATAGTCCAAACGATGAAGTGTTTTGCTACAACTGCAAGAAACCTGGACATATCAAACTGAATTGCCCACAACTCAAAAATGAAAAGAAGAAGAAGTTCAAAAGAAGGAAGAAGGCTTTTGCTGATACATGGGATGACGAGGAAGGAGTAGAAGTTTCTGAAAGTGATGAAGAGGAAGCTAATTTGTGTCTTATGGCTCAATCTAATTCAGAAGGTAGTGAAGAGGATTCTAGTGAGGTATCGAATTTTACCTATAAAGAATTAATTTTAATGTGTCATGACCTCACAAAAACCATTGATTCTCTTGAACTAAAAGTTAAGAAATTGAAATCTAATAGGTCAAAACTAGTTCAAGAAAATAACAGTTTAAAAAGAAAACTTGAAAAAGTTAAGAATTCACCATTTTTAGAATGCGAAAAATGTCAATTTTTGAGTAATGATTCTTTGAAATTCAAAATTGATTTTGAGTTACTTAAAAGTGAAAACGTGAATTTGAAGAACAAAAATCGTGATTTTGAGAAGGAGATTGAAAAGTTTAGATAATCTGAAAAACTGGATTTTGAAAAGCGAAAACAATTTGAAATTGAAATTTCTAAGTCTAATGCTAAAATCAAAGCTCTTGAAAACAAAAATTTGTTATTAAAACAAACCGATGCTGAAAAGAGTAAAATTGCTATTAATCGTTGTTTAGATTTAATGAAAGAAAATAGCGATCTTAAATTTAAAATTCAACGACTTGAGTGAACTTTGACTAAATTTTCCAAAGGAGAGAAATCGTTGAATATGTTGTTAAAATAACAATTTTTTGTTCAAAATAAAATTGGACTTGGCTTTGGATATGATCAAGTTTAAAAACAAAATTCTAATGATTTTAAAAATCCTTTAAATGGCTTTGAAAACGATCAAATTGAAATTTTGAACTCTAATAATTTCAAAGGGTTTTTAACATGAACGATATGAAAACTCGTTAGAAACAATTCAATTAGACGAATTTGGATTCCAAAAAATAACAAAATAAATTTGAATAAATCTAAACGAATTTGGATTCCAAAGGGTACGCTAGTGGATGGTAATGGATTGTTATATAAACGGGTTTGGGTACCAAAACATGTAAACGAAGATGAGAGTGGTAAAACTATTTTTGTTAGACCACTCGATTCTATAATCATTTAGGTATCGAGGGAGGCTAGGGAATGTTTGTGCTTAAAAGAGATATAATTCAAGTTGTTCCACTTTATTGAATTGTTTGAAGTTCCTTAGCCATAGATTCAGAGTTGGAGATTCATTGGATCACATCGCTTATGGTAAGTCCGGTATGATCTCTAAACTCGTATTTTTATTTCAATTCTTTTTTAGTTTATTTTCCTTTTTAGTTTTTATTTCTTTTATTTTCTTTAATTTTTTTACTTGGATGATTTTGAAATCATTCGTTATTGATTGTTGAAATTCCTAAATTATAAAAAAAATTGTTTTTTTAAGTGATCTCAAATATTTATCTTATATTTGATCGTTGAATGTTTCTTGTGTTTTTCTAAAAATTCTCAGAGAATGTCAATTGTGATTCTTGCTTCGAAAATGATCTTGTGCTGCTCCGATAAGGAAATTGGTTTGATTTGTTTTAAGTGTGTTGGTGATTAAACGACGAGTTGAAAAATCAGTAATTAAATATCTTTAAATTTCATAGATAATTTGAATTAAATACATAAATGTTTTTAAAATTGTCTAGGAACAATCAGCATTATAAATATTAGATAATTTCATATTCTACTAATTGATTTTTGAAGCTGATTTTCAAATTTGCATTGATATTTTCAAAAACTCCTCTTGAAATTGATATTTTCAATTTTTAAAATTATTTTTGATTATTTGTTCAAAAATTGAAATTATTGATTGATTTTAACTGTTTTGTGACTCATCAAAATTATTAATAGATTTATGAAATTGGGATGAGTTGTGGCTATGGTATAATTCATAACTAGAGGAGATGTTGTTTTAAATCTCATAATGATTGGACAGATTTTATAATATCTTTGAATTAGAGCTTATTTCATGACCATCTTCTATATCTACCATATTTCTGCCATTCATCATGGTTTTATTTAATTTGGGGAGTTCTAATTATTCTTGGAATTAAAAATAAAAATAAAAAATAAATAAATAAATAATTTATCCTTGGTATTCACTCCCATTTAAAAGTCCTCGCGGTTATGCTGTGTGAATTACCTTAATTTCTTTGTGCTTCCATTCTCACTTAAAAAACCTTTGGGCTGTGCATGGATGGAACTCATTAGAGAGGACAAAATTAAGTTACTACTAACCCCATTTAAAAGACCTTTGGGATATGCATGGTTAGGAAGTGATAAACACAATTTTTTTGAGCATATTTAAAATCTTTAAAAGTCATATTCAAATATTCAATTTTATTGAACTCTCCTCATTCTACAAAATCCATCGTAAATCCATTCATTTGAAAGTGAAATTTGCTTCTGATTTAAAGAATATTATGATTTTTGTTTGATTAAATGGAATGTGCGATATATATTCTCTCTTAATTTGAATTTGAATTTATATTTATAGTCTATATTCATCACTGTTTCGATTTCTATTTTCCTTTTGATGATAACAAAAGGGGGAGAATGGTCAAGATTTTGATTGATGAGTATTTAGTTCAAAAATATTTTAATATTGAAAATTAAATATCTAGAGGGAGAATGGTCAATTGGATTTCATCATCATATTTTCCACATATATAGGGGGGTTCAGTTGTAGGGGGAGCATACAAATAGGGAGAGTAATATATTTCACGTTCAAACACATTCAAAATCTTTTATTTGTTTGTCATCATCAAAAGGGGGAGATTGTTGTATATAACAGTGTTTTATACACAATTATATGATTTTTGTTTGATGATAACAACCAAAAATACTATTTTAAATGTGTTTGTTACCGTACTATTCTATATATACATCAAAGACAGGAATATAATATATATATTTAAATAGAATACGACTGTACAGACATTCATATATTCATACAGTATTTTATTTAAATTAAATATTATATTTCAAACATTCAAACAGTACAACTAATTATAACTCCATTATTTACAATTCACATAAATATGTTTGAATATTTCTGACATGACACATCACACGCGAAATTGTAATATTGAAGGAACTCAAATAAAAATAGACAGGTTGAATTGAACACAATAAAATAATATTTTATTTCAGCCAAATCTATTTATTACATACAATTAGTACAATTCTCTCACAGCTTCTCATTACCGTTCATTCATCACTTATACAATCACTTTTATACACTGACACTATCACTCAGTTGACATTTCAAATACAGACACACACTAACACTGTTCTTGTCTTCATCTTCAATCTTCCGTCTTCACAGCTTTTAGTCAGTCCATCTTCATACCTGTCACATGTAGAAGAACACACACAGTTGACTGCAACAAAAATAAAATTAAATAAAAGAAAACATTTTTTTTAAAAAAAATTATTTACCTCAGAATTATGTTGTGTTTCTCATCATTTTTCTAGACTTTGTCTGATATGCAGGAACAGGAAAATCTCGTTTGATGGCTGCATGTACACACGTGCATATACAATGGCTGCATGTACACACGTGCATATACATACACGTGTGCACTGCCTTGCCGATCAGTGTACGACTGAGGAGTAGCCACATGGACCGTCTCGACCCAATGTACAATCAATCCAAGTGTGAATGGTCAATACATACATGGTCAGCAAAGAAAAACAAAATTGAAACTGGCAAATACACAAAGGCGCAACTGTTTAAAATTCAAAGACAAATCAAAGTGATCAAACTCGAGTAACAAGTCGAGATATAAGAGGGTGCACAAATAATATCAAGTAGAGCATCTGTTCTTGTTAAAGGAAGAGGTCAAACTGTTTTTAAAAGTTCCTAAATTTCAAGGCAGCCAAGACAGTGACAATAACATGCTGTTTATGACACGACTGAGAAATTAAATGCAACAGTTTAGTTTTAATTTTGAAGTGTGTGTGTGTGCAATATTTCAAGTCTCAAGTACAAGTGGCAAGCAAATTGGTCGAGCTAGTTCAAAGACACAAGTGCAGCCCCCAAACACATCTACAAAACTAAAATGCACACTATAATGAACACAAGTGTGTGCAAGTCAGAGACAACATGTGCAACTGAAATGAAGCAAGTGCGTAATAGATGGACACAACAACAACATGCAAATGAACAAAGCATGGTGCAGTTGAGTAGCAACACACATGAATGCAAGCAAATGGTCTAGTACATATGTAAATAGGTCAAGGTGACAAAATGTGCAGCTGTACATGGCAACATACAAGATAGTGTGATCAAGTTCAGGTACCAGTGCTCGAGTACAAGCCAAAATGGAGCAAAGTTTGGTGCACAGACTGTTTCAACATCAAGACAGGCAATACATATGGTGGAATATGATCAGCTCATCATAAATATACATGGATGGTGCGACTCAGACCCAAGTAAAAATTTAAATCACTTGGATGGTGCAAGAATGACAAAAGTATCAAGAGTAATATCAGTTCAAATATATAGCAGATCAAGTTGAGTGTCTGTTCATCAAGTCATGGCTAATAAGAATGGCATCAGTTCAAAATCAAGTGATACAAGTCCACACAGTAAAACAGTGTTGTGCACAAACAAATTAAATGCAACAGTTCTTATCAGGTCAAGTACCAGATTTCTGTAGGTTAAGTTTCAGACCATAGAAGAAGATCAAACATGCCGGATTCCAAATTACCAAAGTATAATAATATAGCATCAGTTCAAACGTTTGGAAAATCAGAGTATAATATCTGTTCTTATCAAATCATGTAACAACAGTTCAAAGTCGAGTATGCAATGGCAAGTTCAAGTGAAGGATTTGTGCAAACCAGTTAATAAAAATATGTTCATATTAGTCTTGCTTAAGGAAATAGTATTAAAAAAAATTCCAATCGAATAATAAGGGAAAAGATCAATTTAGAAAAGGTCAACCTGAAAATATAATCAAATTCCAGAAATTACCAAGGAAAAATACCATGTTTTTTCTTAATCAACATTTTTAAAGGAGGAAGTCAGACAAATTCAAAGTCAAGAGTCACACGCAAGTATCGAAAAAAGGTTGAAGAATTCAAATCTATTCTCAGGAAGGACCAACTCAAAATCGAGGATTTAAAGACCAAAAATTATTCAAATAATCAGACCGAGTCTAAGCAGTGAAATCAGACATATATCTCAGATTTACAATCCTATATAAACACCAATCATCACAGGCTTTCAATCCATCCAAGTTCTAGCACCAATTCAAACCGAAACCGAAATCAAAATTCATACCAGTAAAGGAGACAGCTTGGATCGAAATACAATTTCCAAATCGTAAAGAGAGGAGCACCAGAGATCAATCAAGAACATCAACGTGATTTCGAGCATCAGAAGGCCATCGCGATTTTGGGATTTGAAGAAACCCTAGGAGCAAAGCCGCCCCTATTTTTTACCAGGGATAAGAGATCGGGTTAAAGCCAAAAAGTGGAGCACAAGTCAAAAGGAACGGCTAACTTTAAAAGGGGATAACCCTCTTATTTTAAACTCCTAAGGGTTTTGAATTTAAATTTATTTTTATTGTTTTGTTTTTATTCGTCTTTAGATTCAAAGTGTAATTAAATCAGAGTTTTCTAGTTTGCCTCTAAAACTAGGAGACGAATTACGGGAATTGTAATTCGGGGAAATCTGGTTTCGGGGATAGAAACCAGTGCAGGGTTTTGAGCGTAGGGTTAAGAACAGTTGGGAACGAGTGCCGCGAGTTTACAGGTGAATGTAAGCGTAGAGATTGTATTAACTCCTAGAAGAAACCTTGGGGAATGCAGCAGTAGACAGGGTTTTGCCGAAGCTCGGTATATCTATGTGTTATTTATTTTTCCGCATTTATTCCGATTATTATCTGTGTTATGATTATTTAATTATTCTGTGAAAATCTCCGATAAACCCTATTCACCCCCCTCTAGGGTTAATTTAGACTCTACACTCGTCCCCGGACAGCTACTCGTGCACCACCAGCTAACCTATCTCTAGTCTGCCCGTTTAAGAGCACCCAGAGTAATAAGAAGAGACATAAAACTCTAGGTCGAACAAAAGTCTGGTATGAGCGATAAGCAGCAAAACAGAACAATAACAGGTATACTAAACCATACCTGAACCTGGACCTGCAACAAAAGAGTTAGCACAACATACCGTGCAATACTCTAAGGTGCCACTAACATATGGTGTAAAGGTACAAGGGAGGGGTGTGCATGTCATAGTGATGTCAAACAATCAAGAATAACAACCACCCTCACATCTCTCACTCAGTGCGTAAAACATACGATATCCACCGCTTTGATCATCCAAATCCTTGCTATGATCACTCTGCCCCATGGAGTCATGACGACTCCACTGCACTGATCCATAGCCACTAGTCTTTGCTATGTCCACTCTGCCTCATGAAGTCATGGCGACTTCGCTCATAGCCATGCTACGATCACTCTGCCCCATGGAGTAGTAACTACCCCACTGCACTGATACGTAGCCTAACATCCGTCTTGGTGGTGAATCAAAGCTATAGATGGCGATAACCCCTTAGCACACGTCCCGCCGCTAAGTCCAACTCATGAGGTTCACTCATTGGTTCCCATCTGGATCCTGAGTTACAACCTCTCATTTGGACTACCTTTGCATCTCGGGTTTTGGTCTCCTCCGGATCGGTTCAGCCCTTCTCCTCTTCCTCGGTTCGGTTCGGTTGTGATGCTCATCTGGTACGGGTCGTGACACACCATTCAGTTCAGATAATGATCAACCATCTGGTTCGGGTCGTGACGCGCCTCTCTGATCGGATCGGCCTCCCTTTGGTTCGAGCTGCGCTTCGGTTCGTGGGACCCATTCGGATTGGATCGAGTTTCTTCATTTGTTCGTGGTCCACCAAGCTGGAGCGATTCAGATCGTGACATCTTCACGCGAGCGGGTCGATTCGTGCTCTCCTCCACCGATCCGATCCAGTTCTGGGTCATTTCCTGCATATTTTCCTGCGACTGTTTTTATGCCACACGACGGCATTTTCGACCATTCTAACTATTCTAAACAATCACAAAGCATATCATACAGTCATAGCAACATGTATAATTGACCACAAACACCAAAACAATAATTTAATAGGTTAAAACAGATCGAACATACCCAAAAGCCCTTGTTTTCCCCTTAATCTCCCTTAATCATGTTTAAGCAATCAATTAGCAAAACTTATCCAAATTAACCCAAATTTTTATCAAAGCCCTAAAATAATAATTTAGAATTTTAAATTTTTTTCCAGATTTTAATCATGTTTAAATTCCCTAGTTAACACTAATTACCCTTAATTATTAATTAGTGAGGAACTATGCAAATCACTCACCTTAGCCACAAACAAAATACCAAATCTGAAATTATCCTCTGTTTGGCGCTGTTTCCAAGACTATACAGCAGTTCCGACCTTGATTTGGTGCTATTTCCCTTTGATTTGGTGAAGGTTAGGCTAATACTTGATTAGAAAGTGATTAGAGGTGATTCTAGATGGTGGAGGCCATTGTTAGGGTTCCTAGGAGGTAAATAGCCGCTAGAAAACCGAAATGAAATGAAAACCTAACTCACTTCAGCCTCCCCATAACCCTAATCTCGAAATGGGTTATGGGCCCATTCATTAATCACCTCACTTGGCCCGGTTAAGCAGTTTTTCGCCTTCCAAACCTTATTTTAGCCATATCTCCCAAACGGTAAGTCCGTTTTTCACATTTGACACATTTTGGAAAGGTAAACCATCATCCGGATCTAATGGAAGTGGTTTCAGGTCAAAACTCATTTCCAATCAAAAGTTATGGTCGAAACACGATTAGCTAGGGGCAAAATAGTCATTCAAAAATCGGCAAAAATCATGGACATGGGAAATGACCCCGATAGTCATCTCCCAAAGTTACATGACCACGTGACTTCGTATGTGAAAGAAATAAATATTCTACGATTCTTCGATGCATAGAATACGTGTCGTTACATTCATCCCCCCTTAAGAAATTTCATCCCCGAAATTCCTTAACCCAAAACACACAAAGGATCCCACATGCCTACTAATCACTTACAAACAATCAATCATGCATAACAAACAAACAAGTCTATCCTAGCATGCGGAAAACTAAATCGAAATTAGAATCTTACCAGGAAAAGAGTTCTGGATACATCTTCCTAATGCTCTCCTCTGTCTCCCAAGTACAGTCATTCTCATTCTCGTCCCACTGAACCTTGACTAGATTCACCGCTTTATTCGAAGTTTCTTCGTATCGCGTTCGACAATACAAATCGGCTTGTGGTTCCCAACCACCTCGGGTTCTACTTCGACATCATCCAACTGATCAGGTGAAATAGTCACATCGGGGTCGTGCACGAATTTTCTTAACTGGGAAACATGAAATACGTTATGAACTTCTGCCATCTTCTCTGGTAACTCAACCTTATATGCTAAATTACCAATTTTTTCAAGAACTGGGAATGGACCAACAAATCTTGGTGTTAACTTGCCTCTCTTGCCAAATCGAATCACTTTCTTTAACGGAGAAATCTTGAAAACACCAAGTCGCCAACGGAGAATTTTAAATCTCTTCTCCTCTCATCAGCATAACTCTTCTACCTATCTTGGGCAGCCTTTATTCGCTGTTGAATAACCTTAATCTTATCTGAAGTTTCTCTTATCACATCTGGTCCAAGCACAAAATTCTCACCAGTTTCTAACCAACATGATGGAGAGTTGCACGGTCTTCCGTACAAATCTTCAAATGGAGCCATACCAATACTGGATTGATAACTATTATTATATGCAAACTCTACTAGATGTAAATGGTCATCCCATGATCCACCAAAATCCAACATGCAAGCTCTCAAGAGATCTTCTAACACTCGATTCACCCTCTTTGTCTGATCGTTGGTTCGAGGATTATACATGGTACTGAGATGTAATTCTGATCCTAACGCCTCTTGTAAGCTCTTCAAAAACCCACTAGTAAACAACGAGTCTTGGTCACTCACAATGCTTTTAGGTACTCCATGAAATCTCACTACCCATTTTATATATAGCTCAGCTAACTTAGCCTCCGTTCTATTCGACTTGACGGGTATAAATCTTGCACTCTTGGTCAATCGGTCCACAATCACCCAAATGCTATCATGGCCCGACCTAGTCCTTGGTAACCTATCAATGAAATCCATTGAGACTTGTTCCCATTTCCATTCTGGAACTTCTAATAGTTGCAACAAACCACTAGGCTTCTTTTGCTCAGCTTTAACTAGCTAGCAGTTCATGCATTTGGATATAAACTTCCCAACATCTCTTTTCATCCCTGTCCAGTAGTAGGTCTTCTTCATGTCTCGATACGTTTTGTTACCACCGGGATGTATAGTCAGTTTTGAGTGATGACATTCTCTAAGCACTTCATCCCTCAATCCTTTGACATTGGGCACAACTAGTCTTCCATTCTTTCTAAGCCATCCATCTCGATCAGCCCATACTTGTTCATCTCTTCATCGATTCCCATCTCTAACTTTGAGATGATTTCCAATAGGTTAGGATCGTCCCTCTGACTGGAACCAATCCGCTCAATCAAAGTGGGTTTGATCGTCAAACTTGCTAACATTTCTGGATCCAGTTCGCACTTTAGTCTAAAATCATTCCCAGCGATGTACTCCATTTGCTTCCACTCAAGAAACATAGCCCCTAAACTGGCATGTCTTCTACTCAATGCATCAGCTACCGCATTGCCCTTCCCTGGTGCGTATACGATATCAAAATCGTAGGAAGCCAAGAATTCTAACCATCTTTGCTGTCGGAGATTTAAATCCTTCTGAGAGAAAAGATACTTTAACGATTTATGATCGGTAAACAACTCAAATCTTTTCCCAAGAGATAATGTCTCCACATCTTCAACGCGAACACGATCGCTGCCAATTCCAAATCATGGGTAGGATATCTTTTCTCATGCGGTTTCAGTTGCCAACTAGCATAAGCTACAACCCTACCTCCTTGCATCAACACAACACCTAGTCCGGTACCACAGGCATCTGTGTATACCGTCATCTCTTCATTCCCTTTAGGGATGACTAACACTAGTGCACATGTCAACTTTTCCTTTAGACTCTTAAATGCATTCTCGCACTTTTCGTCCCATACGAAAGCTTGATTTTTCTTGGTCAACTGAGTCAACAGTGCTGCTATCTTAGAGAAGTCTTGGATGAACTTCCGATAATATCCAGCTAACCCCAAGAAACTTCTTACGTCTGTTGCATTCTTGGGCGTAGACCAATCTTTTACCGTAGCCACCTTCGCGGGACCCATGACAATACCATTTTCTGAAACAACATGGCCCAAGAATCTCATTTCCCTTCTCCAGAAGTGACACTTAGAAAACTTTGCTTTCAATTGGTGTTTTCTCAACACCTCCATCACTATCCTCAAATGTTCCTTGTGTTCTTCCTCTGTCCTCGAATAAACCAAGATATCATCCACGAACACAAGAAAAAACTTATTCAAATGATCCCTGAATACCCTATTCATAAGATCTACAAAATACGCTGGTGCATTGGTCAACCCGAATGGCATGACCAACCACTCATAAAATCTAGACGGCGTCCGAAATGATGTTTTAGCTATACTCTCAGGTTCCACTCTAAGCTAATGAAAACCTATCGCGAGATCCAACTAGGAAAACACTCTCGCGTCACTCAACTGATCAAATAAATCATCTATCCGCGGTAGAGGATACTTATTCTTCCTCGTCACCTTATTCAACTCACGGTAGTCTACACACAAATGAAGGGAACCATCTGCCTTGGTAGAAAACACAACTGGTGCTCCCCATTCGAAGACACTTCTTCTGATAAATCCCTTCTTCAAAAGATCGCTCACTTGCGCCCCGAGCTCTCGTTGCTCCCTTGGTGCCATACGACGAAGTGGCATCACTATAGGTCTGGCATCTTTCACTAAATCAATACGGAACTCAATCTCTCGGTGTGGTGGAAGTCCGATCACTTCCTCGAAGACGTCCGGATACTGTCCAGCCATGGGCACATCTAACAACTCATCATGTGGGATGTCGAGGGAATTTAGAAAACTAGCCATCACCCCATCACTAGGTAGACCGCCAAACACTACCCTCCGCCCATCATCCGCTCTAACTGTCACCAAAAAGCCCTCATAGTCTACCACCACCCCGTTTCTTTGGAGCCAATCGACTCCCAAAATAATGCCAAACCCATTAAAGCCCAAAAAAAAAAGCCATCACAAGCAAACATACATCCATGACTCGATAAAACCAAATTACGACAAATCATGCTAAGGCAAGTCGAACCACCAATCGGGTTCGTCACCGCTAAAGGTCTATCGACTATCTCGGGTTCCAATCCCAACCTATCTACCAGGTCACTAGATATGAAGGAACGGGAAGCTCCGGTATCAAACAATACTCGAACAGGAACATCATAAATAGAAAGCATACCTTAAATAACAACATTCTTTCCTTTCTCCACCACGGTTGGGGCATTCGACGAAGAAGGAACAACATTTATAGCATATGCTTTCACAATCTGCTTTTCTTTAGGGGGTTGCGGACACTTGTCCTTGTGATGTCCCACTTGGCTACAGCTGAAGCACTTCCTATCCGTTGGCTTGGCCCGACATTCTTTGGCATAGTGGCCCTTCTTACCATAGCTGAAGCACTCAACATCTTTCTTACTCTTTTTCTGGCATCCTTGGTCTGATTCTGCTTTCTCTTATTCTGAGAACCATTCTTGCCTCCACCGCTTGCTTGCGGCTTTGGCTCCTCTGCAGATGCAACCTCAGTCTTCGACTTAGGGTGTAGACTCTCTGATCTTAAAGCTTTCCCCACAATAGATTCAAACGTTTCATCGACATGGTTTATAAGCCTTTTCCCCAAGTACTGATCTAAGCCTGTTATGAACTTCTCGCTCTTTTTCTCGGCAGTATCGATAAGGGATAATCCATACTTTGATGAAGTATCGAACTCTGCAATGTACTCTGAGACTGCACTACCATTCTTCTTAAGCTCCAGAAATTTCCTAAACAACTCTGATTTTTGAGCTGCTGGGATAAACTTAACACTGAATCGGGCCTTAAACTGATCCCATGTAACTTGATCCTCTGGAGTAGCTGCATTAATAGCATTCCACCAATTCATCGCCCGTCCGTGCAGCAGACGAGATGCTAGCTTCCTCTTCATCGCATCCTCGATACCCAAGTCTTCAAAGATACGCTCATAACTATCCAACCAATCCTGAACTTCTATAGCCGATTCCATTCCGTGGGACGAATTCCCACCAAGGTTAGTGTAATCCTTGCATAGCTTGGTGAAATCGGCCCTAGGCGCCTGCACCGCTGCACCACCACCATTTGGAGCGTTAGGAGCTGCCCTCTGAACATCTCTAAGAATCTCTCTCATGAGGTCAGTGAACATCATCCTCATATCAGGAGCATTCCCATTATTAGCTCTTCTACCAGTACCCCTAGTATATCGGCTCATCGTTCAATCTGTAAGGAGAAACTATTAACCATCCTCTTTGTGGTGTCAGTGCAGTGCGACTTCATCCTTAGCTATACTAATAGTGTGTATATATATATAGCTTTTGAGAACCAGAATATAACAACTACGCGCTCTCATATACGTACTATCTCTCCCTAGTGTCTTTCTCTAGGTTAACTACACAACCTAGAGCTCTGATATCAATTGTGACGTCCCGCCCCGCACCAGCGGACATTTCAATGAAAGTGCGTTGTGTCAATGTCCAACAAGCACGGGACGGTCGTCAAAGAAAGGAAAAGAATGGAAATTGAAGCTAGAACTACCAAAGGAACCTGTAGAATATCTCACAGCGCATGGAATAAAATATAATAATAACATACTTTGACATAAAACAGGCGAGACAGTGCATAAGCTGAAACTAAACATCATAGCAGCGGAAAACCCAAATACAGCTTATGTTCCACATCATCATTATTACAACTTTTGAAAACGGTCTCTAAAGCAAATAAGGAAGGTACACTACTAATGCCCAAAGTAGTGACCAGCAGCGACACAGGGAGAATATATAGGAAATAGTACGTGTAAGCATCCTGCTCGTCCCCGGACAGCTACTCGTGCACAACCAGCTAATCTGTCTCTAGTCTGCCCGTTTAAGAGCACCCAGAGTAATAAGAAGAGACATAAAACTCTAGGTCAGACAAAAGTCTGGTATGAGCGATAAGCAGCAAAACAGAACAATAACAGGTATACTAAACCATACTTGAACCTGGACCTGCAACCAAAGAGTTAGCACAACATACTGTACAATACTCTAAGGTGCCACTAACATATGGTGTAAAGGTACGGGGGAGGGTTGTGCATGTCATAGTGATGTCAAACAATCAAGAATAACAACCATCCTCACATCTCTCGCTCAGTGCGTAAAGCATACGATATCCACCGCTTTGATCACCCAACTCCTTGCTATGATCACTCTGCCCCATGGAGTCATGGCGACTCCACTGCACTGATCCATAACCACTAGTCTTTGCTATGTCCACTCTGCCCCATGAAGTCATGGCGACTTCGCTCATAGCCATGCTACGATCAATCTGCCCCATGGAGTAGTAACTACCCCACTGCACTGATACGTAGCCTAACATCCGTCTTGGTGGTGAATCAAAGCTATAGACGACGATAACCCCTTAGCACACATCCCGTAGCAAAGTCCAACTCATGAAGTTCACTCATTGGTTCCCATCTGGATCCTGAGTTAGAACCTCTCATTTGGACTACCTTTGCATCTCGGGTTTTGGTGTCCTCCGGATCGGTTCAGTCCTTCTCCTCTTCCTCGGTTCGATTTGGTCGTGATGCTCATCTGGTATGGGTCGTGACACCCCATTCGGTTTGGATCGTGATCAACCACCCGATTCGGGTCGTGATGCGCCTCTCTGATCGGATCGGCCTCCCTTTGGTTCGAGCTGAGCTTTGGTTCGTGGGACCCATTCGGATCGAGTCGAGTTTCTTCATTTGTTCGGATCGGCTCGTAGACTCACTCTCATGGCGGTTCAAATCGGAGTTCCTCCCCAGGTCGGTTAGTTCGAGTGTGCATGCGGTTCGTGGTCCACCAAGCTGGAGCGATTCAGATCGTGACATCTTCACGCGAGCGGGTCGGTTCATGCTCTCCTCCACCGATCCGATCCATTTCTGGGTCATTTCCTATATATTTTCCTACGACTGTTTTTACGCCACACGACGGCGTTTTCGACCATTCTAACTGTTCTAAACAATCACAAAGCATATCATGCAGTCATAGCAGCATGTATAATTAACCACAAACACCAAAACAATAATTTAATAGGATAAAACAGATCAAACATACCCGAAAACCCTTGTTCTTCCCTTAATCCACCTTAATCATGTTAAGCATACAATTAGCAAAACTTATCCAAATTAACCCAAATTTTTATCAGAGCCCTAATATAATAATTTAGAATTTTAAAATTTTTTCCAGATTTTAATCATGTTTAAATTCGCTAATTAACACTAATTACCCTTAATTAACCATAATTAGTGAGGAACTATGCAAATCACTCACCTTAGCCACAAACAAAATACCAAATATGAAATTATCCTCTATTTGGCGTTGTTCCCAAGGCTACACAGCAGTTCCGACCTTGATTTGGTGCTATTTCCCTTTGATTTGGTGAAGGTTAGGCTATTATTAGAAAGTGACTAGAGGTGATTCTAGATGGTGGAGGCCATTGTTATGGTTCCTAGGAGGTAAATAACGGCTAGAAAAATGAAATGAATTGAAAACCTAACTCACTTCAGCCTCCCCATAACCCTAATCCCGAAATGGGTTATGGGACCATTCCACTAATCACCTCATTTGGCCCCGTTAAGCAGTTTTTCGCCTTCCAAACCCTATTTCAGCCATATCTCCCAAACGGTAAGTTCGTTTTTCACATAAGACCACTCTATGGAAAGGTAAACCATCATCCAGATCTAATGGAAATGGTTTCAGGTCAAAACTCCTTTCCAATCAAAAGTTATGGTCAAAACAAGATCAGCTAGGGGTAAAACGGTTATTTAAAAATCGGCAAAAATCATGGACATGGGAAATGACCCCGATAGTCGTCTCCCAAAGTTACATGATCATACGACTTCGTATGTGAAAGAAATAAATATTCTACAATCCTTTGATGCGTAGAATACGGGTAGTTACAAATACAATGACGTGATAAAATATTAATTAGTGAGAAGGAGTTCTCACCTTGGGTTTCCACTCCGCCATTTTTTTATGCAAAGGAATGTGATCTTTCCGGCTCCAAAACCCACATATGACATCTAAATACGTTTTATTGCGAAGCTGTCGTCGATACGGTTCCAACACATCCTGTTTAGCTGAATTCCGAGTTCGTATGAAAAAGTTATGTATTTTACAAGATTGTACATACATATATGTCATTAACATTAAAATAAATAATTTATTAACCTTAATTTCTTTTTAATCCCTCCTTTGATCACTTTCTTCCTCCTCTATCTCACGTACACAACATATCCAAACGAATGCCGTAGCCGCAACTTCCCTCCCCTCTTCCTCCTTTTCTCAATGAAAATTCAAAATGTTTTCACCATTGTTCTTCTCTTCCGAATCTCTAAAACTTCATATGACAATCACCAAGCTCAAACACGTTTTCCTCCCACATCAAAACAGCCCAACGTCGGCTGTACAGTAAACATCCGGACAAATTTTTCACCAAATCCCTTCAAATTTCCACAAATGATGCTAAATCTCCTCACAAACTTAAATACAATAATCAAAACGTGAATCATTACACCAAAACTCCACAATCTCCAACCCTAGTCGAAGGAACCCAACGCTGGAAATTTTCAGTGATAAAAAACATCTTCGAACCCAATAATACTTATATAAGGATGAAGCTCTCCTCATAAGGATCTTAAGTATATTTATTTAATGATTTTAGGAGGTATGTACGATTTAAAAAAAAATGGAGAATGGTGGATTTTCTCACGTTTCAGGTTTAGAGAAAGAAGAGAAGGGGCTGCGATGATTTTTATGATTAGGACTAGGTTTAGAAAGTTTTGGATCTTTTATAGTGGAGCCAAAAATATTTTCTTATTGATTTAATATTTTGTTTTATTCAGTTCTACTCAATTTTTGCATGTTTTCATCGTTTAAAAATCGATGTGATCACCTACGGATCTCGTTCTCAATGAAAATTGACATTCCACCATATTTTGACATTATAGACCCAACAAAACTGGTTTCGTCGAATTCCGAGTCCATATGCACAAATAGTGAATTTTTAAAGTCAAAATATTGTCTGTTTTTCACTTTAAAAATCACGAGCGGTCACATACTGATTTTAAAAATCATGAAATTTGAAATCTTACCATTATTCGATGCTACGGATCCGATAATTTTTTTTTGTCGAATTCCGAGGTCGTCTTAATAATGTTCCTTTGTAAAATTGCTTAAATTAGCTTCAAAAATGCGATTCTAGTGTACCTTTTCTTCTTGTACGCCCAAACGCCAACTTCAAAAATTATGGCCTTTTGGATTTAACCATTATTTGATGACAAAAATCCTAAAAAAAATGGAACTGAATTCTGAGATAGTCTCAACAATGTTCCTTTGTGAACTGATCGCATGTTTTTGAACAAGTGGTTTTGCCTTTCACGGCCACATACTGACTCCGTTCGATGCGCATTTCGGAACACAACAATGATTTGTCATTATGAATCCAAAAAAATTTATCTCGTCGAATTCTGAGCTTCCTAACAAAATTTCACTTTTTAAGGGCTATGCGATGATATTAAAAATCGAATTTTTTAAATTTTCAAAACAATGCTAATAAATCAATTTAATAATTTTACTGAGTTTGTTTTTAGTCAAATAAAATATAAAAACTAATTTCAAAATTATTCTCAATTTTTATTTAGCAAAAATAACCAATTTATGTTTACAAATTCCTTAAAATAGCTTAAATTAAAATTTTAATTTGGTTCTGAAATTCTGGGTTTTTACAAAATATTTCATTTAATAAATTTTCCAAAATCAATATTGTGCCTACTTTCCTTGTTCAAATGTTTAGAAATCCTTATCGACATCGTGGCGTCCTATGTCTCGACCAAAATTCATAAACAATTCAACAGACTAATTAACACAATATGTTTTTATAACACTAGCAAATGTGCTCTCGCGTCTAAATATACTATCTTGAACTCATAACATGGTATTGCTTACCCAATCTTGGTGAAATACCTCACCATAGCCACGGTTCTCGCCTAACCTTCCGCTCTAATACCAAGTGTAATGACCCACCTTTCCAACCATCGAAAGTCAACACTAATTACGTCCAATGTACTTTAATGTTGAACATCCCGTCGTTGAAAATGTAGAATGTTAGGGTAAAAAGAAAAGGAAAAAAAAGGAAAAAAATGAAAGAAACACAGAACCTTACAGCGGAAACAACATAAAATAGTAATATTGATAGATGATCTGTCACTCCAAGGTACAAATTATACCGGAGTTAAAAACAATTCCTATCAGTTGGACAGTAAAAAATTCTGACCTCACAAATGCTAATAGGTAAAATAAAATACATCAAAAATAAAATAATACGTCAAATAAACTTCCAACTCTTCTCCATGAGCTCCACATCCAACAAAAGACGACTTGGAAACAAGCTCAGTCTGACTCGAGGATTGATAAAATAATACATGGATCAGTCTGGATTACCAACATGAGAAAACTTATGTAATAGGAAACATACAATAATTCTGTAAGACCCCACTGCTAATCATGGAACGGGTTTTTACCTCACAAGAATAACATAAACGAATAAACATCAACAAAACCAAATCAACAAGGAAAGGGTGTCATAAATAAATTTTTACTAACATATAAGTAATAACATTATGACACCCCATTGAGAAGTTTTCACGACACTTCTCGATGGTAACTAAGAATCTGATCCAAAAATATGGATCGAACAAGGATAAAGGTTAGTTTTCCCAAAATAACTTGACCGTTCCGCTTACTACGGACTGGACCACTTCCAACCACATCCAGTTGATCTAACCATGGATACAAATAATTAAACATCGCGAAGATTTTATTCTCTCGATGCAATTAAAATAGGAAAACTTATAAATTCGGAATCAGATGAATAAAATGAGATTTTTTTCCACAAATGACTAGGAGGGTGCGCCCACCTTACCGAATAATATACCTCTAGCATATACTTGAGAACTACACAGCTCTCGGAAATGTACTAGCGGGCCCCCATCAACTTTACCGAGTATCCGATTATTTCACATCTTGCGTGCGTACAACTAAACCAATCCTAGAGTAGATGTGAATTACCCTAATGGGAGCAACCCCGCATAGCTAGATGTCCATTCACTTTCTGGATTTAGTTATTTACCAAAAAGGATAACAATGCTCAAGGAGCAACAAATTGGTTTGATTTGACTATAAAACTCAAGAAATCTGAACCAATAATTGTTAAATCAACAATCATGAATATTCAAAAATGATTGTATATGGAAACTAAATCACATTCCCATATCAGTATTTATCGTTCCCAAACTTATATTATCTCTCAGTTAAAAAATAAAGTCACCCAAGTTGAGGTAGTGCTACCCTAAGGCAACGTCCGGATAATGTTTTTGAACTTCGAGAAAGGAGAAGTATATGTACTTCAACATCTAGTGATAAGATTATAACTAAATATTTTCCATATAAGGGATATCGTTTATGGAAATTTCTTCCCATATTCGTATTATACTTGGTTTTCACATCTGAGATATTTGAACGAAAGCAATATTAATGATATTCTTCAAAATATTAGTTTCAAAGAGTTACTATAATTCTAAGTGCATTTTAAAAAGAAAAGTCGAAACCAATGTTAAATCAAAACATCGATTTCGATAAACTCAACGCACTTTACACTTAGATTAAATTTCAAACCATTACTATTTAAAAAGGAAATTCTTATTTAAAGCTATCGCTTAGGATCTAAACTATATTATTCATCCAAAAGGATAATTTATTAGATTTAATTACTTTAATATACTTAAAAATTATAAATCAACCAGAAAAATAATTTTATAAAAACTCCTTTTTATATTCTAAAAAGAAACAAACTAGAACAAAACTTGTTTATAAATCTTAAACAACATAAAGTGTCTCAAAAGATAGTTAATCACACTTAAGGTCTTTAAAATAGACAAATCAATTGTTTACAAACTTTTATTAAATTAATTCAGTAAGTTTTAAAACCTTTTATAAATTAGTTAACTATTCTCAAATCATTTAATTTTAATCAATTAAATGATCCTATTCCTTCCACTAATTCAATTTAATTCCCCTTTAAAAGCAACTTACTAAAAACAGACTAACATATCAATCTCATTAGATAATATTATTAATGGAACTAAAACATCATTAATTCAAACGATTGTTAAGTTTCAATTAATATTTAACGAAAATAATTAATGAAAACAAGTCTCATTAACTATAGTGATGAATTAAATTCACTTATCATTGATTAGAATGAAAAATAGCCATTCAGTTCGTTACCTACGCAAAATCTAAGTCAAAGGTCATTTGTTAATATAGATAATTGAACCTCATTATTCTTAACTCAAATGATAAGTAAATTAATAATTATCATTAATTAAAATGATAATTTTATTAAAGCATTGATTCTGTGAAACCCCTAGCTTAAATTAAACAAAATGTTTAATTTACTTCATTTGTCGACAATACAATCAAACTAGGAAAAAATAAGTAAATATTGATGATAAACGAACATAACACATAAATTCAAGAATATATATATATAACATAATAGTTAAATGCAAGAATATATATATATATATATATAGAGACGAACGGAAAAATGGGAAAAATATAAATAATCACAGGAATTTATTAATCCTGAAATAACCACACATAGATGTGTAGATTTTAGAGTGTTCCATCGCAAACCAATTCGCTACGTACACTCCGCTTTCACTTTTATAGTCTCTACAATAAAATGGTTATTTATGTGCATATATAATGAACAATACTATATAATTCATTTAAGATGAATCTTCCGCTTAAAAGCAATTAATATCAAAGGTAATCCCTTCAAAGACGGGAATATAACTCAGTATCCACCAACAAAGTAATAAATCAACCAATCAAACAAATGAACAAACAAACATATCATACAAATAAATATCAATTCAACAATAGATATTTATAGTATACGATATGAAGATAAAGTAATCCAGAAAGTGTGAGAGTTAATTCACCATCCATTCCAATTCTTCGATTTCACTTCGATTTATATAATTCCAAAGAGCGTTTGAAATTATATAAAAAATCTCAATAGCTCCAATCAGGCCAATCCAACTCGTACACGTAGTGTTCGTCCATACGAACCCAATGCAACTTGTTTTGCATGAAATCGACCTCATATGGAAATGATATGGCGATTACAATTTTACACAGGAATTAATATAATTATATTTTCACTAATGAAGTCATTAATGTTTTAAATACCTTGATTAGCAAATTTAAAACATAGCTTAAACCTAACCCTCTTCAAGTTATCAAACGAACGCATACTCGTCAACAAACCACCGCCGCACCTCATACGCTATGTCTAAGACCACCGCAACACCAGCCCTACCACCACTGTCCTCCTGTGTCCCCACACCCTAAACGATGATTCCCCCGGTTGCCCCCATCGCTAGAAATCAAGTAATGAATGGGAAAGAGACAAACCACCAAAACTCCGACCATCGACCATCATTCTGGCGACCACCACCCCGGATTGAAAGTCCTCATCCCAGCGCACCTTTCTTCTTCAGGACCCCCCTCTGGAAAGTCAACCTATTGCATGCAATCCCAAGAAAAAGAAAATGACCTGCTTCTGTTCACGGTGAAATTTCGGCCACCTACGACCTTCGATGGTCGAGCGTTCAGAATGAATGAACTCAAAATGTTGGTACAAACAACTTTCCAATTGGGAGTTTTCTTTAATTGTGGAAAGATTGAAAGATTTAATTTACGCTATTGGATTAAAGAAAAAGAGGGATGGAGGCTAGGGTTTAACAAATGAGGAATAAATTAAGGTTTTTATATAGCCTCCAGAAAACACTATTCATTTACATTAAAAAAAAATCCAAACTCAAAACGAGGCGTTCTAACTGTCGTTTTTGCTAATAACCTATATTTGGAAAACAATGGAATTTATTTCTGAAGCTAATTCAATTGTATTTAACAATTATTTTAAAATCAAATTATAATTTCAAATAAGTTATCAATACGCGTTTATATCGCTCATGACCACATATCAACTCCAATGGATGCGAAAATTGAAATCTTACAATAATTTATTATTTCGGATCCGATGAAACCGATTTCATCAAATTCCGAGATCATTTGAAAATTGGCTATTTTTTGTATTAAAATATTATTTTAATATATAGTCTAAATATCAGTTCAAATCCAAACTATTTATCATTATCCATGGATTTACAAACTGGATTGATAATCAATATGGATTAACTAAATGATGTCGAATGAAGTTATCGAATTCATATTAGTTAATACTCAATCATGAATTCCAATATTAAGATTTTCAAACATTCAAATTTATTGATAATGATTTCTTATTATCTTTCATAACCAATTATGATTATCGAAGGCTTTAAAATAATTTAAATTGATTCTAAACTTAAGAGTTTCGAATTTAATTCGAATCGACAATTCAAATCTTAATTTAAAATATAATGTAGATTGGTAAATCTTAAAATAAATCGTTTTAAATATTTAAATATTCCAACTACAAAAATCCTGGTTGTTATAGCTACCACCTCGTTCAGTCGTATATTTGCAGCCTAAGCCCGATGGTGGATAAGTATCAAAATTAATAGCATAACAGTATATTTTTTATGATATACATATGTATAATTGTCTAAAGTTCTATTTTATATTTAAAGTAGGGGGATTTAAGTTGGAGCCATTAGGAGTGGTTTTTGGCATTTCTAAGCAGGCGTATATGAGAGGGATGTCAGACTGCTGGCCCAAGTGGAGTAATATCCCCGACCCATCGGGGATGCCATCTGGCAAGATTTTCTTGTGAGTTTATACTGGTTTACAATATGATTAAGTATAAATGAAAAATTATTAATATTTTTTCATTATATAGGGGCAGTTGATTTGCAGGAGGTTAACATCGTCCTAGTTTAACAACATTGGGATCCAAAGGTTACAAAAAATCATAGAAAGAAAATGTCTGGACTGAACAAATCGGCAATAAACCGAGCTGGATGGGAGCAACTATATAGGATGAATGGGTTAAATGGTGGAACGGTGACGAGTTCAAAGTAAATATATCAATTATCTCATTAATTATTTTGCAATTATTAAATATATTATTCAATGTAAATTTACAGATGGAGTCACCGAGAAATAAAGCAAATAGAAGTAGGAACCCAATGACCCGTTGTGGTGGATATAAGTATTTTCAACATCATCGCGATGACTTGGTAAATTTACCGATTACAAATCTAAACAGTTATTATATTTGTATATTTATCAGTTTAGTAATTAGCTATATAGTTAAAATATATAAATTGTTTACTGTAGGAAAGATCTTGCGAACATCATGTGCTTATATGAATGTATTTGCTCACACTAACGCACTAAAGCAAACATATGATGCTGACAACATTAAATATCAGTGAGGGTGATAAGGATAAGAAGACAAGTGCATACGTATGCATATTTCAAATCCTATTTTATTAATATCGATAAGTTTAGTAACTAGCTATGTAAAATAAAAGCAATGATCTACTATATTTCAACTGTAATTATTTTTGCATTGTAGGTAAGGTTTCAGGAGGCACAGACACAGCTATCTGTGGAGTCCGTTCGTGACGAGTTGACACGGGAGAAATATGATTTTTTTTACTCTATCATTGGTCCAACGCAGCGTAGTAGGCGCTATGGTTATGATAACCAAGCTGTAATCTTATAAATATTGCAATATTATATTTAATGTGATATGTACAAAGTTGAGTATTATGCACCTATTTAATGTACCTTAAATATGGAACAATAATTCACAACTTATTTTTCTATGTATACATTTAGAACATATTATTGCTATGTTATCAAATCATTTAATACATGTAAATATTTTGTAATACCCCATAAAAATGTACGTAAAAAAACTTAAGATAATATAACTTAAAATAAATAATAATAAATAATGAAAATCGGTAATATAATAATAATATATTAATGGGTTGAAAAATGGAATTTTACAATATTAGGAACTTGGCCATGAAAATATCGTAGTTGTATTCATGGCAAAATTCTGATCCATTTTCATATATAGTATGTTTGAATCAGAGCTCGTATGAAGGATTTACATTTAAAAGATGTTGTGAGTTAATATATGTGCAAGAGCGTTTAAAATTTGAATTGTAAATAAATATATGGAATAAAAATAATTAATTACTGGTTGATTAGAATATTCCATTCAATTCAAAATTGTGTGTGTATATATATATATACATGCAATTGGGGACAATATTACTGTTTAAATGGTAAGGAATTAATTAATATAAATACCGTTTAATAAAATATTTTCCCAACAATCAACGCAGGCCACTTTCGTGACTAGGGGGTAGACCGCCCCTCTAGAATGGGTGTTGACCGCCGGTCGATTGCCCTCCTAGAGAGGGTGTCAACAACTTGGCGCGGCCAGATCCCAACGAGGCTGGTTTAGTTGGTGTTTAGGCTGGGTTTTTTTTTTATATAAAATGAATAATTTAGATTAAACCTATGTTAATCTAACGACTACTATTCATTTACACACCTATAAATACCACCTAACTCACCTCTCAAATCTCTAAACTCTCTCATTCTTTGTGCCTCCATTCTGCTACTGACATTCTAGGGATAGAGGTTTCTTCTATAATCCTTAACCTATTTCATTTATAATCTAATTCTTTTTAGTTTATATTTTGGAATTCATTGTAATTTATATATGAGATTCAAATCTACATGATTCTCTTATATAGATTTGCAATAGAATTGAAGAATGGTAATTTCAGCATTCAAATCAATATTATCTCCTGTTAACCCCGTTATGAAAACGTTGTTCAGAACTAAGTGGTATTCGCGAACAATGACACGCAGCTACGAAAACAAATGCACGGAAGCTTTTACAAACACAATGAATGGATAATATAAAGTGTACAAGGACAACATGAATCCACAGTTATTCATCCAACAGCTCTTGATAACGTGGTTACAAAATGCTAAGAAGATGAAACGTGCATTTGCATATTATATACATTGGATGTCGACCACGATGCATTTACATGGACCATACGATGGTTTGTTAATCATGTCATGGATAGACGATGGGTAGCAAGACAAATGCAACTTGTCATATATATGTTAAACATATATAAATGAATAGACAAAGGGAGCTTCACGATTGAGAACAAATAAAAAAACATGCATAGGAAAGCTGGTGTGAAGCCACAATGGAGTTTGCATGCAATATGAAACGACAATAAGCACATGCATGGCAAGATATAACAATATGTGCACAACTTCATTATATATAGATCATATATATCACAAACTATACGCTGTGAGTATATGAAAAACAAGTAAAACTCTCAATGGCTTTTCATCGAATACAAAGTTTGCATGTGACTTTGGCATGGCGCTAAAAACGAGATGGACAAAGCTTGGAATGTACATGAAGTCACAACAGCTCCACTGGTCGTGCACTCTAACAAAGGGGACGTTCGCCTCATTATAGAGCTGCTCGGTCGAGCAAGTGTAACAACCTGGATTTTCAGAACCAATTAAAAAATTTTATTTTAGATATTTTAATGGATTTTGGATATTTAAAATGATTTATTTTAAACAACAACGATTTAAAATTTATTTTAATCGAAGTTAGAATGTATAAATTTATTTTAATTAAAAAACGAGCCTGAAATGGAGTGGTAGTTTGAAAATTCGATTTTAAATTTCAATTGAATGTACAGGATTCAAAATAAATCGGATTTCAGTAAAACCAGAAACATTTGAATCTGTTTAATTATATCTTTCTAGCGAATGTGAAAAATCTACATAACATAATATAAACTGAAAGTTATGTCCAGTTTAAAATTCAGAATAGTCACTATGGAATTTATATATATTTTTAAATAATATAAAGCCCTTAAAAATAGTCATTTTTCAAACAACCTCCGTTTTTGCCGAAACCACTTTTGTTGGATCCGGAATATCAAATTATTGCTAGATTCCAATTTTCATAATTTTTGGATTTAATATATGAGTGCAGTGAATTAAAATGTGTTTAGTAATTTCAATTTGAATTTAATCGACTGGAAAATGGCCATTCTTCAAACGGCCTCCAAATTCGACGAAATTTGTTTTGTTAGGACTGTATCGTCGAAGCATAGCTAGAAATATTTTTTCTTGAATTTTTGAAGTCAGTATGTGGCCCCAGTAAATTAAAACGTACATTTAACTTCAATATATATTGATTTATATTTTAATTTGAAGAAAATCTTATCAAAACAGTCAAATTAGCTCAAGAAACATATCCCATTGTGTTCGGAGTGGGGGTAGTTAGCTAGGGGCGGCAGTCGTTGGGTTTGATATGGAGTTCGTATGAATAAGAGCGTATTTTTGTAATTTAATAGAATAAAAATATATTTTCTATAAATAGGGGCTAATCAGAAAAATCCTTAAACCCTATTTTTTTTCTTTCTTTCCGCCATGTTTCAGAAAAATCAATGGTGATCTTCCTCCCACCTTCTCCCTCTCCGATCTTTCAATCCACACAACCATTTCAATTTCTGAAGCAAGATCGAAGATCTAGGATAGATCTACACATTCAACGGTCATGATAAGTTCTTGCGAGCTGAGATGGCTGGAATCTCTTCTTAAAACCGTCGCCGTTCGTAGATTCTGGAGGAGGCAGGGTGGCGTCGGGTTCGAAAATAGGGGCGGCGGAGGAAGAGCAGGCGGAGGGCAACGTCGTGGGTCCTTCTGATCAACGGCCGGTGGCCTATGGTGATGGGTGGCAGCTTCATTTTCAAATCGATGATGGGGTAAGGGGAAAATCTGGGGAGCGACGGGTTAATACGAGAAGGGATAACGTTTTATAAACGTTATTAAAAATGATAATTAAGTTTTAATTGATTATTTTAAAAATGTAATTAAAGTTCGTAATGTTATATCTTTTACATACGAGGTCCAAATCGCGCGAAACTGGACCCGTTGTGATCGTGGAGTCAAGAGCTTCACAACAATACTAACTGGGACCAATTTGGAGCTCGTTAGAAATTTAGGCAATTTCAAATCTGAACGGTTCCAAAACCGTCAGTTAAAGACTGACGAAGTGGATCCCAATGTGAGAACTCCTTCTCACTCTAATTATTTTACAGTTAAAAATATACTAGGATGCAGACGGGGCTTAGAAGCCCCCGACACTATTTATTGTACAAACCATAGTTGTTGGTTTGGATTGAATTGTGGTGTAATTAGGTGTATTGTGCTGAATGGATTATATTGTGGTTTTGTGGTTTGATTGATTATTGTGTATGTCGCGAGCCAGTATTAGGAGAGGGGTAATGCTAGACATTACTCCGGTTTGGTAGTTTCAGTTTGAATTTAATCGACTGGAAAATGACCATTTTTCAGTCGGCCTCCAAATTCGACGAAATTAGTTTTGTTAGGACCGTATCGTTAAAACACAACTTGAAATATTTTTTTTGGAATTTTTGGAGTCAGTATGTGGCTCCGGTAAATTAAAATGTACGTTTAAATTCAATATGTATTGATTTATAATTTAATTTAAAGAAAAACTTATCGAAACAGTCGAATTAGCTTAAGAAACATATCCCATTGTGTCTGGAATGAGGGTATTTAGCTAAGGGCGATAGTCGTTGAGTTTGATATGGAGTTCATATGAATAAGAGGGTTTTTTTGGAATTTAATAAAATAAAAATATATTTTCTATAAATAGCGGCCAATCAGAAAAATCCTTAAACCCTTTTTTTATTTCTTTCCGCTGCGTTTCAGAAAAATCAACGACGATCTTCTTCCAACCTTTTCCCTCTCCGATCTTTCAATCAACACAACCATTTCAAGAAATTTCTGAGGCAAGATCGAAGACCTAGGAGAGCTCTAAACATTCAACGGTCACGATCTGTTCTTGCGAGCTAGAATCTCTTCTTACAACCATCGCCATTCGTGGATTCTGGATGAGGCAGCGTGGCGTTGGGTTCGACAATAGGGGGCGGCGGAGGAAGAGCAGGCAGAGGGTAACGTCGTGGGCCCCTCTGATCAATGGCCGGTGGCCTGTGGTGATGGGTGGCAGCTTCATTTCAAATCGACGATGGGTTTGGGGGGAAATTTGGGGAGCGACGCATTTATACGGGAAGGGATAACGTTTTATAAACATTATTAAAAATGGTAATTAAGTTTTAATTTTTAATTAATTATTTTAAAAATGTAATTAAAGTTCGTAATGCTATATCTTTTACATACGAGGTCCAAATCATGCGAAATTGGATCCGTTGTGATCGTGGAGTCGAGAGCTTCACAACAAGACTAATTGGGACCATATTGGAGCTCTTCATAAATTTAGGCAGTTTCAAATCCGAATGGTTCCTGAATCGCCAGTTAAAAACTGATGGAGTGGATCACAATGTGAGAACTCCTTCTCACTCTAATTATTTTACGGCTAAATATGCAGATGGGGCTCAGAAGCCCCCGACACTATTTATTATACAAAACCATAGTTTTTTGTTCGGATTGAATTGTGGTGTAATTGGCTGTATCGTGTTGAATGGATTGTATTGTGGTTTGATTGATTATTGTGTATGCCGCGAGACAGTATCAAGAGAGGGGTAATGCTAGACATTACTCCGGTTCTAATATCGCGTCGTTATAATGCCGAATTTTTTTGAAATAAATATTATTCATTAAAAATATAATTTTTAATATATATATGAACTGCATAAAATAGTCATGTGTTGAAATAAATATTTTATTGTTAAAAATGTAATTTTTAACATATATATGAATGGCATAAAATTCTCCTGAAATGGAAATAAATATTCATTTACAAATCTTACGATTTGTTTATGTACACCCATTTAACTGATATGGATTGGGACGATAAATTTTATACATCGCCCAACTTCACAAATAATATTCAATATTTGTTGGTTGAAACCCCACACTGTTATTGGGATGATATCTAACGTACACTAATCCTAATTGTTTAGTTGTATGTCAATCGATGTGTTGACAGACTATTCTAAGCGTTAATTATTTATATTTAATGCTAATGCAGTTGTGTAATGCATCTGGATGATGGTTGATTGTTTATCATTATTGTTGTGTATATGTGTTGTATTAAATCTATATATATAAATTATATGGTAATTGATTGGGTCTGATTCCAATTCAGAAAGAATGAATATTTTAAAAGAATGAATATTTTAAAATAACGAATATTTTAAAATAATATTCAATGAAGGATTAAAATATGAATTTGATGTCCGATTTTGGATGGGCACGAAAATAGTGAAGTACGTGAAGCCATGTTGATTAGATATGCGCCACTTTAACGCGAACGATATTTATATCGATTTTATTCATTTTTATAATGAATATCGAAAATGAAATTATTTCAAAATCTGATATTTTGAATATATTACCATTTAAATATTATAATTATAAGGAGTATTCAGTTTTGATTTAAAATTGAAATGAAAGTGGGAATCGTTTTAAAACGAATTTACAAACGATTTATAAGATATGTTTTAAATGGAAATCGACAATATAATATATATATATATATATATTATATATATTTAATGCCTGAATAGAACGCGTCATGCCGCGACCGTTCGCGAATTTCAACCATTGACTTCGAATTGACATTACGGGAGACCCGACCGTCGGATTCTCCTATAACCAGACTTGTTGGGTTCGTATTGAAAAGAGATTTCTAATGAATATAAGAGGTTTGAAATCTAATAGTTTGATTTGGAATTATGTCCAAATCAAATTTTGAAAAGGTCGTTATGGATGCAGTTCGGTGGCCGTTATTGGAAACCGACTGTACGGGCCTTGATAAAATTATTAAAAATAACAATAATTTGTGTAAAATCATAATAAATGATTTGGATGAAAAATTCGACGTTTTTCAAAGATAAAAATATATTTTTATCAAAATGAACTAGTTATTAATTAGAATGATAATCCAATGTTTTAAAATAAATAAATTGGATTTATGAATGGTTTTAACCTAACCAGAGTTTTCCAATGTATGAATTGTTATGGATGTGAATAGAAATCATCTTCGGGAGGTTTCAATATTGAATTCTATGACTATACAGATATTGTGGAGAAATTTGGAAGATAAATATATATCATTATTCTCCATACGATATGTGTTGGTTTCAGAATTTGTTATTGAACATAAGCCGATATTATTTCTGTTTAGAGCCTTGTATTTAATATCAAATTGGATTTTGGGTTTGTCATGAATGGTGTCTTCCCTAACACTGTTCTTAAATCCCATGTGAAAAGAATAAATCTTTTAATTAAGATTATTAGAGTTTCCAGTTATATTTAGTAATTGGAATAAAATGGAATTTGAATTCGGTTTACTGTGAACTGTATTTTTAATGACATTCGTTCTTTAAACCGATTAACAATGAAATGTGATTTGGAATTTATAAATCTTTTAAGTAAGATTAATGGAATTTTCCAAAGTAAAGTTTTCCAGTTTAAGATATTAAATTGGATTTGCATGGAATTCGATTTGGTAATAATCGAAGTGAGCTTCTGTGGAGGAAGACTATTAATATATATGGAATTTAAAAGGCTTTGCCATTATTCCATTTATATTAATAGCCGGATAAGGAAATTGATATCGATTATATATTGATCCGTTTTCCATGAAGATTCCATAATTAATGGAATGTGATTTTGGGTGTATCGTGAACTGTGTTTTAAACGACATTGGTTCTTTAACCAAATTAAAGATAAGATTACATGTCTAACATTGTATTTCGAATTGTATTGTTGATCTCTTCTAAATATATATCTATTTGGTGGCGGAGAATTTATTCTCTTGCTTAACACCCTTCTCTGAGACGTATAAGCTTAGAGGTTATATATCGACAGAAATCAATGGTACGGTGTAGATTATCGATGCGGTATGTTTGTGTTTCCAAAGTTAAATAATCATTAAATAATGATTATTGGAAGATTAAAACTAAGTGGAGTTTTAATGAATCTTTAATTAGATTGAAATGGGAATGTGATAATTTAAGTTATCAAATTTGGGAAATGATTGAGAATGAGTACCACCAGTTTTACTCCAGGCGATAGTTAAATCTTTTGATTAGATTTGAATGTGAAATGGTAATTAATTTTACTAATAACCCCGTGGTATAAAATATGGAGTATTACCAGTTTTTCTCAATGGGATGAATAGGTTGGGATTGAGAAATATAATAAGTAATTACTTCGGTAAGGTGTGCTAATCCAGACTAGTTTGCAAAACCTTAATTTGATTTAAATTGTGAAAAAAATATTTGACTAAAAGAATATTTTGGATTGGAATGAGGTGTATGTTGCGTTTTTTATAGCAATTGATTATAAGATATGTGAATTATTCAGAATGGCCGGGTTTTTACCCATTCTGAATAATTGATTCGACGATAAGTCGACGATGAAGACAGTGGTTGAAAACTGGAGATCTTCACATCGTATGGATGATTACTGATGTCTTGATTGGGCTGTACACCCAAGACAAGGTAATAAATGGTGATCGTCCAGACGTACTTGGAGATCGACCGAATATGCGAGGACCTCTCTCCTATATTGGACATATGGGACGAGGAATTAGGTGCCTCCGATTTCGTTCAGACCCGGAACGAACTAGTAAATGGATGTGTGTCTGACATTGGATTTTATTCTGTGTTGATTGATTTCTGTTAAATATATATCTGTTTGGTGGCGGAGACTTTATTCTCTTGCTTAATGCCCTTCTCTGAGACGTATGAGCTTAGAGGTTATATATTATTGGATATCAGTCGCATGGCATGAATTGTCAGTGTGGCATGCTGAAATGAAACTGATCAAGGCTTTTGTTGAAAAGCAGAGTCTTATGGTTAATGATCAAAGAACGACTTTAAATAGCATAGCTTTGTGTATAGCGTTAATTCGCGAGCCTCACACATCTGTATGAGTAAAAAACGTGATCGGACTGCAGGGAGTGCACGACATTTCTTTCTAGCTATGCATGGTGCCATGGTATGGAGCCAGACATTTATATTTTTTTACCTATGTGGATGATGGATTACGAGGTGCCTCGGATATATCGGTCACTACGGGGCCGATGGATAGGTCCGATAGGACCGGGAAACGTGTGTTCAGGAATAACCAATCCGCTAACGTAAGTGTGGATTGGCCCCCAAGCATCCAAGGGTTCACTGCGGGAAATCCTGAAGCATTTGCTAGAGTGTCTCGAATCTGTAAGGAGCCATCTCTGGCCTCGACTCGTAGATGGAATCCAATTTCCAACACGCGACTTTTTGGTTTTAGTTATAAAACTAGTACGGCGACATGATATATGGCACTATACCGTCTATGATTGATATATATATATGAAGTGATTTTGACACAGTATATTTATAGCAATATCAAAATGATTTGTTTTAAACGTACCAAGCATGTTTGGCTTTTATATGGGAAAACTCTATCCTCCGGCTTGCGTTGCATTGTGTGATGGGACCTGAGTCTTACAATAGCTTCAATTTTCCAAAAAGCATTACACTGTTTGTTTTATGCACTAATATTCTTGGAAGAAAACCCGTTCCATGTTAGACGGCGTGGTCCCTTGATTTACTTTATTTTAAAGTAAAGTTATAAATGACTGTTTTAGTTCTCACACCAGTCCCATGCCTGACCTCTATTTTATAGGTTCCTGGATTTATAGCTGGATGTATATTCAGAAAGCTTTATATCCGTATATTTCTTTCGGCTGTGTTATGTATTATTTTTCCGCTATTATGTAATATAAATTATTTTAATCTCTAATATTTTTCTGATGTATATTATTTATTCATACTCTGCTATATTCTGTACTCTGATGTAATTGTGGTAACAACAATGAAATGTTCTTCTGTTTGTGTTCTGATTTGTCCTATTCTCAACTCAATCCAGGCTTTCCCGTAAGGGCGAGTTTGGGTCATTTCACCGTGTTATCAGAGCTTTGGTTTACAGAGCTCGAGAACAAGACATATTGGAACCAAACGAAATAATTCATCATAGATTGGATTATTAATATCCAGTGAGAATCATTCGTTAAAGATAGGATCAGTAGTATCCTAGAACAAGTGTGAAGAGTGTTATTATTAAAATAAAAGTGAAAACAAATTTTGTTTTGAAAATTTAAACCATATTATACGTATTTGCGTATTTTATTTTATATTGAATTTGGACAATCGAGTATATAAAGATTTTGCATAAATGCGTCATGAACATATATTTGAAGTCTCAAATATACTGGATAGATATAGAGTCACACTCTAGTCGCCTGGAGATGATCCTGATGATCGCTATAGCATCATCAGTATTTATATTCAAGTTTCGAAAGTGGGATATCTATATATTTCCAACTGACTGGTGTGAGAACCAAAACTTAGATAGGGTTTATTGTTGTGATTTGACATCAAAAATGAATTTTTGAATATAAAAAAGTTATATGTTTGAAAATTTAATCAACTAATTGATTGCTGATTGCTATGTGTGGTTATTAGTTCAATTATTTTAAAATATTGTAATGATTTAACCAATATGTGAATGAATGGTAAAAAAACCAAATTGAATTAATGTTGACTGAAATGAAAATTGTTTGAAATTTCATAAATGTACACATATATATATGTGTGCACAGGTCATAGCGAAGCTAAGAAGAGGAATAAAATTGTATGCCCGACAAATAGGTACATGTTTATTGTATTTCTTGGGTTTTAATGATCTTATGAGCCGATTTGCTAGTCGCTTGGCTTTTTTTTTTTATTGGATTGATGAGAGCCTTATGAGGCATGTTGCGGTTTTAAATATCACCGCGTACAAAAGAGGTTATGGCCAAAAATTTCGAAAATTTAGGGTGTTAGCCAAATTTTTGAAAAATTTGAAAACTCTTAGAAACTAAAAAGTTGAAGAATGAAAGTTGAGTTGGTTAGTTAAACAATGTTTAGCTCCATTCCTTTTCGAGGACGAAAAGATTTTAAGTTGGGGAGATTGTAACAACCTGGATTTTCTGAACCAATTTAAATTTTTTATTTTAGCTATTTTAATGGATTTTGGATATTTAGATTGATTTATTTTAAATAATAACGATTTAAAAATTATTTTAATTGAAGTTAGAATGTATAAATTTATTTTAATTATAAATCGAGCCTGAAATGGCGTTGTAGTTTGAAACTTCGATTTTAAATTTCAATTGAATGTACATGATTCAAAATAAATCGGATTTCAGTAAAACCAGAAACATCTGAATCTGTTTAATTATATTTTTCTGGTGAATGTGAAAAATCTACATTTCATAATATAAATTGAAAGTTATGTCCAGTTTAAAATTCAAAATAGTCGCTATGGAATTTATATATATATTTTAAATAATATATAGCCCTTAAAAATAGTCATTTTGCGAATAATCTCTGTTTTCAACGAAACCACTTTTGTTGGATCCAGAATGTCAAAATTGCTAGATTCCAATTTTCATAATTTTTGGATATAATATGTGAGCGCAGAGAATTAAAACTTGTTTGGTAATTTCAGTTTGAATTTAATCGAGTGGAAAATGACCATTTTTCAATTGGCCTCCAAATTCAACGAAATTAGTTTTGTTAGGACTGTATCGTCAAAACATAGCTTGAAATAATTTTTTTGGAATTTATGGATTCAAATGGATCTGGTAAATTAAAATGTACGTTTAAATTCAATATATATTGATTTATATTTTAATTTAAAGAAAAACTTATCGAAACAGTCGAATTAGCTCAAGAAACATATCCTATTGTGTCCGTAATGAGGGTATTTTGCTAAGGGCGATAGTCATTGAGTTTGGTTTGGAGTTCATATGAATAAGAGGGTATTTTTGGAATTTAATAAAATTAAAATTTATTTTCTATAAACAGGGGCCAATTAGAAAAATCCTTAAACCCTAGTTTTTTTCTTTGTTTCTGCCGCATTTCAGAAAAATCAACGGCGATCTTCTTCCAACCTTTTCCCTCTCCGATCTTTCAATCCACACAACCATTTCAAGAAATTTCTGAGGCAAGATCGAAGATCTAGGAGAGCTCTACACATTCAACGGTCATGATCTGTTCTTGCGAGTTGGAATCTTTTCTTAAAACCGTCGTCGTTCGTGGATTCTGGATGAGGCAGGGTGGCATTGGGTTCGACAATAGGGGCGGCGGAGGAAAATCAGGCGGAGGGTAACATCGTGGGCCCCTCTGATCAACGGTCGGTGGCCTATGGTGATGGGTGGCGGCTTCATTTTCAAATCGACGATGGGTTTGGAGGAAAATGTGGGGAGCAACGGGTTTATACCGGAAGGGATAACGTTTTATAAATGTTATTAAAAATGGTAATTAAGTTTTAATTTTAAATTAATTATTTTAAAAATGTAATTAAAGTTCGTAATGCTATATCTTTTACATACGAGGTCTAAATCATGCGAAATTGGTTCCTTTGTGATCGTGGAGTCGAGAGCTTCACAACAAGATTAACTGGGACCAAATTGGAGCTCGTCATAAATTTAGGCAATTTCAAATCCGAACGGTTCCAGAATTGCCAGTTAAAGACTGATGGAGTGGATCACAATGTGAGAACTCCTTCTCACTCTAATTATTTTACAGCTAAACATATACTAGGATGTAGACGGGGCTTAGAAGCCGCCAACACTATTTATTGTACAAACCATAGTTGTTTGTTTGGATTGAATTGTTGTGTAATTGGTTGTATTGCGTTGAATGGATTGTATTGTGGTTTTGTGGTTTGATTGATTATTGTGTATGCCGCGAGCCAGCATCAGGAGAGGGGTAATGCTAGACATTACTCTGGTTCTAATGTCGCGCCGTTATAATGCCGAAATTTTCTGAAATAAATTTTGTTCATTAAAAATATTATTTTTAATGTATATATGAACTGTATAAAATATTCATGTGTTGAAATAAATACTTTATCATTAAAAATATAATTTTTAACGTATATATGAACGACATAAAATTCTCCAGAAATGAAAATAAATATTCATTTATAAATCGGACGATTTGTTTATGTAGACCCATTTAAATGATATGGATTGGGACGATAAATTTTACACATTGCCCAACTGCACAAATAATATTCAGTATTTGTTGGTTGAAACCCCACACGGATATTGGGATGATATCTAACATACACTAATCCCAATTGTTTAGTTGCATATCAATCGATGGGTTGACAGACTATTGTAAGCGTTAATTATTTATATTTAATGCTTACGTAGTTGTGTAATGCACCCTAGATGATGGTTGATTGTTTATCATTATTGTTGTGTACATGTGACGTATGAAATCCATATATATAAATTATATGGAAATTGATTGGGTCTGATTCCAATTCAGAAAGAACGAATATTTTAAAAGAACGGATATTTTTAATAATGAATATTTTAAATTAATATTCAGTGAAGGATTAATATATGAATTTGATGTCCGATTTTGGATGGACACGAAAATATTGAAGTATGTGAAGCCATGTTGATTAGATATGCGCCATTTTAACGCGAACGATATTTATATCGATTTTATTCATTTTTATAATGAATATCGAAAAGGAAATTACACTACAACAGATTTACCTATTAATAGCATGTGAAAAACGCTATAATAGGCTATCATAGCATTAGTGACGACGCTTTATAACGACATGCAATAATAGCCCTGTTATATCTTATAGCTCAAATCTAAACGCTATAGTATTATACATTTTATAGCGCACGTTCACCAGCATGAAATGTTTTACATAGCGTTCATACCGTGCCATTATATTTACGCACTAAAATCTCAGGTTATTTTTTTATAGCGTTATCAATAATATCATAGCATATATTCATTGCTATGGAAAAATGTTTTCCATTTCGTTTTCTAAAAAAATTCCGCTATTATTGAATACCCTAATTATCTATAGCGTTTAGGCCTTACCATGTTAAATGCTCGCTTTTTTTATAGCATTATCACTATTTTCATAGCTCATATATAGTGGTATGAAAAGTTTTCCACACGATTTTATAGCATTTCACATTTTGATTCGATAAGTGGAGTTTTCCACTATGAATATTTGTAGTATACATAGCGTTATCAGTTTTTCCGTAGTACACATTCAATGCTATGAAAAGATTTTCCACATTATTTATAGCATTTCACCTTATATTTCCATATTTGCAATTTTCCACTATTAATATTTTTAATAATATATAGCACATATTTCACCTATAATCTTTATATAGCAAATCTCTTATTTAATTTGTGCACAGTTCAAACAATTAAGCAGTAAATTCACAAGACAAAACTGCCAATAGCAAAAAATTAATACCAAAAGCATATTTGATTTCAATTACAAAGTCATAGTTAACAAATCTACTAATAAATATAGAAATAAGTCAACATACATGTTGTTCAAACATCGTCTCAAAACAAGATTACATGAAAAATCACTTAGTCTTCAGCTTGTAAGCTCATCCAACTTGTAGAACCTACAATTCACAAGCACAAGTTATAGTCTTGTAACAAAGCAAAATGCAAGAAACACAATCAAATTGAAAAAATGTAACAGTTTGATGTCATCTCAATATTATTAGCTCATTTGAACACCACCATATTTCTCAGGCTCAGTTTCTTTTAGACTATTAAATAGGGCCTGGCTCAGTTTCATACCAACGCCAACATTAAAGGAAAAAAATATTCCATGTTCAGAAAATACCAACGGTTATTTCATAAATGCTCAATTTTCAGCAATTCATTTATGAACAGTAATTTCTATCCACGCCATTCTAACAGGTTATATCTTGCTTGTAATTTCAGATTATATTTATGAAATCAACGTTGTGATTTTTGTATCTAATATGTTGCGTGCAACAGGTTATATTTATGAAATCAACGTTGTAATCTCTGTATCCAACATGTTGCGTGCAACAGGTAATATTATAATTTCTATCCATATAAGACACGAGAATTCAAAGAAAGACCATATAGATGTTGCGTGCAACAGGTAATATTATAATTTATATCCATATAAGACATGAGAATTCAAAGAAAGACCATATAAACTACAAGAAACAGACGCATTCAAAGAAAGACCCTATAAGCTATAAGAAACAGACGCATTCAAAGAAAAAGACAGTGTAAATGCTGAACAAACATGTCATCAGGCCGACAATACTTTAAGCTTCTTGAAAGCTTAAAGATACAGGACAGCCTGAGAAATATGGTGGTGTTAATATGATCCACGTTTCATAAAATGGAATCATTTAGACTATTAAATATTTGAACAGGGCGTAGCTCAATTTTACTAATGAAGTGTCAAGCTGTTTGAATTTCTCATAATCCCAAACAACCAAGGAAAATAACAGTATAAAGGTGAATGGTCTAATGTCAACTTAGAAGATGTGGCTGCTGAACCTAGTACGATAGATGGAAATGGTGTAATGCATGAAATCGAAGCTATGAATAGAATTTATCATATAAAAAGTGTTAATATTCTTGTTGAGATCATTAACTCTTTTGAATTTTTGAATGAGATAGTTGCAAATGAATGAGAGGATGGGGAGATTACTGGTATAACTGGAAAGAAAATGTGAATGTAGGAAATGTTGGACTTCTGGATTCTTAGAATTGTAGCCCAAAAATTAAAGATTTGGTAATTTCAGTTAATGAAAGAGATGAAACTAAGAAGTTAGTAGCTAAGGCCATCAAAAGTCAATCGCCTATAGTACTTATAGTTGTTCCGACGACAGCAAAATCTTGACACAACAATGTTTTCAAGCAAAGGAAGTCTGAAATTGACTCTGACAAGACTAATGATGCTTTGCCGACACATAAATTAGTTGAAAAATCATACTAGTTTAACCAACTATTGTAAACCAGTTGCCACATGACTGTCACCCCACTATTGTACTAAGTAACCATACTAGTTTAACCAACTAAATCACTAACTGTACACCAGTTGCCACACGACTAATCACACACCGATCTATCCAGAGTTCAAGCTAATACTACTATTTACTCAACACACAATATCATGAACGTCAAAGATTAGGATGGTAATCGCAGACACACAGTACTTCAACCCCACTGTTGTACTTGTATTCTCAGTAATGTAAGTTAGCGTAGTTCTTTTGAACAATTCAACCCCACCATCACAGACTAAAGCAGTTTTTCGTTTGAACATGTGAATAAATAAATGATCAAAGAAGCAAGTAAAGAATAAAATCACACACAAGATTTAACGTGGAAAAACCCTTTGCGGGAAAAAAACCATGGGAGAAAGGCAAACTTTATTGATTTAATTGATGGAGTTGTTACAAGCTTATTCAACATATCAACCATAGCAGTAAATTTATATTCTACTTTCATGCATTCAGATAAGGAGAGAAAGAATAAAAATAAGAATATTCTTTATCCTTCAATGAGGTTGCTGCATTTATCTCAATCAAGAGAGTAAATTAAAATCTCCTTTATCCTTTTGATGAGGTTGCTATAAATGTCTCAATCAAGAGAGAATCTTCTTTATCCTTTAAATGAGGTTGCTGAAAATACCTCAATCAAGGGAGTAAATTAAGGAACTAAATAATATTCTTTAGGTGACACATCAGCTGGACCAATCCTCAATCAAGAGAGTAAATTAAGGAACTAAATAATATCCTTTAGATGACACATCAGCTGAACCAATCCTAATGAGAATTTCGGATCACAAATTAACAATCTCCACCTTGAGACGAATTCTCATCTTGAAGTAAAAAACGAACTCCTTCAACAAGTAAATATCTGCCTTGCTCCAATAGTCCCTAAAGACTATACTGTAACACCAACCAAGCTTGAGCAAAGATCAAACTTAGTAATTGGAACTGGCTTTGTCATCATGTCAGCGGGATTGTCATGAGTACTTATCTTGCAAATTTTAACACCACCTTTAGCAATAACATCTCGAATGTAGTGATACCTCACATCTATATGTTTAGTTCTCTCATGGAACATTTGATCCTTTGTAAGGCATATAGCACTCTGGCTATCAGAAAATATAGTAATGCAAGATGTATCTCCACAAAACTCAAAATATAAACCTCTAAGCCAAATAGCTTCTTTACATGCTTCAGAAATAGCCATATACTCGGCCTCAGTAGTTGATAATGCTACTGTAGTTTGCAAGGTTGCTTTCCAACTTACAGCACAACCACCAATGGTGAAAACATAACCTGTTAATGATCTCCTTTTATCCAAATCACCTGCAAAATCAGAATCCACATAACCAACAAGTTCTTCTTTAGATTTACCAAACTGCAAACAAGCATTTGTAGTGCCATGAAGATATCTAAAAATCCATTGAACTGCTTTCCAATGCTCTCTTCCAGGATTGGCCATGAATCTACTGACAACACTTAAAGCATGTGATAAATCAGGACGCGAACAAACCATGGCATACATAAGTGAACCAACTGCACTAGAATAGGGAACTCTAGACATGTACTCAATATCTTCATTTGATTGTGGACACATGGCTAATGACAATTTAAAATGTGCAGCAAGAGGAGTACTTACAGGTTTGACATCAAGCATATTAAAACGGCGAAGCACTTTTCTAACATACCCACTCTGAATTAGGTATAATTTTCCAGAAGTTCTATCTCTTGATATCTCCATGCCAAGAATCTTCTTAGCATCTCCCAAATCTTTCATTTCAAACTCTCTACTTAACTGCCTTTTCAAATTTTCAATTTCCACCTTGTCTTTTGAAGCAATCAACATATCATCAACATAAAGTAACAAATAAATGGCTGAATGAGTAGTAATTTTCAAATAGACACAACTATCATAATTGGACCTTTTAAAACCTTGAGATAGCATAAAAGTGTCAAATCTTTTATACCACTGCCTAGGTGACTGTTTCAATCCATAAAGAGATTTCTTTAATTTACAGACAAGATTTTCTTTTCCAGGGATGATAAAACCCTCAGGTTGATGCATATAAATATCCTCTTCTAATTCTCCATGTAAAAATGCAGTTTTTACATCTAACTGTTGAAGCTCATAATCATGCATAGCAACAATACTGAGTAACATGCGAATTGAGCTATGTTTCACAACAGGGGAAAAAACTTCATTATAGTCAGTACCTGGAATCTGACTGTAACCTTTTGCAACTAATCTTGCTTTGTACCTTGTCTTATCGTTTGGAGAAACACCTTCTTTTCTCTTGAAAACCCATTTGCAATGAATAGGTTTCTTCTCTTTAGGCAATTTGATTAAGTCCCAAGTGTCATTTCTTTCAAGTGACTTCATCTCATCATGCATAGCAGCCATCCACTTATCAGAATCACTAGAGATAACAGCCTCAGAATATGAAGAAGGCTCGGCAATACCTTCTATTTCTTCTGCTACAGCGCACGCATAAGCAAAAACATTTGCTTCCTCAATAAACCTTCTTACTGGTTTTGGATTCCTTCTAGTTCTGTTTGTTGCAATAGATTGTTGCGGTGGTTGCATAACTGCTGGAGGATCCTCAACAATGGGTGCTTCATCTTGTCCCTCAATTTCTGTGTTTGATGTAGCATCTGTATCAATAATATGCTACACCTGGACATTTGATTTCTGCTTACTCTCAACAAGATCATTAGTAGATGGAATATCATGTAACATAGAAGATTCATTAAACACAACATTTCTGCTAATTACAACCTTACTTGTTTCAGGATTCCATAATTTATAGCCTTTAACACCAGACTTATAACCAAGAAAAATGCACTTAACAGCTCTTGGCTCTAACTTTCCATTGTCAACATGAGCATAAGCAATACATCCAAAAACTTTCAATTCAGAATAATTTGCTGGAGAACCAGACCATACCTCAATCGGAGTTTTCTTACCAATAGCAACAGAGGGAGAGCGGTTGATGAGATAACAGGCCGTGGAAGCAACTTCAGCCCAAAAACGTCTATCCAAACCTGCGTTTGACAACATGCAGCGAGCCTTAGAAATGATAGTCCTGTTCATACGCTCGGCAACCCCGTTTTGCTGAGGAGTGTGAGGTATGGTGTAGTGCTTAACAATGCCTTCAGCCTTGCAAAATGAATTAAATTCATCTGAACAAAACTCCATCCCATTATCAGTCTGAAGCTTCTTTACCTTCCTTTCAGTTTGTCTCTCAACCATAGTCTTCCACTCTTTGAAAGCTGAAAAAGCTTTAGATTTATGTTTCAAAAAATAAGGCCAAACTCTTCTGGAATAATCATCAATAATTGTCATCATGCAACAAGCACCGCCCATGGATGCTTTCCTAGACGGTCCCCATAAGTCTGAATGCACATAATCTAGAATGCCTTCTGTTGTATGAACTGCAGTGTTGAACTTCACTCTCTTATGCTTGCCAAAAATGCAATGCTCACAGAACTTCAGCTTGCCTGCGTTGTACCCATCAAGAAGTCCTCTCTTATTCAACTCCGACAGACCTAATTCACTTATATGTCCAAGACGCATATGCCAAAGATTAGCAGTATCACAATCAGAAATATTATTTGAGATAACAGGGGAAGCATTACCTGAAACAGTAGTGCCTTGAAGATAATAAAGGCCATTTGTTTGCCTAAGATTTCCCTTCATTACAATAAGAGAACCATTTGTGACTTTCAAGACACCACCTCCACCTGAATATTTGTACCCTTTGTCATCAAGAGCACTTAAAGAAATCAGATTTCTCTTCATGTTGGGAATGAACCGAACATCTGTTAAAGTTCTGATTGCGCCATCAAACATCTTGATCTGAATAGAACCAATTCCTGCTACTTTACATGCCGAATCATCACCCATCAAAACTGAGCCAGCATCTTTTATGGGTTCTAAGGTTGTAAACCAATCTTTAATAGGACACATATGGAAAGTGCATGCAGTGTCAAGTATCCATTCATCTTTAATCTCAGCACATCCAGCAAACACGGTAACAACAAGCATCTCATTGTCAGAACTATCATTACGAGCACAATTGGCATTAACTTCATCTTCTTTGTTATCTTTTGGTTTGTATGTGCCATTTCTCTTTTCCTTGTTCTGCAGCTTATAACATTCGGATATTTCATGTCCATCCCTCTTACAATATTTGCAAGACTTGTATTTGCCTCTAGATTTAGATCGACCTTTATAGGCATTGGAACTTTTGCCTCGAGATCCATTATTTGAATTTTTCTCCTTTGTCCTGCCACGAACGGACAAGCTTTCGGCTTGAGAGCTTGATCCAGTTGGAGACACCAGTTGTTTCATTTTCTTCTTGGCGTGCAAGGCTTCATAAACGTCATTTAGAGTGAGAGTATCATGACTATATAATATGGTATCTCTGAAATTTGAGTAAGAACTGGGCAAAGAACATAATAGGATTAAACCCAAATCTTCATCATCATATTTGACTTCCATTGCAGTCAAGTCAGAAACAATCTCTTTAAAATCAGAAATATGGTCAAGTAAATTACCTCCCTCTTGCAATTTGTGCAGAAACAGCTTTTGTTTGAGATGCATCTTACTTGTGAGATCCTTGGTCATGCAAATTGACTCCAGTTTCAGCCAAAGAGAAGCAGCTGTCTTCTCGTTCAAAACTTCTTGTAAAATATTATTGTGTAGATGGAGCTGAATTTGCGACAAAGCCTTCTGATCCTTTCTCTTCTCATCATCGGTCCATAGATCAAATCTCTTGTTCCCGAATCCATCCAATGCATCATCATAATCAGCTTGTGCGAGCAACGCCCGCATCTTCTCTTGCCACAATGAGAATCGAGTGTTTCGATCCAATAGCGGAAGATCATACTTTAACGACGCCATGTTGAATAAACCAGCGCTCTGATACCACTTGTGAATAAATAAATGATCAAAGAAGCAAGTAAAGAATAAAATCACACACAAGATTTAACGTGGAAAAACCCTTTGCGGGAAAAAACCACGGGAGAAAGGCAAACTTTATTGATTTAATTGATGGAGTTGTTACAAGCTTATTCAACATATCAACCATAGCAGTAAATTTATATTCTACTTTCATGCATTCAGATAAGGAGAGAAAGAATAAAAATAAGAATATTCTTTATCCTTCAATGAGGTTGCTGCATTTATCTCAATCAAGAGAGTAAATTAAAATATCCTTTATCCTTTTGATGAGGTTGCTATAAATGTCTCAATCAAGAGAGAATCTTCTTTATCCTTTAAATGAGGTTGCTGAAAATACCTCAATCAAGGGAGTAAATTAAGGAACTAAATAATATTCTTTAGGTGACACATCAGCTGGACCAATCCTCAATCAAGAGAGTAAATTAAGGAACTAAATAATATCCTTTAGATGACACATCAGCTGAACCAATCCTAATGAGAATTTTGGATCACAAATTAACAGAACAAATAGTTATTACTATCTTCTTAGGTGCAAGATAAATTTTTTTTTGTCGATGTTCGATTACACAAGATATATGTATACACATAAAAATATGTATATACCCACATTTCAAGATGCATGTGAAGGAATATCGGTTCCAATCGGCAACAAATAATGAAAGATATAAATACTAAATTTTAAGCAAAGCAAGATACACGATGCAGTGGTTACCAACGGGGTCAAGCGGTGTAAGGCGGGCACACATTATCAAGGCAGTTCATAGAAATACTGCCAAGATGTATTGTTATATTGAAATATGCGCTTAACGGTCCAAATATGATTTAGCAAGTTATCATATTCAAACATGTGTTAAATGGTTCAATAAAACTGCCAAGATATATTGGTTAAAATCTGAAAAAAATAATGTCTTCAAATGTAGTGTTGCAACCAGCATGCATGGACTGGAAACAGTCAATACAATCCACACGTTACTTGATTAAGGTACATTAGGGAACAGAAAGTAAGATTTGGGTTTCATGGCAAAACAAAAACAAAAGTTATTTCAACCTGGGTAACAAATTTATTCCAGTCTAGTGCACAAAAATATGTGAGCATCTAACCCTGAAAATCAAAGCCGAACCAACCAGGTGTGTACAATTATTTCTAGAAATCAAGGTTGAAACATGCAGGGTTCAATAGTTTATGTGTACGATGCATGGCAGTACTAGCAGGTGTATACGCATGAAAAAAAAATGGTGCAAAAATACTCAAGTTCATGGTAACTCACTGTAGCAGTTCACACGAGACAGGGTGCAAAAGGTTTATAATAAAACAACTGGCAACTTAAAAACAACTAGTGCAGGCAATTCCGGGTTATCAGTGATATACTCCACTTAAGCATACTACACAGTATGAACCCAACAATTATAAGTTTGTTTAACGTTCAAATTCCATCTATTTTCTTGATTAATGTTCAGAAAAATGTATATCTTAAAAATGGAGTTCATGCCAACAAGGCTACTAGTTAGCTTTGAGTGAAACAGCATCCGTTCTCCATTTAGTTGTTGAGCACGAGTAAGTTAGTTCCATTTAAGCAAATCAAATCCTTAATATAAATGAATCTAATATGCTCCGATAAAATCAGATAGGCATCTTCTTTATGAATCCCTTGATGCTGTTGCAAAATGAATCGAGGCTTCCACATTATACATCTAGTCTTCCAAAATTACAAATACAAATAAAATCACAGTGCAATAAGTAGTAACCCCAGGGTAGTAAGTATGTACAAGGAATAGCAAACTAAAGGGAATTGGAAGGCCAAAACCCGAAAATGCAAAAGTGAAGCAGCAAATTCAACCTTTTCAAGTAAGACATGGAAAAGAAATACATACATATATATATACAGACACACACACACACACATCACTTATGTATACTTCAGGTTGGTAACAGTGTAACGAAGTTTTCAAATACCTAATACTAGCTGAACGGGTGTGGCTTTTAAAAATGAACCAGTACGGTTATGGTTCATGAAACAATAGTGTATATTTGTAGGGACTGTAAAAACGGTATGGTTCAAGTGAGTAACAAAGTATATCTAATATTTTCGCTCGAAGACAGTCATAAAGAACAAAGGAAATGTTATTTAAGGTCATGTCATTTATTTTGTTTGTAGTTAAAAGTTATCATGTGCAGTCTCGCTTGAGTTATCATAACATACACAAACACAAAGCGTTAGTCTCTTTTTTGCATACTTGAGTTATGGAACAAAATTTCCCATCTTTAACCAACTCAACAGGCTCGGGCATTAGATAACAACCCTTAGTATATTCATTTAAATTCTAAGAAGGCTAAGGCGTCTTACAATACGTTTAGTTTAAACTCTGTAAAAGCTCAAATGTTTATTCATGGATGTCAGACGTGGTGTATACGTATACACGTATGTGGCCTCTACGCGAATAAAGTGTCAAGACAGAACTCGGACAAAGGTAGCCGATAAATGATCGAGGCAGCAAGCATATGGATGTATACGTATGCTATCAACACGCATATATAATTTATCCCATACTGGAATATGTGTATTCATGATAAAATCAAATGAAGGGCAGCTTTAACTCATGGCACAATATCTTATCTAAAATATAAGGCTGGTTTGGTAAGATATCTAAAACAAATCACTACAAGAAAAGGTGCAGAATAGCAACGCCAATTTACAACAATTTGTGATGCCATTCCGACATCCCGTCTTTTTTGGCGTCGCAACGGCGTCGGAGTTATCAGAAATTGTCGTCATTATTCTGCACCTTTTCTAGTAGTGAATGGAATACCTTCATGAGTAAAAGGCTACTGACTGCAAATGTATACTCTTATATAATGGTACAAAGGCCTAACTGCAGTAGAATATGGTGTCCCAACTAGTCAATATGCAATCACCAAATAATTAAATGGCCAGGTTTAGTTCTTAAGGATGAGACAGTAAATTGGCGACAACTACAAACATAGATTCCAATAACAACCTTTCGGTTATCAGTCGCAATAACAGCAATAACCATAAACAACAACTAATCCTAATTCAGCTATTTGAATTCAGTACCTATCGAAGTTAACTACTTGAAATAAGAAAATCGTGAGTCGAAACTCACCTACAGCAGTGGAAGGAGGAGGAGCAGTTGGGCTCGACAATTCGGAAACGAGGAGCATACGACAGTAGTACTCAAAGGGAACAGTGCACGAGGTTATTTTCCTGTAATATACTGAAAGTTATTTTCCTACAGCGTACGACAGCAATAACCATAAAGTTACAGCAGCTATAGGAAAAAAAACATAGATACAGTTTGCTAATGTAATCAACCTGTAATATACTGAAGGTTATTTTCCTACAGCATTTTAGGACTGCTACTCAGACTATCATTCTCTGGCTGAACAAAGCTTTGCAAAAATTATCATTCTTGGAATTAAACACTAGAAATTATATGGTAATTTGGCTCTTTGAATACGATGATGAAGACAAAAAAAAATTTGAACACAGGTTAAAACCCTAGAATACATCAGTCATGATGTTTTCTAGTTCAAAACATGATGTTTTCTGTGTTATATTTGTATTTCTCCACATCCAAAGCAACTTGAAATATTTTTAGTTGATAGCATAGAGCTGGTCGGAATAAACATTAATGGGCATGTAACTTCAAAACATCTTCATCATTTTACCGTGGTACATAATTTATCGATGGAGTTTTTAGTCTTCTAATCGGTAAAATCAGAAACATGTAACAGCAAATCCACTACAGGTTCAATTCAAATATAAAAAAACAAGTTAACTATGAAAAACCAACTATCAAAATCCGATTTTTGAATATCAGAATTTTTTTCTACTAATGTACAAGTTTTAAATTCAAAACGATTGAATTTGGAAGAATTCCGAAGATTTTACTTCCTTGAATTTAAATAAATTTGAGTTCATATTTGCGACATGAAACTGCCAAGGAATAGAGGAGATTACCTTGGTCGCTGTGTCGACCGAAAACAGTGGCTGCTGTGAATTAATTTCTAGGCGTTGTAGAGCAAAGGATGGGGTATGTCCTTTTTTGAGAGATCAAAAGAACAATGCTATTTTTTTCTAAAATTGCTAGTGGGGTCATGTGACCTCCACGACTTTCGCATAGCATCGCCATTGTTTACAAATGTATCACTAATAGATCCTCGCCCTTAAATATAAAATAAGTCAAAATTATAATTAATACCTGAAAACATGAATATCTTTTATAAGGTAAATGATTCGTAATTTTTTTTGCGTAAAACCGCCAAATATAGTGTTATTACTGGTATTGCAGGCTTTAACCAAGGATAAAGGACTCTGTGTAAAGGACTATGTGTATTCCATTATGTTAGTTGTACCAGGAATTTGTAAATGAGTATGACTATCATACGCCCTAAATCCCTTCTAGAAAAAGCAGTACTCAACTAACTCTCTGCACATTCTGTGCAGAGTCCTTCAGCTGATTTAACCTACAAATTATTATAAAGGGACATATACAGTTTGCTCTTATGCATACAGAAATAAATGTCTATATTACTAGAGTGAATTTGTTTAGTAATGTAGGTGAAGAATCATGGTAATAAATGTCTATGCATACAGAAATAAATGTCTATGCATACAGAAACATGATAATTTTCATAGTTAACTTGTTTTTTGATATTTGATTTCAAAATTTTCATTATATGCGAATGCAAGACATGATAATAACCAAGTACTTCGATAAAACTAGAAACATTTTTATGCACAAAGGAGAAATATTATCTTTATCTAGAATTTCCTCTTATGCAGATGTAATGTGTATCATATTTTCATATATTGTGGGTTGACGAGTAACTCAGATTTAGTCTCTGCATATTTTTTTAGCTCTACAATTTACTTATAGAAAGGAAAGAAAGCGAAAGACCAACACTACATGATTCATGGTTGTCGGTAATGGGTAGCTAAATACGCGATAAGGCAAGTACGTTTTTCAGTTGTATGCACATGAAAAATCCAAATCCCCTATTTCTATCATGCCATAAGGCAAGTACGTTTGGATGCAAGGTGATTACTTAGGGCATGTCCCGCCACTGTAGTAGAACCTTCAGCTATATATATGAACTGCATAAAAATATAGTGAAAAAATATAGCCGTATTTAGGGACATATATTGAATTACAAAAGAACTATCATGAGAAGGTTTGGTTCAGTGCAAGATGCAGTTGAAAGCCATACGCAAGGTGGTCACAAGTTTCCACTAGACAACAGAAATTCCAACTAAAATAGTGTCACTATGTTGTTCAAGCTGATTCCCAACTTCAACAGAATGAACTTAACTGATTTATCATTCACAATCTTTGTTTCGGTGTTGTAATGCATTTTTTAAAAAGTAAATAATTGTTGAAATGATAAATATCCTTAGAGAACCAATTTATGCAGCGCTAACAAGAAGATAAATTATACTATCCCAGATGAAGGACAATATATGTTATGTGTTCATACTGCCATCTTTAAAGTTTATTATTTATATTATACGCTTGACATGCGTCTACTTGATTTTATTATAATTATTTTGTTAGAAATCTTAAGCCTGGCCTAGCAATCTCAAACATGTCAAAGTATGTTTCATGTCTTACCAAAAATATTATGTCAGTACAAGTGACTTCACGGATGTGTCAGTATAAAATAAAAGTGACCGCTGAAGGGGTAAGACAAAGTAAAAATGTACTTATATAGCATGTTTATTGAATAACCAAATAAAGTTATTTATCAATGCCGACAACGTATGCATCACTGAAGTATTGTAATGATTACTGAAGTTAACACATAATGAGTTTTGTTTAAGAATATGTCCGCTTTCCAGACAGGAAAATGGCTACTCTTAAGCATAAATGAAATATAAAAATGAATATTCTATGAGAAAGATGCATAAATAAATAAATTTACATTTCTTCCTCTAACATATGGTTTCTAAACAACCATTGATATACAACTACCAAAAGAAGCTAAAGAAAACCAATGTCGGTGCTTGTTAATTTGCCAAGCAAACTGATATTCAAAATGTAAAATATTTGCTTACGGGCCACAAGGTGCAACATCTTTGATTCCTAAGTGATTAACCATGTGTTTACATGATCACGTAAATAAACAGCTAATAAACTAAAGTCTACACACACCTAACCTAGATTGAAATTCGCATCAACTATAACCACAATTCAATATACCTGATTATTGGAGCCTCTAACGCAAAATTCAAATGTAAATTGAGTCTCTATTTCATAATTAGTTGTAAAACAGAACAATTCTTTATTAGTTTCATTCATCTTATTTCAGCTACACATAATGAAATTACTTTAACAGAAAAAGCGGATTAAAGATTTGTTTTCACTATTAAATAACAAAGCTTGCAGGGTTTCTAATGATAGGCATTGTGAATTACTAAAATTCAACAGATATTGTTACTGACATTCAAAAAGTGGATATGAAAGAGACAGTCGATGAATCTCGATGGGAATCTCCATCATATTTAAATTTAGAGTGTCAATAACAATACTCAATTCAACTGCTTAAATATCATTTTATAAAATGATGATCCTTCTTTTACCATATACATATCACAAGGTTTTCAATGACATACAATGATTAATTTTGAAAACACAGAACAACATTTTGCAATATCAATTCTAACTGCAACCCAAAAGTTAAAAAAAAAAAGATTTTATCACATGAATGTGACAATCAATTAATAGTTATTCATATTTCCTGCGTTCAATAAAAGAACTTGTGAACATAAACTATTTTTGACCAATTTAAGTACCCAATTCAAGCCCCGTAAAACGTTTCATCTAAAGTAAATGAATGTTGTATGACGTAACCATCTGACATCAGTTTTTTATAGCCATTTAAAAAAATTCAATAAGTAATTTGGATCATCTACCAGTGAGCACTTACAAGTTACAATCAATCTATATGATTAAAGAATAATCTTGTACACGCAAAGCTGTCAACACAACAGTCGTAATGTAGAAATTGCCAAAAGTAACAGGTCAAATTGGCTCCATGTACCACAAAATGAGGCATGCAAAATCTCAACAGCAGCAACTTGCAGATGACACAATAAGCAAATAAAATCAATAACAACTAGCAGTAATCATCATCCAAATTATTGTTATGACAAGAAAGTCCTCTTTTTGTTAATATCGAGTACTTACGTCAAAGGAGAAACTTTAAGTGGGTCTCAAGACGTAATTATTGGGTTAATTTAGCATCATTTAACAAATACATACACAGGTACGCAATCGAAACATCATAGCACAACCAACTCAAATTCAAACCTATCAAATTCAGATCGTCCACAAAAAAAAAAAAAAAACGAAACGGAACAGATCGATCAAAATAGCTAAATAAATCATGAAAATAAATTTAGAAATTTTGATTTTGATAGAAAAATTATAAATAAAAATATTAGTGCTCCGTTAACATACTATAAACGGTTTTCCAGGCAACGAAAATTTGAACATTTGAATAAAAATTACAACGATAGAAAGATGAAGAGTATCAACAGAGTAGGAGATGCTCGAGATTTACCTTTGACAGAGTAGGAGATGGATGACTTTGGATGTTTGATTGAATGAGAGATGGCGGCCTTCCAGTGAATCGAACTTTTTAGTGATTTGGGAATAGTTTTTAATGTGATGGAGGGATTTTTCTGATTTCGTGGCCTTAACTTTTATTTTGTCCCGCGTTTCTTTTTTCGCTCCCTCTTTTTGTTTCACGAATGCAAACATAGCGGATTATACTGTATATAGCTTAATTTATTTGTTATTTTATTTGCTCCTTTTATATAGCACAATTTATACATTATTTTCTTTTCTTTAACTATTTTATTATAGCACTTTAGTATAAGGCTATCATACAATGCTATCTATATCATATTTTCTTGTAGTGTTATTTCAAAATCATTTTGAAAATATTATCATTTAAATATTATAACGATAAGGAGTATTCAATTTCGATTTAAAATTGAAATGAAAGTGGAATCGTTTTAAAAACGAATTTTTAAACGATTTATAAGATACATTTCAAATGTATATCGACGAAATATATATTATATATATTTAATGGCCTGAATAGAACGCGCTGCGCCGCAACCATTTGCGAATTTCGACCATTGACTTCGAATTGACATTACGGGATATCCGACCATCGGATTCTCCTAAAACTGAAACCATTGGGTTCGTATCGAAAAGAGCTTTCCAATGAATATAAGAGATTTGAGATCTAATGGTTGGATTTGGAATTATGTCCAAATCCAATTTGGAAAAGGTCGCTATGGATGCGGTTCGGTAGCTGTTATTGGAAACCGACTGTACGGGTCTTGATAAAATTATTAAAAATAACAATAATTTGTGTAAAATCATAATAAATGATTTGGAAAGAATTTGGATGAAAAATTCCACGTTTGTAAAGATAAAATATATTTTTATCAAAATGAACTAGTTATTAACTAGAAAGATAATCCAACGTTTTTAAATAAATAAATTGGATTTATGAATGGTTTTAACCTAACCATAATTTTCCAATATATGAATTGGGATGGATGTGAATAGAAATCATCTTCGGGAGATTTCGATATTGGATTCCATGACTATACGGATATTGTGGAGGAATTTGGAAGATAGATATATATCGTTATTCCCCATACGATATGTGTTGGTTTCAGAATTTGATATTGAATATAAGCCGATATAATTTCTGTTTAGAGCCTTGTATTTAATATCAAACTAGATTTTGGGTTTGTCATGAATGGTGCCTTCAGTAACACTATTTTTAAAACCCGTGTGAAAAGAATAAAACTTTTAATTAAGATTATTAGAGTTTCCAGTTATATTTAGTAATTGGAATAAAATGGAATGTTTATTGGGTTTATTATGAACTGTGTTTTTAATGACATTCGTTCTTTAACCCGATTAATAGTGAAATGTGATTAAGAGCTTATAAATCTTTTAATTAAGATTAATGGAATTTTCCAAAGTAAAGTTTTCCAATCTAAGATATTAAATTGGAATTGAATGGAATTCGATTTGGTAATAATCGAAGTGAGCTTTTGTGGAGGAAGACTGTTAATATATATGGAATTTGAAAGGCTTTTCCGTTATTCCATTTATATTATTAGTTAGATACGGAAATTGATATCGATTATATATTGATTTGTTTTCCGTGAAGATTCCATAATTAATGGAATGTGATTTTGGGTTTATCGTGAACTTTGTTTTAAATGACACTGGTTCTTTAACCCAGTTAAAGACAGGATTACATGTCTAACATTGTATTTAGAACTATGTTGTTGATCTCTTCTAAATATATATCTGTTTGGTAGCGGAGAATTTATTCTCTTGCTTAACACCCTTCTCTAAGACGAATGAGCTTAGAGGTTATATATCGGCAGAAATCAATGGTACGGTGTAGATTGTCGATGCGGCATGTTTGTGTTTCCAAAGTTAAATAATCATTAAATAATGATTGTTGGAAAACTAAAACTAAGTGGGGTTTTAATGAATCTTTAATTAGATTGAAATGGGAATGTGATAATTTAAATTATCAAATTTGGGAAATGATCGAGAATGGAGTACCACCAGTTTTACTCCAGGCGATAGTTAAATCTTTAATTAGATTTGAATGTGAAATGATAATTAATTTTACTGATAACACTATGGTCTTGGATATGGAGTATTACCAGTTTTTCTCCATGGGATGAATAGGTTAGGATTGGGAAATATAATAAGTGATTACTTCGGAAGGTGTGCTAATCCCGACTAGTTTGGAAAACCTTAATTTGTTTTAAATTGTGAAAAGAATATTTGAATAAAAGAATATTTTGGATTGGAATGAGGCATATGTTGTTTATTTTACAGCACTTGATTATAAGACACGTGAATTATTCAGAAAGGCCAGGTATTAAACCAATTCTGAATAATTGATTCGATGATAAGTCGACGATGAAGACGGTTGCTGAAGGCCGGAGTTCTTCACATCGTATGGATGATTACTGATGTCTTGATTGGGCTGTACACCCAAGATAAGGTAATAAGTGGTGATCGTCCAGACGTACTTGGAGATATATCGGATATACGAGGACCTCTCTCCTATATTGGACATATGAGATGAGGAATAAGGCGCCTCCGGATTCGTTTAGACCCAGAACGAACTAGTAAATGGATGTGTGTCTGACATTGGATTTTATTCTATGTTGATTGATTTCTGTTAAATATATATCTCTTTGGTGGCAGAAAATTTGTTCTCTTGCTTAACACCCTTCTTTGAGACATATGAGCTTAGAGGTTATATATTGATGGATATCAGTCGCATGGCATGAATTGTCAGTGTGGCATGCTGAAATGCAAATGATCAAGGATTTTGTTGAAAAGCAGAGTCTTGTAGTTGATGATCAAAGCACAGCTTTAAATAGCATAGCTTTGTGTATAGCGTTAATTCGCCAGCCTCACACCTCGGTATGAGTCAAAAGCAGGATCGGATTGCAGGGAGTGCACGACGTTTCTTTCTAGCTATGGGTGGTGTCATGGTATGGAGTCCAAACATTTCTATTTTTTACCTATGTGGATGATGGATTGCCAGACACCTCGGATATATCGATCACTACGGGGCCGATGGATAGGTCCGATAGGACCGAGAAACGTGTGTTCAGGAATAACCAATCCACTAACGTAAGTGTGGACCGGCCCTGAAGCATCCAAGGGTTCACTACAGGGGATCCTGAGGCATTTGCTAGAGTGTCTTGAATCAGTGAGGAGCCATCCCTATTCTCGACTCCTAGATGGAATCCAATTTCCAATACGCGACTTTTCGGTTTTAGTTGTAGAACTAGTACGACGACATGATATATGGTACTCGTACCGTCTATGATTGATACATATATATTTGAAGTGATTTTGACACTATATGCTTATAGTAATATCAAAAGGATCAGTTTTAAACATACCAGGCATGTTTGGCTATTATAAGGGAAAACTCTATCCTCCGGCATGCATTGCATCGTGTGATGGGACCTGAGTCTTATAATAACTTCATTTTTTCCAAAAAGCATTACGATGTTTGTTTTATGCACTGGTATTCTTGGGAGAAAACCCGTTCCGTGTTATATGGCGTGGTCCCTTGATTTACTCTATTTTAAAGTAAAGTTTTAAATAACTATTTTAGTTCTCACACCAGCCCCATGACTGACCTGGAGTTTATTGTTTTAACCTGTAACGGCCGGAAAATTTCGATGCTTGAATTTTCGACAATAACAAAAAATCCTGTATTATTTGTCGAAAACCAAGTATCGAACTCTGACTATCAAGAGAAAGAAGTTATAGGATGGCATAGAAAAGATAGAACTAATAGAATAGAAGAGTAAGAAGAATCATCACATTAGAATCTCACAGCGGAATTTAACAAAATATAATATCACATAATATATTACATATCAAAGTCTAATACTTCATAGAACATTATAATACATGGTTATGGCCTAACACAATTTATACCCTTCATACTTAGATATAAGTATAACTAAAAAGCTGACTCCGGAACTCCCACTTCAAGAATACTCCAGAAGATTTCCATTAGCTACCTGGACTACTTGTCTACCCATTACAATTGTTATGAGTACCCAAGAGTTTAGGAAAAACACAGAAAAATAAACTCTAGGTCAGTCAGGGGACTGGTGTGAGTAAACAAATTAAAACACAGCTTGATTAGCGCAATATATCTTATAAGACCATGCTGTGAAAACGGAACGGGTTTTCCCCTTATGAGGTACAGAACAATTGTTTTAACCTTTCAAAAACGTTTTGAAAGAAAAGATAATAGTAAGACCAGCCCATACATAAACACGGACGGTTTGTACCTTACTATAACCCAAAACAAATTTGACGTCAAAATCGTCTGATATTATAATAGTTCGTATCAAATAAATAACCATCTAGCGGAACGCTTGCATCTCACGTTCCATATATATAGTATAAAATCTAAAACCGTGGGTTCTTATTGGAGATTGGATCCCAATTGACAAGGTATTGGAGCACCTACTGTAACATCCCGAATTTTTATAACATGTTTAAACCATAAATCAAGGCAGAATTAAATTTTAAAATAAGAATCAAGGGAAACGGGTTATGCCATTACGTTCGTCTCGAAATTTTACATGAAATAGAGTCCGAGTTTTTGAAAATCGGAGTCCGGATGAAGAAGTTATGGCCTGTAGAAGATTCAGCAGATTTTAGGCAGCACAGGACCAGGCAGGTCGACCTGGGGGTCGAACTGGGGACCAGGTCGACCATGTGGTCGATCCTAGGGTCGACCTACCCCCTAGTTCAACCATGTGGTCGACCTCCCCCCTACAGGTCGACCTGGTCAACCTGTTTTGACCCAGAACCTGTTTTTGAAGCCTGAGACATGTTTTGATGGTCCGGATTGATTCTAGGGTTAATCTTAGGGCCTAAACTAGTTGCTACCCCTATAAATACATCCTAAGACCTAGCCTAATTCAGACAAATCATTCTTACACTGCTATGCTGCTAATTCACCTGTTGAACCATGGCCGCCGCCCCCAAATTAAAGCTTAAGCATTCAAACTCGATTCAAATCAAAGATCAACGCTTCTACAACAATTCAAGAGAATAGATCAGCGACACCACAACAATTCAACGATTAATTTCTAGACTTGACTTTTAATTTCTTAGACCACGATCTGTAAGTTCCAGTTACTTTTAGATAAAAACTATAAATCTAATATGGGCATGTTATAAATTGGAATTGATTTATGTATGATTCATATCTATTCTTGTTTTCTTCTTGGATCTTGACTATTGGGAATATTGCCTACGACGTTGAAACTATTGTTAACGGCCTAAGACTATGACTATGCCTATGACTGTGGACATAATATTTTGCCTATGCCTATGACTATGACGGTGAACATAAGACTATGCCTATGACTTTGACGGTGAACATAAGACCGCCTATGACTATGAACAATAAGACTATGCCTATGACTATGACAAGGACAATTGTGATTAATTACCTAAGATTCATGACCATAAGGTTATTGCCTAGGATTATAACTTTGAAATTGGATCTAAGCTTGACTTTCTTTATTTATCCTTAGATCTTGATTTTGGGGTTTTTTCTATTTAATTTAGATCTATCCATGTTCTTGAAACTAGATTATTGTTTAAACCTTTTCATGTTCATAATATTATCAGATCTATATGCCTGCGATGTTTTAGTCAATTTAGTTATGTCATACCTTGGAATTAAATTAATAATATAACGATGTATATTATGTTATAGGTGAAATTGAATGATATTGATTTGTGTCTGTGGTTCTATTTTATTATCATGTTGAATTGAGAATTAATGAATAAGTCTATTCATATGTATATGAACCTGTAATATAACCTGTTTTGACAAGTTGTGTAGTTTATCATGTTATGCAAGTTTTAGGTTGTAAAATCATATCACATATGTGACCAAATGTTAGATCTACATGTTTATGTGTTAAACCTATGTCATATTTCAAGTTCACACTTATTCATATGTTCGTGATTGATTTGCAAGTTCACATATATGCAAGTTGATTTAGTCTATGTTGAAAATTCACATATATGTATGTTGAATTAGTCCACGTTGCAAGTTCGCACCTATGATATTCATGTTGATTACTTTGCAAGTAAACACCTATGATGTTCATATTGATTATGCCGAGAATGCCAAGTTTACACCTATGACATGTTTATGTTAATGGATTTCTTTATGCAAATTTGGTGTACGTTAAATTAGGCTAAGTTTTTAGCCTAATATTATATGTCGAAAATTATGCGGATGGAAAATTAGGCTAAGAATGTTAGCCTAATATTTAGACGGGGTAACGTTGGGAAAAAATGGTAATCATAGGAAACTTGACATGAAACTTGCCTTGAAAACTTGACATGAACTTGACATGAAACTTGAACATGGATATGACACTTAGAATGAACTTGAAAATGGCCAACTCGAGGTTGGGTTGAGTTTGCAGTGTAATTCTGCCTGGAACCGCCCGGCAAATCCAGTAACTGCAAACAATAGGATCCAATGTGAGTAGTTGGTCATATCGCGCTTAAAACCCGAGGTTAGACTGAGTTGTGGTGTAATTCTGCCCGGAACCGCCCGGCATAACCAGTGACCACAACAACAGGTCTAATGTGAGAGGTTGGGGGGTGCATTAATTTATTTTAATGCCACAGGATAGGGTTAAGTCATTAACTGCTTGAATATACTTAACCAATTTGGCACGATGATTTGATAGGGTTAAGTCATGAACCGCTTGAATGTACTTAACCAATTTGACACGATGATTTGATAGGGTTAAGTCGTGAACCGCTTGAATATACTTAACCAATTTGACACGATGATTTGATAGGGTTAAGTCATGAACCGCTTGAATATACTTAACCAATTTGACACGATGATTTGATAGGGTTAAGTCATGAACTGCTTGAATATACTCAACCAACTTGACACATGATTTGTTGGGCTAAGTCATGAACCGCTTGAATATACTCAACCAACTTGACACATGATTCATAGGGCTGAGTCATGAACTTAAACGACAACACTTAGCCAATTTGACATGACATGTAGGCGGGTTAAGTCACGAACTTGAATGACAACACTTAACCAACTTGACAAGCTAGACTGATGGGGTTAAGTCTCGGATTTAAATGACAACACTTAACCTACTAGACGGAAATCCTAGTTACGCAGTCCTTTTCAGCAGTAACCCACTAGATGTATCATGGTACCCTGGAACTAGGCAGGGTGGGGCACGATTATGGGCTGATTGTAAGCGACCAGAACGACGGCTGAGTTGGTGCGCCATTGTACGTTCAGGCGGACTATGGTCGTGCACGTAGTCTGGAGTTGAAAAAGCAGGCATTGGGCACCAGTAGGTTTACACTGTGTGTGCTTGATTCGTGTCGGTGGTTGGCACCATAGGGCTTGATACACCATATGGTGGACCTAGCACAGGTAACTACATTCGTGATAGGGCCGTATGACACAGACACATGACGAGCTAGAACTTGTAGGGAGCCGATCGATTAATAGATCATTTCGTGGGACCAAGTAATGGGTCATTTCATGATATTGGGCAAGGGATCATTTCATAGTTAATAAATGACACGGGTTGGGTTACTAGTACAGGTGGTAAAGGCCCATTTCTGTTTCTGTTTCTGTTAGGGAGGTAAAAGCCCATTACTATTTCTGTAAAGATCACCGTGTTTCTGTTTCCGTTTCTGTTTGGGCATTAGGATAGCACCTAATTCTGTTATACTAGTACTGGTGTAGAGAATGTTAAACATGCGATGCTATACGTAGTTTATTTGGTTAGCATAGTTTATCTTATTACCGTAGTTTATCTGGTTAGCATAGTTTATCTTGTTATCTTAGTTTAACTTGCCTATCTTGTCATCATCCTTATGTTTACTTTCAGTTTATAAATGTCATGTTATCTTTACTTTTTCTATGCTGAAAGTCACTGGGACTTACCAGTCTTTATGACTGACCCGTTTTCTTTCGCCTCTTTTTCTTCCGTTTCCCCCCCTCCCCCCAAGTTCTTAGGGAGGAAACACTACTACTTAGTTTGGACTTCTTTCTGCTTCAAGATCATCATATATGGCTTAGACCTTTCTTGGCTATGGCTTCTTTACTGTTTTACTTGGGGAATGATTTATTACTATGGTTTTATGCTTCTTTACTATTGCAAGACAGATTTCGATGTAATGGATTTAATGGCATTTTGATGTAAAAGGCTTTAGACCTTTCTAGATTTTAAAGCAATGAAATTTGGTTCTTCTTCCGCTGTTTTATATGTTCTGTCTTGCAATATTTCTATGTATGTTTACCTAGATAATGCTCCACCAAAGCTAGTGCATTCCCTTTGTGAGTGACCCTAGCGGAGGTGGGGTGTTACATTTGGTATCAGCGCAGAAGGTTACCAGACTGGGCAAAAGTTTTTAAAACCTTTTGAAATTATTTTCAAAACCATTTACAAAGAAGCATTTTTCAAGAAAAGTTTTATTTTTAAAGGCTATTCCTCAAAGGCCATTAGCATTATCCTCTGTTTCCTTGTTTGAATCCCTTTTCCTTTCTTTCCTCCATATGTACTCACATTAGTTCCATCTGCGACTAATCTTATTTCAAGCTTTGTAGGGTTGTCGTGCGATGGAGGTAGTTCTCGAGAGACCTGTTAACACGTTATATAAGAGGAGATAAGAGTGGTTAGGGCGAATGAGGCTCTGAACAAGAAGGTAGAAATGTTTCTATAGGAAAATCTAGTTTATATTTCTATCATGTTCGTACCCTTTTTTGATTATGGTACATCGCATCCTTTTTATTTCTGGTTCGATAGTTGAGTCTCTACACCTTAGTACTAGCGTAGTAGAGGATCCCATTTTTTTTCTCTTCTCAAATCCTGTTGGGGAATCGGCTCGTTTATTCATGACTTGTTTGGATTTGAGAATGTCTATGCTAAGCCTTGAGTTTAGAAGAAATGCTTATGTTTTTGGGCTATGGGTCGATTCTAGGGATGGAATGGTTATCCAGTAACGGTGCCATTCTTGAGTATGAAAAGAGGGTAGTTAGACTCTTGACTTGCCGTGGTAATACCCTCGAAGTCTAGTGTAACCCTTAGGATTTTGCCATGCTTAGTTACCTAGAATATCTTGATACATTTGTAGATCCCGAGTAGTGTTCGCCACTAAGGTGGATGGTTCATTTCGCTTTTGCATGAGTTATAGGAAATCACCTTAGTAAGTACATTTGGCAACATGGTTGACATTTGTTTATTTGCAAGAGATAATTCTTCTGCGTGGAATACCCTATAGTGAGTAAACGAGACCAAGATTCACTAGTGAATTTTGGAGAGCTTGCATGAAACCATGAGTACGCAGTTATGTTTGAGACGAGTATACTAGAAGGAGGATAAGGGAAAGTGGGACGAGAGGCAACAGTGAAATGAGTTCCAACTCATATTTTGGAAACAAGAATTAAGAAGCTACGAAATTATGAAGTTAAAGACGGACAAAACACAATGGAGTTAAGCTCAAGGAAATGCGACTTAGAAGATTGAAGACTAGATACGCACATCATATCTCTTTTTAAGAGTATATCCTTGATCCCTCTTTTCCTGTAGAGCTTACTTGCATGCTATCTTTTATGTATATCCTCTCGGTCCTATTCTCAATCTTATTTCTGTTGCAAACCCCATAAGGAGTATGACTCATCTGGTTGTGATATATGTTGGGGTTTGAGGGTGTCCGTGGGGTTGACTAAACTTTTTGGGCTTTATAGGATATGGGTTGGTTTTAGGAAGGGATTTCTTGCGACCTAAAAGGAGTTTATCATGCTTGGTTCCCTAGAATCATATATATTGGTTTTGGGCTGGTGTTTAGGGTACAAAGTTTTTCTTTACTTGCTTCTATCATTCGGCTATACTTTTAGGTATGAACTAATGGATGTAAACATGTGTTTGAGACATGTTATGGTTGATGGTTGCAAGTGGTTGCTAGTTGTTGCTCGTGGATGCATGAACACACATTAGGCACTAGATCGGCTCAGTCACATTTTCATATTGCATATGCATGAGTGTTTATACCTGTTTATGGATGGAATTGAATGTGTTATCATGTGGGTGTTGCATATGGATGGATGTTTGTGCACACGTATAGTGTTTATATGACTAGGACTATTTGCATACATGTTGGATTCATGGCACTAAACATATTTTGCATTTAAAAAGATCAATCAGGCCTGATCATTTGCATTAGACAAGGAACATATACACACACTTCTTGCATATATTCATACAGCAATAGAATTTTTTTAAGGACAATGGTTGCTTGTGAATGATGGTTGAGTAGATGGTTGATTGGATGATAGGATGCATTCTTCTTAACTTGAAGATCTCGGGGACGAAATCCTTTAAGGAGGGAAGAATGTAACAACCCGAATTTCCATAACATGTTAAAACCATAAATCAAGGCAGAATAAAATTTTAAAATAAGAATCAAGAGAAACAGGTTATGCCATTGCGTTCGTCTCGAAATTTTACATGAAATAGAGTCCGAGTTTTCGAAAATCGGAGACCGGATGAAGAAGTTATGGCCTATAGAAGATTCAGCAGATTTTAGGCAGCACAGGACCAGGCAAGTCGACCTGGGGACCAGGTCGACCATGTGGTTGACCCTAGGGTCGACCTCCCCCCTTATAGGTCTACCAGGTCGGCCTGTTTTGACCCAGAACCTATTTTTGAAGCCTGAGACATGTTTTGATGGTCCGGATTGATTCTAGGGTTAATCTAAGGGCCTAAACTAGTTGCTACCCCTATAAATACATCCTTAGACCTAGCCTAATTCATACAAATCATTCTTACACTGCTATGCTGCTAATTCACCTCTTGAACCATGGCCGCCGCCTCCAAATTAAAGCTTAAGCATTCAAACTCGATTCAAATCAAAGATCAACGCTTCTACAACAATTCAAGAGAATAGATCAGCGACACCGCAACAATTCAACGACTAATTTCTAGACTTGACTTCTAATTTCTTAGACCACGATCTGTAAGTTCCAGTTACTTTTAGATAAAAACTATAAATCTAATATGGGCATGTTATAAATTGGAATTGATTTATGTATGATTCATATTTATTCTTGTTTTCTTCTTGGATCTTGACTATTGGGAATATTGCCTACGACGTTGAAACTATTGTTAACGGCCTAAGACTATGACTATGCCTATGACTGTGGACATAATATTTTGCCTATGCCTATGACTATGACGGTGAACATAAGACTATGCCTATGACTTTGACGGTGAACATAAGACCGCCTATGACTATGAACAATAAGACTATGCCTATGACTATGACAAGGACAATTGTGACTAATTACCTAAGATTCATGACCATGAGGTTATTGCCTAGGATTATAACTTTGAAATTAGATCTAAGCTTGACTTTCTTTATTTATCCTTGGATCTTGATTTTGGGGTTTTTTCTATTTATGTTAGATCTATCCATGTTCTTGAAACAAGATTATTGTTTAAACCTTTTCATGTTCATAATATTATCAGATCTATATGCCTGCGATGTTTTAGTCAATTTAGTTATGTCATACCTTGGAATTAAATTAATAATGTAACGATGTCTATTATGTTATAGGTGAAATTGAATGATATTGATCTATGTCTGTAGTTCTATTTAATTATCATGTTGAATTGAGAATTAATGAATAAGTCTATTCATATGTATATGAACTTGGAATATAACATGTTGTGACAAGTTGTGTAGTTTATCATGTTATGCAAGTTTTAGGTTGTAAAATCATATCACATATGTGACCAAATGTTAGATCTACATGTTTATGTGTTAAACCTATGTCATATTTCAAGTTCACACTTATTCATATGTTCGTGATTGATTTGCAAGTTCACATATATGTAAGTTGATTTAGTCTATGTTGCAAATTCACATATATGTATGTTGAATTAGTCCACGTTGCAAGTTCGCGCCTACGATATTCATGTTGATTACTTTGCAAGTACACACCTATGATGTTCATATTGATTATGCCGAGAATGCCAAGTTTACACCTATGACATGTTTATGTTAATGGATTTCTTTATGCAAATTTTGTGTATGTTAAATTAGGCTAAGTTTTTAGCCTAATATTATATGTCAAAAATCATGCGGATGGAAAATTAGGCTAAGATTGTTAGCCTAATATTTAGACGGGGTAACGTTGGAAAAAATTGGTAATCATAGGAAACTTGACATGAAACTTGCCTTGAAAACTTGACACAAACTTGACATGAAATTTGAACATGGATATGGCACTTAGAATGAACTTGAAAATGGCCAACTCGAGGTTGGGTTTAGTTTGCAGTGTAATTCTGCCCGGAACCGCCCGGCAAATCCAGTAACTGCAAACAATAGGATCCAATGTGAGTAGTTGGTCATATCGCGCTTAAAACCCGAGGTTAGACTGAGTTGTGGTGTAATTCTGCCTGGAACCGCCCGGCATAACCAGTGACCACAACAACAGATCTAATGTGAGAGGTTGGAGTGCATTAATTTATTTTAATGCCACAGGATAGGGTTAAGTCATGAACCGCTTGAATATACTTAACCAATTTGGCACGATGATTTGATAGGGTTAAGTCATGAACCGCTTGAATATACTTAACCAATTTGACACGATGATTTGATAGGGTTAAGTCATGAACCGCTTGAATATACTTAACCAATTTGACACGATGATTTGATAGGGTTAAGTCATGAACCGCTTAAATATACTTAACCAATTTGACATGATGATTTGATAGGGTTAAGTCATGAACCGCTTGAATATACTCAACCAACTTGACACATGATTCGTAGGGCTAAGTCATGAACTTAAACGACAACACTTAGCCAATTTGACATGACACGTAGGCGGGTTAAGTCACGAACTTGAATGACAACACTTAACCAACTTGACAAGCTAGACTGATGGGGTTAAGTCTCGGATTTAAATGACAACACTTAACCTACTGGACGGAAATCCTAGTTACGCGGTCCTTTTCAGCAGTAACCCACTAGATGTATCATGGTCCCCTGGAACTAGGCAGGGTGGGGCACGATTACTGGGCTGATTGTAAGCGACCAGAACGACGGCTGAGTTGGTGTGCCATTGTACGTTCAGGCGGACTATGGTCGTGCACGTAGTCCGGAGTTGAAAAAGCAGGCATTGGGCACCAGTAGGTTTACACTGTGTGTGCTTGATTCGTGTCGGTGGTTGGCACCCTAGGGCTTGATACACCCTATGGTGGACCTAGCACAGGTAACTACATTCGTGATAGGGCCGTATGACACAGACACATGACGAGCTAGAACTTGTAGGGAGCCGATCGATTAATAGATCATTTCGTGGGACCAAGTAATGGGTCATTTCATGATATTGGGCAAGGGATCATTTCATAGTTAATACATGACACGGGTTGGGTTACTAGTACAGGTGGTAAAGGCCCATTTCTGTTTCTGTTTCTGTTAGGGAGGTAAAAGCCCATTACTATTTCTGTAAAGATCACCGTGTTTCTGTTTCCGTTTCTGTTTGGGCATTAGGATAGCACCTAATTCTGTTATACTAGTACAGGTGTAGAGAATGTTAAACATGCGATGCTATACGTAGTTTATTTAGTTAGCATAGTTTATCTTATTACCGTAGTTTATCTGGTTAGCATAGTTTATCTTGTTACCATAGTTTATCTGGTTAGCATAGTTTATCTTGTTATCTTAGTTTAACTTGCCTATCTTGTCATCATCTTTATGTTTACTTTCAGTTTATACATGTCATGTTATCTTTACTTGTTTCTATGCTGAAAGTCACTAGGACTTACCAGTCTTTATGACTGACCCATTTTCTTTCGCCTCTTTTTCTTCCATTTCCCACCAAGGTTCTCAGGGAGGAAACACTACTACTTAGTTTGGACTCCTTTCTTCTTCAAGATCATCATATATGGCTTGGACCTTTCTTGGCTGTGGCTGCTTTACTGTTTTACTTGGGGGAATGATTTATGATTATGGTTTTATGCTTCTTTACTATTGCAAGACAGATTTCGATGTAATGGATTTAATGGCATTTTGATGTAAAAGGCTTTGGACCTTTCTAGATTTTAAAGCAATGAAATTTGGTTCTTCTTCCGCTGTTTTATATGTTCTGTCTTGCAATATTTCTGTGTATGTTTACCTAGATAATGCTCCACCAAAGCTAGTGCATTCCCTTTGTGAGTGACCCTAGCGGAGGTGGGGTGTTACACCTACATATCAGTGTATTCTAGAGGGGATACACCGGGGTTCAACAAGAACGTCTCGTAACACGACCACACATGACCGCCCACTCATTTAGCTTGAGTGTGGCGAATATATTGCCACCCATTACGGCTGCGCAGCTACCGTTTTTCCCGGGAGATACAGAAATGAAAAGAAGTAACAAATATGAATATTCTCTAGATGGTGACAATAAACCCTACTTGGGAATGACCCAACTAGCCATGCTGCCTAGCCCAACTTCTGTCTTTCCTGGTTGATGAGGCTTTGAGGCTACGTTTTCTTCTTAGTACATCTGGTCACCATTCACTTTGAATGCCACATTGTCAAATCCTCCAGAGATGACTATTTTTATTTCCACAAAAATAATCGGGCTGTTACGTTGAGTTAAAAGAATGTGTCTTCTCGCCACCACAGAAATACGTTTGAGGAAATCAACGTACACGACTCTTTTGAAAATACTCTGTCAGACATCCGTCCATACAAGTCGCCCTGGGACTGGACAAACTGAACAGCCTTTGCATTTCTCCATCTTCAATAAATCTTCAACAATGTCTGACCCGCGACGTATAAATCAAATCGAAGTGGAATATAAATTCCGGACTCTTCGAATCGATTGGCGTAATGTCTTTTATGGCTAGTTGATAACTTAAGGAACTGATTTCAATATTTTATCTCGAACTCTTTCTTGTTTTTAAAGAAACGGTACCCTACTTAAGTCGATTGAATCTTAAGATGAGTTCAATATTTTCTACTGTTTGGCTTAACATAAATAGGCGATAGATTTATACTCCAATGCCTCTGATTGATGATTCCTTTTCATATATATTTAAATAGACTCTATATTCTAAAAAAAATAAACTTTGATTAAACAACATTTAATCATTCTTTATTGTTTAGAATCCAGGCATTTTACTGTGACTTTATACTTGTAAATAAAAACTACCTACACAACATTTAATTATCTAACTAGAATGCACGTGCTTCGCACACGGCAATTTTATACAAAAAGGTTAGTTCGTTTATATGACAATTTTGTACCTTCGTCTCACTTTGAATATTGTCGTTACATCTCTAACAAACACTAATAATCGAAGTAATATAAATTCCTATTTTATATTTTTATATTATATAATTTTCCCTTTTTATTCGATTTGTAAACTAGTAAAACCCTTTTTAGTCCAACGACTACTACGGTTCTTCTTCTTCTCCATGTTCCCTTCCATCGAATCAAGATGTTTGGTTTCTTGTTGATCTTGTGAAATTAAAATCTCTTTTTATTTATTTTCTAGAATTTCTTCTTTTATTTTCATAATTTTATTTCCATCCTCACTTATCAAAATCTCGGCCCATCCTTCCATAATACTGTTGCATCTTCCCCTTATGATTTTCTTCCTTTGTTTTTCATGTCATTCCCTCTCCCTTATATACTATTATCTTTTTATATATATCTAAACTTTCCCTCTTATTCCTTAATTCTTGCGTGGATCATATCCCTCAATTAATGTACTGTCTACTTTTAGCACCACACATATACTTACTATCTTGTTCTAGCTTCTTTGTCCTTTCTCTCTTTCTAGCACGGTTGCACAAAAAGGCTGAAACAGGTCTGTGTAGAAGTCCTTATAGTTGCAATGATGTGAGCTAAGTTAGATTAAACAGTGTTGGAGATTTAATGTCTAAAACATGATTTTTGTTTCATGTTGTTCACAATTTAAGCTGCATAGGAACAATGGTGATTTATGCTATCACATGGTTCACACAGTATCGATCTAGTGAAGGTAAGCATAAACATATACATGTTTCAGACTGATCTTTCTATTTCATATGACCTGGAATTTCCTGAACTGATTTGTGAAATTAAATACTATCTTGATAGATCCTTAACTAATTTGACAGTTATATTTTCTAGTTACTAGTTTACTCACCAAACTCCTAGTCATTTTACTGCTGTTACCTTAATAGCTTCTGATGACCAATGATTAAAGTATTGTTTAGGGGTGATACTGAAATTTACCCCTTTGGTTTTATACTTCTTTCTCACTATATAGTTTTCAAGTTTCCCCTGGGTCTTTTGTTCCTTACTGTCACTTTTCTTTGCACCTAGTCTTTGCTTCCATCCATTAAATTTGATCCATGCTTGAATCGTTAAACACTCCTAGGTTAAAACATTTACCCTTCATTTTGTCAGCGCCTATCTTTATGAAAGAACCCAACCAATTTACAGTTTAAAGCAATTATACACAGGAGTGTATAAACTTCACCGTGCACATGCACAGATGATCCACGGCCTTGCACCTCTTGCCGACCACCCTCGCAAGTCACATCACTCCCCCCGATCACCTTTGACCAGTCACTTCATCGCCAAGAGCTCCCTGTCTCGAAACCAACGTTCATCTTCCTTAATGTCGAACAACAAAAACCGAAGCTTCCACAAAAATTGCCACCCCCCTTCGTCTCCGACCACCGGAAACTCCTGCGCCACTTCCGATCAATTCCCCGACCTCATGCGCTCCTCCACACCGGTTTTCAGCAAACTCGATCATCCCCTTGCCTCATACGGACGGTCCAAAAACCGTATACCCAAAACTGATTAAAAACCTAAATCTACTTCGTTTGCTCAATTTCTTCAATAGAAAAATCATTAACCATTTTTCCATGATCCTTATGCCTCCAAGCTGCTCTGGTATCAACGCCACAGTTTCTGATCACTAGGATCTCCGGAATTTGACCAGAGTTCGATTTTGTGATCATCTAAAAATTCTCTCCATCCACTTTACTAAAAATCTTCATTTTACTTGCTAAAATCACGATTTCTAATTGCTAATGACCCTATGACCCTGAATCGCAATTTAAACAACATCGAATTTTGATCATTTTTGCTTTACTTACTGTATGGTACCTATTTATGTACTGTTTTGGATTCCTTCTGATTATGAAGATCATTTTGTTTAATTAAACATATGCAGATGTATTAACCTTCTTCCATACATCTATCAATAATAGATTTAAATGGGAAGAAAAAAGTAGAAGTTGTACCCACTTATCTATATACTGTTTTAAGTATTTTAAGCAGGGTAACAGGTTAGTTGTACTTGCTGTTTTTAAGTGTTATATTCTTTATTTTCCAGGATGATATGGTGATCAAATTAGATAACAAAATTTTATACGCATATATCTATGATTGTAACATAATGTATAAACAACCAGGTGTAGTTTTTAAAAATAAGTTAACTCACTAAATTCAGCTTTCCTTCTCTGTTTTCCTTAGAACTGCTGCTTGTTATCTGTTGTATTAATTCTCTCATGTTTTGATTGTTTTGGTGTGAGGAGCTAAGGTCTTAAAGGTTTTATTTATAAGAAATAATAAATATTAAAAGATTGGCTACTTGCCCGTAGGCTTCTTTCACCATGCTGTTTATATTATAGCTCATTATAATTAGCCTCTAGGTTTTGCCATACCCTAAGTTTTAGGATAATATAATACACAGCTTCAGATTTCTCCTATTTCTAGTGTTGATTTGTTTTAGTTATTTTAAACAAGATATTTACTTATATTCTTGTCTTACCTTTGCTTCTAGAAGTTTTTTTAATATTCTACGGCAAGGGATAAGATTTCTTGGATTTTATTTACATATAAAAACTGTTTTCCTATGTTTGATTTAAATCCTAGATGGCTATCCTAGGTTAATAGCTAAAACCAGTACCATTCTTTTGGGGAATGCTATGTTATTAAAATTCCTATAATTTTTACATCTGAATAGGTTTTGACTTTGCTGCTTGTTGTTTTATATGAGCAATCTTTCTTTGTTATTTCAATGTGTCATTTCACCATACACGTGGTGTGCTTATTTCAATATGGTTTAAATTTAACCCTTTATTCTACTGAGATGACTCTTGAGTGCCTTTCCATTACATAGGTTCCGGATTTACAGATCATCTTCATTCCTTAAGTAATTAAATACCATACTACATTCATGAATATATGTATTGTGTTGTGTATATTCTTAGTGTTTGGATTTTAAATTGCAACATTTCATTTAATATTAAATGTTAAGATACAAGCTAAAATATATGTATATCTACATATGTATATATTCGCAACTATACACAAGTTTTTTAGTCGATTAAGTTTTGTTTAAATTTCATTTTAATTAAATTAACTTATAAAAATCAATGTTTACCATTAAACAAAGTCGTCGAAAAAGCGGGACATTACAATCTACCCCCCTTAAATGAATTTCGTGCCCGAAATTAAAAGTGACGAATAGATTTCTGGTTTTAACTAGAGTCAAATTCTTATACGTCCGCACCTTCCAAAGAGACTCCTTATTTATTTAAAAATTTGTTGTCCTTATTTCTAAAATCCTAACTTTTGATTTTATTTCCAAATCAGTTCACTTAACCTGGATAAGTCCATTACTTAAGTCTGGTCTTTTTTACCGGGAGAAACCCAATTTATCCAGTGGATTTTATCTAAATTTAACTCAACGTTATCTAACTTATATCGAGGCTGACCCTGATTATTTTAACTCCTCTTTAAAAATTAAGATACCTTTCAATTCAATTTTAACTCTATTTGACTTATCCCGAGGCCGACCCTTATTTATTTAACTCCTTCCAATTATGACTTGGATTTTTATTGTCTAGTCCTTCATTTGATCGGAAGATATAACAGTAACCTAAGTCGATAGCTAGGGTTGGCGTAGACTAAGTCTATATATTATAATTTATAATATAATTTATATTTTTAAATACGCTCTCTCCATATTCACCCAGAGCCAAGGTATTCAGTTAACCCTATGCTCTGATATCAACTGTAACGACCGGAAAATTTCGACGCTTGAATTTTCGACAAAAACACAAAATCCTGTATTACTTGTCGAAAACCAAGTATCGAACTCTGACTGTTAAGAGAAAGAAGTTATAGGATGAGATAGAAAAGATAGAACTAATAGAGTTGAAGAGTAAGAAGAATCATCAAATCAGAATCTCACAGCGGAATTTAACAAAATATAATATCACATAATATATTACATATCAGAGTCTAATACATCATAGAACATTTTAATACATGGTTATGGCCCAATACAATTTACACACTTCATACTTAGATATAAGTATAATTAAAAAGATGACTCCGGAACTCCCAGTTCAAGAATACTCCAGAAGATTTCCATTAGCTACCTGGACTACTTGTCTACCCATAACAATTGTTATGAGTACCCAAGAGTTTAGGAAAAACACAAAAAAATAAACTCTGGGTTAGTCAGGGGACTGGTGTGAGTAAACAAATTAAAACACAGCTTGATTAGCGCAATATATCTTATAAGACCACGCCGTGAAAACGGAACGGGTTTTTCCCTTATGAGGTATAAAACAATTGTTTTAACCTTTCAAAAACGTTTTGAAAGAAAAGATAATAGTAAGACCAGCCCACACATAAACACAGATGGTTAGTACCTTACTATAACCCAAAACATATTTGACATCAAAATCGTCTGATATTATAATAGTTTGTATCAAATAAATAACCATCTAGCGGAACGCTTGCATCTCACGTTCCATATATATAGTATAAAATCTAAAACCGTGGGTTCTTATTGGAGATTGGATCCCAACTGACAAGGTATGGGAGCACCTACCTATCAGTGTATTCTAGAGGGGATACACTGGGGTTCAAAAAGAACGTCTTGTAACCCGGCCAAACATGACCACCCACTCATTTAGCTTGAGTGTGGTGAATATATTGCCACCCATTACAGCTGCGCAGCTACCATTTTTCCAGAGAGATACAGAAATGAAAAGAAGTAACAAATATGAATATTCTCTAGATGGTGACAATACACACTGCTTTTGAATGACCCAACTAGCCATGCTGCCTAGCCCAACTTCTGTCTTTCCTGGTTGAAGAGGCTTTGAGGCTTTGTTTTCTTCTTAGTACATCTGGTCACCATTCACTTTGAATGCCATATTGTCAAAACCTCCAGAGATGACTAATTTGATTTCCACAAAAATAATCGAGCTGTTACGTTGACTTAAGAGAAGGTGTCTTCTCGCCACCACAGAAATACATTTGAGGAAATCAATGTACACAACTCTTTTGGAAATACTCTGTCACACATCCGTCCATACAAGTCGCCTTGGGACTGGACAAACCGAACAGCCTTTGCGTTTCTCCATCTTCAATAAATCTTCAAAAATGTCTGACCCGCGACATATAAATCAAATCGAAGTGGAATATAAATTCCGGACTCTTCGAATTGATTGGCGTAATGTCTTTTACGGCTAGTTGATAACTTAAGGAACTGATTTCAATATTTTATATCGAACCCTTTCTTGTTTTTGAAGAAACGGTACCCTACTTAAGTCGATTGAACCTTAAGATGAGTTCAATATTTTCTACTGTTTGTAACATAAATAAGCGATCAATTTATACTCCAATGCCTTTGATTGATGATTCCTTTTCATATATATTTAAATAGACTCTATATTCTAAAAAATAAACTTTGATTAAACAGAATTTAATCATTCTTTATTGTTTATAATCCAGGCATTTTACTGTGACTTTATACTTGTAAATAACAACTACCTATGCAACATTTAATTATCTAACTAGAATGCACGTGCTTTGCACATGGCAAATTTATACAAAAAGGTTAGTTCGTTTATATGACAATTTTGTACCTTTGTCTCACTTTGAATATTGTCGTTACATCTCTAACAAACACTAATAATCGAAGTAATATAAATTCCTATTTTATATTTTTATATTATATAATTTTTCCCTTTTTATTCGATTTGTAAACTAGTTAAACCCTTTATAGTCCAACGACTACTACAGTTCTTCTTCTTCTCCATGTCCCTTCCGTCGAACCAAGATGTTTGTTTTCTTGTTGATCTTGTGAAATTAAAATCTCTTTTTATTTATTTTCCAGAATTTCATCTTTTATTTTCATAATTTTGTTTCCATCCTCGCTTATCAAAATCTCGGCCCATCCTTCCATAATACTGCTGCATCTTCCCCTTATGATTTTCTTCCTTTGTTTTTCATGTCATGCCCTCTCCCTTATATACTATTATCTTTTTATATATATCTTAACTTTCCCTCTTATTCCTTAATTCTTGCGTGGATCATATCCCTTAATTAATGTACTGTCTACTTTTAGCACCACACATATACTTACTATCTTGTTCTAGCTTCTTTGTCCTTTCTCTCTTTCTAGCATGGTTGCACAAAAAGGCTGAAACAGGTCTGTGTAGAAGTCCTTATAGTTGCAATGATGTGAGCTAAGTTAGATTAAATAGTGTTGGAGATTTAATGTCTAAAACATGATTTTTGTTTCATGTTGTTCACAATTTAAGATGCATAGGAACAATGGTGATTTATGCTATCACGTTGTTCACACAGTATCGATCTAGTGAAGGTAAGCATAAACATATACATGTTTCAGACTGATCTTTCTATTTCATATGACCTGGAATTTCCTGAACTGATTTGTGAAATTAAATACTATCTTGATAGATCCTTAACTAATTTGACAGTTAAATTTTCTAGTTACTAGTTTACTCACCAAACTCCTAGTCATTTTACTGCTGTTACCTTAATAGCTTCTGATGACCAAAGATTAAAGTATTGTTTAGGGGTGATATTGAAATTTACCCCTTTGGTTTTATACTTCATTCTCACTATATTGTTTTCAAGTTCCCCTAGGCCTTTTGTTCCTTACTGTCACTTTTCTTTGCACCTAGTCTTTGCTTCCATCCATTAAATTTGATCCATGCTTGAATCATTAAACACTCCTAGATTAAAACATTTACCCTTCATTTTGTCAGCGCCTATCTTTATAAAAGAACCCAACCAATTTGCAGTTTAAAGCAATTATACACAGTAGTGTATAAACTTCACCGTGCACGTGCACAGATGATCCACGGCCTTGCACCTCCTGCCGACCACGCTCGCAAGTCACATCACTCCCGCCTTTGGCTAGTCACTTCGTCGCCAAAACCTCCCTGTCTCGAAACCAACTTTCATCTTCCTTAATGTCGAACAGTAAAAACCAAAGCTTCCACAAAAACTGCCACTCCCAATCATCTCCGACCATCGGAAATCCCTGCGCCACTTCCTATCAATTCCCCGACCTCATGCGCTCCTCCATACCGTTTTTTAGCAAACTCGATCATCCCCTTGCCCCATACAAACGGTCCAAAAACCGTATACCCAAAACCGATTAAAAACCTAAATCTACTTCGTTTGCTCAATTTCTTCAATAGAAAAATCATTAACCATTTTTCCCATGATCCTTACGCCTCCAAGCTGCTCTGGTATCAATGCCACGGTTTCTGATCACCAGGATCTCCGGAATTTGACCAGAGTTCGATTTTGTGATCATCTAAAAATTCTCTCCATCCGCTTTACTAAAAATCTCCATTTTACTTGCTAAAATCACGATTTCTAATTGCTAATGACCCTATGACCCTGAATCGCAATTTAAACAACATCGAATTTTGATCATTTTTTCTTTACTTACTGTATGGTACCAATTTATGTACTGTTTTGGATTCCTTCTAGTTATGAAGATCATTTTGTTTAATTAAACATATGAAGATGTATTAACCTAATTCCATACATCTATCAATAATAGATTTAAATGGGAAGAAAAATAAGTAGAAGTTGTACCCACTTATCTATATACTGTTTTAAGTATTTTAAGCAGGGTAACAGGGGAGTTGTACTTGCTGTTTTTACGTGTTATATTCTTTATTTTCCAGGATGATATGGTGATCAAATTAGATAACAAAATCTTATACGCATATATCTATGATTGTAACATAATATATAAACTACCAGGTGTAGTTTTTAAAAATAAGTTAACTCACAAAATTCAGCTTTCCTTCTCTGTTTTCCTTAGAATTGTTGCTTGTTATATGTTGTATTAATTCTCTCATGTTTTGATTGTTTTTGTGTGAGGAGCTAAGGTCTTGAAGGTTTTATTTATAAGCAACAATAAATATTAAAAGATTGGCTACTTGCCCGTAGGCTTCTTTCACCATGCTGTTTATATATAGCTCATTATAATTAGCCTCTAGGTTTTGCCATACCCTAAGTTTTAGGATAATATAATACACAGCTTCAGATTTCTCCTATTTCCAGTGTTGATTTGTTTTAGTTATTTTAAACAAGATATTTACTTATATTTTTGTCTTACCTTTGCTTCTAGAAGTCTGTTTACTATTCTGCGGCAAGGGATAAGATTTCTTGGATTTTATTTACATATAAAAACTGTTTTCCTATGTTTGATTTAAATCCTAGATGGCTATCCTAGGTTAATAGCTAAAACCAGTACCATGCTTTTGGGGAATGCTGTGTTATTAAAATTCCTATAATTGTTACATCTAAATAGGTTTTGACTTTGCTGCTTGTTGTTTTATATGAGCAATCTTTCTTTGTTATTTCAATGTGTCATTTCACCATACACGTGGTGTGCTTATTTCAATATGGTTTAAATTTAACCCTTTATTCTACTGAGATGACTCTTGAATACCTTTCCATTTCATAGGTTCCGGATTTAGAGATCATCTTCATTCCTTAAGTAATTAAATACCATACTACATTCATGAACATATATATTGTGTTGTGTATATTCTTAGCGTATGGAATTTAAATTGCAACATTTCATTTAATATTAAATGTTAAGATACAAGCTAAAATACACGTATATCTACATACTTATATATTCGCAACTATACACAAGTTTTTTAGTCCATTAAGTTTTGTTTAAATTTCATTTTAATTAAATTAACTTATAAAAATCAATGTTTACCATTAAACAAAGTCGTCAAAAAAGCGGGACATTCCATAACCTAAATTCTAGGTGCCCACATTTTCCACACGGGCATTCAGTAGTATTGGTTTTGCAGATCTCTATTTTATAGGATCCTGTGTTCATAGTTGGATCTATATTCGGAAAGCTTTGTATCCGTATATTTCTTTCGGCTGTGTTATGTATTATTTTTCCGCTGCTTTTTAATGTAAATTATTTTAATCTCTGATATGTTTCTGATGTATATTATTTATTCATACTCTGCTATGTTCTGTACTATGATGTAATTGTGGTAACAACAATGAAATGTTCTTCTGTTTGTGTTCTGATTTGCCCTGTTCTCAACTCAATCCGGGTTTTCCCGTAAGGGCGAGTTTGGGTCATTTCAGCAAGGCACCCCTGCTCGAGTACCATACTGGCTAAGGGTCGAGCAAGTATTTAGCCACAAGGGTGGTTTATTGCATATGGCCACGTGGACCAAGCATGGTTGGTCGAGCAACATATCTGGGTCGAGAAGAAGCTCACCTCCTTCGGCCTAGCAGATTTGTCAAGCACCACAACGAAGCATGATTGAGACGAGGTCGTTCGCTCCTACAGTTTCCAGGTCGAGCACCTATATGTGAAGTAGCATGCCTAGGTCGAGCACCGCACCTGGGTAGAGCAACGTGCCTTAGTTGAGCATCATCCTCAAGCACAGTAGGGTCGAGCGCCTTCAAGATGGCGGCCGAGTAGCATGCTAGAGCATTTCAAGTCGAGCATCTCTAAAGTGAACAAGCAGATTTATATGAAACAAATGGATGGAAGTCATGTAAATACTGATCCCATTTTTTGAATGGTAGCAAAAAGTAGTGGCACACTTGTAATTGTTGTACCCATATTCAAACAAGACAATTCTATAAGAAAATGGAGTGGAACCGAGAAAGCGCACGTGGCATTAGCATATAATATTGGACGCAGTGTTAAAGAGGGGTCGCACGCTCACGAAATAGGGGCTCGCTCGAGCATATTTTTCAATGCTTGCTCGCACAACAGTTGAAGAGGTTGCTCGTTCATTCGAAGAAAGGTCGTGCGAACCATGACAGCTGTACACACCTGGCTACAGCTCTTCGGTGGCAGTTCCGTAAATACTCTTACGAACGACCCCTACCATAAACCTCATAATTATAGCTCTGCCATCACCTCCAAACTTCACCTATAAATACACCATTTCGCCACCGTTCAGTGGACCGATCTAAGCTACCCGAAGAGCTGTCATTTCGGTTTTCCACCATTCTCAAGCTTCCCAAGCTCCATTAATGGTTTCCTAAGCTCACTCCATCTTCCTCCAACATCAAATGGATCTCATCTTCTCCAAACACCATTAATTCTCACTCAAGTTCAATCCAAGTGATCTCCAACCGCCATTACTCCTCTTTAAAGCTCGGATCTAACACTAATTTCATGATAAAATCAAGAAAGATCATCTAATTACGAGATTTAATCCATTCCTTCCTGAATTCAAGTGAGATCTAAAGCGGAAGGTGAGTAAAAAGTGGAAAATCATTATAAAGAGAGAGAACAAGTGATATAAGTGAGATGTATAAGATGATGAACCTTGTAAATTTCTCCATGATAATGAAATCACCTTCGTAGATCTATTTTAGATTGAACCACTATAATATTGTGTTTTTTACTTACTTTTATTTTTTCGTGACTCCATTTTCTAATTCTAACCATTTGGTGAAGTTCATTAAGTGCACCTTTGGTGTTGAGATCCAATTTCGATTTTAACATTTGGCGTCCACCAAGGGGTCACGTTCGCACTTCTCTCAATCTTAAGAGCCTACTATTAAATTTCTAAGCCTAGTTCTACCATAGATTCTACAAGTCTAAGATCTAGGCCAATCGACAAGCTCTCTTCCAAATTCGAGCCTTGTCTGAAATAATGGTCAAATCTAAGAAAATTACAAGCAAAACCATTGGAGAAAACGATAACGTTGCTAACAACGAAGTTACACCACTTACTAAAAGTTTTGAAGCTAGAGAATACTCGGTAGGTGGAGCCGGTGTGAGTAAGAATGAGTTCGATGCCGCTATTGCCAACGTGAACCAACAGATGGATATTCCTACTATGGCGATGATGGGAAAAATTGATGCCATCCTTAACGCTCGACCAAATCCATCACCTCAAAAGGTCCATATTGATCTTGAAAAAAATGCCAATTCATTCTCTTCTAACCATGATCGCAATGACTACATGGAAGATGATAACGAATGGTTGAGCGACAGAGACGAGGCTAATATCGAAAACTCAAAGCCAAAAGCTAAGAATCATTCCAAGATGAAAGCTCGAAGGGTTACTAGTCCCGTCACGTGGTCACCTCCTCGTCGAGAAGGTAAAGGACCTAAGCTCTTTAACCAGGAACGCATGCCTAGATGAACATTTGTAAAGAGCTCAGCTTCGCAAAGCGGCATACCATTGAAGAGTACATCTCAGATATGATAGAACAAATCATGAAAAGAATCAAGCTCTCAATGATGATGATAGGGAATGGGATTTCTCTCCCGACAGGACTCCATTTACCGAGAGAATCCAAGAAATAGAGTGTCCAAAGAAATTCAGTCCTCTAACTTTGCCTCCGTAAAATGGCCTTGTTGATCCTAACTACTTTCTGCTTAAGTATGTATTGCATATAAGCGCAGCAAATGCAACAAAAAAGATGAGATGTTTATATTTCCCTCTCTACTTAGAAAGTGTTGTGTCACTATGGTTCACAAAGTTGCCACCTAAGTCCGTAGACCGGTTCTCTGACTTGACCAAAAAGATCAAGGAGCAGTTCTGCCTGTAAGCTACCAAAGCCAAGGAGGCCATAACACTCTCAGCAATGAAGCAGAATACAGGGTAATCCGTTAGGGCTTTTCTTAGCCGATTCAATGTTGCCTTGTCCGAAATAAGGAATCCAGAGCCTTGCATAATCCTCATGTCTCTAATCAGCGCCATAGATGAGAAGAGCGAATTTGGTAGATGGATTAAAATGAAATAACCAAACACGCTTGAAAATTTCTATAAAAAAGACGAGGAGTATATGAGAGTGGAAAATAATCATGTGCCTCTTCAGATTATTGACGCAAACCAACTTCTTGAAGCTTCTAAAAATGCTGCTAATCAGTACGATCAGAAGAATCCTGGAGGTGGTCAAAAGAGGGGAAATAACGGAAGGGATGACCGGAACAGTAAGAAACCCCGCTTATTCAAGAATTCCAAATCAACCCCTTTTACAGAAACTCTAAAAAACAGCTTTGCTGCAACTGAAGACACTGAAGATTATCCAATGCCAAAACCTCAAAGAATAGGTGATGATCAATCGAACTCTGGAAAGTACTGCTGATTCCACAATCAGTCAGGCCACAATACCAACGAATGTTGGCATCTGAAATCATTGATCTAAGAGTTGATAAGGAAGAATCATCTGCAACAATATGTGAAAAATTCACAATCCTCAAACACTACTCCAAATCCCCAGAGGTAAGGGGCATCAAGCAACCAGTTTGTTCCAAGCAACAAAGCTCCTGCTCAAACCAATCTAAGGTTGATCATCAACTGATAACCTTTGGTGGTGCTCCTATTTAAATAGCTCAGAATAAGCAATCAACATTGCCACTACTTTATCTTCATGCTTTACTACATGTTTTACTTTCTACTATATTCAGAACTTCATGTACAAAAGTCTGTAATGTTTTAAAAATACTGTATCGAACATTTGCTCTATGACTAAGAGCATATCTACTGAATCCCTTGCCTGCAGAATTTTATGTTAATCAAAACTTGATTAAATTTTTATTTCATATTGCAGGCTATCTGTCGAGCGCTTGTTACTTCAGAATCTAGTGAAACATAGTGACCCCAACAACATTAGTTCAAGCACCAAAGGCTGTAAATATCAACATGCACAAATAGAAAAGCAGCGCTTAAGAAAGTGAATGGGAAAAGCTACAAAGATTCAAACAACGAACAAGCGCTATGAAAAACAAACAAGAGGGTTGTATCTTTTTTCAAAGGGACACTTCCCCAAGTGAGAAGTCCAAAGCCCCGATTCCTAAACCGATATAGCTCGCCAAGCCAAGCGCTCGACAAAGGAACTGGTGCCTGCCCCGTGGAACGACAAACGACCGTCCAATTCATTTGTGTAGCATCTGAAATCCCTAAATGTGAAAAATGTAAACCATTTGCATAGCATCTGGAGTCCCCAAATGTGAAGAATGTAAACCATACTAACATCAGGTCGGAAGGACCGACCAACACACTGGAAGGACCAGCACCATGTCGGAAGGACTAACAAACCTGGTGATTGGAAGTACCGACATCAGGCTGGAAGGACCGGTGAACAAGCTGGAAGGACCAACACCATGTCAGAAGGACTGACAAACCCGGTGATTGGAAGTACCGACATCAAGCCGAAAGGACCGACGAATGAGCTGGAAGGACCAACACAAACCAAAGACCTATCTGGGGTCACCCAATTGATCGTTAGTGTCAGGAAGTACCTGATTCAATTACGACAAACATTGGGTTGTAACCAAAGACCTCTCTGGGGCACCCAATTGATCGTCAGTATCAGGAAGTACCTATCCGATTATGACAAACATCAGGTTGTAACCAAAGACCTCTTCGGGGCACCCAATTGATCGTCAGTATCAGAAAGTACCTGATATGATTACGACAGACATTAGGTTGTAACCAAAGTCCTTTCTGAGGGCATTCCTTATGAATCTACCAACACTTGGATTAATCAGTATAATCAAGCAACGGATGTCTCCAATGCCTAAATTAACCAAGCTGGATTGTAGACGAAGTTCGGATTTAACCAATAACTTGCGTAATGTATGAATATCTCAGATGCGACAAGTGTTGGATCTTAACCAATTAACTTGCGTATTGTCTGAATATATCATATGCAGCAAGTATTGGATCTTAACCAATCAACTTGAGTAGTGTCTGAATTTATCAGATGTGACAAGTGTTGGACGTTAACCAATTAACTTGCATAGTGTCTGAATTTATCAGATGCGATAAGTGTTGGATGTTAACCAATTAACTTGCATAGTGTTTGAACATCTCAGATGCGACAAGTATTGGATCTTAATCAATTAACTTGTGTAGTGTCTGAATACCCTAGATGCGACAAGTGTTAGATTTTAGCCTAAGCAGGGGCACGAAATTCAAAGTTCTTCCCAAATGGGAGCATAACAACAAAAATCCTTTCATAAAAAGGTCTCCATAGCAGAGATCAACTATCCTCAATGAAGTCTGTAATGTCGATCCAGTTGGCAAGAGAAGACAAGTGTGGAGTTATAAGTGACCTCTCCATAGTAGGGGCATCCAATGGAGTCTCCGATGCCAAAACTGACCGACAAAGCAGACAATCATTGAGTACCAATAGTCCTTTCCATAGCGAAGACTAATGATGACTGCCTAAGCGGGGGCACAAATATACAAGACTTCTGTAAAAGGAAGCAGAAAATAAATCACAGATACGTATTTTCCAAATGTGAAAAGTCTTACATCATCATATAAGTCATTAAAACAATGACGCTTGAAATCCACATTCGATTTTAGTCGATTAGTTGATCTTTAGCGTTAATGTGAATTCGAATTAGAATATCGTGCTTGTGCAGATAATATTTGGCATGTTATAAACCGTTGAATGAAACAGTTTTGTACAGACACATCATTCAATTCAAAATAGAATTCGGTATAAGTCATTTTTAACGATTAACTATTCCACTATTGATATGAACAGTTGATGGTGAATATAAGTCCAAAATCGTGCAATCACTTGTTTTAATTACAAAATAGGTGGCACGAAACATACAAATCCAATCAACAAGTTATGAACTTGGATCATTTGGAATCAACGAGTCAAAGGATCAAAGCATGATTTGCCATTGCAAACAAAAGCGACAACTGGATCCCAGCGCAAGTTCTATTAACAATGTTCAGTTCGAAGCCTGCATTTCTCGCAAGCAAAAAATGCAGGCTTCGAGGGGTGAATGTTAATCCCGATATGAAAATGCAGTTCAGAACTAAGAGGTATTCGCGAACAGAGACACGCAATTATGAAAACAAATGTAGGAAGCTTTTACAAACACAAAGAATGGATAATATAAAGTGTACAAGCGCAACATGAATCCAAAGTTATTCAACTAATAACTCTTGATAACATGATTATAAAATGCTGAGAAGATGAAACATGTATTTGCATATTATATACATAGGTTGTCGGCCACAATGCATTTACATGGACCGTAGGACGGTTTGTTTATCATGTCATGGACAAATGATGAGTAGCAAGACAAATGCAACTTGTCATATATATATGTTAAACATATATAAATGCATGGACAAAGGCGGATTTACGATTGAGAACAAATAAAAACCATGCACAGGAAAGCTGGTGTGAAGCCACAATGGAGTATGCATGCAATATGAAACGGCAATAAGCACGTGCATGGCAAGATATAACAATATGTGCACACCTTCATTATATATAAATCATATATATCATATATATCACAAAGTATACACTGTGATTATATGAAAAACAAGTAAAGCTCTCTACGGCTTTTCATCGGATATAAAGTTTGCATGTGACTTTCGCATGGTGCTCAAAACGAGATGGACAAAGCTTGGAATGTACATGAAGTCACAACAGCTCCACCGGTCATGCACTCCAACAAAGGGGACATTCGCCTCATTATAGAGTTGCTCGGTCGTGCAAGGCACCCCTGCTCGACTACCATACCGACTAAGGGTCGAGCAAGTATTTAGCTATAGGGGTCGTTTATTGCATATGGCCACGTGGACCGAGTAGGGATGGTCGAGCAACGTATTTGGGTCGAGCAGAAGCTCACCTCCTTCAGCCTGGTAGGTGGGTCAAGAACCACCAGGAAGCATGGTTGAGACGAGGTTGTTTGCTCCTACAGTTTCCAGGTCGAGCACCTATATGTGAAGCAGTGTGCCTGGGTCGAGCAGCGCGCCTGGATCGAGCAGCGTGCCTTGGTCGAGCACCATGCTCAAGGACACCGGGGTCGAACGCCTTCAAGTTGGCGGGCGAGTAGCATGCTAGAGCATTCCAAGTCGAGCAGCTCTAAAGTGAACAAGCAAATTTATATGAAAGAGATGGATGGCAGTAATGTAAATACTGTAACACCCCACCTCCGCTAGGGTCACTCACAAAGGGAATGCACTAGCTTTGGTGGAGCATTATCTAGGTAAACATACACAGAAATATTACAAGACAGAACATATAAAACAACGGAAGAAAAACCAAATTTCATTTCTTTAAAATCTAGAAAGGTCTAAAGCCTTTTACATCAAAATGATATTAAGTCCATTACGTCGAAATCTGTCTTGCAGTAGTAAAGAAGCATAAAACCATAGTCATAAATCATTCCCCAAGTAAAACAGTAAAGCAAGCCATAGCCAAGAGAAATCCAAGCCGTTCGTGAAAGAGCCTTGGAGCTTGGTAAGATCCGAACTAAGCTGTATTCCTACCCTGCGAACCTAGGAGGGGAGAGAACGGAAGAAAAAGAGGCGAAACAAAACGGGTCAGTCATAAAGACTGAGTAAGTCCTAGTGACTTTCAACATAGAAACAAGTAAAGATAACATGACATGTATAAACTGAGAGTAAACATAAGGATGATGACAAGATAGGCAAGTTAAACTAAGATGACAAGATAAACTATACTAAACAGATAAACTACGGTAATAAGATAAACTATGCAAACCAGATAAACTACGTATAGCATTGCATGTTTAACATTCTCTGCACCAACTATACTAGTACCCCGACCCGTATCATCCTTTCTGTGTATATGTACAGTCCCTTGCCATATATCGTACGGGTTTCATCACGTATTTCTATACTATTTCAACGTAGTGCCACCATTCTTGAAATCGTTTGGACCGCCACCCTTGTTCTGGCTACATTTCCTTATCATGAACTATCGCGTGTTCAACTAGGATTTATGCCACCTAGGACCACTAGGGATTATGCTACCTATTGAACGTTTTCTAGATTTGATTAGGGTTTATGCCACCTAGGACCACTAGGGATTATGCTACCTAACGAACAACACCCTTTTTCCACGTAACGATCTATTAATCGATCGGCTCCCTACAAGTCCTAGCTCGTTCATGTGTCTGTGTCATACGGCCCAATCACGAAATGTAGTCACCTGTGCTAGGTCCACCATAGGGTGTATCAAGCCCTAGGGTGTCAACCACCGACACGAATCAAGCACGCACAGTGTAAACCTACCGGTGCCCAATGCCTGCTTTTTCAACTCCGGACTACGTGCACGACCATAGTCCGCCTGAACCTACAATGGCGCACCAACTCAGCCGTCGTTCTGGTCGCTTACAATCAGCCCAGTAATCGTGCCCCACCCTGTCTAGTTCCAGGGTATCGTGATACATCTAGTGGGTTACTGCTGAAAAGGACCGCGTAACTAGGGTTTCCGTCCAGTAGGTTAAGTGTTGTCATTTAAATTCGAGACTTAACCCCATTAGCCTAGCATGTCAAGTTGGTTAAGTGTTGTCATTCAAGTTCGTGACTTAACCCGCCTACGTGTCATGTCAAATTGGTTAAGTATATTCAAGCGGTTCATGACTTAACCCTATCAAATCATCGTGTCAAATTGGTTAAGTATATTCAAGCGGTTCATGACTTAACCCTATCAAATCATCGTGTCAAATTGGTTAAGTATATTCAAGCGGTTCATGACTTAACCCTATCAAATCATCGCGTCAAATTGGTTAAGTATATTCAAGCGGCTCATGACTTAACCCTATCAAATCATCGTGTCAAATTAGTTAAGTATATTCAAGCGGTTCATGACTTAACTCTATCAAATCATCGTGTCAAATTGGTTAAGTATATTCAAGCGGTTCATGACTTAACCCTATCAAATCATCACGTCAAATTGGTTAAGTATATTCAAGTGGTTCATGACTTAACCCTATCAAATCATCGTGTCAAATTGGTTAAGTATACTCAAGCGGTTCATGTCTTTACCCTATCAAATCATCGTGTAAAATTGGTTAAGTATATTCAAGCGGTTCATGACTTAACCCTATCAAATCATCATGTCAAATTGGTTAAGTATATTCAAGAGGTTCATGACTTAACCCTAGCAAACCATCATGTCAAATTGGTTAAGTATATTCAAGCGGTTCATGACTTAACCCTATCAAATCATCGTGTCAAATTGGTTAAGTATATTCAAGCGGTTCATGACTTAACCCTATCATCTGGCATTAATTCATTACTGCACCCCAACCTCTCACATTAGACTAGTTGTTGTGGTCACTGGATTCGCCGGGCGGTTCCGGGTAGATTTACACCACAACCTAGTCTAACCTCCGGTCTTAAGCGCGATATGACCAACTACCCACATTGGATCCTATTGTTTGCAGTCACTAGATTCGCCGGGCGGTTCCGGGTAGATTTACACTGCAAACTCAACCCAACCTCGAGTTGGCCATTTTCAAGTTCATTCTAATGTCATGTCCTTGTTCAAGTTTCATGTCAAGTTCGTGTCAAGTTCCTAAGCGAGTTTCATGTCAAGTTTTCATGTTAAGTTTTCAAGTTTCAACTTATGCCTGTTATCAAGTTCATGATTCATATTCATAACCAATTCACGTTTCAAGTTCATAAGCTTGTTTACGTGCCTTCTAGATGTCCAATATCAACTATCAAGTCATAGTCAAATTTTGTATTCAAGTTATTCCCATCGTATCAATTTCATCCTATTTGTCGTGTTCCACAACTACCTAAAAAACATGGTTTGACTACCAGATTCTATTTTCTCTAATTACGTTCCGAGTTCACAATTCACATTCATGTCAATTATCAAGTTTACAATCGCTTTCGTGTTCAAGTTATGCCAATTCATGTCCAAGCTAATTCATGTCAATTACCAATTCATGTCTAAGTGAATCTTCATGTTTTGTCCAATATCCCCAAATCGTATTCCCACCATGTGCGTATCGAGATTAATTCAAAAAGGGATAAACATGGAAATCATGACAAAGATGGGCATGTGAATAGGCATGAGATTATAATCCAAATCATATGTTCAACAGAATTGGTGTATAATAGTTTAACACATCATAGGCATGTGAGTAGGATCTAGAACAACAATATGAAAACTAGGGTTTAGGAACATAGGTAGACTTGCATTAATCCAAATTCAAGATTCAAGAGAGAATAGGGTGAAAAAGTATTATCATCAAGTCAAGGTCCAAGAATTCATATTACAATTTAGCATTTAAATAATAAACTAGGTCCAACAACATGAATGGGCATGATTCAATCGATAAGGAATAACCCAAAATCCTAGATTCAAGAAGAAACAAGAACAGATCTAAATAGATAATCAAGCTTAGGTCCAATTTCATTTTATTCCATGTCCATATTAAATTTAACCAGTTTCAATCTCAAAGTAACTAGAACTTACAGAGCGTGGACCGAGAATTAGAGTGCAGAAATTTGATTCTGGAAACGGTTATTGTAGTTGTTGAAACTCTATTCGTTTAGTCTTGTTCTAGTTGAAAACCCCCAATTTGCAATTCCTAGACGTTGTCTTGACAAAGAAGAAGTAGTCTCTTTTAATTTTAATATTATCATTTTGATTTTCACAGAGGTAGCATAAGGACATAATGAAATGGTGTAGAGAGAATGAGGCTAGGGGGCTGTTTATGTAGGGTTAGGCAGACGAATCTGGTCATGAAACAAGTCTAAATACATTAGAATGGATCTGGTTCAGGAAATAGGTTCGGGAGGCAGGTCGACCCCCAGGTCGACTCCCCAGTTGACCTGGTCATGGGGAGGTCGACACCCCAGTCGACTCCCCAGTCGACCTGGTTGGGGGGGAGTCGACTCCCCAGTCGACCTGGGTATACAGGCGGGAATTTTCCCGCCAGCCTTCTCTGGGTTTTAATTTCGAATTTTCTGGCTTTATTTTCGAGCTATTTTATTTTATTCAAATTCCTGAAATTTCTGAGGGTCATAACTTGGTCATACGAACTCCGATTTTCAAAAACTCGGACTCGATTTCATGTAGAATTTCGAGATGAACGCAATGGCGCAACCCGTTTCCCTTGGTTCTTATTTTAAAATTTAATTCTTCCTTGATTTATGGTTATAACATGTTATTAAAATATGGGTTGTTACAAATACTGATCACATTTTTTGAATGGATGCAAAAAGCAATGGCATAGTTGTAATTGTTGTACCCATATTCAAACAAGACAATTATATAAGAAAGTGGACCGGAACCAGGAAAGCACACGTGGCATTAATATATAATATGGGACGTAGTGTTAAAGAGGGGTCGCACGCTCACGAAATAGGGGATCACTCGAGCATATTTTTCAAGGCTCGCTCGCACATCAGTTGAAAAGGTCGCTCGTTCATACGAAGAAAGGTCGGGCAAACCATGACAACTGTATACACCTATACATAGCTGGCTCCAGCCGTACACAACTGTCTCCAGCTGTACATGGCTGGCTCCAGCTGTCCGGTGGCAATTCCTTAAATACTCCTACGAACGACCCCTACCATGAACATCATAATTACAGCTCTGGGATCACCTCCAAACTTCGCCAATAAATACCCCGTTTCACCACCATTCAAGGGACCGATCTAAGCCAGGTGTCATTTCGGTTTTCCACTATTCTCTAGCTTCCCAAGCTCCATTAATGGCTTCCTAAGCTCACTCCATTTTCCTCCAACATCAAGTGGATCTCATCTTCTCCAAACACCATTAATTCTCACTCAATTTCAATCCAAGTGACCTCCAACTGCCATTACTCCTCTTTAAAGCTCGGATTTAACACTAATTTCATGATGTAATCAAGGAAGATCATCTAATTACGAGATCTGATCCATTCCTTCCCGAATTCAAGTGAGATCTAAAGTGGAAAGAGAGTAAAATGTGGAAAATCATTATAAAGAGAGATAACAAGTGTATAATTGAGATGTATGAGATGATGAACCTTGAAAATTTCTCCATGATAATGAAATCACCTCCAAAGTGGACGTAGATCTATTTTAGGTTGAACCACTGTAAGATTCTTGTGTTTTTTACTTACTTTTATTTTTTCATGGCTCCATTTTCTAATTCTAACCGTTTGGTGAAGTGCATTAAGTGCACCTATGGTGTTGAGATCCAAATTCAATTTTAACATCTCCTTTATCCAAATCTGTGTGAGTGGAAACAATTCTTGTTTATGCTAAATTCAATATCTTATAGATTTTGTAATTGATTTGTATACCTAGGGAGACACGATTTGAAAGTGGTGTATGGGTCCTCGTTCTCTAAAAGTGGTTTAGTGATGGAGATAACAAAGTCGGGTAGTTTATCGGAATGTCCACTTCCTCTAGGAGCTTTGTGAGGGATAATCTAGGGACGAATTTTGTGTACGTAGGACGTAACATGTAATTTAATTAACCAACTATCTACGCAAGTCTTAATTGGCATAGGTGTACTACCATAATATCAGTTAAGTAGTATGTGGCAAGGTACTACTTCTCATATTACTTGTGAGAATATATATATATATATCTATAAGGAAGTTGACGTGTTAGGACGGGGTGTTAAGTGGCTAGGGTCCTCCTTAGGGTCATAAGAGATCATAAGAATTCACCCTTAACAAACATACTATAATGGGCCTTAAGTGACCAAGAATGTCCACCTCGTTGGGTCTTAAGTGATCGCTGATCAAACCTAAACGCATCAATGAAGGTCTTAAGCGATTGAATCAAATATCCACCTTATTGATAAAAATGTTTTTTTGTGTGTGTGTGCATGTGTATTTCATAGACATACCTCGACAAATATAACCTACCAAATCTAGTGTACAGTCTTTAAACACATATTATTTTGAGTGTTAGCCACATTGTGAACTAGGCTACACAAAGAGCAAATAGTGAAAAAGACACCAATCGGATCAGATCGGAGGAAGGTAGCGCAGGAGGTGAATAACGATCAAGAAGGCAGAGATTACATCGGATCGGATCAGAAGAGTATGGAAGCAACATCATAAAGCAGGTGGCTTCAGCAGTTCAGATCGGAGGAACACTTCAGCGGCATTAGAAGAAAGCAAGCAATCCCATCGGTTCGGATCGGATGAATACATTAGCCGCATCAAGGGACAACAAGTTGCTTCAGCGGGTCGGATTGGAGGCCCCGATCAGAACCCCTTTTTCCCTTTGAATCTGTAGTCGTTGCTGCGCATATCCCCTGAAGACTCGGACAAGATCTGACCATTTCTCCCACGATCTCCTATTGAATCAATGCGCTTAGCCATCTTGAAGCCTCCGAACCTGACTCTCAAGGGATGGATGCCACGCAATTCCGAACCGAAGCCACTTCGAGGAGATTTTTCACCTATAAATACACCATCTAGAGGCATTTGAAAGGATCTTTTGGCAAATTCTCAGTCGATACTTCCTCCATAGTCGAATTCTACAATCATATTCAAATCAAAATCATCTCTTAAAGCCCATTTTTGAGAGATTTAAGTGAGTTTATGCATTGTAATTGTGAGGTTGAGTGAGAATCATTGCTGTATTCGTATTCAAATCATCAAATAAAAGAAAACAAAGTGGACGTAGGCTCGTTAACGCCGAACCACTATAAATTGTGTGTTCTTTATTGCTTTTAGATTCTATTTTGTTGAATTCATATCTAATTTCGGTGTTAGAGCCAATTTTTGGTCTAACATTTTGGTGCTTTCACTGAGAACTTTCAAATTCTAAGCCTTTTTGGGATTATCATTCTACCGTTTGGACCTTCAAGTTCAAAGAAGTTAATCCCCTTTCTCTGACATCTTTCAGTACTTGTTGACTAATCGTTGAAGAATCAAGCATAATGGCTAAGACCAAAGGAAAGGAAGTGCAAGATGCTAGGGGAAATGATGCTAGAGAAAATCAGCAAGCTATTGCGTTAACAAGGTCACACGCTCAAAGCTCTGGAGCAGATCACTCCAACCAGGAGGATCCGGATCGGATCGGAGGGGCTGATCCGAACCAAGAAGAAACAAACTGGATCGTGTTGACACCGATCCGACCTGATGATCTGATCTGAACCGATGGTGCTGGGGGCTCTCACTCTCTCCATCCGAACCGCCCCGACCAGGCTGCTTTGGGCCGATCCGATCCGAATCAGAATGAAGCTGGAACTTCTACTCGAGCTCCCTCTAATGCTCCGATTCCAGCCACGATGACTAATGTTCAGCCTGATCCCTCTGCACCCATTACTCAGGGAGATTTTTCACGTTTTCTTGACATGCTTCAGAGCACTAAAGAAGCATTGGAAGCCCAAAGGCGTGACAACCTTCGCATGTAGGAAAACATGATCACCATGGGTAGAGAACTACAAGAGCTCCGGAGGCAGAGGACTCCTTCCCCACCATGCCATATTGCTACAGATGATTCGTCTTCCTCGGAGGAGGAACGTCCTTGCGAGAGAAGGCCGCTTGAACGACCTCAGAACCTTGATCAATTGACTTTTGGATCTTTAGGATCCCGAGAAGATGCTGCCCGTGTATTGGGCCCTGATGACCCGAGTCTACAACAGCCTATGTTGCTACCTATGTGCGGATCCCACGTCTTACCCAGGGATCCTAATATTACTAACCCCACACAACAACAACTTCTCCAACTTTTACCTCCAGAGATAGACCGAGAGCACAAAGAGCAACGTAGAGCATATGCTGCCAGAAACAGAAGGTTATCCTCTGATCAGGAACCTAAGGGTAATCCGAACATCAGATCTAGAGAGCCTGTGCAGACACTAACCAACGTCGATTTATGGGCAATGGTGCGCCAGATTTTGTCTGAAAGCCGGCGATATACTAATGAAGATTGGGGCATTGAGCGAAGTCATACCCCTTTCACGGATAACATCCTAAATTTCCAGTTCCCCCAACGATTCAACTTGCCTCAGATGGATCGATATTCAGGAAGAACAGACCCAGGACAGCACCTAATGAGATATGCATGGTTCATGAATGCGGCAACAGCTCCAGATGCCGTAAAATGCAAAGATTTTCCCATCTATCTTGAAGATGTAGCATTAATGTGGTTCACTCGACTTCCTCCTCGATCAGTGTCAAATTTCATAGAATTGAGTGAGCGTTTCATGAATCAGTTTCGACTCCATGCCCAAAAGTCCAAGACCATTATAGAGTTGTCACGGATTAAACAGGGCCCAGGAGAATCTTTGAAGTCGTATTTGGATCGCTTCAACCTGGCCGTCACCGAAGTTAGTGATCCCCATGAGCCCACTATCCTAATGGCCTTAATAGAAGGGGTAGATCCTGACACAAAGTTTGGGGATTACTTAGCTGGAAAACCACCTCCTACTAGAGAACTATTCTATGAAAAGGCTAATGTCCGTTTAAGGCGAGAAGAAGCTAAGGCAAATCGAAAGAGAAAGTCCGAAGGGGCCTCGAAGGAGGGTGTCCAGAGTAACATTGCTGTGAAACAATCTGGTGACAGTTCAGGGAAGGTAGAAGTAAATGTTGGCAACCAGAGTGGTGGTAATAGCAACAGGAATGGAAACGGAAATAGAAGGAACAGAAACCGAGGGAATAACTCTAATAGAAGACCCAGATTCTAGACTTTTGTGAATTACACGCCATTGAATGACACGTTGGAGAACATATATTTAGACACATACAACATATTGCAGTACAAAAAACCACCGCCTAAAGATTCTACGGAGAAGGAGATTGAGATAGGAAAGTTTTGCTTGTTTCATGGTACACACGGTCATTCCACCAATGAATGTCGTCATTTGAGGGATATCATCGAAAAATTGCTGCGAGAAGGGAAGTTGGATGAGTACAAAGCTGCCCCAAGGGACGGGGGCAAGGGGGACAAGCCCCGAACCAAGAACAGACTGCTTCAAAACTCATTTCTCAGCAAAAAGGTAAGAGGATCGCCATTAACTCTATCATAGGCGGACCTCACTTAGTTGGTCGTAGCTTTAAAGCAATGGACCAGTACGTCAACACCGCCAAGCATTATGAAGTGGGAGAATGCACCAGCCTTGAAGACGTCACTCTAATAAAGCAGCAAAAAACGATGTCTGATGATGTCGTATTCCGCAATAGAGACGAGTTTGGAGTTCAATCCCCAACTGACGATCCGCTAGTGATAACCACGACAATTGGCCCCGCTCTAGTCCATAAGGTGTTAGTAGACAATGGAAGCTCGATTAATATCCTCTTCAAGAAAGCCTTCGAACAAATGAGGCTCGAAGCAAAAGACTTAAAGCCATGTCAAGGATGGATACGTGGTTTTAACGGAGTATCCACAGCTCCAATGGGTATTGTGGAATTACCAGTCACACTAGAGCAGGGGGATCGCCAGAGAGTAAGGATCCTGCCATTTGTAGTTCTGGATTTGGGGTCGCCTTACAATGCCTTCCTAGGTCGACCAGCCCTTGCCGAATTTAGGGCATGTATTGCACCTTGGTGTTTGCTGCTAAAATTCCCGACTGACTCAGGAGTTGGGACAATGAGAGGCGACCAAGCTACGGGAAGAGCTTGTTATGTGGTAGAGTTAAAGATGCTAATGAAGGGGCTGAATATAGATGTTAAAGATGATTCCGCCTCTCCAAAAGGGGCCTCAGCATAGCAACTAAGGGGTCATGCCCTACGGGAGTCGCTCTCAGACGTGCTCGAGGATATAGATCCCAGAGAGGATAGAGAACCTGGGGACATGAAGGCAACTCCCAATGAAATAACAATCGACATACCTATTGATGAAACTGATCCAATAAAAGTACTAAAGAACGGCTCGCAACTGGATCCAGTTAGAGCGAGGGAATTGGCTGATTTCTTAAAGGCAAATCTGGATGTGTTTGCCTGGACTCACGCTGACATGTGTGGGATTTCGCCTACCATCATGAGCCACTCTTTGTGTATTAATCCAAAACACCCACCAGTCAAGCAGAAAAGACGGATGTTGGGCCCAGAGCGATCAGCAGCTTTGAAAGAAGAAGTAGAGAAGTTAAAAGGTAACGGATTCATTAAGGATTCGAAATATCCCGACTGGATATCGAATCCTGTCCTGGTCAAAAAGTCAAATGGGAAGTGGAGAGCGTGCATCGACTTTTCTGATTTGAACAAGGCTTGCCCGAAGGATAGCTTTCCTCTCCACAGAATTGATCAACTAGTAGATTCAACTATCGGGCACGAACTTTTATCCTTTATGGACGCTTATTCCGGGTACAATCAAATTCCCATGCATGTACCAGCTCAAGAGCATACAAGCTTTATTACAGACTTGGGATTGTATTGTTACGTCATAATGCCGTTTGGATTAAAAAATGCGGGAGCTACATATCAGCGCCTGGTTAACCGCATGTTTTACAATCAAATTGGGAAGACTATGGAAGTTTACGTAGATGATATGCTAGTGAAATCCAAGCAATCTCCCGATCATACGAAGGACTTAGCATAAATGTTTGGCATATTACGAAGGTATGGGATGAAGTTGAACCCCTTGAAGTGTTCGTTTGGCGTGGCGTCAGGCAAGTTCCTTGGCTTTATCGTGAGTTCCAGAGAAACTGAAATCAATCTGGATCAGATAGCAGCAATCCGGAATATAGAGGAGCCGCTAAAGATTAAGGATGTTCAATGCTTAGCTGGAAAGGTTGCAGCACTGGGCAGGTTCATCTCCAAAGCAACAGACAAGGGTGTGCCTTTCTTCGATCTCATAAAACGGGGAAAGCAAAATTTCAAGTGGACTCCCGACTGTGTGGAGGCATTCCAAAATCTGTTAGACTTCCTAGAATAACCTCGAATATTATCAAAGCCCGTGCAACATGAGGATTTGTTCGTCTACTTGGCGGTATCATCTCACGCCGTCAGTGCAGCGCTAGTACGTGAAGAGGATAAAGTCCAGAAACCTGTGTATTACATAGGTAAAAAACTAGCTGCTGTAGAACATAACTACCAAAGATAGAGAAGCTTGCTTATAGCCTCCTGATTGCTTCACACAAACTCCGCCATTATTTCCAAGCACACCCGATAATTGTATATACCGATCAACCTTTGAGACAAGTGTTGCAGAAACCCGAAGCATCGGGGCGATTACTCAAATGGAATATCGAGCTGAGCTAGTTTGATTTGAATTTTCAGCCGCGAAGATCAATAAAAGGGCAGGCCTTGGCTGACTTCATAGCTGAAATTACAATTCCTGAAGAGGAAACGGTGGGTGACAAAGTAGTTTCTTTGGATCAAGAATTAGAGCTTAGTCCGTGGAGACTATATATGGACGGAGCCAAGAATGATAGAAAGTCCGGCGCCGGAGTTGTTCTAATAACTCCTGAAGGACGATCTATCTACTATGCATTACGGTTGGAATTTACTGCTACTAACAATGATTCAGAGTATGAAGCCCTGATTGCCGGGCTGAAACTCGCCAAAGATTTGGGAGTGAAGACACTAGATATATATTATGATTCCAAAATAGTGGTATGTCAAGTTCGAGAAGAATTTGCTGCCAAGGGACCTCGGCTCATCACTTATCACAAGAAAGTAAAGGAGTTATTGGAAGGATTGGAGCATTATAGCATAACCCATATTCCAAGAGCTAAAAATCAGAAAGCAGATTGATTAGCAAAGCTAGCAAGTTCAGATAGTCTTAAAGAATCCGAAATGGTTCTGATAGAGGTGTTGGATTCACCTAGTTTTGACTTGGTGGAAGTAGAGCTAGCCTTGGAAGTTGAACCAGAAAAAGAATCCTGGATGACACCAATTAAGAACTTTCTCAAAAGTGGAACTCTCCCATTGAAAAAGAGCGAAAGACGAGCTGTAAGACGTAAGGCCACAATATATGTTTTACAGGACGACATCCTTTATCGTCAAGGGTTTTCAATGACCCTACTACGGTGTATCGCACACGACGACATCAAGCGTGTACTGCAAGAGGTGCATGAAGGTGAGTGTGGGGATCACACTGGGGGCCAAACCCTGGCAAAGAAAGTGTTATGGTACGGATATTTCCGGCCAACCATGAATAAAGACGCGGCTGCTTATTCACGACGCCGCGATAGATGTCAAAGATATGCCAAAGTTCCCAGAGCGCCTCTGACTCAGCTCAAGTCAATGGTAAGTCCGTGGCCGTCTGCCATGTGGGGAATTGACACTATTGGAGTGCTGCCTATTGCCAGTGGAGGAGCTAAGTACGCGATTGTTGCCGTGGACTGTTTCACAAAATGGGTGGAAGCTGAACCTCTAACAACCATTAAGGCAAGGAAAATGATCAGTTTTGTAGTTAGAAACATTATTTGTCGATTTGGGATACTGAAGATCATCATAACTGATAATGGGACACAGTTTGACAGCATAGAGTTCAAAAACTTTTGCCAGAAATACAAGATTGATAAGCGATACACTGCGGTAGCTCATCCGCAGTCAAATGGACAGGGCGAAGCCGTAAATAAAGTCATTAAATCAATTCTAAAGAAGCGGCTGAAACAGGCTAAAGCCAGATGGGTAGATGAGTTGCCGCTAGCCTTATGGGCATACAGGACGACCTTTAAGACGGCTACCGGCCATACTCCCTATTCACTTTCATTTGGGTCTGAAGCGGTGATCCCGGTAGAATTGGAAGTCCCTTCTCATCGAGTTGCATACTATGACCCGATGATGAATAAAGCGCTCCTCCTAGAGTCTCTTGATATGATTGAAGAAAAAAGAGATGAAGCCGACTTGCGTGCCTCAAGACATCGACATCAAGTAGCACGTTATTATGACCAAAAGGTTCGCCTCAAAACCTTTGAACCAGGAGACTTAGTACTGAAGCGAGCCTTTCCGCCTTCAACCCAGTTAGGTCCAAAATGGGAAGGACCGTACACCATCCAATGGAAGCTTGATACAGGAGAATTCAAGTTAACGACCGTGGACGGTGAAGAGATTCCCAGAGCCTGGAATGCTCAGCACTTACGACGATATCTAAGCTAAATATGAAATGTCATCTCTTTTGTTTTCATAAGCTATGTAAAAAGGCACGACTTGCCTTAGAAAGTCTGTTTATGTGAACAAAAGATTATAAAGTGGATATAGGCTATGAATTAGCCAAACCACTATAAAAATATCGTGTGTCATTTACTTTCCTGCATTATTTATATCTTCAACTATTATTCTGCTATGACTGTGGAACACGAAATGTTAAATTAAAGTTGGAGATGAACTATATGCAGGAACAAACAAAATGACTGTTTGTACGATAAGACATAGAAGAATGGGAAGATGACATTCTTAACTTTAACTCTCAAGAATCGAGAGAGAGTATAAAGGACAGGAAGATGACGTCCTCTGAGGCGTGAAGGTGCACCCAGATGAGAGACCGCCTCAGCAAAAACTCTAACCTGGATATGAGACAGGAGAGTGTAAAGATGCCAGAAAGAACATGCATCAGTGACAAGAGGAATATGGCCCCGTCAAAGAATCGGGGACATTTGGACTTTTTAATTTAATTTAATCTTGAATAGTTCTTGCTCAGCTATCCAAGATTGACTGGGGGCATACATATGCACACATATCCCCCTCCACCATGACCACATTACATAACTTTAATATGACATACTGTTGTATTTTTACTCAAGTACTGAACTAACGACTATCAGAGATTGCAGGAAATAGACTATTTTTATTTACAAACGTACAAGTTTGTACAAGAAAAACAAGCAAAAAGGAAGATACGAGGGTCGCACTCACTACAACAATTGCGAACCTATCAAATGCCAAAATAAAACGAAGCACTTTATCATTTAGGCTTCGGGTCAGACTTGGATTTTTTGGCGGCTTTCTGAGCAGCCTTAGCTTCCTTTTTAGCTTCGGTCATAACGTGTTTCAACTTTTTCTTCCCTGTAGCCGAAGTGCTAGAATCAGTTAATTTTTCCCAGGAGATGGAACGCTGGAATCAAGAGAAGACTTTTAGTAAGCTCTTCTGTGATATATCTAGTTGAAAGCTTAACAAATAACCTTGATCCAGGGTCCACCACTGCAAGAGGCTTAAGGCTTTCGGGATCCAAGTCTTCAACCTTTAGCTGCATACGTTTGTCTTGTTCGTCTTTCATTTCAGCCAAGGTGATGTCATCAGCGCTTTTTGGGCCCCCGACTATAGCCACATCAAGGTCTTCCTCATGCCCCTCGTTGCCGCCATCATCTTTCAAGGCGTCAATCATCTCATCATCATAAGGAGCATCAGCCTTATCCTTTTCTCCTTCAGGCCTTCTCCGCTAACTTTGCTCCGGCGGTGGTTCCCTGAGGCACGTCTGTCTTCTCGGACGGTTCAACACCTACAGAATTAGAAGCAACAGTTATCAACTCAGGAGGAAATATAGGTTCCTTCATTGATTTCCCAATTATGTGATTAAAAGTGGAGACAACTTTGACAAATTGGGGAGAAAAGGTAGAAATACCTTCCGATGACTTCTCAGCTGGAGTGACTGCCGTCTCTGACGCCGTCTCGGGAATGGGAGATAAAAGAGATGCTCGAGGGATCTCCGGGTTTTCGGGATCGTATGCCTCAACTTCCGGAGTTTCAGCAGCAGTAGAAGAAGAACCAGCCTCGGAGATACGCTTTTGTTTGGCCATCCTCTTTTCCTCCTCCATGGCAGCAGCGATGAGGTGACGCCCCTCAGCCAGACGTGTCGGCTCATCAATTCTTAGATATTTTTCCATGAGCTTGTCTTCATCGACGGAATCTACCTTGAGTTCCTCCTTCTCCCATTCAATAATTTGGCTCCAACGTGAACCAAGGTAGTCGGATAATCTTCGATCCAAGAGATGTTTCAGTGACGAATTATATGCACAAAAAATTCGATCATTAACTCGCCGAAACCCTGCACATCCTCCTGGGCCTCTGACAGCTCCTTGCGGGTTTCTTCGGCGGATTTAATAACACTTTCAACGTTACCCTCCGCTAGGGCAGCCGTGTTTTGGGCCTCCATCAACTTGGAAGCCAAGTCAGCGTTTTTCTTCTCCAATTGGGCATTCTTCCTCGCTAACTCGGCCTTTTCTCGCTCAAGAGCAGCGTGAGCAAATTGCATTTTGGCGTTATCCGACTTAGCATCTTCTGCTTGCTTCTTCAGCTCCGAGCGCTCTTGACTATGAGACTCGAGCTAGTCATGATAACGTTTTTGTAGCTCTTCAAATTGCTGATTGAAGTTGGTAGCATCCCTTTGAGCAATGACAAGTTGGGCCTGAGTATCCTCAAGATCTTTCCCCGAATTTTTCAAGGCTTTTGCGTCGGCTTCTGCAGTCTTTTTCATCGAGTCAGTATCCGTGATTAAAGTTCAGATGATTATAGAAAGGTTGTGCGAATACTTGAGCATCTCCGAATATTGTTTTTCGACTGCGTCAATTTTTGCTTTGGCCTCGTCTGCCCACCTCGAGGAAATAGGGTCGAGGGCAGGTAAGAAAGTCAGGTTTTCAAAGTAGTGTTCAGGGAATTGTTTCTCCAGATTTCCCTGTTTAACTTTAGCTTGAGCATCTAATGATGGAGGTAAGCTATATGTTAGCTCAGTATCCTTATGATGAGCGGGCGCAATGGCTTCCTCACCCTTCCTAGGCCGCCTAGCAGAAAACTTATGCTTGCCTCGCGAGTCTGTACCTTTCGGCGGGCTCCTTTCCCTACTGTGTTTTTCTTAAGGAGAGGTTTGATCTTTTGACTGTGACGTCTCTTCTCCCTGACAACCTTGGTAGCGTTTTGTAACACCCCATATTTTTTTAATATAATTAAAAATGAAATAAAATATATGAAAATATGCTTATGATAGGTAAATAATGGTGATGCATAACGAGAATTAATTAATACATGGAAGAGAAGAAAAATTAGTTCGATAACGGCGTATGTAATGGAAAAGATAGAAAAATAAGGATAACTAATTCAAGAATCAGGAATTAGGTAAAACGGACATCACCATTGCGTTGCTCTCGGAAAAATACGCGAAATAGAGTCCGAGTTTTCAGAAAATCGGAGTCCGTATGACCAAGATATGGCCAAAACAAGATTTCAGCAAACTTTCTGGCAGACTACCCGTGTCGACTGTAGTGTAGACACCCAAGTCGACCTGGCCCCCCTGTGTCGACTGTAGTGTCGACTCCCCCTTGTACAGGTCGACCTGGTTGGCCTGGGGTGGCCCAGAACCCATTTTTGAGGCCCGGGACGAGTTTTGATGGTCCGGATGGGTTTTAGGGTTAATCCGATGGCTGAAATGAATTGCTACACCTATAAAATAACACCTAGACCTAACCTAATTCATAACAAATCATTCTTACACCTAAATGCAGCAGGAATCTCTCTTGAGCCATGGCCGTCGTCTCCAAATTAAAGCTTAAGCGTTCAAACTCAAATAAAATCAAAGATCAACGCTTCTACAACAAATTCAAGGGGATAGATCAATGACACTGCAACTTCCTAAGACAAATTCACTTCTTAATTCATTAGCCGTTCTCTGTAAGTGCTAGTTATTTTCAGATCTAAATATTTAATTTTAATATGGGCATGAAATAAAGTGGAATTGGATCTAAGTATGTTTATCGATTCAGATCTATTCCTGTTGCTTTTTGAATCTTAAGTTTTGAGACTTGTCTACCTTTATTCTCATGACAAGTTTGTGATTTATTCAGCAGTTTCCTTGATTCGTAATGATGTTATCATCAAGTTCTAATCTTTATGCCTATCATGATGTTGTTTTTCTCTCTGATCTATTTATTATGCAAAATTCTACCTTTCCCCTATTTGTTTTCTTTTGATGAACCTTGGTCAATTTCAGACCTAGGCCTAAACTGCGATTTGCGTGCGATTTAATACGGGGGAAATATTGGGATATTGCCTTGTTGGATATATGTGTTTGGTAGAATCGAAGGAATAATATGAAAACTGGATACTTGGGTATTATTGCCATTAACACGAAATTTGAATTTGGGTATTATCGTTATAATTAAAGTTTTGCTAGCTTGGGTAAATTGGGGTAAACATGGAATACATGTAGTTGGTATGAAACTTGACCTATGTAAAATATGGCAAGAATATTGATACAATTTTTTTTTTGAAGGAAAAGGTAGTGAATCAACATGATTCACGCCTAAAATATATAACATCCACCAAGTAACATAGAGTAGCAGTGCGTGTATGTACAACATATACAACCAGAACAGGCCATCGCTATATACAGCCATACAAAAAGGAGCCATACGTCATAATTAACATTACATAGCTTTAAACATTACAGTAAAACAGCAAAAGGTCAGTGAACCAGTGAACATCATCAAGCGTGAGGACCAGTGATGCTCCGCCCTCTTTTTCGCACTCGATCTGCGATGCTTTCAACATGTCTTTTGCGCTCCATGCATGCCCAGTCATAGACAAAATTAAGGATAGAGTAAATAATACTGTTAGGAGCTTTCAATTTGCGGTTAAATTTTCTGGAGTTACGTTCATGCCAAAGCAACCAAGTGTAAGCAAAGTTCAACAAGGCAAAAAGAAGACTATCATGAGAGGCATGCAAGGTCGGGTAAATAGAATGCCAAAAAACAAATTGGTCAGCAATGAAGTCACTCCAGTGCAAATCAAGGTAAAGCGCAACCAAACATTTTGTCCAAATATAAAAAGCAAAGTCACAAGCCAAAAATAGATGATGATAGTCCTCGTCGTCATGACCACAAAAAACACAGCCATCCATAACATGCACCCCTCTCTGACGAATTCTGCTAACCATGTTCAATCTACCATGTATCACAACCCACATATGAATTTTGACTTTATCAGGAATTTTGAACCTCCACATAAGCTCGAACCCCAACCTCCTAACCCCAGCAAAATTGAATAACTTATAAATGCTGCGAACGCTAAACAACTTCCTCTCCCCCTCCAACATCCAAATAAAATCATCCCTCTCATTATTCAAACTCACTGCTTCAAGCAAATCAAACAAACTGTATAGTTGAACCAATGCATTACCAGCCAATAACCTTGAGAAATTCAATCTCCATTTGAAACCCGCTGCATCATTATCATACATCTCTCTAACAGTGAAGTTTTTGTTGCAAGCAATATCAAAAAGCTCTGGAAACTCCACACTCAAAGGGACATTAGTTAGCCAACTATCCAACCAAAATGATGTGTTACGTCCATTCTTCACCACAATCTTAGTACCCAACTTCATCCACTGCGCATGAACCATAACATTGCGCCAAAACACAGAGCATCTTGAGAAATCAGTGTTCCAACCAAAATTGCCATTATAGTATGTATTAATTATCCACTCCTTCCATAAAGCATGCTTGTCAGATATCATAAACCACAACCACTTACAAAGAAGAGCAGAATTCATTGTCTTTAAGTTTATAACATCAAGTCCCCCTTGCTCTTTAAATTTACATACTTGGTTCCAGGATATCAAACAGCTAAGCTTCTTCGTCTCTTTAGAACCAGTCCAAAAAAAATTACGACGAATTGTGTCAATCTTCTCCAACACCCACCCTGGAAAGTGATAGAAGGACATCCAGTACAGTGGAATCGACGAAAGGACAGAATTGACAAGCACAAGACGACCAGCTCTGGATAATGAGTTGCCTTTCCACCTCGCCAGTCTAGTGTCCACCTTCTCGATCAAGTGTTGCCAGTCTTTCTTCATTAATTTCTTGGGGTGAATGCACATACCCAGATAATTCAAAGGAAAGACTTCAGCCTTGCAATTAAACATTTCAGCACATGACCTGCGTAAATCATCACTACAACCCAACGTGTAAACACTGCTCTTATGAAAGTTAATTTTTAAGCCAGATAAACTTTCAAAAGCATAGAGAATAAATTTAAGTGCAGCAAGGAATTTACAGTCAGGTTTGCTGAATATGATGGTGTCATCAGCATATTGCAAAGAGTTGATGCCCCCAACCACATGGTTACAGCCAAAACCGCTAATAATCCCCTCTGCACAGCCCAGCTTCAGAATTTTTGAAAAAACATCTGCCGCCAAATCGAAAAGGAGAGGGGAAAGTGGATCGCCCTGTCTCAGTCCACGCTTAGAATGGATAGTAGAGCCAGCAACTCCATTAACACAAATGTTGGATCTACTCGATGACAGAATCATGGAAATCCATTCAATCCACTTGGTGGGGAAGCCTCTTGCCTTCAGCACTTCAATCAAAAATCGCCAGTCAACTGTGTCAAAAGCTTTGGCGAAGTCCAGTTTAAGGATAGCACAAGGGACGTCAAATCTATCACAATGAGAAATCACTTCACCAACCAACGCAGCACCATCTAGAATGTTTCTTCCTTTAATAAAAGCAGTTTGGGATATATCAATCAGCGAGTCCATCTTAGTTTTCAGTCTATTGGCCAAAACCTTCGTGATTAGTTTGAAACTAGTGTTAAGGAGACTAATCAGTCTGAAATCAGCGGCAGAAACATTACCTTCCTTTTTGGGGATTAAAACTACGTTAGCATAACTAATCAAGTCCAACCTCAAAGAGCCTTTGTGGAACTCTTCAAACAAACGCAAAACATCATTTTTCAGCATGCCCCAGTATTGTTTGTAGAAAAAAGTGGGGAATCCATCAGGCCCAGGTGCCTTGTCACCAGGCATCTCATTCAAAGCATTCAGAATTACCTCTTCAGAAAAAACACTTGCAACATCCGAGAGATCAGTTACTTCAGGGTACAATTTGCGCCATTCAACAGAAATACGGTTCTCAATGCGAGCACCGAAGATACTCTTATAGTATTCAGTGAAAATATCACTCAAAAGTTGTTGCTCACAAATCTCCACTCCATCTTTCCAAATACTGTGTATCAAATTGGTACGGCGTCTACCATTGGCAACTCTATGAAAATACGCAGTATTTCTATATCCTTCCTTCAGCCACTGAGATCTGGATCGCTGTCTCCAAAAAATCTCTTCTTGATCCAAAACTTTGTTGAGTTTTCTTTCTCGTTGCTGAAGCAAATCTCTTTCAACAGCATTGAGTCCTCTTTCTTCTTCCAGTACATTAAGTTCGAAAATCAGTTTTTCAATCCTCTCCTTTTTAATTCTAATATGACCAAACTCCTCTGTATTCCACTTATTAAGAAATTTCCTCAAAGATTTAAGTTTATTACAGAGAGCTCTCGCTGCATCGCCACTCTCCCCAAATTCAGACCATTTATTATACAACAAATCGTCAAAGTTATCTTCCAGACCCCACATTTTTTCAAATCTAGAACTTACATATATTTGGCTAAAAATTGATCTATGTGAATTGGGCATAGCTTTGTAAACATGTAAACTATGAATCTTGATATATGTATAAAAAGGCATGAAACTTGGTATATATGTAAAATTGTCTAAGATTAGGCGTATATAAACTTGGCATACATGTGAACAGGCATGAATTGAACATATGTAAATTTGGTATGAATTAGGCATATGTAAAACGGACATGTAATCTAGAACTTGGGCATATGTTAAATAGGTGAAATTTGTGGTTGAAACACATATGATAATTTATGTCTTGAAAAGGGGCTAATATGAACACGCCTAAATAGGTTTTGGGTAGTTAGCATGTAATAGCCTTAAAGGAGGGATAAATATAAATTGAGATAAGTTGTCTTTAATGGCCTAAGAAAAATTGTGGTAAAATTGGTATGATTTTTCATACCATTAATTAATGGACATAATTGAGCCAATTATGGACATCGCTAAATTAGGAATAAATTGATAATTTGAATAGGGGAAATAAATTCAAATTGGGGTAAAAGATTATAAGTAATAATCAATGCTTAGACACGAGGTTGGAATCATTTGTGACGTAAACCTGCCCGGAACTGCCCGGCGAATCCAGTAGTCACTAATGTCAGCCCAATGTGAGAGGTCCTAGGCCCAAATTATAAGCGTAATAGTTGTAAAGACACGAGGTTAGACTCTTTTATGGTGTAAGACTGCCCGGACCCGCCCGGCAAATCCAACTGCCATAAATGTCAGTCTAATGTGAGAGGTCTTTATAAGGTTATGGCCTTAATGAATTAAGAAATACTTAACCAGATAAACATGTGGTAGGATATGAAGGTTAAGTGGGTGACATGTGGGTGACATGTGGAAATACGAATAGTAATACTTAACCAACGTAACATTGTAATTAGACCAGTGGGTAGGGTTAAGTAAATAAGAACACTTAACCAATATGATATAAATGGGTGGGTTAAGTAATATGATTAGGTTAATCTGGACACTTAACCAATTTAATATGTTGAATACGGGAGTGGGTAAGGTTAAGCAAATGTTTAACCATTATAACATGATTAAACTGGACTAGAGAGTGAGGTTAAGTTAATGAGAACACTTAACTAATACAATGGGTTAATTAGACAAGTGGTTGCGGTTAAGTAGTAACACTTAACCAACATAACAGGACAAGCGGGTGGGTTAAGTTAACCTGAATAAGTTGATAATACTTAACCATTATAATATGACTAGTGGATGGGGTTAAGTTAACATGCACTTAACCAATCTGATGTGATGCGTGGTAGGGTTAAGTAACACATGGGGTTAAGTTAACAAGAAAATTCTTAACCAATGTAACCAGATAGACGAACGGGGTTAAGTTAATAAACCACACTTAACCAATCAAACATAATAAGCCAGAAAGGTTAAGTTAACTAAGGTAAACACTTAACCATGGTAACATAACGAGTAGAAGGGTTAAGTACATATCGGGTTGGTGGGTAATATTAGTAAATATAGGCCCACATACACTTAACCATTAAATACACATGCTTGAATCAGTAGCGGGGTTAAGTACACATCAGGGTTGGTGGGTAATATCAGAGAGTAGAGGCCCACAGACTTAACCATTAGAAAAACCTAGTAACGGGGACCCATTTCAGCAGTAACCCACATCAGGTATCAACGGAACCCTGAGCTAGGCAGGGTGGGGCATGATTACTGGGCTGATTATAAGAGGTCAAATTAGCGGCGGTTGGTGCAGCAGTGCAGGTTCTAACGGAGTGCGGGCGTGCACACACTTCGGCGTAGAAAATTTAGCCACTGGGCATCAGTAGGTATAAAGCTGTGCATCTTGATTGTGTCAGGGTTGCCACCATGGGACTTGATACACCCCATGGTGGGACCAGCACAGGTATCTACAAGTAGGGGGCCGCGTGACACAAACGAGAACTAGGTCAAGTAGGGAGCCGATCGATAAGGTAGTAAGGGTGCATCGAATATATACATGGCCATTGGGGTGATCGAGGTGGAATCCTCAAAATCGATGTACACTTGAAGGCTACCATAATTGCGGGGATTGGGATCACGTTGTAATTATTATATAACACGGGCTACTAGTTGGGACACTAGTTGGGACACTAGTTGGGGGTATGGATCCTTGTTACATAGGACACTAGTTGGGACACTAGTAGGAATATAGATCATTCCATGTAAGACACTTATGAGGATGCTAGTTAGGTGGTGCAGAGCAAATAGATATCGTTTTAATGGTAAAGCTTAGAAACCTTGCGATGTTATTCTTGATAGAAACCATGCGGTGGGATACTTGATAGGAATTATGGGACGTTATACTTGTTTCATCATGCCCGAAGTTTATCTTGTTACCTTAGTTTATCTTGTTATCTTAGTTTATCTTGCCTACCTTGTCATCATGCTTATGTTTACTTTCAGTTTATTCATGCCATGTTATCTTGACCTATTTTTATGCTGAAAGTCACTAGGACTTAATCAGTCTTTATGACTGACCCGTTTTGTTTCGCCTCTTTTTCTTCCGTTCCCCCCCAGGTTCACAGGGTGGGAATACAGCTTAGTTCGGATCTTACCAAGCTCCAAGGCTCTTTCATGTATGGCTTGGATTTCTCTTGGCGATGGATTGCTTTGCTTTATTGGGGAATACTGCAGTTTATTTTTATGCTTCTTTGTTTTTGAGCAAGACAGATATTTTAACTATGAAATTGGGTATTGGAAGTTGATGGGCTTTTCTTGTAAACTTTTATATTTAATAAATGGCTTGAAGTACTTCCACTTTATTTTCCACTGTTTTATATATGTTTGTCTTGTAATATTTCTGTTCCAGTACCCATAATACTCCAACGAAGTTAAGGCATTCCCTTTGTGAGTGACCTTAACAGATGTGGGGTGTTACATTTGGTATCAGAGCAGAAGGTTACCAGACTGGGCAAAAGTTTTCAAAAACCTTCTGAAACTAGTTTTCAAAACGTTTACAAAGAAGCAAATTTTCAAGAAAACTTTGTTTTGATTAAAAGGCATATTCCCCAAAGCCATATGCACTATCTTTTGATTCTCTCTTGAAATATCTTCTCTCTCTTTTCACCATAGTTTCGTAGGCATTCGACACAGGTCGGAGGACAAAGGAGTGCCCAACCTCCATCTGTAGCCGTAGTAGTTCCATCTGCGTCTAATCTTATTTCAAGTTGGGTAGAGTGCCGTGCATTGGAGGTAGCTTCGAGAGACTTGTCAACAAACTATACGAGGACAATAAGAACAAGAAACTAGTTGTTATAGCTTAATCCACGAAGGAGGAAAAAGGTGAGAGGAAAGAGACCAAAGTGAAAGAATAGTAAAACCCATGACAAGAGAGAGTATCTTTAGTGAGAAGGGACATGTAGTTAAGTATTATAGGACAAGGGCAAGGGACAAGATCGTCAAGAGGACAATTGAATGCTCTCACTACTAGCATACCTAAGAGAGTGGTAACGTTTCTGTTAAAGGTTTAGCTTTTCTTTTCTATCATCCCACTAGAACTTTGTTTTTGTACATCGCATCCTTTAAATTCTGCCTCGAAAGTTGAGTCTCTGCACCTTAGTACTAGCATGGTAGAGGATCCCATTTTTGTATCAAATCCGGTTGGGGAATCGGCTCATTTATTCATGACTTGTTAGGATTTGAGAATGTCTATGCTAAGTGTTGAGTTTAGAAGGAATGCTCATGTTTTTGTGAGCTATGGGTTGATTCTAGCGATGGAGTGGTTATCCAGTAAGGGTGACCTTCTCGGTTTTGAAAAGAGGGTAGTTAGACTCTTGACTTACCTCGGTAATACCCTCGAAGTCGCAGGTAACCTTTAGGGTTCTATCATGATTTGTTTACTAGAATCTCTTGACACTTTTATTGGTAGTTTGCAATCTGATCGATTAGTGTTCGCCACTAAGGCGGATGGGTCATTTCGCTTATGCATGAGTTGTAGAGAATCACCTTAGTAAGTACATTTGGCAACATGGTTGGCATTTATTTCCAAGAGATAGTTCTTCTACATGGAATACCTGATAGTAAGTGGACGAGATCCAAGATTCACTAGTGAATTTTGGAGAGCTTGCATGAAACCATGAGTACGCCGTTATGTTTGAGCCGAGTATACTAGAAGTAGAGTAAGTGAAAGAGGAACGAGAGGCAACAGTGAAATAGGTTCCAACTCATATTTTGGAAACAAGAATTAAGAAGCTACGAAATTGTGAAGTTAAAGATGGTGAAAGCACAACGGAGTTAAGCTCAAGGGAATGTGGCTTAGAAGATTGAAGACTATATTCTTGCATCATATCTCTTTTTAAGGGTATATCCTTGATTCCTTTTTCCTATAGAGCTTACTTGCATGCTATCTTTCGTGTATATCCTCTCGGTCCTATTCTCAATCCAATTTCTGTTGCAAACCCCATAGGGAGTATGACTCATCTGTTAGTAACACATGTTGGGGCTTGAGGGTGTTCGTTGGGTTGACTAAACTTTTTTTGGGTGTTATAGGATACGGGTTGGTCTTAGGAAGGGATTTCCTTGTGACCTAAAAGGAGTCCATCATGCTTAGTTTCCTAGAATCATATATAGTGGTTGGGTTGAGTAATTCTTTGGGTGTCAGTCTGATGTTGATTTCAGTCTTCGGGGCTGATGCTTAGAGAGTTCTTCTCCTAATCAATATATATGTGGCATAGATTTCCAGTTTTGACATTGCCTAATGGGCACAAAGTTTTTACTTGCTTCTATCATTCGACTATACCTTTAGATAGGAACAATTGGGTGTAAACATGTGTTTGAGACATGTTATGATTGATGGTTGCAAGTGGCTGCAAGTGGTTGCTAGTGGTTGCTCGTGGATGCATTTACACACATTAGACACTAGATCGGCTCAGTCACCTTTCATATTGCATATGCATGAGTGTTTATACTTGTTTATGGATGAAATTGAATGTGTTATCATGTGAATGTTGCATATGGATTGATGTTTGTGCACACATATAGTGTTTATGTGACTAGGACTATTTGCATACATGTTGGACTCATGGCACTAAACATATTTTGCATTTAGAAGATCAATCAGGCCTGATCATTTGCATTAGACAAGGAACACATACACACACTTCTTGCATATGTTCATACAGCATTAGAAAACTCTTAAGGACAATGAATGCCTGTGATTGATGATTGAGTAGATGGATGATGGAACGTAGGACACATTCTTCTTAACTTGAAGATTTCGGGGACGAAATCCTTTAAGGAGGGGAGAATGTAACACCCCGTATTTTTTTTAATATAATTAAAAATGAAATAAAATATATGAAAATATGCTTATGATAGGTAAATAATGGTGATGCATAAGGAGAATTAATTAATACATGGAAGAGAAGAAAAATTAGTTCGATAACGGCGTATGTAACGGAAAAGATAGAAAAATAAGGATAACTAATTCAAGAATCAGGAATTAGGTAAAACGGACATCACCATTGCGTTCCTCTCGGAAAAATACGCGAAATAGAGTCCGAGTTTTCGAAAATCGGAGTCCGTATGACCAAGATATGGCCAAAACAAGATTTCAGCAGACTTTCTGGTAGACTACCCGTGTCGACTGTAGTGTCGACACCCAAGTCGATCTGCCCCCCCCCCCCCCCCCGTGTCGACCCCCCTCCCCCCGTACAAGTCAACCTGGTTGGCCTGGGGTGGCCCAGAACCCATTTTTGAGGCCCGGGACGAGTTTTGATGGTCCGGATGGGTTTTAGGGTTAATCCGATGGCTGAAATGAATTGCTACACCTATAAAATAACACCTAGACCTAACCTAATTCATAACAAATCATTCTTACACCTAAATGCTGCTAGAATCTCTCTTGAGCCATGGCCGTCGTCTCCAAATTAAAGCTTAAGCGTTCAAACTCAAATCAAATCAAAGATCAATGCAACTACAACAAATTCAAGGGGATAGATCAATGACACTGCAACTTCCTAAGACAAATTCACTTCTTAATTCATTAGCCGTTCTCTGTAAGTGCTAGTTATTTTCAGATCTAAATATTTAATTTTAATATGGGCATGAAATAAAGTGGAATTGGATCTAAGTATGTTTATCGATTCAGATCTATTCCTGTTGCTTTTTGAATCTTTAGTTTTGAGACTTGTCTACCTTTATTCTCATGACAAGTTTGTGATTTATTCAGCAGTTTCCTTGATTCGTAATGATGTTATCATCAAGTTCTAATCTTTATGCCTATCATGATGTTGTTTTTCTCTCTGATCTATTCATTATGCAAAATTCTACCTTTCCCCTATTTGTTTTCTTTTGATGAACCTTGGTCAATTTCGGACCTAGGCCTAAACTGCGATTTGCGTGCGATTTAATATGGGGGGAATATTGGGATATTGCCTTGTTGGATATATGTGTTTGGTAGAATCGAAGGCATAATATGAAAACTGGATACTTGGGTATTATTGCCATTAACACGAAATTTGAATTTGGGTATTATCGTTATAATTAAAGTTTTGCTAGCTTGGGTAAATTGGGGTAAACATGGAATACATGTAGTTGGTATGAAACTTGACCTATGTAAAATATGGCAAGAATATTGATACATATATTTGGCTAAAAATTGATCTATGTGAATTGGGCATAGCTTTGTAAACATGTAAACTATGAATCTAGATATATGTATAAAAAGGCATGAAACTTGGTATATATGTAAAATTGTCTAAGATTAGGCATATATAAATTTGGCATACATGTAAACAGGCATGAATTGAACATATGTAAATTTGGTATGAATTAGACATATGTAAAACGGACATGTAATCTAGAACTTGGGCATATGTTAAATAGGTGAAATTTGTGGTTGAAACACATATGATAATTTATGTCTTGAAAAGGGGCTAATATGAACACGCCTAAATAGGTTTTGGGTAGTTGGCATGTAATAGCCTTAAAGGAGGGATAAATATAAATTGAGATAAGTTTCCTTTAATGGCCTAAGATAAATTGTGGTAAAATTGGTATGATTTTGCATACCATTAATTAATGGACATAATTGAGTCAATTATGGACATCGTTAAATTAGGAATAAATTGATAATTTGAATAGGGGAAATAAATTCAAATTGGGGTAAAAGATTATAAGTAATAATCAATGCTTAGGACACGAGGTTGGACTCATTTGTGACTTAAACCTACCCGGAACCGCCCGGCGAATCCAGTAGTCACAAATGTCAGCCCAATGTGAGAGGTCCTAGGCCCAAATTAAAAGCGTAACAGTTGTAAAGACACGAGGTTAGACTCTTTTATGGTGTAAGACTGCCCGGACCCGCCCGACAAATCTAGCTGCCATAAATGTCAGTCTAATGTGAGAGGTCTTTATAAGGTTACGCCCTTAATGAATTAAGAAATACTTAACCAGATAAACATGTGGTGGGACATGGGGGTTAAGTGGGTGACATGTGGAAATACGAATAGTAATACTTAACCAACGTAACATTGTAATTAGACCAGTGGGTAGGGTTAAGTAAATAAGAACAATTAACCAATATGATATAAATGGGTGGGTTAAGTAATATGATTAGGTTAATCTGGACACTTAACCAATTTAATATGTTGAATACGGGAGTGGGTAAGGTTAAGCAAATGTCTAACCATTATAACATGATTAAACTGGACTAGAGAGTGAGGTTAAGTTAATGAGAACACTTAACTAATACAATGGGTTAATTAGACAAGTGGTTGCGGTTAAGTAGTAACACTTAACCAACATAACAGGACAAGCGGGTGGGTTAAGTTAACCTGAATAAGTTGATAACACTTAACCATTATAATATGACTAGTGGATGGGGTTAAGTTAACATGCACTTAACCAATCTGATGTGATGCGTGGTAGGGTTAAGTAACACATGGGGTTAAGTTAACAAGAAAATTCTTAACCAATGTAACCAGATAGACGAACGGGGTTAAGTTAATAAACCACACTTAACCAATCAAACATAATAAGCCAGAAAGGTTAAGTTAACTAAGGTAAACACTTAACCATGGTAACATAACGAGTAGAAGGGTTAAGTACATATTGGGTTGGTGGGTAATATTAGTAAATATAGGCCCACATACACTTAACCATTAAATACACATGCTTGAATCAGTAGCGGGGTTAAGTACACATCAGGGTTGGTGGGTAATATCAGAGAGTAGAGGCCCACAGACTTAACCATTAGAAAAACCTAGTAACAGGGACCCATTTCAGCAGTAACCCACATTAGGTATCAACGGAACCCTGAGCTAGGCAGGGTGGGGCACGATTACTGGGCTGGTTATAAGAGGTCAAATTAGCGGCGGTTGGTGCAGCAGTGCAGGTTCTAACGGAGTGCGGGCGTGCACAAACTTCGGCGCAGAAAATTTAGCCACTGGGCATCAGTAGGTATAAAGCTGTGCATCTTGATTGTGTCAGGGTTGCCACCATGGGACTTGATACACCCCATGGTGGGACCAGCACAGGTATCTACAAGTAAGGGGCCGCGTGACACAAACGAGAACTAGGTCAAGTAGGGAGCCGATCGATAAGGTAGTAAGGGTGCACTGAATATATACATGGCCATTGGGGTGATCGAGGTGGAATCCTCAAAATCGATGTACACCTGAAGGCTACCATAATTGCGGGGATTGGGATCACGTTGTAATTATTATATAGCACGGGCTACTAGTTGGGACACTAGTAGGGGGTACGGATCCTAGTTACACAGGACACTAGTTGGGACACTAGTAGGAATACAGATCATTCCATGTAAGACACTTATGAGGATGCTAGTTAGGTGGTGCAGAGCAAATAGATATCGTTTTAATGGTAAAGCTTAGAAACCTTGTGATGTTATTCTTGATAGAAACCATGCGGTGGGATACTTGATAGGAATTATGGGACGTTATACTTGTTTCATCGTGCCCGAAGTTTATCTTGTTACCTTAGTTTATCTTGTTATCTTAGTTTATCTTGCCTACCTTTTCATCATGCTTATGTTTACTTTCAGTTTATTCATGCCATGTTATCTTTACTTATTTTTATGCTGAAGGTCACTAGGACTTACTCAGTCTTTATGACTGACCCGTTTTGTTTCGCCTCTTTTTCTTCAGTTCCCCCCCAGGTTCACAGGGTGGGAATACAGCTTAGTTCAGATCTTACCAAGCTCCAAGGCTCTTTCATGTATGGCTTGGATTTCTCTTGGCGATGGCTTGCTTTGCTTTATTGGGGAATACTGCAGTTTGTTTTTATGCTTCTTTGTTTTTGAGCAAGACAGATATTTTAACTATGAAATCGGGTATTGGAAGTTGATGGGCTTTTCTTGTAAACTTTTATATTTAATAAATGGTTTGAAGTACTTCCACTTTATTTTCCGCTGTTTTATATATGTCTGTCTTGTAATATTTCTGTTCCAGTACCCATAATACTCCACCGAAGTTAAGGCATTTCTTTTGTGAGTGACCTTAACAGATGTGGGGTGTTACACCTTTGTATCATTCTGGATCCGACTAAACGGGGGAGCGAGAGCCCGAGGTCCGCGGCTGATAAGAGTCATGAGGCCTTCTAACCTCTCTACCCTGACTTTCGCGGTGATCATACTCAACATCAGAAGGGGGCCTAGTCATGTTGTGATGAATTTTCCTGATGTCTTAATGAGGGCGAGACATTGTACCTGTGCAACAATACAAGTGGAATTCAAAATCAGTGTCCTCATGAGAAGTTAGTGCTGTGAAGTGTGGTGCTATTGTGTTAAGTGCATCCTAAGTGGTGTGCCCCCCTACAAACCCGAGTCCGAAGCCAAGCCAGCGTGAGTGGACTCTTTGGCCTTAACAAGAATAGTCTCCTCTGAAGAAGTAAAGACTAAAGGATTTGTGCCAAAATCCTCAGAAGTATAGATAGTTTCAGGTAGGGGGAGATCTCCCAAACCCTGAAATGTAGGATCATCTGTACTAGGAGCATCTCCCTGGGAAGCGTCTGTTGGCAGTTCTTTAGGAGATAGTGATTTCTCAAGAGAAATAGCATCCCCAGGGGCGATGTACCCTTCTCGGTGTTTTTCGGCTATGTTGGCCAGTTCATCATCTTGAGTCGAAGACGGCAAAGGTGAAACTCGAAGTGGCATTGTGGGGCTTTTCGAGCTCTCACCCGTTCCTGGAATTACATCCACTGGAGGGATGTATACATATGGACCCAACCCGTGACCTATGCTACGGGTAATGGACAATACCCGTGAAGATGAAGTTATTCATCCTTAAGGACTTCATCGATGGTCAGAAATTTTTGGTTGCCATTAAGGAGCTGATGCATCCGACTTGACCCGATATTTGCTTTGGATTATCAACTGCAAACAAAAAGAAAACGGATTAATGTGTTGGCGTGAACATTCAGAGTTGAGATTTAGAAAACCAATGCTTTACTTGATTTTTCCATCTCCTGGCACATCCTGGCTATTGCCTTATATAAAACCATTCCAGCTTGGAATCGCCGGCCTTGCTGTTGAACGGCACTGAAATTATTTTTCTTTTTGGGACTGATTCAAAGTAAGAGAAAGAAGTAGTTTCTCGAGTCCGATGCTTGAAGTTATAAAAGAAATGAACATCATCGAAAGTGAGCTTGGTACCTAAAATCTCGCGGTATGCTACATATAAGGTATATAGGTAAGCATAGGAGTTGGGATGCAGCTGCATGGGGGTAATCCACATCTGTCTTAGAAAGTCGAAAACAAAAGGAGAAAACAGTGGAATAGCCCCAACCATGCACATCAATCGGGTGATTGCCATAAATCCTTCTGGAGTACTGTGAGGACGGTCAGTTTTCGATGGCACCAGAGTATCCCTTCTTAGTATAACGTGCTTTAGACATATGCGAGCAAGTCTATCATCGTCAATCGTTGATTCAACAAAGTCCATGGGTGATTCCAAGATAACGGCAGACTCAAATTTGTCAGGGGATCGGTAATCTCTAATCCCTCCTTCCTCCTCATAGCCCAGAGAAGCTTTGCTGTCCGAATATGTTTTGTTGTTATGCGTTCCTATTACATAATCTGGGCCCTCATTGTCCCATTCAGTGTCTGAAAAGGAAGATGTGTCATCGAGAGTATATTTCTCAGAAGTTACTGCAATTTCCGTCTTCTTCGCTAATCTAGAAGAACGTCTCTCGACTATGATCGCAAGACTATTGAAGAAACAATGGCAAGGATTAGAGTAAAGTTGCTCGTGTCCCCCGTGTGTATATGTGAACTAAAGTGTGTGCTACGTGTGACAAAGATGCAAAGTAAATACATGAAAGCATAATGTAAAGGTCCAAGGAAGCAGTAATGTTCAGAAAGATTCTTGATATTTGTCATGTTCAAAAGGAGCTATCCTAACTGTTCGTCAAGTTGAAGGCTATGTCAAGCATTTATTAAGATAGTTGAGTTTTTTTTTTTGCACATTAAGTTAGGCTGCTCGGGTTCGGCTCGGACGTCTGCATTGGGATCGGATCAGAGGGCAAAGTCATGTTTCGATCGGATAGTGAATTAAACCGGATAGGCTTGGATGTAAGCTGTCGGAGCGGATCGGATCAGTTTGAGTAATCTTTTTTTTGTCTCTTATTACCATCCAATCCGAACAGGTGAGTTTTGTCTTCCCCTTCTTCTTTACCTTTCTCTGCTCCGACCCGAACCGGTCTTGTAAACACCATCTGATCCAATTAAGTGGGTTTCGTTTCCTCTTTTTAGCTTTTTCTTTTGCCCCAACCCGATCCGGTTATGTGAACACCTCTCCTTTTCTTTCACTTCAACGCTTCTTCATCCGAACCGATACCAGCTCCTCTCTTCCCCTTCATCTCCTTCCTTCTCCACCTCGCTGAACCAACGCTGAACCCGATTCAATTTCACAAAACCCAATCGAAGCCAAGCACTTACGAGCTCAGGCCTACCATAGAACCCTAATTCTCTCTCTCCATGCTTCGAAGTGGTGACAGAGCCACCAGCGATGACGGTGAGAAGAGAGGAGGCCGAGGCGTTCAAATCAGGCAATGCCATGATCGAATTATCCAGTTTTGCCACAAACGTAAATCGAAATCAATAACAGTAAAGTAATTCGAGCTTTTAACCTACCAATTTGTTTGATTTAAGGAAGAACGAGAAAAGTTTTGGAGCTTTTGAAATTCTAGGGTTTTGGTGTGAATTCTGTTGGACGAGGATAATGAAAGAAGAAGATGGGGGAGAGATTTATACAAGCTGCGGTGACTAGTCGTATTCCCGATTTCCTCAATTTCCCTTGACCCGATCGGACCGGAAGTCAAGCCCACAAAGGAACTATGACTGTTAGCCCATTGATAAGCAGTGTAGAAGAGAAACGCGTTCGGATCGGGATCCGAACCGAAGAAGGTTATGCTCATAGACTTATCATGAAGGCTGAATTTGAGGGAAAGTAAAGAAAAAGCTTACCTGGAAGAATCACTGGACGTTAAATAAAAGTTCTCAAAGTTGTTTGAAAATGAAGAAAGTAATTCATATGGATTATGGATATATATAAGAAGCAAAAGCCACGATGTTATGAAGTGACACAACACTACAAGTAAATGGAGGCGATCATTGAATGATTCTAGTTCAAAAGATGTTTCGCGAACTGCTTCAAAGCACACTTTATCTCAGATAAGAGTGTACTTCGAGGGGGCAAAATGTTAGCCTACTTTGTGAACTAGGCTACACAAAGAGCAAATAGTGAAAAAGACACCAATCGGATTGGATCGGAGAAAGTAGCGCAGGAGGTGAGTAACGATCAAGAAGGCAGAGATTACATCGGATCAGATCAGAAGAGTATGGCAGCAACATCATAAAGCAGGTGGCTTCAGCAGTTCGGATCGGAGGAACACTTCAGCGGCATCAGAAGAAAGCAAGCAATCCCCTCGGTTCAGATCGGATGAATACGTCAGCAGCATCAAGGGACAACAAGTTGCTTAAGTGGGTCGGATCGGAGGCCCCGATCCGAACCCCTTTTTCCCTTTGAATCTGTAGCTGTTGCTGCGCATATCCCCTGAAGACTCGGACAAGATCTGACCATTTCTCCCACGATATCCTATTGAATCAATGCGCTATAGCCATCTTGAAGCCTCCGAACCCGACTCTCAAGGGATGGATGCCACGCAATTCCGAATCGGAGCCACTTCGAGGAGATTTTTCACCTATAAATACACCATCTAGAGGCATTTGAAAGGATCTTTTGGCAAATTCTCGATCGATACTTCCTCCATAGTCGAATTCTACAATCATATTCAGATCAAAATCATCTCTTAAAGCCCATTTTTGAGAGATTTGAGTGAGTTTATGCATTGTAATTGTGAGGTTGAGTGAGAATCATTGCTGTATTCGTATTCAAATCATCAAATAAAAGAAAACAAAGTGGACGTAGGCTCGTTAACGCCGAACCACTATAAATTGCGTGTTCTTTATTACTTTTAGATTCTATTTTGTTGAATTCATATCTAATTTGGGTGTTGGAGCCAATTTTTGGTCTAACATTAAGTCACCAAAACTTTTATTTTCTGACCTCTCTCCTTAACATATCCAACAGGTTAATAGGTAGGGTAGAGACTTGATGGATGAAACGATGTTGGAGCCTGAAGAAGCCGATGAGACTATCGTATTGCTATTAGCTATTATTGCTCTTTTATTGATGGAAACTCTAGATAATGAATAATGTTGATGTACCGTTATTAACAAATATATTTGACAATTTGTATTGGATCAGTGGCTTTTAAATAAATGGTGCATCTTATTTATTATTATACTTGCTCGTTCCGCTGTGTGAGATCCCATCACGTTATATTATTCTTTTATTATGTGCAAATGTAATACCTTATAGGAACCGACAACCTATTTAGGTGGCTCTAAGTTTCGGTGGGCCTTTTTTGGGTCTAAATGTAGGCCTACTCTGGGCAGGTTGTTACAATTTGTATCAGAGCCTTGGTCATCCGATTGTAGGGAAATTACATGTAAGAGAGACATGTTTGTATTTTTAAAAAGGTTTTCAAACTATATTACACACACAAACACATACCACACACACACACACACACACACACATATATATATACCCTAGTAAGCATACACAACTACACTAGGAACTTTATCGTTTTCTTCTCTTTTCAACTAAAATATCCGCTGAAGCATTCTTCCTTTTTTTCCATATAGTAGAATGTCTGATAATCACTCCGGTCAGGGAAATCAGGAAAGACCTCAATAATTTCTAGAATGGTTCTAACTATATCTCCGTATTGTGGAGCAAGTCCCTATCGCTAATCCCCCCAGCTGAGCCTGCAGCTCATGCCACTGAGGTAGCTTTTGATTTCCCTCGATTCTATAAGAATTTCAGAGCCTTGGTGGAAAACCATTCTTAGGGACAAAAGGTTTTGTTGGCGCTCAAGCTTGTATAATGGACTACGAAAGGATTTTTGAGGCCACGGGATGGTCAGACGAAGTTAAAAGGAGAGTAGTGGCTTGGCACTTAAAAGGAGAAGCCCTTGTATGCTGCAACCTAATATCTAGAGAGAATGTGGGCTAAGTATTTATGTGGACTGAATTCAAGACCTGCTTTGAAGCAAAGTTTCAATCCAATGCTGATATAACAATCAAATTAGAGAAGTTTATCCATCTCAAAGAAGGAAATCTGAGTCTGTGGGAGTATGTGGCTAAGTTCACCGAGTTATGTAAGTTTTGTAGGGTTTTTGTGGATACCCCAATAAACAAGGCTTTAATTTTTGTTAAGGGGTTAAACTCCGTATTTAAAGACACTTTGTTGGCCTAAGTAACACCTAGAGCAACCTTCGAGATATTATTGGAGACGACCATCTTGTGCACAGCTGAAGGATTTAAAGAGAATAAGAATGGCGAGAAGGGAGAAGGTAGTTCTAGTTCCAATAAGAATAAGAAGAAAGAATGATTGACGAATAAGAAGAAATGGGTTTAGGTTTAAGAAAGAAGTTAAGACTTGTCCAAGGTGCAGTCGTAAGGTCCATGAGGCCAAGGACTATAGGAATGCTTTAGCAAAGAGGGAGCTTAATGGGAAGTGCTACAATTGCCATGAGGAAGGACACTTAAATAGGGATTTCCCAAAGCCTGGAGTTGTTCAGAATAGTCATAATTATGTATTAGAAGCAACACCATACAAAGTCGACCCCCCGAAAGATCAAGGTCAACCCACACTTGAAGGTATAACTTCTATGTTATGAATTTCTGTATACACCTTGTTTGACTCTAGAGTAACCCATTCTTTTATTCGTAAGAGACTAGTTGATTTGTTGAAACTTTCTTATCTATCACTGGTAATCAGATAGAGGTAGCCAACCCTATCAGAGGAGCTAAATATCTTGAGTTGATCTATAAAAATCTAGTATTAGATATCGATGATGTCGAGTTCCTCTACTAAGCGTATGCATTGGATTTTATGGGTATGACCTTATCCTAGGTATGGATTGGTTATCATTTTATGGGGCCATCCAAGATTACGACAATAGAATTGTTTATCTTAGGAGCCAAGGAGGACGTTGTCTGAAAATCCCTTGTAATATTAGAAACAAGGATAAAGCCCTATTTTGTACCTTACCTCCTAGTTTGGAAGACCATCTTCGGTCCCTACAGTATATGAGTTCTTGGACGTCTCTGAGGAGAAACATGACTTCCACCTTATAGGGAGATCTCGTTTTGTATTAGCCTAGAGAAGGATGCTAGACTAGTAGCTTTACCATTAAGGCATATGGCGCCAAAATAAAGGAGGGAGTTGGATAAACAAATTTCGAAATTACTGCAAAAAGCCTTTATTCGATGAAGCACAACTGAACATGGCGCACCTTTTGTGTTTTCCACTAAAGCGGATGGATCTCTAAGACTTTGCATGGATTATAGGGCGCTAATAAGCTAACAAAAAAGAATAGATATCCCTTGCCCATAATTGATGATCTATTTAACCACTTGGAAGGAGCCCGAGTATTTTCCCAATTAGATCTTGCAACTAGATTTCACAAATTGAGAATTTCAGAGGACAGTAAGGATAAAACCGCGTTTAGGACGCCAAATAGATTGTTCTAATGGGAAGTTACGCCCTTTGGATTAACAAATGCACCCACCTTCTTTGTTGACCTCTTGAGTAAAGTGTTTAGGAGGATTCTGAATACGATCGTGGTAGTTTTCGTACACAATATCCTTATATTTTCTAAGAACCATAAAGAGCATGAAAGTCACCTAAGACAGGTCCTAGGGATACTAAGAGAGAACCAGCTAAAAGCCAAGTTTTCGAAGTGTCATTTCTGGGGAGAAGAAGTTTGGGACATAGAGTCTTAAGCAAAGATTGGCAGTAGACCTCACGAAGATCGAGGCAATTAAGGAATGGAGAGTACTCCGAAACACGACAGAGGTAAGAAGTTTCCATGGACTAACAGGATATTACTGAAAGTTTATTAAAGACGTCGCAAGGATTGCTACCCTTTTAACTCAACTAACGAAGATGAACTTTGTATTTTCTTGGAGTAACAAGTGCAACACGACTTTTAAGAAATTAAAAGAAGCATTGACTAATGCGCTAGTTCTTATTATACCTGATGGCTCAAGGATATTTACGGTTTACACTGACGCCTGTGGAACCGGTTTAGGAGTGGTTCTCATGCAAGAAGGTAGGGTTGTTGCATATGCTAGTAGATAACTCAAGGACCCCGAGAAAAGGTATCCAGTTCATGACCTAGAGTTATCCGTCGTTGTGTTCGCCCTTAAAAATGTAGAGGCACTAACTTTTAGGAGAGAAGTTCGAGCTTTTCACTGACCACAAATCTCTAAAGTATTTATTTTCTCAATGTGACTTGAATTTAAGACAACAACGATGGATGGAGTACATTTCCTCTTTTGATTTTATGATCCAGTATACCCCAGAGAAAGGGAACATCATAGCAGACGCATTGAGTAAAAAGCATGCATATGCAATCTGGAAATGGAAATAGTTAGAGTTTCTCTCAACTTTAACATGCAACCCCCGCCTGTAGCTTCTAGTAGTTTCCTTAGAGTTATGCTTGTTAGACCCAATCTAAGGGAAAGGATTCAAAATATGTAAGACCTTGGTAAAGTGAGAACAAACTTGAAGGATAAAGTGGGAAAGTAGGAGACCTATCCTCATTCAATTAGATATTCATTGGGCGACGACAGTAGTTTGCTTAGGGATTGACGACTTTATGTCCCTAAAAACGAGGAGTTAAGAAAGAAAAATTTATAGAAGTTCCATAGGTTGAGGATGACCATACAACCCGGTGGAAATAAAATCTATAAGGATATAAAGAGAAACCTCCATTCAGAAGGGATGAAAAGGGAGATAGCTGAGTTTGTGGATAAGTGTTTGACATACCAAAAAGCAAAAGCGAAGCAAGGAAGGCTCAGAGGATTACTGTTACCTCTAGAGGTTCCCATGTGGAAGTGGTAAACTATTTCCATGAATTTTGTGGATTGGATTCCAAGAAGTCAGAAAAGAAATGAGGCTGTTTGGGTTATAGTAGACCATTTGACCAAGAGTGCACGCTTTATACTAGTCAAGAAGAATAGAACAACGGCTTCGTTGGCCCATTTGTATGTTAATGAGATAGTCAGATTACATGGTATTCCATCTAGTATAGTGAGCGATCGAGACCCCTTATTCACGAGTGAGTTTTGGAGAAGTTTACAAGTAGGATTAAGGACGACAATCAAATTAAGTATAGCTGATCACCTACACACCGATGGCCAGGTAGAAAGAGTAAATTAGATCTTAGAAAACTTGACGTTGGAGTAGTTTGGAAGCAGCACCTTCCACTTGTGGAGTTCACGTATAACAATAGTTTTCAAGCAATGATTGGTATGACCCTTTTTGAAGCACTTTATGGAAGGCCATGCAAATCGCCAACTTGTTGGTGGGAGGCTACCGACAAGGTTCGAATCGAACCGGACTTTGTTCGTGATTCCACAGAGAAGATCTCTTTGATTATGTAGAGGATAAAGGCAACCTAAGACCGCTAGAAATCATATGCGGACAAGAGGAGGAGGGAACTTGAGTTCGGTATAGGAGACTTAGTATTTGTAAAGTTTTCTCCTCCTAAGAAGTATGTCCGGTTTGAGAAGAAAAAGGAAGTTGGCTCCCAGATTTATTGGGCCTTTTCAGATTATCGAGAGGATAGAATGTTCGGCCTATCAAGTGGATCTCCCCGAGTGCTTATTGGGGATCCATAACATTTTTCATGTATCTCATTAGAGGAAGTGCCTTCATGATTCTTCTATTAGACTCAAGATTGAGGACATAGGAAAACTTAAGTTGGAGTCTGGGTTACCCCATGCCACTAAAAAAATAGTAGAGCACGGAATCAAAAAACTCCGCATTAAGATTGTTCGCCTCATTCGAGTACAATGGGGAAATGATCCGGCGGAAAGCACATGGGAAACTGAGGACAAGAAGAGACAGAACCACCCAGATCTTTTCTTAGGTAATTTTCCTCTAAATTACGTTTATGGATGCAATGTGGTTGCTAGATTGGATGTTAGGGGAATGGATGCAACACAGTTGCTCAACGCACTCTTATAGAAATATATGCATAATAAGGTGTTTTGCATACATACTACATAACTTATTTCACAGACACGTTAGGACTGAGTTCACCTTAGTAGGTATGCAGTTCATAATCACTGTGAGTCATGGATGTTTGTGGATGAATTACAAATAACATAGATATATAACATTGATGTTTAGAGCGAGTTGTGTTTTTCTCCCCTTTAGACAAATTTCGGGAAGAAATCTATTTTTAAGGGGAGAAGAATGTAACACCCCGTAAAAATATACCTAAACGAACTTAAGATAATCTAGTTTAAAATAAATAATAATAATTAATGAAAATCATAAATATAATAATAATAATAATAATATATTAATGGCTTGAAAAATGGAATTTTACAAGATTAGGAATTCAGCTACGAAAATATCGTGGTTGTATTCTTGGCGAAATTCTGATCCATTTTCATATATAATATGTTTAAATCAGAGTCTGTATAAAGATGTGCATTAATATATATACAAGAACGTTTAAAATTTGAATTGTAATATAAATATATGGAATAAAAATAATATGTTAATGGTTTACTAGAATATTCCGTAAAAGTATACCTAAACGAACTTAAGATAATCTATTAAAATAAATAATAATAATTAATGAAAATCATTAATATAATAATAATATATTAATGGGTTGAAAATGGAATTTTACAACATTAGGAATTTGGCTACGAAAATATCGTGGTTGTATTCGTGGCGAAATTCTTATCCATTTTCATATATAATATGTTTAAATCAGAGTCCGTATAAAGATGTACGTTAATATATATACAAGAATGTTTAAAATTTGAATTGTAATATAAATATATGGAATAAAAATAATTAGTTAATGGTTTATTAGAATATTCCATTCAGTTCAAAATTGTGTATATATATACATGCAATTGAGGACAAGAATATTGTTTAAATGGTAAGGAATTGATTAATATAAATAACATTTAATAAAATATCTTCCTAGCAATCAACAAAGGCTACTGACCACTTTCGCGGCTGGGGGGGGGGGGGAGGAGGGGGTCAACCATCCTATAGAAGGGTTGTTGACCGTTAGTCGACCGCCCTCCTAGGGAGCATGTTGACTACCTGGTGCGGCCAGAGCCTAATGAGGCTATTTCAGTTGGTGTTTAGGATGGTTTTTTTTAATATAAAATGAACAATTTAGATTAAACCTATGTTAATCTAATGGAAACTATTCATTTACACACTTATAAATACCGCCTAACTTACGTTTTAAATCTCTAAACCCTCTCATTCTCTATGCCTCCATTCTGCTACTGACATTCCAGGGATTTAGGTTTCTTCTTCTATCCCTAACCTATTTCTAATCTAATTCTATTTAGTTTATATTTTGAAATTCTCTATAATTTATATATGAGATTCAAATCTATATGATTCTCTTATATAAATCTGCAGTAGAATCGAAGAATAATGATTTCAACATTCAAATCAGTATTACCTCCTTTATCCAAAATCTCTTTGAGTGGAAATAATACTTGTTTAGGATAAGTTCTACATTTTGTAGATTGTATAATTGATTTGTATGTCTAGGGAGATTTTTTTTCATGATAACTTCATATTATAAAACCCTACAAATCTCCTATTTTGTATATATAGCAAAGTTGTAAATCAAAATTTAGGTTATTGAATTGTTTGTGTTATGTATGAAGAATAATTTGGTGATTTACTTTTGTTTAATTGGATTTAGATCTTTTTATTTAAAAAGTGTTTGTGATGTAAACAGATTAGGATTTGATTTGGTTTTATTATTGTAATAGGTTTAGATTTCCATTCTAAAATGGATAATTTAAACGTATTCAGATTTAAAATACTCAAATGTTAATGTTTTTATGTACAATGTAGTAAAAGGGTAAATTGGATTAAATAGAGATTTATGTATATATGTACGCATATTCATATATATATATATATATATATATATATATATATATATATGTGTGTGTGTGTGTGTGTGTGTTAAATATGTATGTATGTATGTATGTAATTAACACCTTGTTCCTATTTCATTTCCTAAATTGTTCCAACAAGTCTAGGATACAAGTTTGGATAGTTATGTTGTTATTTTTTCCATTTGTTGTTATTATTAATTATGCCATGAATTTAGTAGTTTGATGTGGGAGTTAGGTTTGTATACCTTAAATGTGAACCAGATAGACAATTACACCGTTAAAACGTTTCTTCATTCGAATAGAATTTAGCGTTTATAGTATGTATTAATATTATATTTATATAGCATAATCAATGTAATCAAACGTATTAATGACGTAATAAATATGTTAGAATAAGGTTAGAAATTTGAAGTGTCCCCATATGAATTGTTTCTTGTATGTATGTGTATAAAATGACTTATTTATATATATCAAATAATGACAAACAGACATGTGGTTAGTCGTCATTTATAGTAGAAGTCTTTCGAAACCAACCGACAAATCCAACAACCACAAGTGAGTTCAGCTAATGCGAGAGGTCTAGGTGCCATGGACCATTTAACTTAGTGCATTATGACATTAGGTTATTCCCCCTTATAGTAGAAGTTTTCCTGGAACCGCCCAGTATATCCAGCATCTACAACTAGATGGTTTAATGTGAGAGGTCTAGTGTACATATATACCTATTATGTGTGAGAATAGGGAGGCTTACTATGCATTGAGAAGGTCTTAAGTGGCTGACTTTCTTCTTATCTAGTTTAGGTCTTAAGTGGTTAGGACTAGGACCATTCCGAAGGTTTATTCCTTGGATTTGGACCAAAGTCATGGGACCCCCTATTAGATTTGAAGTTGGTCTATGGGTCCTCCTTCACTAAAAGTGGTTTAGTCATGGCAATAACAGAGTAGGGTAGTTTACCAGAATGTCCACTTCCTCTAGGAGCTTTGTGAGGACCAACCTAAGGACATATTTGGTAAACGTACGATGTAACATGCAATTTAATTAACCAACTGCCTAAGGGAAGTCTTAAGCAACATAGGTTTACTACCGTAATATCGTTAAGTAGTAAGCAACGAGGTAATACTTCTCATATTACTTATGATATATATAAGGACGTTGATGTGTTAAGACGGTGTCTTAAGTGGCTAGTGTCTGCCTTAGCGTCATAAGAGATCATAAGAATTCACCCTTAACAAACATACTAGAATGAGCCTTAAGTGACGAAGAATGTCCATCTCGTTGGGTCTTAAGTGATCGCTGATTCACCCAAATGTATCAATGTAGGTCTTAAGTGATTGACTCGAATATCTATCTTATTTATTAAAATGTTTCTTTGTGTGTATGTTCCTATGTGTTTCGTGACATATCTTGACATATATAACCTGCCAAATCTAGATTATAGTCTTTAAACACATATTATTTTCAGTCACCAGAAATTTATATTCTGACCCCTCTCCTTAACATATCCAACAGGTTAATATATGGGGTAGTAACTTGATGGATGAAACTGCGATGGAACTTGAAGAAGGCGATGAGACTATTATATTGCTATTAGCTATTACTGCTCTTTTATTTATGGAAACTTTGAATAATAATGATGTACCATTATAAACAAATGTATTTGACAATTTATATCTGGATCAACGGATTTTAAATAAATGGTGCATTTTATTTATTATTATACTTTCTTGTTCTGCTGTATGAGATTCCATCACGTTATATTATTATGTTATTCTGTGCAAATGTAATACCTTATAGGAACCGACAACCTGTTTAGAGTGGCTCCAAGTTTCGATGGGCCTTTTTTGGGTCGAATTTTATACCCACTCCAGGCAGGTTGTTACATATTTGCTAGCAGCCCAATTAGAAATATTGATGAGACAAATTTATTAGTCGAAGCATTTAAGAGTGTAGAGTATTATGATATTTTATATGTTGGCATACCAATTAGAAACAAATGTCAACATTTAACTCCTTTGCAATTTTTTATTTTTTATTTTTATGTATTATTATTTAATTATGATGTTAAACTAGGTTATCATCTTCCTTTTTTTTGGATATTTTTCATTCTATTTATAGGTTAGAGCAACTCATAAGGCATATGAAAAAGCTCAGGACAAAGCCGAAATAAAAGAGCTTAGAGCAATGATCGAGCAGCTGCAGGAGAAGAATCATCTTCGAGCCATAGAAATGGAGCAGGTGAATCAAAAACTAGCGGAGTATGTGCAGTAGCATGGTTCCTGTCCTTCATCGTTTGGTGCTTCCAGAGGAGGTGACGAAGATGCTTGAGAGATATGTTTTATTGTGGTTGTGCTTGCATGATGTAAATATTGACTTGGAGTTAGTGAAAATTGTGTTTTGATATTGTATATATTGGGTTTGGAGTTGATGAGGATGTTGTTTTGGATATATTTTGATGGTATACACTTGGTTTGTTGATGTGTGAGGTTGGGAATTTGGTTTGATATGTATGGATGATTTATTTTGTATATATTGAGATATGTGGATTTTTGAATAGTTTATTCTATATATGTTGAGAAGTTTGGATGTTATATATGTTTGAAATGGTATTGAAATGAATATGGTGTGGTTGGAAGGATATTGGCTTGTTGTTATATAAAAAATACCCAGATTTCTAACGGCTTCCAACAAACTAAAATAGCTTATTGGTCATCATTTTGCAACGGGTATCAACGACTACAAATGACTTATTGGACATATTGCTGTAACGGCTCCCAATGTTTACCAACGACTACTTGCCGTTAGAAGCCGTTGGAAAGTGCTAGTTGCTCCTGTTGGGAACCGTTATAAATTGTGAACTATATAGCAACGACTCTCAATAGTCGTGAATGACCCTGAGCCATTCGAATAACTGTGTTATCTTGTAATGTCTTGCCCGATCTAATCGATTTACACCTATATCAGCAAGGTTTCATTATCATGTTAAGATGCATTCTAATTGGGCAGTGAAATATACATACCAACTATCTCAGATATTTTTTCTTTGGGAAAAGCACTTTGCATATCAACACGAAAAAAGGTATAAACATAGGGGGGTCCAGGAACAAATAATGATATGAGTGTTACACAATTTTGTTACTCAAATATCATTATGTATTTCCTAAATATTCCAACAATCAATGAGAAACACACTTAATTACGAATAAAAAAAGAAACGAGAACTCAAAGGGATAGACTCGCTATCCTTATGTAGCAAAAGGGAACTGGAACTACGTCAACTTTAAACTATGGCAACATTGACTGAAAATCAACTTTTATCTATTCCCTTGCATATTCGTTTCATACATTTTCATTTACCTTTAATTGAGAAATCATATCATGTTATGTCGTGTTCTCAATGACATTTAGATATTTTAAAGTAAGGGTACTAGACACACTATCTTCTAGGTGCTTTATCTTACAACCTTTAGCACTAAACCATGAGCTCGTTGATCCATCCGACTAAATATCAAATTGTTCCACATGAGTTAGTTGGTATTGATCTTCATCCATATCATTTTCACCATTTTTGTTGACTGGTCCCATGATAGTCGACTGACCATCTATGCTTTGGTTGTTCTCCTTAATACTCAACGCACTGTATAAATAAATGTGAAATTTTCATTCTTAAACACGTTGGACTGGATAACGAATTGGAGTTGTTAGGCTTTTCGGCTTGATTCATAACTTGCCGCTTATATTATATAAATCCTTGTTTAGTTATATTGCATGTTAACTTGATTATCTTAAAGTAGCTGAAGGTTAACATTATCTTGACTTAAGTTTTCCATTATGGGAGAGTTTTTAACATTAAATCATTTAAGTTTTATGAAGCATCCACCTCCCTATGCACATTACTTTATGACATTTTATTGTTATTGATGTAAACCCATACATTGCTGAATTGTACTCTCACAATTTGTTTAACCTGTTTTCATTTGTATTTTATTCTTCCATGAAATTTAATCATTTTCTTATGAGTTGGAATTTCTTTAGGGTAGGAAAATTTGTTAGAAACTTCCACAAATACTCCAACATAAGAAATTAGTATGATTTCTTCACTTATCCTATCTAATTTTATTGGGTTAACAATACTAAGGCAATACAACTAATATCTTTGACTAATAATAAATATTTGTTTAAATGCATATCTGTAGTCCATCATGTCATCATTATTAGCTTTTTATCATAGAAATATGGACTACCATTTAGAATTTTCTAGCATTCCTCTTTATAATAAAATTTTGTAGCATAAAAACCATTTTCATTAGAATAATGGTAAAATTCTTTGAAGATTTCCGTACTCTTTGAATATAAGCCTTTAAAATGGAAAATGCTATTTTGAACCAAAAACACAAATAAGAATAGCATAGTTCCATCAACTTCTCATTTCGTTAACAATCTCAACAGTCATCTTAGTATAATGAATGGAGTTGAATTCTCTAGAAGAATTGCCTTCTATGGAAAGTTGGCATGAATCTGATTATCTTTAAAAAACATTTGTCCAACTGTGATAAATGGAAGAAGATGCACAAGGTGACGAGTTGAGAAACTAAGATCTAGATCTATCATAGAGCGAGAAGGGTGAAGCAGTAGAGGCTGAAGGTTGAGGGCGTAAGTTAGAGGAAAAAAGGGTAACAACTGGCACTAGTAAAGTTAGGAGGCAGCAGATCATGACATGAGGTTGATAAGTGGTCGGAGCAGACCTATCAAAATACGACTCTATCCATTTACTCAACTTATTTAACTTGCTTACAACCAGTGTTAATTCAACCGATTTATGACTTTTTATTAAATGAGTTATAAAATGGTTAATTCATTTTTAAAAGGATTATAAACGAGTAACATATTTACCCATTTAACTAATTCTAGACAGGAAGTTGCTATTTTTTTGTTCAAGAGATTCTGAGACTTTGATCAATAAACTCCCACCTAAATTATGGATAGAATGGAACATTTGGATGCTTTGTCTTGTAAACGAATAACCGTAATTCTCTATGACTAACTGTTGTACTTAGAAAATAAAATGTTACATTCTCATGTTTGAACCAAATCGCTATTTTTTAATTTAGATCACAATAGTTTCTTTATGCTGCCTTGGAACTGAGCAATGCTTCAATCGATGAACTCCCACAGAAATTATATTGTGTATTGAACACTCGGATACTTCATTTTATGAATGAACACTGTAGTTATCAAGGTGATTAATAGTTGTACATAGAAAATAATAGGCTACATTTCCTTATTTGAATTCTGCCTAACACACGAACTCGCTATTTTTTCGTTCAAACTATAACAACTTCTTTACACTGCCTCAAAATCGAGAGAGGCTTCAATCGATGGACTTCTTCCTAAATTACAGACAAGATGTTACACTCAGATTCTTCATCTTATGAACGAACGTTATACCCATCCAAAATGACTAACAGATGTACAGAAAAAGTAACATATTATATTCTCATATTTGAACTCTACATATACACGAAGTTGCTATCCTTTTTGCTCAGATTACAATAACTTATTTTAATATCTCATAATCAGACGGTCTCCGACCAATAAATTGCCGTCTAAATTACAGAAAATATGAAATTCTCGGATACTTCATTCTGTGAATGAACATTGTAGTTTTTCAAAGTGACTATTGGTTGTACATAGAAAACAATATGCTACACTCCCATACTTGAGTTCCGCCTACATCCGAAGTTGCTATTTTTTTTATTCAGACTGTAGTAACTTCTTCATACTACCTTAGAATAAGGCGATTTTGTTCGATAAACTCTCACTTAAATTGTAAACGACATGCAACAAGCAGATATTGCATCTTGTAATCGTATGTTGTTGTTCTCCACGGTGACAATTCTTGTACTTGGAAATTTAAATATTTAGACAGGTTAAACAAGTATCACGTTTAATATACAGGTTGAATCGGATGAACTCTTGTATTAAATGGGTAGTAAATTGGTTGGGTCAAATGTTCCTTCACACTCATACAATCTTACATTACCGCTTTGACACATCTATGCTGATAAAAGGATTGGCTGCAATGGTTGGAGAAATAGTTGATGATTTTTCATGTTGATATTCATGTGAATTATTCAAAATTCGCAAAGAAATAATTAGTGTAAAGTCATCAAATCCATAAATAGGATGATTTTTGGCTTGGAGAAAATAAACCCACATATTTATGACTTTGCAAGGAGCGACTAGTGTGAAATGAAAGATGAAGGCTTAAAAAGTGGAGTCATCGTGGTTTGGGAGGCTATCATTGAAGGTTTAAATCCTAGGTCTTAAAACCCAAATTCAAGCGATTGAATTTAGGTAATCACTTCAACTACATTAGGATTTATCTCATATAGTATTACAAATATACATTTTTTAAAAGACTGAGAATCAAAAATTATGTTTTTTTCCGATCATTAACTAAAGACTGAACAAAAACCGATAAAATTAGTCTTTCAAATTCTAAACCTAAAGACTCAAATTCAGTAGTTAACCAGTTTTTAATGTTTTAAACCATTTAATTACTGAGTTTTGTCATTAATTCAGTCTTTATAAGATGGATTTTAACAACATAAATTTTCGATGATCAAGACGTTCTTTCTTTTAAAATCAAGAGGTCAAAGTTAGCGATACGTGTAGTGCTAGGATAACACAGATTAAAAATTCATGGAATAAATAATAATAATAAAACAATTCCGCCACTAACTCTGTTCATGCACACACCACTTTCCATGTTTCACGCATTGATTAGTTTCTCACGTTATATAGTCACAGATCTTCTTTCCTCATTTAATACAGCAAAAGAAAGTGCATCATTTAATACAGCATCCATTTCAAGTGGCAAAAACAACGTGTTATTCAAATGCATTTCATCAAAATTAAAATAATTCAAAAGGCTACAATGAGGAAGGAAAAGGAATTTATTTTAGACTTTTATTGAATTTGATATTCATTCAAGATTGTATTTCATTTTCAAAATTTCAGTTTTTGAAAATATTTAAGACTGAAACTTCAGCTTCTAAATTTTCAAACTGAAATTTCAGTCATAAATAAATTTGCGACTAGAGAACTAAAGACTTAACATTTCTGTCATAGATCGGTCTTTGCTGCTTAGGTAAAGAACAAGTTGCGTTGTAAAAGACTGATTTTTTTCTGTCTTTATTTCACTATTTTGTTGTATTATAGATAGATAGTCTTGTATGATGTTCTAAAGAAGTTTCTCTGTCCGCTTGTATTAGTTGTTCATTAAATTATATCACTGCTGGATTAATAGATGACATGTTGTTATCATGTATTACATTTGATTTGTGTACTTTAGGATCTTTTTATGACATGAATGCAGACTTCCTTTATCTAGATAACTTTTTTGGCTTCGTTGTGTCCAGAGCCAGCTCTTGGGCCAAGCCCATCAGGTGCTGGACTAGGGCAACCCCCATATATGAGCTACCCCGCGGATTAAAAAAAAAATTAATTTCAAAAATAGAAATTGCGATGAAACATTTCAAGAACATGCGCTAAAAGGAAAAATGCAGTGAAGAAGTCACGCGAGAAGAAAAAAACGAAGAAGAATCATAGAATCCTGGAATCATCTCTCCATTTACCACAAGCAAGTTAAGCTGCTGCATTTCCAGAGCCTACGAGCGCGGGTTGCGTTCTCGAATCAATGAAGGACATTTTGCAATTGCAGTTAGGTATATTTTAATTTTTTGATTTTGATCGATTATATTTATCTCTCTTCTCTATGTTAATACTAGATTGTGAACTGATTTCCCTTGTTTTCCTTTTTACTTGATAAATTTAACTGTTGGTCCGATTCATAATTATTTCTAAATTAGAATGGATGAAATCAATATGTGAATTAATAGGAAAATACATGTACCTTTTACTGATTTTAAGTTTTTATGTTATTAATTTGGAAATGCATTGTATAAGACATATGACATAGAATGAAGATGACAAAAATAGAATTAGATTTCGAAAGAAAAATTGTAGAGCTTATAACAGAAAAGTTAAAGGAAAAAAGAGTAATTAGAAAAATCACTTGTTGGTTCAATATCTAATTTGTTTCAAGAAAAAATAAGAAAATCTAAATGTTTAACTTCAAATATTATTTGAAGAAAGTAGTCATGAAAATGAAGATATTAACGAGGACATTGAAATCAATGAAGTAAATAATGAAATGGAATTATAGAAGCCAATATTGATGAAGAGGTTACTGGTAATAGAGAGGATATCGTGAATGAAGAAGATATAAGTATTAATCAAAATGATACAGATAGAGGTGATATTGATGAACTAATTGTGCTTGATCTTGAGAAAGATATTGATATCAACTATGATCCCGGTTTATAGGGAAGAATAACCGAGACTAAAAGAATAATGTTGGTTAAACAAGGTCCTATCAAAATTCTGAGAAAAAATGATAAATTTTCGAAAAATGAAGAAGGTATGCATTTTTCTTCCGGGCATGAAAGAAAATGATTATTTTATTCAAATGAAAAGAAAAAAGTATTTTTCTTTTGTTGCAAGTTATTTAGGAGCACACAAAAGACATTCAAATTGGGAAATGAAGAAGTAAACGATTGGCACAATTTTTGGCGATGCTACGAGAGCATGAAAATAATCCAGGACATATTTCAAGTCTTATTAAGTGGATGGATTTGCACAAAGGCCTCCAACTGGAGGCAACAATTGACAAAAGAATAAAATCTCTAATTGAGAAAGAGTGAAAACGTTGGAAGAAGGTGCTAGTGCACATAACTACTGTTGTAAAAACTCTTTCTCAAAATAATCTTCTATTTAGTGGTTAATATGAAAAGATTTATGAAAACAATGGACTTTTTCTGTAAACTTGTGAAATTCGTTACCGAATTTGATCCCATCATGGATGATTATCTTAGACGTGTGGTAAATATTGAAATAGACAATCATTATCTTAGTCATAGTATTCAAAATGAACTAATATTTTGTTGACAAAGAAGATCAAAGAAGCAGTGCTTACAAAAATTCTAAAAGCAAAATACAACTCAGTCATTCTTGATTGTACTCCTGATTCGAGTCATAAAGAACAAATGTCGATTATAATTAGATGTGTGGATGTGGAGGATGATATTAAAGTGAAGGAGTATTTTCTCGATTTTATAGAGGTTGATTATACATTAGGACTTCGCCTTTTCAGAAAACTTGAAAGTGTACTAAATGATCTTAAGCTAAACATTAATGATGTGAGAAGCCAAAATTATGAAAATGGATCAAATATGAAAGCTATGACATGATATATTCATATTAAATATATTATTTAATTTAATTTACATAACTTGAATCGAATATGGGTAAGCATTAAGGTGTACAAAAAGACTTATTAACACCAATCCTAGAGCAATTTATATTTCACGTAGATCTCATAACTTAAATCTTGCTTTATGCGATATGGCAAATTCATGTATGAAAGCCCAAAACTTTTCTGCATATGTTCAAAAGATTTATAATTTTTGTTCTGGCTCAACCCGTCGATGGGAAATAATTAGAAAATATGTTAATGGTTTGACTTTAAAAGCATTATCGTCAATTCATTGGGAAAGTTATATCGAAAGTGTAAGGGTTGTAAGAACCCAACCATCAAAGCTAAGAGATGCTTTAATTGATATTGCATATAATGCTAATGATGATATGGTAAGGGCAGAAGCTAAAGGTCCATGTTAAAATGCATTAGAAGATTTTGTATTCTTGATTAGTTTATGCGCTTAGTATAATGTTTTATATAGTATTAATCGGGTTAGAAAAATACTTCAAAGGGAAGAATTGGGCATTGAAGATGCAATTACTAAAATAAAGAACTCATTACATTTTTTGAAATCAGGAAAATATTTACAAGGACAAAAGTGAAGGCCTTTTTATCCATAAGGACAGCCCACTAAAATTTTATTCAGAAGGACAATACACTGTTTCTCTTCTTCTTCACGTGCGCTTATTTCTTCTTCCTCTGCTCCAGATTCACGTCCGCTCCATCTTTAAAACAATCGAACCCAAAAATCACAAAAATTCAAATCCATAACAATTCATAAATCACGAAAATCAAAAGGACATCAGAATCGAAATTGCAGTCGAACCCAAAAATTCGAATCCATAAATCGCTCGAAACAGAAACTCTCGAAAACAAAAAAAAATTGTCCAACAACAAAAATCCATTGGAAATCACAATTGAATGGAATAAAAATATTTTTCAAACGATGGAAAACGCAATTGAAGAAGTCGAAATAATTTTTTTCGTGATTGGAAATGTTTTTTTTTTCGTTACTAGTATAGCAGTTCGTAGGTATCATTTTGCTATTTTTTTAGGTATCATTTTTCCTATTTTAACTTTAAAACATAGCAGCAATTTTTAGGTATCATTTTGCTATTTTTGTAGGTATCATTTTTACTGTAGCTTATGTGTTATGTTAAACATCACAGCAGTTTTAAGGTATCATTTTTATATTTTTTAAGGTATCATTTTTAGTGTAATTTCTCTGTTATGTAAAACATTACTGCATTTTGAAGGTATCGTTTTTATATTTTTAAGGTATCATTTTTACTGTAATTTATGTGTTTTATTAAACATCACTGCAGTTTTAAGATATCATTTTTATATTTTTTAAGGTATCATTTTTACTGTAGTTTATGTGTTATGTTAAACATCACAGCAGTTTTAAGGTATCATTTTTATATTTTTTTAAGGTATCATTTTTAGTGTAATTTATGTGTTATGTTTATACACGTCTTTATTTTATGTGGTAATTTTTGTGATGGTGTACTGTTACAAAATTATGTTGGTATCCGTTTTGATTATGTATGAAATACTTGCAGATACTGCATGCTGTTGGAATTTACTTGAATTCAAGACTGGATTGAGTACAAGTAGAAATAAATGCATTAATTCATGCCTGAAATTGATACCCATACGCTATAGGAAAAAAAACAGAATACTGATACTTACCATGGCCTAAAACTGATGCCTAAACAATGTTAACAAATAAAATAATTAAAACTGATACCTTCTGCGACATAAAACTGATACCTACAAACTGCACAGAAAATAATTAAAAAAAATGATACTTAGAATGAATTAAAACTGATGCCTAGTGTAACAACCCAGAAAATCTGAACCAATTTAAATTTTTTTAATTTGGCCATTTTATTGGATTTTAATTATTTAAAATAAATTATTTTAAATAATAATGACTGAAAGTATGTTTGAATCGATGTTTGAAAATAAATATAATTATTTTAAATTATAAACAAGGCCTGAAATGGCGCGGCAGTTTCAAATTTTCAATTCAAACTTTGACTGACTGTACCGGGTGCAAAATAAAACGGATTTTAGTGAAACCAAAAATATTTAAATCTGTTAGTGAATATATTTCTAACGAATCTGAAAAATCAAAGTTTCATAGCGGGAGTCAAAAGTTATGGCCAAATGAATTTTCAGAAAGGTGATATATAGTTTATATAGCCCGTGAAAATGGCCATTTTGCAAATGACCTTTGAATTCGATGAAACCACTTTTGTTGGATCCGCGATGTCAAATTACTGCTAGAATTCAAATTTCATAAATTTTGAAGTTAGTATATGAGCGTGGCAAAGGAAAATGTGTTTGGTTGATTTATGTTAAATTGGATCGACCAGAAAAGGGCCATTTTTCAAACGGTCTCAGAATTTGACGAAACTAGTTTTGTTGGGACCGTATCGTTAAAACATAGCTAGATTTATTTTTCGGGAATTTTTAGAATCAATATGTGGCCCCGGCAAATTGAAATGTACGTTCAAATCAAATATTAAATATTTTATATTTTAATTTGAAGAAAAACGGGCTGAAACAGTCGAATGGACCTATGAAACATATCCCATTGTGTTCGGAATGGGGGTATTTAGCTAGGGACGATAGTCGTTGGGTTTGGATTGGAGTTTGTATGAGATAAGGGGTATTTTTGGATTTTTAAAATATATAAATATAAAGAAAAAATATCATTGGTCCACTTCATCTTCTCTCTCCCCGTAACCCCCCTGCGCGATGGCGGAAATGAACACCCACCTTCTCTCTTCAAATTCTCCGCAACCACTTAATGAAATCGCGTGACTCTTGATCCATTTTGAAGCTCTGACTCTCCTCGTTAAATCCATCTAAGATTTGTTGGCTATCATCAAGCGTGGAGTGAGAATTGCGTCCCCGAAATTGGACACTTTGGAGCGCCGCCATGACCTCCAGGGGTCACCGATCAGAGCGCAACCACCGGGCGCGGGAAGCCCTCACCCCCCTCTTCGACGTTGTATAACCTGATTCCGACCTCGTGCTTCGATTGGATCGAAAAATCAAAACCTAGTTTTGAAGAATTTTGAAAGGTAACGGCTTTATAATATTAAACTGTTCTATAGCACTTTAAAGCGCTACGGTTTATTATTTCACTGTAAAAATCATATCTTTTTGTTATTTTGACGAAATTCGGTGACATAAGAGACAATGGAGTCGTGTGGACGTCTTCTACATTCTAGAAGAGACCAGATATTTTTCTGAGCCTTCTGCTATTTTTGGTGGGGTGGAACCCAATGTGAGATTTCTGAATTATAAACGATATGGAAACAACGATGTATAAATTATATAGTCGAAGTATGAGTTATATAAGCGTTGTACACCTCATGTATAAGCATTGTATAAGTTGTATGTTCGATGTATAAGTTATATATGCGTTGTAAAAATGTTATATGCATTGAAATAAATTGAAATGATATTGAAATGAAATCGAAATATAGTTATATACGTATATATATACTCCCCTCGTCCACAGATCATGGATGATATATATTGGTTGTGATATTGTTTGGATTATTGGTTGATGTGAAAATTTGGTGAATATCATGAATGGTTGATTTGAAATGATTGATTGTGGTTGAAATCCCAATAGGATTAGTATATGGGAAAAATTCGTCTGCGTACGAACTAGATGTTGAAAATCCCCATTGTAAAAAGTTGCGAGGCTTTAAGGTAGAGCGAGGAGCCGTACTAGAGACGGTGCCGGTTTTAACTACCCTGTCGTTATGCTGTCGAAATTTTCTGAAATATTTCTTTGTTTGATTTAAATTCATGTGCTGAATGGAAATTCATGTGTTGAAATAAAATTCATGTGTTGAAATAAAATTCATGTATTGAATGGAGTTCGTGTATTGAATAAATTCTTTGAAAGATAAAAATAACATTTTTATCATATATATATAAACTATATAAATTCTTAATGTTTTAAATAATTTTTTTTAACAATAAAAATAAAATTTTTGTGATATGTATAATCTATATAAAATAATCTTGTTTTGAAATAAATTGTTTTAACAATAAAAATACATTTTTATGATATGTATGATATATATAAAATAATCGTTTTTTGAAATAAAATGTTTTAACAATAAAAATAACATTTTTATGATATGTATAATCTATATAAAATAATCGTGTTTTGAAATAAATTATTTTACAATAAAAATAACATTTTTATGATATGTATAATCGATATAAAATAATCGTGTTTTGAAATAAATTGTTTTACAATAAAATTCACATTTTTATTATATATACGAACTATAAAAATATTCATGTGTTGAATAAATATTTTTGATGATAAAAATATCATTTTTATCAAATATATGAAGTGGATATGGTTTTGAAATCGAAGAATGAATTATATTTATATATACATAAATATCATTAAAATAATCGAATAGCGAAGCTGCAGTTCGTATTTTGAAACCGTGATTTCAAACGATTAGTGTGGGAGATCCGACCATCGGATTTTCCCGAAACTGAAACCGTTGGGTTCGCTTTGGAAATATCTTTCCAACGACACCCACTTTGTGAAGATCCAACGGTTGGATTGTCTGGAATGTTTAATTCAAATCTGAAGAAAAACAGCGCCAGAATCGATTATATATATATATATATATATAATTAAATTAAATCGAATAACGACGCTGCAGTTCGTATTTTGAAATCGTAACTTCAAACGATTGTACCGGGATATCCGACCGTCGGATTTTCCCAAAACTGAAACCGTTGGATTCGTTTTTAAAAGATCTTTATAATGATATAAAATTTGTGAAGATCCAACGGTTAGATTTTCAGATATGTGTAAATCAAATCTGAAGAAAAACAGCGCCACGGCCGCGTTATGGCCTGAAGCGTCGTTTGAATGGATTGGCTATTTTTAAATGAATAAAAATAGCGATAAAATGTTATAAAATATTATAAATGATATGGAATGAAAATAAACCGAATTTACCCGTTTATTAGATATTTGATGGTTGAATGTGTTTGGCATGAAAATTACATTTAAAAACAGAATTATTGTTATCGAATAATTTAACCATTGAAATGAATTGATTTAAATTCTAAATATACGTGAATTATTTGAAAAGGCCGAATTAAATCACATTTCAAATAATTGATCGGCGATAAGAAGTCAATGATGAAGACGGTGGTTGAAGACTGGAGATCTTCACCTCGGTTGGATGATAACTGATGTCTTGATTGGGAGGCATCCCGAAATATAGATAATAAGTGGCGATCGTCCAAACGTACTTGGAGATCGATGGATATGCGAGGTATATAGTGCCTCTGGTTTCGTTCAGACCCAAAACGAACTTGTAAATGGACTGTGTGTCTGACATTGGATTTTGTTCTATGCTGATTGATCTCTATTAAATATATATCTGTTTGGCGGCAGAGAATTTATTCTCTTGCTTAACGCCCTTCTCTGGGACGTACGAGCTAAGAGGTTATATATCGATAGAAATCAGTCGCATAGAGTGAACTGCCTGTGTGGCATGCCTAAGTGGCAAATGATCAGGGCTTCTATTGAAAAGCAAAGTCTTGTGGTTGATGATCAAAGCACGGCCCGTGTGGCATAGCTTTGTGTATAACGTTGATTCGCGAGCCTCACACCCCAGTATGAACCAGAAACGGGAGAGGACATCAGGGAGGCCATGCGTTTCCTTCTAGCTAGGGTGGTATCAGTGACCTACCAACCCTGACATTTATATTATTTTCACCGGTGTGGTTGTTGCTGTTGCAAGGTGCCTCGGATATATCGGTGACTGTGTGGAGCCGACAGAGTCATTTGGCTCATTGACGCCCCCAAAGGGCGGGGAAACGCAGTGTTCAGGCATTTTAATCCACATCGGTGGACCAGCCCTGACGATCCAAGGGTCACTCGAGCTCTGATCCTGAGACACGGGCTAGAGCGTCTCGAATTCGGTAAGGACTATCTTTTGCCTTGGTTCATGACGGAAATCCAATTTCCAAATACGAAGCCATGCGGTTTTGATTGTATACCTATATATATGGCGACATAGTGGTAGGGGCATTAATGTCGTCTATGATTGATGCTTATGATTTGAAATTGTTTTTGAAACATGTAAACACTAGTAATAATATCAAATGCTTTTGTTTTATTCGTATCAAGCATATTTTGGCCATTATAAGGTAAAAACTCTACCCTCCAGTTTGCGTTGCATTGTGTGATGGGAACTGAGTCTTATAATGGCTTCATTTTTTTAAAAAGCATTGCGATGTTTGAAAGATTTACTTGTTTTAAGCACTGGCAATCCAATGGAGTAAACCAGTTCTGCGAAAGTGGCGTGGTCCTGTGATTAGACATATTATAAAATGTGTTAAGTAGATTTCTCATACCTGTCCCATGACTGACTGTAGTTTGTTTCACTTGCAAACTCAGGTGCCCGTTTTTCTACATGGGCACCCTTGTACTCAGGTATTAGCAGGCTCTTTCTAGATAGCTGGAGCTGAACATGGATTCTATCATTTATCTCTTTTTATGTTGTTCAGCTCCTATTGTACATATTATGTTTTGTTTTCCACTGTAGACATTCATGTATAGCTGAACTGTATTTTGTACTAAGTATGATCCTGTATACTGTGTAACTCTGATGATTATGTTTATCCAGTGTATTCTATTGTACATTATCTGGTGTATTTACTTATTTCTGTTCTGCTGTTATCTGTAAATGTGTTATATTCCAAAGATTATCCTTTCCACCGTCGTACGGGGTTTTGGGGTCGTCACATACTTTTCGTCGTTATTATTTAAAATAATTTATTTTAAATAATTAAAATCCACTAAAATGGCCAAATTAAAAATTTTAAATTGGTCAGATTTTCCGAGTTGTTACACCCAGTTCCTGTTACAATACAATTTCAGTTTTAAATGAAAGTAGTTGATATTGTTTTGCATTTGTGTAATGACTGGATTGATGTGATAAACACAAATCTTGCTTATGTTTTGGAGATAAAATAATGAAAAAAAATTATATCATTGTTTGATTGATTAAAATGAAATAAGTTCGACTTAGTTTCAAAGCTGATACAACAATATAACTTCAAAATTAACACAGCAACAAAATCTCATGAAAAAAACATATAACGCAGTTAAAACTGTAAAAATGATACCTAAAAAAATAGCAAACTGATACCTAAAAACTGCTTTAAAGTTAAAACATGAAAAATGATACCTAGAAAAATAGAAAAATGATACCTAAAAACTGCTGCTATGTTTTACAGTTAAAACAGGAAAAATGATACCTAAAAAATAGCAAAATGATACCCACGAACTTCTATACTAGTAAAGAAAAAAAAACATTTCCAACCTAAAAAAATTGTTTCAACAATTTTGACTTCTTCAATTGTGCTTTTCATAGTTTGAATTTTTTTTTTCATTCAATTGTGATTTCCAATGGATTTTTGTTGTTCGGCCTATTTTTTTGTTTTATAGGGTTTCTGTTTCGGCTGATTTTTGGTCGTGATTTTGATTTCGTGATGTTTATCTTCGATTGTGAATTTCGATTCTAATGTCTTATGATATTTGTGATTTCAACGATTTATGATTTCGTGATTTTTGTGATTTCGTGATAAACGATGAAATCGAGATACGCGACAGAGGGAGAAGATGGAAGGATCGGCAAAATTTCAGTGTATTGTCCTTATGGATAAGATATTAAGTGGTTGTCCTTATGGATAAATTTTAATGGGCCTTTGTCCTTGTCGTTAATTGTCCCTTTTGAAATATTCAGAGAAAATGGATATGTAAGAATGATTAATGAAGCACGAGAACTTGCAGATGAAGTTGGCATTGAACCAATATTTGCAAAAAAGAGAGTTGTTCGTAGAAAGAAACAATTTGACGATGATGTATAAATTGATGCTAATGAAACTAATCACTAAAGGATGATTTTAAATTTACATACTTTCTTCATATAATAGACCAAGCTCTTACTTCACTTAACGATTGATTTGAACAATTTGAGTTTTACGAAGGAATTTACAGGTTTTTTTTGAATGTAAATTTCAAATATATTGAAGAGCATTGCATTAAATTAGATGCTTTTTAAAACATAACAAAGAGAGTGATATTCATGGAAAATGATTATATTTTGAACTTACTCAACTAAGAAGAGTCTTCCCATCAAAAATTACCATCCTTAATTTCCTTAAATCGTACCGTGATATAAGTGGATTTCTAAATGTATGCATTGCTTATTGAATCATTTTAACTATTCCAGTTACGGTGACATCAACGGAAAGAAGTTTCTCAGATTAAGTTGAAGATAATAAAAACTGATCTTCGAACCACCAAGTCATAGGAAAGATTAAGTGGGTTGACGATGATTTCCATTGAAAAATAATATTTGGATATGTTGGAATATGATGATTTAATTTACATGTTTGCTTCTAAAAATTCAAGGAGTTGTTTTCATTGAATATCTTATTGTCAAAGATATATGAGATGCTTACATTTTTGGATGAATATATTGTACATTTTGAATGAATACATTATATATAAACTTTGAAACTTGAAAGTTTATGCACTGTAATGAAATTTAAACAGTACAATGCCTTTGAATATCTTATTGTCTGTGCTTTCATTTTTAAAACCTTCTATACAAGTCAAGTGCACAAGTCATCTTTCTATTTTGATCTTCATCACTAATGCCATGTGACGAGAAGGAATTTCGCTCGGTCCGAACCAGTCGCTAAACCGATCCAGGCCGTTCGAAATGCCCTATCGTTTGAGAACAAGACAAAACAGAACGCAAACAGAAGAACATTTCACTGTGTATCACAACAATGCATCAGATTACAAGAATATACAGAGTATAAAGGAATATTACACAGAAATATCAGAGATTTAAATTACATTTTAAATACATAGCAGCGGAAAATAATACAATACACAACTAGAATGAGATATACGGATACAAAGCTTTCCGGATATCGTTCCAGCTGTAAACCAGGATCCTGTGAATATAAATCTGCAAAACCAAAACTACTAGCTGCCCATGTCAAAATAGGGGCACCCAGAGTTTAGGTTAAAACAATAAACTCCAGGTCAGTCATGTGACTGGTGTGAGAACTAAAACAGTTATTAATCTTTATTTTAAATCATTAGGTAAATCAAGGGACCACGCCGTATAACACGGAATGGGTTTCCTCCCAAGAATACCAGTGCATAAAACAAACAGCGCAATGCTAAATAAGGAAATATGAAGCTGTTATAAGACCCAGGTCCCATCACACAATGCAACGCAACCGAGGATAGGGTTTTCCCTTATAACAGCCAAAGAATGCTTGATACGTTGAAACAAATCATTTGATACTATAATAAGTGCATAGTGTATAAAACAACTTCAAATCATAAGTATCAATCCTAGGCGGCATAAGCGCCCCATCCCACTATGTCGCCATATATAGGATATACAATCAAAACCGCAAAGTCTCGTATTTGGAAATTGGATTTCCATCTATGAACCGAGGCAAAAGATAGTCCTCAACCGATTCGAGACAATCTAGCCTACCATGTCTCAGGATCAGAGCTCGAGTGACCCTTGGATCGTCAGGGCCGGTCCACCGATGTGGATTAAAATGCCTGAACACTACGTTTCCCCGCCCTTTGGGGCGCAAACGAGCCAACGAATGACTCCATCGGACCCGGATCGTCCGATCTAACCGAGGCGCCTCGCAACAGCAACAACCACACAGGTGAAAAGTATATAAATGTCAGGGCTGGTAGGTCACTGACACCACCCTAGCTAGAAAGAAACGCATGTCCTCCCTGAGGTCCTTCCTCCCGTTTCTGGTTCACAACCGGGGTGCGAAACTCGCGAAGTAAACGTTACACAAAGCTACGCCACAAAGGCCGTGCTTTGATCATCACCACAAGACTTTGCTTTTCAACATAAGCCTCGATCAATTTGCCACTTAGGCATGCCACACAGGCAATTCACTCCATGCGATTGATATCCATCAATATATAACCCCTGAGCTCGTACGTCTCAGAGAAGGGCGTTAAGCAAGAGAATAAATTCTCCGCCGCCAAACAGATATATATTTAATAGAGATCAATTACACGGACTAAAATCCAATGTCAGACACACAGTCCATTTACAAGTCCGTTCTGGGTCTGAACGAAACCGGAGGCACCTAGTACCCCGCATATCCATCGATCTCCAAGTACGTCTGGACGATCACCAACTGTTTCCATCTTCTTGGGTGTACAGCCCAATCAAGATCATCAGTAATTATCCAAACGACGTGAAGACTTCTGGTCTTCGACCACCGTCTTCATCTTCGACACCACGTCGAATCAGTTATTCAGAATGGGACAAACCCGGTCTTTCTGAATAACTCGCGTATATATTATAAAAGTGTTACACAAACACAACATACGCCTCATTCCAATTCAGAATATTCTTTTATTCAAATATTCCTATACTTTGGGAAAAGTTCCCATTAATTTTATCCAAGATAAATTCTTTAAATTTATTCTTTAATCTCCTTTGAATATCAATTCAAACTAGTCGGGATTAGCGGACCACACCGAAGTAATCATTTATTTTATTTCCCAATCCCAACCTATTTATCCCATGAAGTAAAACTGGTTATACTTCATATCTAACACCACGGTGTTATCGGTAAATTCAATTACCATTTCACGTCCAAATCTAATTAAAGATTTAACTATCGCCTGGAGCAAAACTGGTGATACTCCATTCTCGATCTTTTCAATCTAATTAAAGATTCATTAAAACTCCACTTAGTTTTAATCTGTGATTGGGTTAAAGAATCAGTGTCATTTAAAACACGGCTCACGATAAACCCAAAATCACATTCCATTAATTATTGGGTTAAAGAACGAGTGTTATTTAAAAACACCATTCACGATAAACCCAAGAATCAATATCAATTCAATTCCAATTAAATATCATTTAATTGGTACACTTCATTAAATCTAAATAAAAAGATTTAATCTTTTCTCAACTGGATTCAAGAACAGTGTTAGTGAAGACACCATTCACGACAAACCCAAATCACATTTGATATTAAACACAAGGCTCTGAATAGAAAATATACCGGCTTATATTCAATATCAAATTCTACGACTAACAAATATCGTATTGGAAATAACGATATATATATATATATCTTTCAAATTCCCATAACAATATCTGTATCATCACGAAATCCAACATCGAAATATTCCGAAGACAATTTCGATTCAAATCCATTCCAATGCAATCATTGGAAATTCTGGTTATTTTCAAAACCATTTCAAATTCAATTTATTTATTTAAAAATAAATAGAATTATAATTCTAGTTCAAAACTAGTTCATTTCGATAAAAATCTATTTTTATCTTTTCAAATATGGAGTTTTTCATCCCAAATCTTCACAAATCATTTCTTATGATTTTACACAAATTATTACTATTTTTAATAATTTTATCAAGGCCCGTACAGTCGATTTCCATCAACGGCCATCGAACTGCACTTACAGCGACCTTTTTCAAATTTGATCTGGACATAATTCCAAATCCAACCGTTAGATTTCAAATTTCTAATATTCGTTAGAAAGCTCTTTTCGATACGAACCCAACGGTTCCGGTTTTAGGAGAATCCAACGGTCGGATCTCCCGTAATGTCCGTTTGAAATAAATGGTCGAAATTCACGAACTGCCGCGGCGCGGCGCGTTCTATTCAGGCCATTATATTATATATATATAATATATATAATATATTTCTTCGATTTCTATTTAAAACGAATTATATAAATAGTTTTAAATTCGTTTCAAAAGCAATTTCAACTTCCATTTCAATTCAAATCAAAATTGAATTCTTCTTTATAAATTCGTTTTAAAATTCATTCTTATTCAATTCAAATTTCAATTCAATTTGAATTCATTTCAATTCGCTTTCAATTCCATTTGAATTCGTTTTCAATTCAATTCATTTCGAAATCGTTTTCAATTCAATTCATTTCGAAATCGTTTTCAATTCAATTCATTTCGAAATCGTTTTCAATTCATTTCGAAATCGTTTTCAATTCAATTCATTTCGAAATCGTTTTCAATTCAATTCATTTCGAAATCGTTTTCAATTCAATTCATTTCGAAATCGTTTTCAATTCAATTCATTTCGAAATCGTTTTCAATTCAATTCATTTCGAAATCGTTTTCAATTCAATTCATTTCGAAATCGTTTTCAATTCAATTCATTTCGAAATCGTTTTCAATTCAATTCATTTCGAAATCGTTTTCAATTCAATTCATTTCGAAATCGTTTTCAATTCAATTCATTTCGAAATCGTTTTCAATTCAATTCATTTCAAAATGAATAAAATCGATATAAATATCGTTCATGTCAAAATGGCGTCAATCTAATCAACACGGCTTCATATATTGATATTTTCAAATATTCCATTTCGAATATTTCTATTTCAAATATTTCTAGTTTAAAACTGGAATGAGGCCCAATCAATTACCATATGAAGTTAATTATATGGATTTTCATACAACACATGTATATAATAGCATGGAAAAATAATCAACCATCAACCAAAGTGCACTACACTGTATAAGCATCAAATATAGATATCCAACGCTTAAAACAGCCTGTCAATCAACCGATCGACATATTCAATCAATCGGGATGAGTGAACTTCAAATTTCATCCCAACACCCGTGTGGGGTTTCAAACAATCAAACACATATTTTATTTGTGCTGTTGGGCGATGTGTAAAATTTATCGACCCAATCAATGTCCTTCAAATAGGTGTACATAAACAAACCGTCTGGTTTGTAAATGAATATTTTATTTTATTCACTTTCACTATATTCATTCTCACGTTAAAAATTATATTTTTAACGATAAAACATTTTATTCCAAAATGAATTTCTATTATTCATTTACACAATAAAATGATAATTTTATTTTCTAACTATTTTTAGAAAATTTCGGCAGCATAACGGCACGATACTAGAAACGGGACGAGGCCTAGCCTTATCCCCGGTCTAGTGAAGGCCCACGCCATTCACACATCAATCAAATCAATTCATTTCACCACACAATTCAATTTCAATCAAATAATCCAACTAATCTACGCAACCAAACAAACAAGTCCATGGTCTGTGGACGATTGTGTCGGGTGCTACTAAGCACCGTCTGCATCCTAGTATATATATATAACTAGAAAATGAAATTGAAAGGTGAGAAATTCTCACAGAAAGCTATCCAAACATCTTGACTCTTCTTTGATAGAAATCATCGCCATTCTCGCCCATTGTCATCTTCGTTGCCCGTATTCTCTACCTATGTCAAAATCGATTTTTTTTTTACTTCGCTATTCAATATATAAAAATCACATTTTTACTTTGCTATTCAATATATAAAAATCGAATTTTTAGTTTGCTATTCAATATATAAAAATCACATTTTTACTTTGCTATTCAATATATAAAAATCGAATTTTTAGTTTGCTATTCAATATATAAAAATCACATTTTTACTTTGCTATTCAATATATAAAAATCGAATTTTTACTTCGACTTTCAATATCTAAAAAATCTGATTTTTTACTTCTTAAAGTTCAAATCCTTTTTCTCTTTAAAGATTAAACCTTTTTCCTATTTAAAGTTTTTACTTTTAAACAAAATCAGTTTTTACTTTTTAAAACATCAGTTTTTATTCTTTTTTAAAAAAAATCAGTTTTTACTCTTTAAAAAAATTCAGTTTTTATACTTTATAAATTTTTGTTTTTATACTTTATAAATTTCGGTTTTTATACTTTATAAATTTCAGTTTTAATACTTTATAAATTTCAGTTTTATACTTTATAAATTTCAGTTTTATACTTTATAAATTTCAGTTTTATACTTTTAAAATTTCAGTTTTTATACTTTATAAATTTCAGTTTTATACTTTATAAATTTCAAAAATTTTAGATTAAAAATTAAAATTAAAATAAAATAAAATAACGTACCTTTACCTGCGAAGGGGGGGGGGGGGCGACTCGTCTTCGTCGGCGGCAAGGCGGCGCTGGCTTCCAGGGGGGGCTGCTCTAGGGTTTCGAACGGCTTTGGGGGGAAGGGGGTCGGATTGAAGGAGGAGGAGGGAGCGGGTGCAAGGAAGAGGGGGGGGGAGAAGATCGGAGGCGCGGTGGAGCTTGGTGGAGGCGGTCGTGGAGCTGGCGGCTGCTGCTGCTTTCTTCTTTTTTTTTTTTTTTTTTTATGTTTACTGAATCGGGGGGGGCCAAGAAGGAGATATAGGAGGGAAAATATATATATTTTTTTTTATTATTATTTAATTATTTAATTTCGCAAATAGGTTGACTTTTACATACGACCTCGAAACGAGGCCCACCGCCTGTCGTCCATAGCGTTTAACCCCCATTCCGAACACAATGGGATATGTATCGCAAACTGAATTGATCGTTACAGCCAGTTTCCTTTTGAATTTTCATTTAAATCATTATATTGAATTTTAAACGCACATTTCAAATTACCGGGGTCACATACTAACTAGAAAAATTCCAGAAAAATATTTTCTAGCTTCGTATTGACGATACGGTCCTAACAAAACTAGTTTCGTCGAATTCTGAGGCCGTTGGAAAAATGGCCAATTTCCAGTCGATTAAAATCAACAGAAACTGGTCAAACGCGTTTTCCTTTGCCACACTCACATATTGATTCGAAAAATTATGAAATTTGAAACCTAACAATAACTTGACACTACGGATCTAACAAAAGTGGTTTCGTCGAAATCCGAGGTCATTTGCAAAATGTCCATTTTTAAGGGCCTGAATTCCATAGCGACTATTCAGAATTTTCAACTGGACATATCTTTTGATTTCCGCTATGAAATTTTGATTATTCGGATTCGTTGGAAAGATATCATCAATTAGATCCTAATGTTTTTGGTTTCACTAAAATCCGGATTGTTTTGCACCCGGTACATTCAATTGAAGTTTGAAATCGAATTATCGAACTACCGCGCCATTTTCAATTCTATTTATAATTATATATAATTATTTATATTCTAACGACGACGCGTATAATATATACGTCGAATTCCATTCAAAATAAATTTCACGTCGATTTTATTTAAAATAATTCATTTTAAATAATCAAAATTCGCTAAAATTGCCAAAATAAAATTTTTAAACTGGCCCAGATTTTCGGGTTGTTACAAGCCATGTGGTTTATTCATTGGTTAGTTCCTAAAAGAGATATGAATATTTTATTTGTGATGTTGAAATATTTTTACAATAGTTGATAATTGGAGAAGATGTATTGCAGAGAACAAAAAAAAGAAATGAATCAGAATTGCTCAAAATAATGATACAGTGTTGTTTATATATGTACAATAGAATATAACGGTAATAATTTGTAAGTGGGCTTCGGCCCAGTTTCCAGAGAGAAAATTTATTCGGAGATATCAACCCGATATCTAGTTATGTTAAATATAACCCTTTGTAGCCGCTTTTCTCCCTACTTTATTTCCCCCTTCAAATCGATGCTAGGGTTTTTCATGGCTGATGCTTTGCAGCGATTTTCCTCCTTTTCTCTGTCAAGCTTGATGTTTTCAAATGAATCAAATCTTACTTCTTCTTCTATAACTTGATCTGTCATCAATTTGGAAGTTTGATCTTATTTCTTCATATACTGATGATTTTTGTTTTCAGATCTATGAGGGTTTGCTTGAATGCTTGTTTCCTTCTTCGATCGTGACAAGGGTTGTAAGCTCGATCTATCTTTGATGGATCTGACTTGATTAGACGCCTCTAGGGTTTTGACCACCTCAGATCTGTTTTGAACTTTGTGAAATTCTGGTGTGATAAAGCCTTTATGAATATATTAGCTCTTTGGTAAGTGGCAGGTACATGTCTAACTTCGAGTTCCCCTTTTTTTACTTGTTCTCTTACGAAATATTGATAAATTTCAATGTTTCTGGTCCTTGCGTGTAGAATAGGGTTTGATGACATGTAAACTGCACTTAAGTTGTCACGTCATAATATCAATTTGCTTGTGGCTATGTTTAGATTAGATAATAGTGATTTCAACCACATTGTTTCAGCAGCTGCATTGGCTATACTTTGGTATTCTGCCTTTGTACTTGATCTGGATATGGTTAATGTTTCTTTGAACTCCATGAAACTATGTTATTTTCGATGTAAATGCAATAACCAGTTGTTGATTTTCTATCATCTGGGTCTGAGGCCTAATCTGCATCTGTAAATCTAGTTATGTTGAAATTATTGTTGGCTTTGATTAATAATTCATAATTCATTGTAGCCTTTAAGTATCTTAAGACTCTCTTGACTGATTTCCAATGTATCCAATGGTGCCTGCATGAATTGACAAACTTTGTTAACACTGAACAAATATTTGGTATAGTGATAGTTGTGTACTGTAAAGCACCAACTACACTTCTGTATTGTTTTGCATTATATATGAGTTCTCCCCTGTGTTTAGAATAGTGTTGACTGATTATCATAGGTGTTGATTGACCTCTTGCATCACTCATTTGTGCTTCTGACAATATTTTTGCTATATGTTTTCTTTGGGAGAGAATTATTCTAGTTGACGGTTTTGTCTTTACTTCAATTCCCAGGAAGTAGTTCAGTTGAGCTAGATCTTTTACTGAAAATTGTATGTCCAGTTGTTTCACAATCTCATTGATTTCATCAACATTATTTCCTGTAATGATAAGATCATCAACATAAATTAGAATGTATATAGTAGAATTTTTTGTTAATTTTAGTAAATAGAGAGTTATCTGATTTGGGAGATTGAAAATGTAACGACCCACCTTTTTGACCGTTCAAAATCGACGATAAACCACACATGTCGACCCATACAAATCGCCAATGCAGTTATTGGGAAAAAGAAGAAAAAGAAAGAAAGAAGGGAAAAACCAATCACAGAATCTCACAGCGGAAGGACAACATATAATAAACAAATAGCAGTTCAAAAGCAGTTGAAATGTATACATTGGTTATAACATTAAATGATTATCAGAGTTATATATATATATATATATATATATACAGATGTACATAATAAGCAGCGGAAATAAATGCAGCGGAAATACATACTTATAATTGATATATATACCAAATCTTCGTCTTCGATCTCCAAAGCAAGGTAAATTTCGCTAACTGCAAACTTTTGCTGACCCGAGCGTATTGCATAAAAAGAAAACACAACAAACACTCGGATCAGCACTAAATCATTCTCATATTAGTCAAATTAATATACGAAATAACTTGAGGGTCATGGGTGCAGTAACTCAAGAGATGTTACAGGATTTTTCCATCTCTCGAGGATCTGTTAAACTAATACATACATAGTATGATATGTTATTATGATAGTGTCTATCCAGTAAAGTAAATATCATAAAAATAGCATAAGCGGGATTACCATATTACCCTTACGCCGCGTTTACAGGCATCAACAGTCTATACAGTACCATAAATTCACTGTACTGGTGTTATCAGAGGACACTCCATAGAAAGGCAATGCTAAATCAAAATCGTATGGGGCTCGATATGGATAAATATGACAAGGCACTCGAGGCAATGCCCAGGGTAGGATTCTACCAATTGCACTCCCGGACCAGTGGTAACGCATAGCAGCCACTACCGCCCCCCTCGGAACACATCCCATAATCAAAAGGGCCCAAATCATCATCATCATCATAGTCATAGAAATAGTATCGAAAAAGTGTGTCCGATCAGAGGTGCTACCTCAATTAGTCACGGTATAGCTCTTATTTTCGTCATTTCAATTCTGACCCGAAGGTCAGGGCTATTTCGTCATCGTTCATTTCTTCGATTCAAAAATCGCCTTCAAGTCATCATATTTCATTCTGGATACGTCATAACGTTCACAGTTGTTAAAGTGGTATCGACACTGACAGAGAGTACACCATTTGTCGACTCTGGTCACTTTAACAACCAACGCTTACATTTTCCACATCGATTGGTTCCTTTACATTTCTCAAAGGTTCGTTTTCATATCCCCAAAATATCATATTTTGTTTGAATCCAATTTATATTCAATAGAATAAAAATTAATATCAAAGTATCATAATCATTCCCAAACCGATTATATTCTTAACTAGAATAAATTTCCGTATCATATATTATAATTAATACAATATTTCAAAAATCGACGTATATTCAGTAGAATATATTTCATTCCAGATTTATATTTATCTCGAATCGATTTATGTTCAAAAATCCATTCATATTCAAATAGAATATATACTTTCATAACTCATTTTAATCCCTAAGGAGATAAATTATATTCGAGTAGAATATAATTCACATTTCCATATAAAACTTGGTTTAGAAATCGATTCACATTCAAAGAGGATATAACTTTATCTCAACTCCATTTGAATCAACGGTTTAAAATTAAACGATTTCCATTTAGAAGAAATTCACGGTCATTTTATATAACTTGAAAAGGATGTTTATAAATAAAAATAAAAAAATCTTTATATAATATATATATAATATAATTGCCAGAAAAAAATAAGAGAATTTAAAACACTATGTATATACATAATTAAAAAATTTTACAAATTAGTTTAAGAAATAAAACATAAGGAAAATTTAGTTATAACAAAATAGTTTTATAGGTAAAAGTTGTAAATAAAAAATAAAAAAATTTAGAAAGGAATAGTTATTTGAAATCAACAGTGTAATATATATATATATATAATAAAATCCTTTAACCATAATCGTTCTTTTCTTCCGAACTTCAAACACTTGGATCTATACTCCAGTCTTAATGGAGTTAACATAGTTCAATATCTTGTTTCTACACCATTTCAAACCCATCTTTCAATTTAGAGGACTCCAAACCATATTCGTATTAAGTTTAAAACAACTTCGAATATCCTCGATTATCTTTTCCAAAATTAAATTTAATAAGAATTTATAAATTTTGAGTCCACCCAATCATTGGAAAATCCCAGATCATATTAAATTCAAATTTAAACTTCCAATTTGTTTTGGGAAAATTTCTTAACCATTTCAAATAACATCCAGGGTTCAGATCTTAAAGGAAGAATAAAATTTCGAAAATTGACATGTTTCCTTTAAATAAAAAAATTCATCAATAAAATTTCGAATATTTAAAAATCATTTAACTAACCGAAGTCCATATATAATTTGCTATCCTATAGCCAAGTGATATTAAATTTAATTCCTCAATATTTCAGGGATGGATCTATCATTTCAATCCAAACCAGGGTCACAGATATTTATCATTTCAATATGTGTTCTTAATTTATTTTTATCGATGAATCCCGGGTTTATTGGGTGCCCGTAACATCAAGGGTGAAAAATTGGGATTCATTGTCAATAATGAGCACACAACATCCATATACTGAAATAAATAATATTCAAGCAATAATCATTTGGTAATTACATCAACCAAAGCATCCATCACAACCATTTTATTCCATGGTAAATATCAACCGTGTCACTGGTTAACAAGTGTCGGTATTTTCTAACTAGAGATTTAATTAAATTTAAATAACTAATTATCGATTTCATTGCTTGTTACACACTTGCATGACAAATTTAACAACCATACACAATCAGTCACAACCATGCAACCAAACTTATTTCATAATTTAATTCAATAAATATGGGAATGAACTAGTTAGTTGTGAGTGAGAAAAATCACTCACCTTTGGGTCTTAATTGGATCGGGCATCCAAAAGAAGCCCAAAATTTGACAATCCCCAAACGCAGCCAAACCAGTCTCATATCGACCGCAATTTCGTCATGATCCCAACGCATCAACCGCGTCCAAATCCGAGTTAAAACGAGAAAGTTATCATTGTTGTATTAACTCAGTTTAAAATATATAAAAATAAATTAAATAACTCTTCACCAAATTGTATTACGCCACATCATCATCTTCCCCTAAATCATTCCCGCTCCTTCACATTCTCACTATAGAACCGCCGACATGAAAATGAACCCACCCCGTCCATCTTTGACCGCCGATCCACCGCGATTCTAACCACTGGAATTTGTGTCGCCATCTCCAATCGGAAGCTCTCCTAAATCCGCACCTATTGACCCCCTCGCCTGCACCTCCAGTGGACCGGAGCTCTACCGCCGGCGAAGGGAATAAACTGGGGTTTTTCCCTTTGATGAACAAAATCTGGTAATCCCCTTGACAATTGCGTCTCCGGCAACCATCAGCGATCTCGTATCAACCTCCTCTCCAAAACCCATATTCGAGAATCTCCGATTAGAGCTTCGATCAAAAAGCCCCTAATTTACATCTAGGGTTTTGCCATTTCGAAACTTTGACCAGAAATTCCAGCACAACCACTCACTGCATGTCGAAACCGAGAACACCCATAGATTTATATCGTCGAACCCTTCGTTTTGACATATAATAAGCTAGGGTTTGAAGAGATTTGAATTCAAAGATAGGATTTTTATTTAAATCTAGGGGTTAAAAGTTTGATTTTTCTTCCTGCCATTCGAGAAACGATGGAGAAGTTATACGTAAAGGAGAAATGAGCTGATATGGTGGAGATGACTTAAATTATATATATATATTTATTTATTTATTTAAGGTCTAACATAGGAAACAACAAATTATCACATTACACTGACTTCTTTCACATTTTCTCATCAAATTACAAGTCGGATTGTAACGCAAATTGAAATCCTACCATAATTCACCATTCCAGTTCCGATGAGACTAGTTTCGTCGGATTCCAAGACAGTTGCCAAAACAGTTAAATTTTACAGTTAACTAATTAATAAAATATTCAAATATTCATTTAACTATTTTAATTTCAATATGAATATTCATAAATTTCAAATTTAAACCAAATTATAACTTAAATAAATTCTATAAATTTATTTCATAAATTTTAAGTTCCCACATCTGATTATTTACAAATTTAACTTAAACAACTTGAATTCCACCGTTTAACAAATCAAATTGGAATTCCTTTTTAACTTAAATAACTTAAATTTAGTTATTTATTAAAATATTAAATTCCATATTACGACATTTTCTAAATAACTAAATTAAAAAAAAAAAATTATACTCAATCCAAACAATCGTCATCATTATAATCAACAAAATTTGATTTTTTTTATCCAATATTATCCAATTTATTTATTTTAAATATATATTTAAATATACCGAAAATTATGGATTGTTACATTCTTCCCCACTTAAAAATCTTTTTGTCTTCGAAAAGAGAACGAAATAAGTTATTAAACAAATCATACTTTCAAATCCATACTTATAAGTAGTATTCATAAAATAAGTTATATATAGTTGTGAAATCTCATAATTTTTCTAACTCCTGAAATCACGGAAAATTTCGGCAGCATCTCCTTTGTACGGAGAGGTCTGGAAAATCACAATATATATATATATATCCAGATATTCATCTCATCACACGATGAGGCATCCCAAATATTGCGGAAACAAAATATATATAACCACAAAACCATATAACGCAAATATGTACCTTCTTTAGCGTTATTAGCAATTTTATTTATCTTAGCATTTAGCGCAAGCGAGCTCCGAAGTGTAGCGTGACTTCCCTACACCTGTTACATACTCACATATACATGAGAATCAAACATATACACACTAAATAGCAAATGCATATAACTTACACAACATATCATCGACATTTCAACTACAAAACTATACTATTCATGATAGGCCAGTAAACAAGTCATCGATTATCACCCTATAAATGATGGAATTGTATTAAAACACACTGGGAAAAAGTTGTTAAATTTCTTTCAGGCTTTCCGAATAGTCTGGATTCGTCGAATTCGGATAATTCGTTCAAAAGTTATGACTATTTCAGTGAAGGCGAACACCTTAGCCCGTCCACTGAAAAATGCAGATCTGAGTTGTTCAACCCAATTTTTAACCCTTTAAACAGCAAAAATTTAAAAGTTTTAGTTTAGATCATAGGCTTTCCAAAATGTACTCGCACATTAAAATCCGATGCTCTGTTGCGAAGTTATGGCCAAAAAAATATCGACATACGCTTCAGTTTTCCATTTTCTGCGCATACAACTATGACTAATTCTCACATTTCAACCTAATAAACATGAAAATTAGACAAGGCCATATTAGCAAAATCTTTATTTCATGTTCCAAGGTTTCCAAATTGTCCTGAATCATCGAATTTTGATCAGTCATTTAAAAGTTATGACCATTTTACTTCAGCTTATCAAATATTTCAAGTTTTACATAACACCGATTTTATTTCACTTGAAGTTTAAATTTTTCGATTTTCAAAACCTAAGCCAAATTTAGCGATCTAAAATGAGTTATCAATCCATTATGTTTTAAATATGGTTTTCCCTTATTTCTTAAATACATTCATATTTGTTTCATCCATATTAAGTAAATTTCATTCCATGTATTTATGTTCCATTATTGCTAAATCTTATTTAAGTTCATTTTCAACTCATCTATTTCTTTTCAAGCGTTAAATTTGATTAAAACTTGAACTCATTTAACATTTCCAACTAACTTATCTATATTAAATAATAAATTCATAAACATGGTTTAAGTTGCCAAAATTTATAACTCATTTCTTTCTAAGTGCTTAATTCTCAATTGATCTTTATATGGTCTTCTAAGTTACTCTTATCGAGTCAATTCACTTAACTCGACTGAATTTAGCCTTATTCCATCTTGCAAATGCTTGTTCATTTTCATAAATGCTAAATCAATATTCATTCATCCATTTAAATTTAATTCTAAATCGACCAATTAAGACTTCTGGAGTTTACTTTCATTATCCAAATTCATCCGCCTTAATTAAATCCACTTAGTTCCAAATATTTCGATATTCAAATTTAATAAACTAGACTTTGGTTTTATATTTCCAACACCTTATTTCATATTTTCCATTTCAAGTTTATTTCTTTTTCCCTTGTTCTATTTGGTTAACCTTGAATCCATAACCATGGGTTGGATAAGTTATGGTCTTTATACAAATCATTCTATTTTATCTTGCTTTCTAGATTTCACTTACTTATTTATCCATTAATCGTTGGTATGGTTCAAATTAAGGATGGTTCATAACTCGAATTTATACTTAGTTCTCAATCAATTACTATTATATTTGCTAAGTTAAACTTCATTTGACTCGATTCCTCTACTCAAATTAGGTTATACTCCATTCGACCAAAGCATTTACATTCCATTCATTTCATTTTCCATGCCCATATTTACCTTTCATATTGTCCTTATTAGGTTTACCCTACTTACATTTTCTACGCTTTCATCTCTCATGTACACTAACTTACCATTTAATTCCATGTTTTCAATTTATCGACCATTCATATTCTATCAACTAATCTAAATTTCTTTCATCCCATCTCGAACTAACTTAATATGCTTATTGAATTATTTCAAGCCATAAGCTATTGTCATTTTATTTTCAGAACAATTTTTTTTCCCCAATCCATTCTAGTCGACTTTAGTTGAATTATATTCCGAGGTTAATTTCAATTTCCTTTAACACCTTTATCGACCAATCTTGGAATTTATTTGAACTTAATTATCTCTCATGCTTAAGTATTTCAACGACCATTGCTCTTCTCTTAATACTTAAATCCATTTCATGATTTCAAATCAAAAGTTTAATGAATCGAGTTACCTTAATATTTAAATGCATATTACTTGTTAAGATAAACTTAAACACTTTAATTCTGGGTTTTAAACCAAGTTTAAAATAACTTATATGTTTATAATATTTTATAGAAAAACCTACCATATAGAATTTTAAATCCAAATCTTTAATTACCAAAACATAAAGTTTTTTCAAAGTATGTTTAATTTAAATTCAACCTTAAATAACATATTCTAATACCTTATATATAAAAATTTATATTATATGGAATTAAATCCAAAATCCTTTGTCAAATAAGTTATAATAACCATCGAGTGATCTCCTCCACTTTAACTTTTCAGAATAAACATCGAAAATGGGTGCACTTATTACAGAATTCGTTTCTAAGGTCTAAGTAGGGATTATACTCTAATCCCATTTAAGAATCTTTTGAAAACTACACCAAGAACTATTTCTCGTAGTACATCATTATTTCAAAACTTTGGCAAAACTATTTTCAAAAGCACCAGAATTAAGTCCACAAGTTCATTTCCATTTCAATCGCAAACCGTTTGCATCCAATTTTACTTAAAGATATCATTTCATTTCAAGTATTTTCTATATTCATTAAATTTTCCTTATTAGATTTATTATCTAATCAACCATAATAGGTAATAACTTAATATTACCACCTACTAAAATGATTACATATATACTTGAACCAATAATATATATTTGATATATTTTAAAATATAATCGAAAACCATATTATGTCAATCCATTCTGCTTGATTATTTAGAAATTCCTATCGATTCTATGGCGTCCCATATATCGACCAGAATCCATAAATATTCAACAGAACAAGTTAACAAAATATAAAACCAATTTATCAAAATATAAGTACGCTCTCTCATATATCACTCACAATCATTCTAGGGCATTACTAACCCTATCTCTAATGATTTAATTACCAAACAGAGCCAAGGTTAACACCAACCACCGCTCTGATGCCAACTGTAACGACCCACCTTTTTGACCATTCAAAATCGACAATAAACCACACATGTCGACCCAAACAAATCGCCAATGCAGGTAGTTATTGGGAAAAAGAAGAAAAAGAAAGAAAGAAGAGAAAAACCAATCACAGAATCTTACAGCGGAAGGACAACATATAATAAACAAATAGCAGTTGAAATGTATAAATTGGTTACAACATTAAATGATCGTCAGAGTTACATATATATACAGATGTACATAATAAGCAGCGGAAATAAATGCAGCGAAAATACATACTTATAATTGATATATATACTAAATCTTCGTCTTCGATCTCCAAAGCAAGGTAAACTTCGCTAACTGCAAACTTCTGCTGACCCGAGCGTATTGCATAAAAAGAAAACACAACAAACACTCGGATCAGCACTAAATCATTCTCATATTAGTCAAATTGAAATACAAAATAACTTGAGTGTCATGGGTGCAGTAACTCAAGAGATGTTACGGGATTTTTCCATCTCTGGAGGATCCGTTAAACGGGATTACCATATTACCCTTACGCCGTTTACAGGCATCAACAGTTTATACAGTACCGTAAATTCACCGTACTGGTGTTATCAAAGGGCACTCCATAGAAGGAAATGCTAAATCAAAATCGTATAGGGCTCGATATAGATAAATATGACAAGGCACTCGAGGCAATGCCCAGGGTAGGATTCTACAAATTGCACTTCCGGACCGGTGGTAACGAATAACAGCCACTACCGCCCACCTCAGAACACACTCCCATAATCAAAAGGGCCCAAATCATCATCATCATCATCATAGTAATAGAAATAGTATCGAAGAAGTGCGTCCGATCAGAGGTGCTACCTCAATTAGTCATAGTATAGCTCCTACTTTAGTCATTTCAATTCTGACCCAAAGGTCAAGGCTATTTCATCATCGTTCATTTCTTCGATTCAATAATCGCCTCCAAGTCATCATATTTCATTATGGATACGTCATAACATTCATAGTTGTTAAAGTGGTATCGACATTAACAGAGAGTATGCCATTTGTCGACTCCGGTCTGTTTAACAACCAACGCTTAATTTTCCACATCGGTTGGTTCCTTTACATTTCTCAAAGTTTCGTTTTCATATCCCCAAAATATCATATTTTGTTTGAACCCAATTTATATTCAATAAAATAAAGTTTCATATCAAAGTATCATAATCGTTCCCAAACCAATTATATTCTAAACTAGAATATATTTCTGTATCATATATTATAATTAACATAATATTTCAAAAATTGACTTATATGCCATAGAATATATTTCATTCCAGATTTATATTTATCTCGAATCGATTTATGTTCAAAAATCCATTCATATTCAAATAGAATATATACTTTCATAACTCGTTTTAATCCCTTGGAAGATAAATTATATTCGAGTAGAATATAATTCACATTTCCATATAAAACTTGGTTTAGAAATCGATTCACATTCAAAGAGGATATAACTTTATCTCAACTCCATTTGAATCAACGGTTTAAATCCAAACGTTTTCCATTCAGAAGAAATTCACGATCATTTTATATAACTTGAAAATAGATGTTTATAAATAAAAATAAAAAAAACTTTATATAAAAAATATAATTGTTAGAATAAAAATAAGAGAAGTTAAAACACTATGTACATACATAATTTAAAAAATTTACAAATTAGTTTAAGAAATAAAACATAAGGAAAAGTTAGTTATAACAAAATAGTTTTATAGGTAAGAGTTTTAAATAAAAAATAAAAAAACTTAGAAATGAATAGTTATTTGAAATCAACAGTGTTAAATATAAATATAATAAAATCCTTTAACCATAATCGTTCTTTTCTTCCGAACTTCAAATACTTTGATCTATACTCCAGTCTCAATTGAGTTAACAAAGATCAATACCTTGTTTCTACACCATTTCAAACCCATCTTTCAATTTAGAGGATTCTAAACCATATTTGTATTAAGTTTAAAAAAACTCCGAATATCCTCGATTATCTTTTCCAAAATTAAATTTAATAAGAATTCATTAAATTCGAGTCCACCCAATCATTGGAAAATCCCAGATCATATTAAATTCAAATTTAAGCTTCCAATTTGTTTTGGGAAAATTTCTTAACCATTTTAAATAACTCCAGGGTTCAGATCTTAAAGGAAGAATAAAATTTCGAAAATTGACACGTTTCCTTTAAATGAAAATTTTCATCAATAAAATTTTGAATATTTAAAAATCATTTAACTAACCGAAGTCCATATATAATTTGCTATCCTATGGCCAAGTGATATTAAATTTAATTCCTCAATATTTCAGGGATGGATCTATCATTTCAATCCAAACCAGGGTCACAGATATTTATCATTTCAATATGTGTTCTTAATTTATTTTTATCGATGAATCCCGGGTTTATTGGATGCCCGTAACATCAAGGGTGAAAAATTGGGATTCATTGTCAATAATGAGCACACAACATCCATATACTGAAATAAATAATATTCAAGCAATAATCATTTGGTAATTACATCAACCAAAGCATCCATCACAACCATTTTATTCCATGGTAAATATCAACCGTGTCACTGGTTAACATGTGTCGGTATTTTCTAACTAGAAATTTAATTAAATTTAAATAACTAATTATCGATTTCATTGCCTGTTACACACTTGCATGTCAAATTTAACAACCATAAACAATCAATCACAACCATGCAACCAAACTTATTTCATAATTTAATTCAATAAATATGGGAATGAACTAGTTAGTTGTGAGTGAGAAAAATCACTCATCTTTGGGTCTTAATTGGATCGGGCGTCCAAAAGAAGCCTAAAATTTGACAGTCCCCAAACACAGCCAAACCAGTCTCAGATCGACCGCAATTTCGTCACGATCCCAACGCACCCAACCGCATCGAAATCCGAGTTAAAATGAGAAAGTTATCAGTGTTTTATAAACTCAGTTTAAAATATGTAAAAATAAATTAAATAACACCTCACCAAATCATATTACGCCACGTCATCATCTTCCCCTAAATCATTCCTGCTCCTTCACAATCTCGCTACAGAATTGACGACGTGAAAATGAACCCACCCCGTCCATCTTTGACCGCCGATCCACCGTGATTTCGACCATCGGAATTGTGCCGCCATCTCCAATCGGAAGCTCTCCTAAATTTGCACTTATTGACCCCCTCGCCTGCACCTCCGACGGACCGGAGCTCTACCGCCGGCGAAGAAAACGAACGGGGTTTTTCCCATTGACGAACAAAATCCGGCGATCCCCTTGACGATAGCATCTCCGACAACCATCAACGATCTCGTATCAACCTCCTCTCCAAAACCCATATTCTAGAATCTCCGATTAGAGCTTCGACCAAAAAGCCCAAAATTTACATCTAGGGTTTTACCATTTCGAAACTTTGACCAGAAATTCCGGCACAACCACTCATTGCATGTCGAAACTAAGAACACCTGTAGATTTGTATAGTCGAACTCTTCGTTTTGACATATAATAAGCTAGGGTTTGAAGAGATTTGAATTCAAAGATAGGATTTTTATTTAAATCTAGGGTTTAGAAGTTTGGTTTTTCTTTCTACCATTAGAGAAACGATGGAGAAGTTATACGTAAAGAAGAAATGAGATGATGAGGTGGAGAGGACTTAAATATTATATATATATATAAGGTCTAACATAGGAAACAACAAATTATCATATTATACTGACTTCATTCACATTTTCTCCCGTACGATCAAATTACAAGTCGGATTGTAAGGCAAATTGAAATCGTACCATAATTCACCGTTCTGGTTCCGATGAGACTGGTTTCGTCGGATTTCGAGACAGTTGCCAAAACAGTTAAATTTTACATTTAATTAATTAATAAAATATTCAAATATTCATTTAACTAATTTAGTTTCAATTTGAATATTCATAAATTTCAAATTTAAACCAAATTATAACTTAAACAAATTCTATAAATTTATTTCATAAATTTTAAGTTCCCACATCTGATTATTTACAAATTTAACTTAAACAACTTGAATTCCACCGTTTAACAAATCAAATTGGAATTCCTTTTTAACTTAAATAACTTAAATTTAGTTATTCATTAAAATATTAAATTCCATATTACGACATTTTCTAAATAACTTAATTAAAAAATTTATTTATACTCAATCCAAACAATCGTCATCATTATAATCAACAAAATTTGATTTTTTATCCAATATTATCCCATTTATTTATTTTAAATCTAGATTTAAATATACCAAAAATTATGGGTTGTTACAGAAAATTCATTGTATGTAATGTGTTTTTTAATCTGTTAAACCATACTCGAGGTGTCTGCTTAAGTCCATAAATGGCTTTCTTAAGCTTGCACACATATTCTGACTGAGTGTTGTAGCCCTGAGGTTGATCCATATAAACATCTTCTTTTAATATGCCATTTAAGAAGGCATTGTTGACATCTAATTGTCTTAGTTGCCATCTTATACTAATGACTACAGTCAGTGCAACTCTGATTGTTGATGGATTGACAACTGGGGAGAATGTCTCTTTATAATCAAAGTCTTGTTGTTGAGAAAACCCTTTTGCCACAAGTCTAGCTTTATATCTGTCTATTGTTCCATCTGGCTTTCTCTTGATTCTATATGTCCACTTGCATCCAATAATATTTTTGTTCTTCGATGGTTTAACTGAAACGACCCAAACTTCCCCGTAAAGGAAAGGCTGGATTGCTTTGAGAACAACACACATCAGAACACAAACTGAAGAACATTTTATTGTTGATTACAACAATTACATCAGAGTACAAGAATATAACAGAGTATGAATATATGTTACACAATAGAAACACATTAATATCAGAGTTTTAAATTACATTTAAATAGCAGCGGAAAAATATTACAAATATACAACTGGAAGGAATACACGGATACAGAGCTTTCCGAATACCGCTTCAGCTGTAAACCAGGATCCTGTAAATATATCTGCAAAAAGCTACTCGACTGCCCATGTGGAAAATATGGGCACCCGAGTTTGCCAGTGAAACAAACTACAGGTCAGTCATGGGACTGGTATGAGAAATCTAACTTAACTTATCTAATTAATATGGCTAATCACAGAACCACGCCACTAATGCGGAACGGGTTTACTCCATTGGATTGCCAATGCATAAAATAAAGTAAATCATTAAACAATGCAATGCTTTTTAGAAAAATGAAACCATTATAAGACTCAAGTCCCATTACACAATGAAATGCAAACCGGAGGATAGAGTTTTACCATATAATGGTCAAAAGATGCTTGATACGATAAAACGTATTTAATATTAGTGTGTATATCTATGGGTATATATATATTTCAAAAACAATTTCAATCATATTGTATTAATCACAGACGACATAGTACCCTATCCTACTATGTCGCCATACTAGTTCTACAATCAAAACCGCAAGGTCGTATTGGAAATTGGATTTCCATTATGAGTCGAGGCTAGGGGCAAGCTCCTCTCCGATTCGAGACACTCTAGCAAATGCCTCAGGTTACCCCGCAGTGAACCCTTGGAGCAATAGGGCCGGTCCCCGCCTATCGGCAGTGGATTAGTTATGCCTGAACACACGTTTCCCGGTTCCTTTGAACCTATAGTATGATCACTAACGGCCTATAAAAATCCGAGGCGCCTCAAAATCCATCATCCACATAAGTAAAATGTCAGCCAGTTTAAGCACTGACACTACCACTAGCTAGAAATAAACGTGTGCACTCCCTATGGTCCATATCCCGTTTTGACTCATACCGGTGTGTGAGGCTCGCGAAGTCACGATATACACAAAGCTATGTCGTAATAGGCTATGCTTTGATCATCCCACAAGGCCCTGCTTTTCAACAAAAGCCTTGATCAGTTGCATCTTGGCGTGCCACATTGACAATTCACGCCATGCGATCAATCACTATTAATATATACCAGGGTGTTAAGTAGAGAATAAATCCTCCTTCACCAAACAGACATACATTAACATAAATCGATTTAATTCACATGGAACGAAATCCAATGTCAGACACGCATCCATTTACTAGCTTATGCTCTGGGTCTGAGCGAAAACCAAATCCGAACAATCAACAATAGTCCGGACGATCACCACTGAGGCCCCTTCAAGGTAGCTACTCCCATCAAGGGTCTCTGTAGCAACACATCCATTCGATGTGAAGATCGTCAGTCTTCAACCACCGTCTTCATCTTCGACTCTTCATCGTCGTAGTAATTATTCGGAATTGGTTAAACCCGGTCTTTCTGAATAATTCGCGCATTTTTATACTTAAAAAAAATCAAGTACTATAGAAGCACATACAACGCCTCATTCCAATTCAGAATATTCTTTCAAATAAAATATTCATATTATTTTATCAAAGAGAAACTCTTTAAATTATTCTTAAATCTTACTTTTAAAGATTTATTAAGAACCCAATTTGATTTTAAATATCACAAATCATTATTCAATGATTTATTAAATTTAAGAAATTAATCTTATGTTTAACTGGGTTAAAGAACTAATGTCATTTAAAACAACGCTCACGGTAAACCCAAAATCGACTTTCATAAAATATGGAATCTTCACAGAAATCAAATCAATATATAATCGTTATAAATTTCTGTATCCGACCAATAATATAATTGGAATAACGGCAAAGCCTTTTTAATTCCATATGTAGTATCGGTCTTCTTTTACAAAAGCTTATTTCGGTTATTATTAATTCGAATTCCATTTAATACCAATTTAATATATTAAATGGGAAAACTTTACTCTTGGAAAATTTCCATTTAAATCTTAATAAAAGATTTATAAATTCAAAATCATATTTTCACTGTCAGTTGGGTTAAAGAACACATGTCACTTAAAAACATAGTTCACAATAAACCCAACTCACCTTTTATTTTATTCCAATTACTAAATATAATTAAAAACTTTAATAAGCTAAATTAAAAGATTATTCTTTTCATATGGGGTTTAAGAACAGTGTTATTTAAGACACTATTCACAACAAACCCAAAATCCAAATTATTTAATTAAATATTAACAAAATGGAAAACTTCATTAAATCTAAATTTAATGATTTATTCTAGTTAATAACTAGTTCATATCAATGAATATGTTTTTCTAAAATATATCCTTTTCTAAAAATATTTACTTAAATATTCTTTTCTAGAATATTCCTTATTGGAATGTGACTCAATCAATTACCATATAATTTCGGTTATATGGGTTTCATACATCGTATGTATATGACAACAAATGATAAATAATTATCCAACCATCATTTCAACATCCGAAGTGAAATTCATAACTGGGTGAGCATTAAAATGAATAATAACGCTCATCGCAGCCTGTCAATCTATCGATCGACATACAACTTAAACATTGGGACTAGTGTATGTCAATTATCATCCCAATACCCATGTGGGGTTTTCAGCCAACAACAGTTCATATAAAGAAATAATTGGTTAATGAATTTAACCAATTTTTAATTCTACTAACACGTTGATGATAGTAAACAAACATATTTTTTCTAATGACAAGAAAAATGTATTTTACTCGTATAATTCTTTATACATTTCCAATGTCACATAAACTGTAATTTATTCATATGACTTTATTGCGGATGGAAAATAAAAGACCATTTTCATTACACCTTATTTGTATGTAATTATTCCTAACTTTAACACATAAAAGAAATAGTCTCATTGGTATATGTTTTCAACGTATATCCTAACACATAAAATGTTTATTTAAATTGCATACTAATTCTATTGTTTGCATTATCATATAAGGATATCACTTTACTTACCTATACATTCTAGTGTATGTCTTGGCAAAATAAATGATTCTTTATTTCACCCACAGATTTTAATATATGTTTTGCAAATAAAGATAATTGCTATATTTGCGTTTGAATTCTATTTTTATTTCTAGTTTGACCAAATGAATATAAAGTGGTAATTCATATTGTTAACCATTATCATTTAACAAAATGAATACTTTTGTTGTAACAAAACTATTCAACAAAAATGCTATTTGTGTTTAACTCTTTCTATTTGACCAAAATGTGATTTTGGTTTCAATCGTCTTATTTTGGCAAAATATACATTTTTATTTCAACTAATATAATTTCGACAAAAATATTCTTTTCATCTCAGCTATTTGGTTTCAACAAATATGATCTATTTGATTCAACCAACCTTTTTGACAAGAATGCATACTTGGGTAAAAATGCACATTTTGATAAAAAAAACGTATATTTCTAATTCAATTATTTTAATTTGTCAAAATGCTCATTTCTGTTTCATACTATTACTTTTGACAAAAGTGTTAATTTCTTTCTATTGAACAAACATGAATATTTTTGTTCAACCTATTTTAATGAACAAAATGGTGATTCTCTTCCTATGATGCTAATATTATATTAAAAATGTATATTTAATGTAAAACTTATCTCTTAATGAAATATGATTCTTTTCTAAGTTCTCTAATATTACGTTAAAGATATATTTTTAATGTAAAATATATTTCATAATGAAATATGGTTTATTTATTTTTTTGTTTTGCTTGCAAACTTTATTTTTCATGTGTATTTGCATTTGTGAAATGCAAACAAAAGAAAAAAAAATTATTTCAATGATCTTGTTTTGACAAAAATGTTACTTTCATTTCAATAATCAAGTTTGACAAAAATGTTACTTTCAAGACTTTAATTCTAACCAAAATGTTATTCTTTATTTCAATACTGTTATTTAGGAAAAAATGTGAATTTTGTCCAAATCCTATTCTAAAAAAAATGTATTTTATTTCATGTTTTATTTTCAACAAGGAATACAAATAAAAATATAACTCTTTATTTCTAGTTTCATTTACATCAAGAAATGTGAATACAAATTCATCTTCTTATTTCTGGTTTTATTTGCAACAAGGAATGCAAATAAAATGTAACTTTTAAAAATGTATATTTATTTCTCTAATCAAGTTTAACATAAAATGTTACTTCATTTCCATGAAACATTTTATAAATAAAAATGTTACTTTTCTTATGCTAACATCTTAGAAATGTTATTTTCATTTCAGTAATCTTATTTTGATAAAAGAGTTATTTTCATTTGTATTGACCATTCTATTAAATCCAATAAAATGACCAAATAGTATTTTACATTAAATTTACAATTCTATATCAAATCCATAAAATGATGAAATAATGTTCTATCTATTAAATTGACAATTCTATTTAATCTGATAAAGATGATTAAAATAATGATCCATATTGAATTGACAAATCTATTTCACTAAATAATATGTGATATTGAATTAACAATATAACCAAAATAATATTTTTATATTGAATTGACAATATAATCCAATTCAACTAAAAAGATCAAAATAATATTTTTATGTTGAATTAACAATCTAACTCAATTCAACCAAAAAAAATGATCAAAATAATATTTTAATGTTAGATTCTAATTCAAATCAATAAATAAACAATAATGATTTATTTTAATGGAGCACATACAAATCTGTGTTTATGAATCGCCAACAAACAGATAATCATCCGTAATATCATCACATAACAGATCTGAATTGTACACATTCAATCGTCACATAGCAAATAGATTAAATAAATAATTAGTTATATAAAAAGAAGAAATCTCACTAGATCTGGTTATTTCTGATTTTCTTTTCATATACAACAAAAATATTCTATCGAATAAACAAGTCAATGAACCGCATCATACAGTTAAATTCAAATCACGAACATTCAAGCAGCATACAGTTAAAATATAACACGGTAATAATTAATTTATTTTTAATTATTAAAGAGGAAATAGAATTCTCACCTTGATATTCAGATCTGAAATTTCCACAAAATTGAGTCTGCCCAGAATCAGATCTAGTCAGTGTCATTGCGTAGACCTACACTTCACGATTTCAGCGTTTTTCGTTTCGCTCAATTTCGATAAGGTTTGAAAGAGTTATGGATTATTTTTGATTGAGAATATTTTAAATAAAATAATTAAATAATAATTAAAAAGGGAATACCCTTCATCTTCTCAAACCAGATACAGGTCGCGTTAAACCCATTTCCATCGATTACTAGGGTTCCAAACCGCCGCCGTCTGGAGCGTCGTGACGCCGATCAACCTACACCACGCCAAAGCCCTTCGTGAACCGCACCTACACCCCCAATCTCGGCCAGTTCGGTCGCCTCCTACCCCCTCGATCCTCGTGCGAGCGGCCGACGTTTAGGAGCCAAGAACCCCCAAAACACAAAGTGAAAATCGATCATCACCGTATGGAATTGGAGTGCTCACTTAGCTCTTTGATTTGTTGTTGGAGTTTCGATTCAATTCAAATTAGGTTAAAAGAAATTAGCGTTTGAATTCCTGAGATTTCTGGCCATTATTTTGATGGGGTGGCGGCCGATATTAGAAAATAGGGTTTAGGATTAGTTTAGTGATATATATAATAATATTTAATTCATTTATTCATTAAAAGCCCATTAACTCCTCACAACTCCAAATTCAGCCCAGTAAGTGTTGTTCCTAGCCTAAAACCCCTATTCCGGACAAAATGGGCTAGGTCTCGTGGGCCCAAACGAAAGTCTGTAGCATGTTTTGTTTAATTTAATATTTAAATAATTTAATATTTAAATAATTTATTATTTAATTTAACCGTACAAATAAATCCACCGGGGCTACATACGACCTCTAAAAATTACAGAATAATATATTTGGCTTTGTTATGACGATACGTTCCTAACAAAACTAATTTCGTCGAATTCCGAGACCGTTTGAAAAATGGCTATTTTCTAGTCGATTAAATTTGACTAAAACTGACAAAACACGTTTTCCTTTGTCACGCTCACATATTAATTCGAAAAATTATGAAAATTGAAACTTAGCAATAACTTGACATTCCGGTTCCAACAAAAGTGGTTTCGTTGAAAACCGAGGTCGTTTGCAAAATGGCTATTTTTAAGGCCAATATATTATATTAAAATATATATAAATTCTACAGCGACTTTTCTAAATTTTGAACTGGCCATAACTTTTGATTTATAAAGTGAAATCTCAGTTTTTAGATTCGTTAGAAAGATATGATTAAACAGATTTAAATATTTCTTGTTTCGCTCAATTCTGATTTAAAATGAATCCTATACAGTCAGTTAAAGTTCAAATTCAAATTTTCAAACTGCAACGCTGTTTTAAACTCCTTTTTGTAATTAAATTAAATTTATTCGCTTTAAACAAAGTTTTAGTCGTTATTATTTAAAATGGATTATTTTAAATATTAAAACCCATTAAAATTTCTAAAATAAAAATTTTAAATTGGCCCCAAAATTCCGGGTCGTTACAATCGCCCCCGCTTAAAATCTTTTCATCCTCGAAAAGGAACGTAGCTAAAAGTTGTTTAATTAACCAACTCAACTAAATTTTGTTTATTAGTTTCAATTAATTATCATTCTAATATTTTAATTAGTGAAACTAATTATCAAACATCACAACTAGCAATCAATTAGGTGATTAACTTTTCAAATATATATAACTTTATATATAGCCAAAAATAATCGTTTTAGTGCAAATCACAGTAATGTGTCCTAACTAAGTTTTGCTTCTCATACCAGTCAATGGAAATATATAAAAATCCCACTTTCGAAACTCGAACATAAATACTGGTGATGGTGCACCGATCACCAGAATTATCTCCAGGCGACTAGAGTGTGATTCTATATCTATCTAGTATATTAAAACTTCGAATATCCTTTAATTACTCGTATATTCAAAGTCTTTATATACTCGATTGTCCACATTAAAATATAATAATATACTCAAATACATATTTTTAAGACAAAATTCTCTAAACTAAATTTGTTTTTTACTTTACTTTTATTTTAAAGAAAATAATACTCTTCACACTCGTTCTAGGATACTACTGATCCCATCTCTAACGAGTTATTCTTATTGGATATAATCCAATCTCTGATGAATTCTTTCGTTCGGTTCTAATGTGTCTTGTTCTCGAGCTCTGTAAACCAAAGCTCTGATACCAACTGAAACGACCCAAACTTCCCCGTAAAGGAAAGGCTGGATTGGTTTGAGAACAACACACATCAGAACACAAACTGAAGAACATTTTATTGCTGATTACAACAATTACATCAGAGTACAAGAATATAACAGAGTATGAATATATGTTACACAATAGAAACACATTAATATCAGAATTTTAAATTACATTTAAATAGCAGCGGAAAAATATTACAAATATACAACTGGAAGGAATACGCGGATACAGAGCTTTCCGAATACCACTTCAGCTGTAAACCAGGATCCTGTAAATATATCTGCAAAAAGCTACTCGACTGCCCGTGTGGAAAATATGGGCACCCAGTTTGCCAGTGAAACAAACTACAGGTCAGTCATGGGACTGGTATGAGAAATCTAACTTAACTTATCTAATTAATATGGCTAATCACAGGACCACGCCACTAATGCGGAACGGGTTTACTCCATTGGATTGCCAGTGCATAAAATAAAGTAAATCGTTAAACAACGCAATGCTTTTTAGAAAAATGAAACCATTATAAGACTCAAGTCCCATCACACAATGCAACTCAAACCGGAGGATGGAGTTTACCTTATAATGGTCAAAAGATGCTTGATACGATAAAACGGATTTAATATTAGTGTGTATATCTATGGGTATATATATATTTCAAAAACAATTTCAATCATAATGTATTAATCATAGACGGCATAGTACTCCATCCTACTATTTCGACATACTAGTTCTACAATCAAAACCGCAAGGTCGTATTGGAAATTGGATTTCCATCATGAGTCGAGGCTAGGGGCAAGCTCCTCTCCGATTCGAGACACTCTAGCAAATGCCTCAAGATCCCCCGCAGTGAACCCTTGGAGCGGTAGGGCCAGTCCCCTCCTATCGGCAGCGGATTAGTTATGCCTAAATACATGTTTCCCGGTTCCTTTGAACCTATAGTATGACCACTAACGGCATATAAAAATCCGAGGCGCCTCAAAATCCATCATCTACATAGGTAAAATGTCAGCCAGTTTAAGCACTGACACTACCACTAGCTAGAAAGAAACGTGTGCACTCCCTACGGTCCATATCCCGTTTTGACTCATACCGGTGTGTGAGGCTCGCGAAGTCACGATATACACAAAGCTATGTCGTAATAGGCTATGCTTTGATCATCCCACAAGGCCCTGCTTTTTAACAAAAGCCTTGATCAGTTTCATCTTGGCGTGCCACATTGACAATTCACGCCATGCGATCAATCACTATTAATATATACCAGGGTGTTAAGTAGAGAATAAATCCTCCACCACCAAACAGACATACATTAACAGAAATCGATTTAATTCACATGGAATGAAATCCAATGTCAGACACACATCCATTTACTAACTTATGCTCTGGGTCTGAGCGAAAACCAAATCCGAACAATCAACAATAGTCCGAACGGTCACCACTGAGGCCCCTTCAAGGTAGCTACTCCCATCAAGGGTCTCTATAGCAACACATCCATTCGATGTGAAGATCGTCAGTCTTCAACCACCGTCTTCATCTTCGACTCTTCATCGTCATAGTAATTATTCGGAATTGGTTAAACCCGGACTTTCTGAATAATTCGCATATTTTTATACTTAAAAAAAATCAAGTACTATAGAAGCACATCCAACGCCTCATTCCAATTCAGAATATTCTTTCAAATAAAATATTCACATTATTTTATCAAAGAGAAACTCTTTAAATTATTCTTAAATCTTACTTTTAAAGATTTATTAAGAACCCAATTTGATTTTAAATATCACAAATCATTATTCAATGATTTATTAAATTTAAGAAATTAATCTTATGTTTAACTGGGTTAAAGAACTAATGTCATTTAAAACATCGCTCACGGTAAACCCAAAATCGACTTCCATAAAATATGGAATCTTCACAGAAATCAAATCAATATATAATCGTTATAAATTTCTGTATCCGACCAATAATATAATTGGAATAACGGCAAAGCCTTTTTAATTCCATATGTAGTGTCGGTCTTCTTTTACAGAAGCTTATCTCGGTTATTATTAATTCGAATTCCATTTAATACCAATTTAATATATTAAATGGGAAAACTTTACTCTTGGAAAATTTCCATTTAAATCTTAATAAAAGATTTATAAATTCAAAATCATATTTTCACTGTCAGTTGGGTTAAAGAACACATGTCACTTAAAAACATAGTTCACAATAAACCCAACTCACCTTTTATTTTATTCCAATTAATAAATATAATTAAAAACTTTAATAAGCTAAATTAAAAGATTATTCTTTTCATATGGGGTTTAAGAACAGTGTTATTTAAGACACTATTCACGACAAACCCAAAATCCAAATTATTTAATTAAATATAAACAAATTGGAAAACTTCATTAAATCTAAATTTAATGATTTATTCTAGTTAATAACTAGTTCATATCAATGAATATGTTTTTCTACCTTTTTCTAAAAATATTTACTTAAATATTCTTTTCTAGAATATTCCTTATTGGAATGTGACTCAATCAATTACCATATAATTTCGGTTATATGGGTTTCATACATCGTATGTATATGACAACAAATGATAAATAATTATCCAACCATCATTTCAACATCAAAAGTGAAATTCATAACTGGGTGAGCATTAAAATGAATAATAACGCTCATCGCAGCCTGTCGATCTATCGATCGACATACAACTTAAACATTGGGACTAGTGTATGTCAATTATCATCCCAATACCCGTGTGGGGTTTTCAGCCAACAACAGTTCATATAAAGAAATAATTGGTTAATGAATTTAACCAATTTTTATTTCTACTAACATGTTGATGATAGTAAACAAACATGTTTTTTTCTAATGACGAGAAAAATGTATTTTACTTGTATAATTCCTTATACATTTCCAATGTCACATAAACTGTAATTTATTCATATGACTTTATTGCGGATGGCAAATAAAAGACCATTTTCATTACACCTTATTTGTATGTAATTATTCCTAACTTTAACACATAACAGAAATAGTCTCATTGGTATATGTTTTCAATGTATATCCTAACATATAAAATGTTTATTTAAATTGCATACTAATTCTATTGTATGCATTATCATATAAGGATATCACTTTACTTACCTATACATTCTAGTATATGTTTTGGCAAAATAAATGATTCTTTATTTCACCCACAGATTTTAATATATGTTTTGCAAATAAAGATAATTGCTATATTTGCGTTTGAATTCTAGTTTTAGTTCTAGTTTGACCAAATGAATATAAAGTGGTAATTCATATTGTTAACCATTATCATTTAACAAAATGAATACTTTTGTTGTAACAAAACTATTCAACAAAAATGCTATTTGTGTTTAACTCTTTCTATTTGACCAAAATGTGATTTTGGCTTAAATCATCTTATTTTGGCAAAATATACATTTTTATTTCAACTAATATAATTTTAACAAAAATATTCTTTTCATCTCAGCTATTTGGTTTCAACAAATATGATCTATTTGATTCAACCAACCTTTTTGACAAGAATGCATACTTGGGTAAAAATGCACATTTTGATAAAAAAAACATATATTTCTAATTCAATTATTTTAATTTGTCAAAATGCTCATTCCGTTTCATACTATTACTTTTGACAAAAGTGTTAATTTCTTTCTGTTGAACAAATATGAATATTTTTGTTCAAGCTATTTTAATGAACAAAATGGTGAATCTCTTCCTATGATGCTAATATTATATTAAAAATGAATATTTAATGTAAAACTTATCTCTTAATGAAATATGATTCTTTTCTAAGTTCTCTAATATTACGTTAAAGATATATTTTTAATGTAAAATATATTTCATAATGAAATATGGTTTATTTATTTTTTTGTTTTGCTTGCAAACTTTATTTTTCATGTGTATTTGCATTTGTGAAATGCAAACAAAAGATTTTTTTATTTCAATGATCTTGTTTTGATAAAAATGTTACTTTCATTTCAATAATCAAGTTTGACAAAAATGTTACTTTCAAGACTTTAATTCTGACCAAAATGTTATTCTTTATTTCAATACTTTTATTTAGGTAAAAATGTGAATTTTGTCCAAATCCTATTCTAAAAAAATGTATTTCATTTCATGTTTTATTTTCAACAAGGAATACAAATAAAAATATAACTCTTTATTTCTAGTTTCATTTACATCAAGAAATGTGAATACAAATTCATCTTCTTATTTCTGGTTTTATTTGCAACAAGGAATGAAAATAAAATGTAACTTTTAAAAATGTATATTTATTTCTCTAATCAAGTTTAACAAAAAATGTTACTTCATTTCCATGTAACATTTTATAAATAAAAATGTTACTTTTCTTATGCTAACATTTTAGAAATGTTACTTTCATTTCAATAATCTTATTTTGATAAAAGAGTTATTTTCATTTGTATTGACCATTCTATTAAATCCAATAAAATGACCAAATAGTATTTTACATTAAATTTACAATTCTATATCAAATCAATAAAATGATGAAATAATGTTCTATCTATTAAATTGACAATTCTATTTAATTTGATAAAGATGATTAAAATAATGATCCATATTGAATTGACAAATCTATTTCACTAAATAATATGTGATATTGAATTAACAATATAACCAAAATAATATTTTTATATTGAATTGACAATATAATCCTATTCAACTAAAAAGATCAAAATAATATTTTTATGTTGAATTAACAATCTAACTCAATTCAACCAATAAAAAAAATTGATAAAAATATTTTAATGTTGGATTCTAATTCAAATCAATAAATAAACAATAATGATTTATTTTAATGGAACACATACAAATCCGTGTTTATGCATCGCCAACAAACAGATAATCATCTGTAATATCATCACATAACAGATCTGAATTGTACACATTCAATCGTCACATAGCAAATATATTAAATAAATAATTAGTTATATAAAAAGAAGAAATCTCAATTGATCTGGTTATTTCTGATTTTCATTTCATATACAACAAAAATATTCTATCGAATAAACAGGTCAATGAACCGCATCATACAGTTAAATTCAAATCACGAACATTCAAGCAGCATACAGTTAAAATATAACACGGTAATAATTAATTTATTTTTAATTATTAAAAAGGAAATAGAATTCTCACCTTGATATTCAGATCTGAAATTTCCACAAAATTGGATCTGCCCAGAATCAGATCTAGTCAGTGTCATTGCGTAGATCTGCACTTTACGATTTCAGCATTTTTCGTTTCGTTGAATTTCGATAAGGTTTGAAAGAGTTATGGATTATTTTAGATTGAGAATATTTTAAATAAAATAATTAAATAATAATTAAAAAGGGAATACCCTTCATCTTCTCAAACCAGATACAGGCCGCGTTAAACCCATTTCCATCGATTACTAGGGTTCCAAACCGCCGCCGTCTGGAGCGTCGTGACGCCGATCAACCTACACCACGCCAAAGCCCTTCGTGAACCGCACCTACACCCCCAGTCTCGGCCAGTTCGGTCGCCTCCTCCCCCCTCGATCCTCGTGCGAGCGGCCGACGTTTAGGAGCCAAGAACCCCCAAAACACAAAGTGAAAATCGATCATCACCGTATGGAATTGGAGTGCTCACTTAGCTCTTTGATTTGTTGTTGGAGTTTCGATTCATTTCGAATTAGGTTAAAAGAAATTAGCGTTTAAATTCCTGAGATTTCTGGCCATTATTTTGATGGGGTGGCGGCCGATATTAGAAAATAGGGTTTAGGATTAATTTAGTGATATATATAATAATATTTAATTCATTTATTCATTAAAAGCCCATTAACTCCTAACAACTCCAAATTCAGCCCAGTAAGTGTTGTTCCTAGCCTAAAACCCCTATTCCGGACAAAATGGGCTAGGTCTCGTGGGCCCAAACGAAAGTCTGTAGCATGTTTTGTTTAATTTAATATTTAAAAAATTTATTATTTAATTTAACCGTACAAATAAATCCACCGGGGCTACATACGACCTCTAAAAATTACAGAAAAATATATTTGGCTTTGTTATGATGATACGGTCCTAACAAAACTAATTTCGTCGAATTCCGAGACCGTTTGAAAAATGGCTATTTTCTAGTCGATTAAATTTGACTAAAACTGACAAAACACGTTTTCCTTTGCCACACTCACATATTAATTCGAAATATTATGAAAATTGAAACTTAGCAATAATTTGACATTCCGGTTCCTACAAAAGTGGTTTCGTCGAAAACCGAGGTCGTATGCAAAATGGCTATTTTTAAGGCCAATATATTATATTAAAATATATATAAATTCTACAGCGACTTTTCTAAATTTTGAATCGGCCGTAACTTTTGATTTATAAATTGAAATCTCAGTTTTTCAGGTTCGTTATAAAGATATGATTAAACAGATTTAAATATTTCTTGTTTCGCTCAATTCTGATTTAAAATGAATCCTGTACAGTCAGTTAAAGTTCAAATTCAAATTTTCAAACTACAACGCTGTTTTAAACTCCTTTTTATAATTAAATTAAATTGATTCGTTTTAAACAAAGTTTTAGTCGTTATTATTTAAAATGGATTATTTTAAATATTAAAACCCATTAAAATTTCTAAAATGAAAATTTTAAATTGGCCCCAAAATTCTGGGTCGTTACAATCGCCCCCACTTAAAATCTTTTCGTCCTCGAAAAGGAACATAGCTAAAAGTTGTTTAATTAACCAACTCAACTAAATTTTATTTATTAGTTTCAATTAATTATCATTCTAATATTTTAATTAGTGAAACTAATTATCAAACATCACAACCAGCAATCAATTAGGTGATTAACTTTTCAAATATATATAACTTTATATATAGCCAAAAATCATCTTTTTAGTGCAAATCACAGCAATGTGTCCTAACTAAGTTTTGCTTCTCATACCAGTCAATGGAAATATATAAAAATCCCACTTTCGAAACTCGAACATAATACTGGTGATGGTGCACCGATCACTAGAATTATCTCTGGGCGACTAGAGTGTGACTCTGTATCTATTTAGTATATTAAAACTTCGAATATCCGTTAATTACTTGTATATTCGAAGTCTTTATATACTCGATTGTCCACATCAAAATATAATAATATACTCAAATACGTATTTTAAGATAAAATTCTCAAAACTAAATTTGTTTTTACTTTTATTTTATTTTAAAGAAAATAATACTCTTCACACTCGTTCTAGGATACTACTGATCCCATCTCTAACGAGTTATTCTTATTGGATATTACTAATCCAATCTCTGATGAATTCTTTCGTTCGGTTTTAATGTGTCTTGTTCTCGAGCTCTGTAAACCAAAGCTCTGATACCAACTGAAACGACCCAAACTTCCCCGCAAAGGAATGGCTGGATTGCTTTGAGAATAACACACATCAGAACACAAACTGAAGAACATTTTATTGTTGATTACAACAATTACATCAAAGTACAAGAATATAACAGAGTATGAATATATGTTACACAATAGAAACACATTAATATCAGAGTTTTAAATTACATTTAAATAGCAGCGGGAAAATATTACAAATATACAACTGGAAGGAATACACAGATACAGAGCTTTCCGAATACCGCTTCAGCTGTAAACCAGGATACTATAAATATATCTGCAAAAAGCTACTCGACTGCCCGTGTGGAAAATATGGGCACCCGAGTTTGCCAGTGAAACAAACTACAGGTCAGTCATGGGACTGGTATGAGAAATCTAACTTAACTTATCTGATTAATATGGCTAATCACAGGACCACGCCACTAATGCGGAACGGGTTTACTCCATTGGATTGCCAGTGCATAAAATAAAGTAAATCGTTAAACAACGCAATGCTTTTTAGAAAAATGAAACCATTATAAGACTCAAGTCCCATCACACAATGCAACGCAAACCGGAGGATAGAGTTTTACCTTATAATGGTCAAAAGATGCTTGATACGATAAAATGGTTTTAATATTAGTGTATATATCTATGGGTATATATATTTCAAAAACAATTTCAATCATAATGTATTAATCATAGACGGCATAGTACCCCATCCTACTATGTCGCCATACTAGTTCTACAATCAAAACCGCAAGGTCGTATTGGAAATTGGATTTCCATCATGAGTCGAGGCTAGGGGCAAGCTCCTCTCTGATTCGAGACACTCTAGCAAATGCCTCAAGATCCCCCGCAGTGAACCCTTGGAGCGGTAGGGTCGGTCCCCGCCTATCGACAGTGGATTAGTTATGCCTGAACACACGTTTCCGATTCCTTTGAACCTATAGTATGACCACTAACGGCCTATAAAAATCCGAGGCGCCTCAAAATCCATCATCCACATAAGTAAAATGTCAGCCAGTTTAAGCACTGACACTACCACTAGCTAGAAAGAAACGTGTGCACTCCCTACGGTCCATATCCCGTTTTTGACTCATACCGGTGTGTGAGGCTCGCGAAGTCACGATATACACAAAGCTATGCCGTAATAGGCTATGCTTTGATCATCCCACAAGGCCCTGCTTTTCAATAAAAGCCTTGATCAGTTGCATCTTGGCGTGCCACATTGACAATTCACGCCATGCGATCAATCACTATTAATATATACCAGGGTGTTAAGTAGAGAATAAATCCTCCACCACCAAACAGACATACATTAACAGAAATCGATTTAATTCACATGGAACGAAATCCAATGTCAGACACGCATCCATTTACTAGCTTATGCTCTGGGTCTGAGCGAAAACCAAATCCGAACAATCAACAATAGTCTGGGCGGTCACCACTGAGGCCCCTTCAAGGTAGCTACTCCCATCAAGGGTCTCTGTAGCAACACATCCATTCGATGTGAAGATCGTCGGTCTTCAACCACCGTCTTCATCTTCGACTCTTCATCGTCGTAGTAATTATTCGGAATGGGTTAAACCTGGTCTTTCTGAATAATTCGCGTATTTTTATACTTAAAAAAATCAAGTACTATAGAAGCACATCCAACGCCTCATTCCAATTCAGAATATTCTTTCAAATAAAATATTCGCATTATTTTATCAAAGATAAACTCTTTAAATTATTCTTAAATCTTAATTTTAAAGACTTATTAAGAACCCAATTTGATTTTAAATATCACAAATCATTATTCAATGATTTATTAAATTTAAGAAATTAATCTTATGTTTAACTGGGTTAAAGAACTAATGTCATTTAAAACATCGCTCACGATAAACCCAAAATCGACTTCCATAAAATATGGAATCTTCACAGAAATCAAATCAATATATAATCGTTATAAATTTCTGTATCCGACCAATAATATAATTGGAATAACGGCAAAGCATTTTTAATTCCATATGTAGTATCGGTCTTCTTTTACAGAAGCTTATCTCAGTTATTATTAATTCGAATTCCATTTAATACCAATTTAATATATTAAATGGGAAAACTTTACTTTTGGAAAATTTCCATTTAAATCTTAATAAAAGATTTATAAATTCAAAATCATATTTTCACTGTCAGTTGGGTTAAAGAACACATGTCACTTAAAAACATAGTTCACAATAAACCCAACTCACCTTTTATTTTATTCCAATTACTAAATATAATTAAAAACTTTAATAAGCTAAATTAAAAGATTATTCTTTTCATATGTGGTTTAAGAGCAGTGTTATTTAAGAAATTATTCACGACAAACCCAAAATCCAAATTATTTAATTAAATATGAACAAATTGGAAAACTTCATTAAATCTAAATTTAATGATTTATTCCAGTTAATAACTAGTTCATATCAATCAATTTTTTTTAAAATATATCCTTTTTCTAAAAATATTTACTTAAATATTCTTTTCTAGAATATTCCTTATTGGAATGTGACTCAATCAATTACCATATAATTTCGGTTATATGGGTTTCATACATCGTATGTATATGACAACAAATGATAAATAATTATCCAACCATCATTTCAACATCCAAAGTGAGATTCATAACTGGGTGAGCATTAAAATGAATAATAACGCCCATCGCAGCCTGTCAATCTATCGATCGACATACAACTTAAACATTGGGACTAGTGTATGTCAATTATCATCCCAATACCCATGTGGGGTTTTCAGCCAACAACAGTTCATATAAAGAAATAATTGGTTAATGAATTTAACCAATTTTTAATTCTACTAACATGTTGATGATAGTAAACAAACATGTTTTTTTCTAGTGACGAGAAAAATGTATTTTACTCGTATAATTCCTTATTTGTATGTAATTATTCCTAACTTTAACACATAAAAGAAATAGTCTTATTGGTATATGTTTTCAATGTATATCCTAACACATAAAATGTTTATTTAAATTGCATACTAATTCTATTGTATGCATTATCATATAAGGATATCACTTTACTTACTTATACATTCTAGTGTTTGTTTTGGCAAAATAAATGATTCTTTATTTCATCCACAGATTTTAATATATGTTTTGCAAATAAAGATAATTGCTATATTTGCGTTTGAATTCTATTTTTATTTCTAGTTTGACCAAATGAATATAAAGTGGTAATTCATATTGTTAACCATTATCATTTAACAAAATGAATACTTTTGTTGTAACAAAACTATTCAACAAAAATGCTATTTGTGTTTAACTCTTTCTATTTGACCAAAATGTGATTTTGGTTTCAATCATCTTATTTTGGCAAAATATACATTTTTATTTCAACTAATATAATTTTAACAAAAATATTCTTTTCATCTCAGCTATTTGGTTTCAACAAATATGATCTATTTGATTCAACCAACCTTTTTGACAAGAATGCATACTGGGGTAAAAATGCACATTTTGATAAAAAAAAACTTATATTTCTAATCCAATTATTTTAATTTGTCAAAATGCTCATTTCCGTTTCATACTACTTTTGACAAAAGTGTTAATTTCTTCCTATTGAACAAATATGAACATTTTTGTTCAACCTATTTTAATGAACAAAATGGTGAATCTCTTCCTATGATGCTAATATTATATTGAAAATGTACATTTAATGTAAAACTTATCTCTTAATGAAATATGATTCTTTTCTAAGTTCTCTAATATTATGTTAAAGATATATTTTTAATGTAAAATATATTTCATAATGAAATATGGTTTATTTATTTTTTTGTTTTGCTTGCAAACTTTATTTTTCATGTGTATTTGCATTTGTGAAATGCAAACAAAAGAAAAAAAAATTATTTCAATGATCTTGTTTTGACAAAAATGTTACTTTCATTTCAATAATCAAGTTTGACAAAAATGTTACTTTCAAGACTCTAATTCTAACCAAAATGTTATTCTTTATTTCAATACTTTTATTTAGGCAAAAATGTGAATTTTGTCCAAATCCTATTCTAAAAAAATGTATTTCATTTCGTGTTTTATTTTCAACAAGGAATACAAATAAAAATATAACTCTTTATTTCTAGTTTCATTTACATCAAGAAATGTGAATACAGATTCATCTTCTTATTTCTGGTTTTATTTGCAACAAGGAATGCAAATAAAATGTAACTTTTAAAAATGTATATTTATTTCTCTAATCAAGTTTAACAAAAAATGTTACTTCATTTCCATGTAACATTTTATAAATAAAAATTGTACTTTTCTTATGCTAACATCTTAGAAATGTTATTTTCATTTCAATAATCTTATTTTGATAAAAGAGTTATTTTCATTTGTATTGACCATTCTATTAAATCCAAAAAAAAAATGACCAAATAGTATTTTACATTAAATTTACAATTCTATATCAAATCAATAAAATGATGAAATAATGTTCTATCTATTAAATTGACAATTCTATTTAATCTGATAAAGATGATTAAAATAATGATCCATATTGAATTGACAAATCTATTTCACTAAATAATATGTGATATTGAATTAACAATATAACCAAAATAATATTTTTATATTGAATTGACAATATAATCCAATTCAACTAAAAAGATCAAAATAATATTTTTATGTTGAATTAACAATCTAACTCAATTCAACCAAAAAAAATGATCAAAATAATATTTTAATGTTGGATTCTAATTCAAATCAATAAATAAACAGTAATGATTTATTTTAATGGAACACATACAAATCCGTGTTTAAGCATCGCCAACAAACAGATAATCATCTGTAATATCATCACATAACAGATCTAAATTAGACACATTCAAATCGTCACATAGCAAATAGATTAAATAAATAATTAGTTATATAAAAAGAAGAAATCTCACTAGATCTGGTTATTTCTGATTTTCATTTCATATACAACAAAAATATTTTATCGAATAAACAGGTCAATGAACCGCATCATACAGTAAAATTCAAATCACGAACATTCAAGCAGCATACAGTTAAAATATAACACGGTAATAATTAATTTATTTTTAATTATTAAAGAGGAAATAGAATTCTCACTTTGATATTCCGATCTGAAATTTCCACAAAATTGGATCTGCCCAGAATCAGATCTAGTCAGTGTCATTGCGTAGATCTGCACTTCACGATTTCAGCGTTTTTCGTTTCGCTGAATTTCGATAAGGTTTGAAAGAGTTATGGATTATTTTAGATTGAGAATATTTTAAATAAAATAATTAAATAATAATTAAAAAGGGAATACCCTTCATCTTCTCAAACCAGATACAGGCCGCGTTAAACCCATTTCCATCGATTACTAGGGTTGCAAACCGCCGTCATCTAGAGCGTCGTGACGCCGATCAACCTACACCACGCCAAAGCCCTTCGTGAACCACACCTACACCCCCAGTCTCGGCCAGTTCGGTCACCTCCTCCCCCCTCGATCCTCGTGCAAGCGGCCGACGTTTAGGAGCCAAGAACCCCCAAAACACAAAGTGAAAATCGATCATCACCGTATGGAATTGGAGTGCTCACTTAGCTCTTTGATTTGTTGTTGGAGTTTCGATTCAATTCGAATTAGGTTAAAAGAAACTAGCGTTTAAATTCCTGAGATTTCTGACCATTATTTTGATAGGGTGGCTGCCGATATTAGAAAATAGGGTTTAGGATTAATTTAGTGATATATATATAATAATATTTAATTCATTTATTCATTAAAAGCCCATTAACTCCTAACAACTCCAAATTCAGCCCAGTAAGTGTCGTTCCTAGCCTAAAACCCCTATTCCGGACAAAATGGGCTAGGTCTCGTGGGCCCAAACGAAAGTCTGTAGCATGTTTTGTTTAATTTAATATTTAAGTAATTTATTATTTAATTTAACCGTACAAATAAATCCACCGGGGCTACATACGACCTCTAAAAATTACAGAAAAATATATTTAAATATTTCTTGTTTCGCTCAATTCTGATTTAAAATGAATCCTGTACAGTCAGTTAAAGTTCAAATTCAAATTTTCAAACTGCAGCGCTGTTTTAAACTCCTTTTTATAATTAAATTAAATTTATTCGTTTTAAACAAAGTTTTAGTCGTTATTATTTAAAATGGATTATTTTAAATATTAAAACCCATTAAAATTTCTAAAATAAAAATTTTAAATTGGCCCCAAAATTCCGGGTCGTTACATTAACTAACTCCCAAGTTTGTATTTTGTGTAAGTGCTTGGTACTCTGCATCCATTGTTGTCCTCCAGTTGACATCAGCCTTGGCTTGATCATAGCTAATTGGTTCTTCAACTGTGATGACATCATTGTATAACTTAGGCTTAAAAATTCCACTTTTAGCTCTTGTGATCATTGGGTGTGTGGATGTTGCTTCAGGTTGATGTGCAGGTTGATTGTCCTCACTTGTGTTTTGACTATCATTACTTATTTCTTCATCTTCTTGATGACTTATGTTTTGCTCTTTTCTTTGTATTACTAGTGTTTCACTGCCTTTACTAGATGATTTAACAGTATCACTAAGTTGTGTTGTTGTTTTCTCATAGGCTCTTGTAGTGTCACCTGCACTTAATATTTCTGAATATACAGGTAATGACGGTATAAAAATCTTTGCATCATATACTTTGTTGGAAGTTTGAATATTTTTAGACCTGTATGGAAAAAAATTCATTGAACATAACATGTCTACTGATAAATATTCATCCATTATCATCTAAGCATTTGTAACCCCTTATGATTTTGAGCATAACCTATAAAAGAACATGGTTTTGATATAAATTCCAACTTGCGTTTGTTGTATGGTCTAAGATAAGGATAACATAGACAACCAAAAGTTTTTAGGTAACCGTAATCTGGTTTTATACCTATTAACTTTTCTTGTGGACTGATTCCTTTTAATACTTTGATTGACAATCTACTTATCAAATAGACTGATGTACTAAATTATTCAAGCCAAAATTTTAATGACATTCTGACTTGAGCCAATAAGGTTAAATCAGATTCAACTATATGCCTGTGTTTTCTTTCTACAAGACCGTCTTGCTCTAATAGGACAAGTTTTCCAATGTACTATTCCTATATTGAGAAAATAATTTTCATAGGTTTATCCTCAGTTCCACCATCAGATTGAATAATTTTGACAAAAGAATTGGTTTGCTTTTCATCCTCGATAATAAAATGAATAACAATATTGTAAGTTTCATATTTTGATTTCATGAAGTAAATCCATGTGTATCTGCTGTAAGCATCTACAAATGATATGTAATACTTTTAACCATAATCTGAATCAATTGGTGCAGGACCCATAAATCAGTGGCTATTAAACTTAGGGGTTCTGTGTATTCAGTGCTGGAATCAATAAAAGGTAAGTTGTGACTTTTACCCATTTGATAGTAGGTGCATATGTGCAGTAAAGAAATATCATCAAACTTAATATTGTTTTCTACAAGTACTTGTTTCACAATACTAGTATTGAAGTGACCCAGTTTGTTGTGCCAAAGATTGAAAACATTGTTTTCTTTTTCCATATTATTTACATTGAGATTACACATCATTTTTCTTTCAGCACTGCTAATGTTCTTGTTTTGAGTGAAGCAGTAAAGCCCCTTCACTTCATTGCCCTGCAGTAAGATATTTCTAGTAAGCATGTCCCTAACTAGACAATATTTAGGATAAAATTCAAAGAATACTCGATTTTCTTTAGAAAATTTAGACACACTTAAGAGATTTTTTTCTAATGTCAGGGACTCTCAATAATTTGTTTAGAATTAATTGATTATTTCCATGTAAATAACCACTGGCAGTATGAGTAATGATGATAGGCTTACCATTTCCCATGAATACAGTCTGATTATCTCTGTACTCCTTGCAACCTATATTTAGGTTGTATAGGTTGTTAGTTAGATGATTTGTAGCTCCTGAATTTGGATACCAGCTTTCATCATTAATGTGACACCTTACGTCCGTTAATGTCACTCTTTATCAGAATGCACTGAGTTCCGTGAAGCGTTATAGCTAAACACAAAACAGAATCTCACAAGACAGATATACAAAATGGCAGCGGAAAGTTAAAACTTTTTTTTCAATAGAAAACATCGTGGTTTAAAATCCAGTTACAACATCATACTAAAATACTGGAACAAAATGCATCAAATAAAAGCATCTGTCTTGCGCTAAAATCCATCAGAGTACAGAAATGAAAAATCATAATCCACATAAGTAGCCATAAACAAGTAGACAAGTAGTCAAAGCAATACATCAAAGCAGATCGAAATCAAAGCAGAAACAGAAGAGATAATCCTAATCAAGCCTGAGCGTTCCCACCTTGAGAACCTGGAGGGGGAAAAAGGAAGAGAGAGAAAAGGAAACAAAATGGGTCAGACATAAAGTCTGGCGAGTCCAGTGACTGTTAGCATATAAAGAAATAAAAGTATCAAGACAATAAAATAAACTGGATGAGAGATAACTATAATATATAACAGGTAGAACCAGCATAAACAGAATGAACAGGATTAACTGTGCTTCTCAACTACTTTCTCTACACTAATACTAGTATACCGGATTAAGTGTTTTCCAATTACTTAATAGAAACAGAATAATCCCAATAGAAACATAATGGTAGACTTAGGTGTACTTCTAGTAACGTGTTTTACCCCAAACAGAAATAACAGGTACCTAAACAGAAATAACGGGTGTTACCCCAAACAGGAATAATAAGTACCTAAACAGGAGTAGATGTACCCTAATTACTACCCCTAAGCGGTCGGCTCCCTAACGCGTAAATACCTTGTACCGGTCCCACAGTAGGGTGTATTACTTCCTAAGATGGGAACCTACAGAAGGACACAGATCTTTTACAGGTGTTACGACAGCTTATTTTCCCCAAGTAGACCAGACCCATGCACACACATGACCCCGTTGGAGCGCGCCATCAGAACACCCCATCCCAGATGAACCTCTTAGAATTAGCTTAGTAAACGTGCCCTAACCCCTACCTTGTGCGGGGTCCTCATTTAATACCAGAACGGGTTACTGACTAATATGGGTCCCATACAATAGATGACACAAATCAAACCCCTAAACTTGTGTTCCCAATCAACTCGGATTTCCATAGGTTAAGTCTTACAGCCTAACCCCCTACATATTCAACAGGTTAAGTTTTCACAGGTTAATAGTGTTCATACAAACCCAACAGATTAAACAAGTTCACTTAAGCCCACCAGATTAAACAGGTTTACTTAAGCCCATAGATTTAGTAGGTGACATACAGTTTCATTAACATGTTCTACTTAATCTTTGAATTAAGCCTATAGATTTGCATGTTCATCATATTCCACAGTATAAGGTATGCACCAAATTTCCCTCTTTTATTTCCATTCCATTTTCCCCCCAAATTTTCCCAATTTCGTTCATACGTATGTCTTTTACGAGGTTGACCTAGGTTCGAAGGTAGTCTAGGCTTATGAAATAAAAAGGCAATAAGAGAGGGCAAAGAACAGAAATAGGCGTACAAAAACAGAAATAGATATATAATAACAGCTGAACAGTAGAATAGTTGTAAGGAAAATTACATGTAATTATAGCAGATTTGTTTAGATATAAATCAGTTTCTTAATAGGCATAGGCTCAGATCCGGTCTATTAACATGTCAAGTTTACTGTTAAATTTTTATGTCTAAAAGTAAGATGAACTCACAGAGATTGGATCGGAGTAAAAGAAATATCTCTGATGTATGTATACGCCGTTGTTTTAGAAGACGGTCTAATTCAATCCAAGCTGAGGCAGCATCTCCATGTCTCCATTGTTTTAGGTATAGAAAAAAAATAAAATGTTGACCTTTATATAGAATTTTTCCAATGAATCTCGCAATGAAACAAGTCCAGGTTCAGAAAATGAACCTGGCCAGATCTTGGGTGGGTCGACCACTAGGTCGACACACCCTTGTGTGGGTCGACCCCCCTAGGGTGTGGGTCGGCCCCAATGGGTCTCAATCCCGCGTTGGTCTCTCGCTTCTTGAGTTCGAATATTTCTGAAATTCTGGTTTGATTTGTTTATATATATTTCTCTTATATGTATACAAACTTCTAACCTTAATATTTTCTTCATACGATGCCCGTTTTACGCAAACTCGGAGTCTATCTGGACCAGAATTCCGAGACGAACGCAATGGTACAGTCCGTTTACTTAGTTCCCAACATTAAATTAAGTATTCTTTTAGTTTATTAATGTTTTTCAAAATTACGGGGTGTTACATGTTGGAGAATGGAGTTTTGATGACAACAGCCTTATTTCAATTATCATTGATTATAAAATAGGTGCATTTTTTATAGGTCCCTATTGACTTTTTAAATTAGGCTCACATTCGGTCATAAACTTATTGTAAATTTAGTCCCTATTTTTCAAAAAATCAACAAAAAAATAAAAAATAAAAAAATCACGTAAATTCGTAATTAATTAAAACAATTAATCATGTAAAAATTCAGACCAAAAAACATCAAAAACAAGGTCAAAATCAAAAATTACACAAAAACAACGGAATGCAGTAAAATGCATCAAGATATGCATATAATTCAATTAGTTGCGTACATGTATGCATCTATTTCAATTCTGCGTCAAAACTGCAGTATAAACGCATACATGTATGCATATATTGTAAATACATACAACTTTTCATGCATTTATTTAACAACTGCATACGTGCAGTTTGTTCAATTTTGCATAGTTTTTTACATATATGCACACATGTATGCATTTAACAGAAAAACTGCATATACGTATGCAGTTATTCAAGATGCGTGCGTAAATATGTGCATGTGTATTCAAATAGTTGCATATATGTATGAAACTATTTGCAATACTTGCATATATATATATATATATATATATATATATATATGCAACGATTTTTTTTCTTTGCGTGGACTTTTGGGATTATTTCCAGATTTTAGATTATTTTTTTTAGTTGGAAGCGCATTTTTTTTGACTGAAATACGTAGAAGGTGGAATGTTTGAAGTGGCAGGCGGAAGTTTCATGCGGCAGCTAAAAATAGGGGGTGGGATTGAAAAGTAAACATAAAAGGGATGTGGCATGTATTTCAATAAGTTTTAGGGACCTGAGCCTTATTTTCACTATAAAATATATGCTAACACTTTTTGTATAGAATATATATATATATATATATATATGTGTGTGTGTGTGTGTGTGTGTGTATGCAGGAATTGTATATAGGAAATATTACTGAAGACTATACAGTTATAAAGATGATAGAGATTCAAAGATCAGAGAAATTTCAAGACTCATGAGTAATCAAGATTTCAAGAGTTCAAGATTAATATAATTATAGAGTCTATATTTTGTAAGACTCTAAATAGCACTCCAGGTTCAAATTCAAAATCTGATTTTCAATTCTATCCTCAATCCACAATATTTTGGTTTTCAATTTTTTTTCCTCAATTCTCTCTATTTTGTTTTTTTATGTGTTTCTATTTTTATTCTTCTTTGTTTTTCAAACATAATTTTTTATATTTTATATTTATACTTTATATAGTTTAAAACCATATAATTTTATAAATATATTTATATAGTTTAAAAGTATGTTTTCATATGATTTTCTATCATAGGATACCGGTTTACAACATTAGAATTTTATTCAAGAATTTCCAGAATTAGTTTTATATCAAAACACTTGAAAATGCTTTGAAAATCAAAAATGTACATAAGTATGTTGACATAGCAAAATATGTATGTTGACATATAATAGCTATTTTTCTAATTTTGAAGGTATATGTCTTTTCACTATTTGAAACGCTTCAGAACCGTTGTAACCCTTCATACACTAAGAGGTTAAACCGGATTTTTTAACATATCTTCTTCCTAACTTCATTCTCTTTCATCCTATCATTATTCTTAATCATATTTATGGTTTTTACACTTATACTCTGCCAAATTCACTTCTGATTTGATAAAACTTCTTCTCTCTACACTCTTTACTCTCTGAACCAAGTGCTATTGAAGAGTTATAGGGTTGTTTTGTAATTGCTTGGGTTGAAAGACCCTGTTTGTAAGTCAAAGAGTAAACAATTTATCCTTGTAGCTGTGAAATCAAGGAATAGGAGTTGGTGTGTGCTTGTTGAGCCGTGAAATCAAGGGATAGAAGTCGTTGTCTCCTTGTTGAGCCATGAAATCAAGGAGGTTGTATTTGGCTATTTGAGAATAGTAATAAAACTCTGCACAATCTAGCATTGTGCGGGACTGGACGTTGGAGTGATCCGAACCAGTATAAAATCTGGTGTGTTCTTTCCTTTTCTGCACTTTTATCTTTGTTCATTTTGCATCTGTATTTGAATTTGTGTCTGTGATTGTGTTTGTGGTGTTTGATTCATCCTATAGTTCTCTCTAGTTTTTAATTTTTTTTATTCTTACAAACACTATTCACCCCCCTCTAGTGTTTGCTTTGCCTGAACGATCCATTCCGCAGTCCCTGACAATACATTCTCCCTACTTAAAGGATTTCGTCTCTGAAATCGTCAAGTTAAGAAGAATGTTATTATCCTAACAACCACAACCATCTACTCATTCATCATCCACAATCATCCATTGTCCTTAAAAAAATTCTAATGCTTGTATGAACATATGCAATAGTGTGTGTATATGTTCCTACTAATGCGAAAATCAGGCGGTTAACTAATTTAGTTGACCTCCTTAATGCAATTTATGTTTGTGCCATGTAACCAAAATATATGAAAATAATCCTAGTATAACATGTAAGCTCTATATGTGTGCACAATCATTCATCCAAATGCAACATCCATATGATGATACATCCATTTTCATTCACATAAAATCATAATGCACACAAATCCATATGCAATATGTAAGTGATTGAGCCGATCTAGTGCCTAGTGTGTGTATATATGCATCCACAAGAAACCACTAGCAAACACTTGCATCCATCAAACATAACATGTCTCAAACACATGTTTACACCGATTGGTTTTATACCTAAAAGTTGAAGATTCGATCGATAGGATACACACGAATGATAGAAGCAAGTACCAATAAAATCTTGGAAAAAGAAGTTAAGAACATACTCTTGAAAAGAAAAAGGTACAAAGCGCGAATCTTGTCCTCGGTCTCCCAAGTTGCATCCTCGTTGTCTTCTCCCCATTGTACTTTCATCAACTTGACCTCTCTATTACGTAGCTTCTTAACCTCTAATCCGAGTATACGGGTCGGAACTCGTCTAACTGTCGCCTTCCTTTCTACCTCTACTTCCTCAAGCAAGCTCGGCTCAACTACCTCTGCCGTAGCGTGCAAACATTTTCGCAAATGGAAAACATCATGAACACCCGCCAACCTCTCTGGTAACCTTACCCTATAGGCCATCTAACCTATCCTCTCTACTATGGGAAATGGAACTACAAACCTTGGCGCGAACTTCCCTATAGATCCAAAACAAACCACATTCCTCAACAGCGATACTTTGATGAAAACCATGTCTCATACCTCAAACTCAATGTCAGTCCTTCTCTATCGACGTAGGACTTCTGCCTGTCCGGAGTTGTCTTCATAAATCTTTGGATAATATCAATCTTCTCTGAAGTCTCTATAATCATCTCAGGTCCAAGTAGAAGCCTATCCATAGACTCCCACCAACAAGTTGGTGATCTGCAAGGTCGTCCATATAGTGCCTCGAAGGGTGCCATGCCAATATTTGCCTGATAACTGTTGTTGTAGGCGAACTTTACCAATGGAAGCTGCTCCTCCCAAGTTCCTCCGAAGTCTAGGATACACAGCCCCAAAAGATCCTCAAGAACTCTATTCATCGTCCCAGTTTTTCCATCCATCTGAGGGTGATATGCGGTGCTCAAACATAACTATGTTCCTAATGCCTCTTAAAGGATCTTCTAGAACTCACTAGTGAAGATAGGATCATGATCACTCGCTATGCTAGAAGGTACTCCATGTAGATGGACTATCTCACGAAGATAACTGATGCCAACCATGCTGTCGTCCTCTTGCTCTTAATAGAAATAAAATGAGCGCTTTTAGTAAGCTTGTCTACTATAACCCAAATGCTGGTATTGCCTTTCCTCAATCTAGGCAAACCATCGATGAAATCCATAGAGACGCTCTCCTACTTCCACCGTGGGAACTCCAAAGGATGAAGCAAACTGCCAGGCCTTTTCTGTTCAACTTTAACTTGCTGGCATATTAAACATCGAGCTACGAATTCCGCTACATCTTTCTTCATCCCAGCTCAATAGAAAACCCTCCTCATGTCTCGATACATCTTATCGTCGCCCGGATGGACAGTCATCCTAGAATGATCGGCTTCCTCAAGGACTGTCTTCAACAGACTCCCAACTCGGGGAACACAAAGTCTGCCATCTCGTCGTAGCCACCCTTTATCATCCACAGAATATCTATTAAGGTGACTAGAAGCCTCCCCTCTGCTGAGCCTATCCAAGATGTCTACTATCTGTGGGTCCTCTCACTGCGAAGATCCTATCTGATCCATAAGAGTAGGTCACACCTCGAGAGATGCCAACAAACCAGGTGTAAGATCTGTAGAAATTGAAGGTCGATATATACTCCAAACTCCATCTCTTTACGAATAGAGGACTCAATTTCATCCTCTGCCTACTCAATGCATCTGCCACTACATTACCCTTGCCAGGGTTATAAGCAATCCCTAAATCATAGGATGCTAGGAACTCCATCCATCTCCGCTGTCTCAAATTGAGATCCTTCTGCGAGAACAGATACTTGAGCGACTTATGGTCCGTGTATAACTCGAACCTTTCTCCTAAGAGATAGTACCGCCAAGTCTTAAGTGAGAACACTATAGCAACCAACTCCAAATCATAGATAGGGTAGTTCCTTTCATGAACCTTCAACTTTCTACTACCATACCATATTGCCCTTCCCACCTGCATCAAGACGGCACAGAGCCCTGTACCACATGCATCAGTATACACTGTAAACACCTTGCTCCCATCAGGCAACGTCAAAACTGGGGTTGTTGTCGGAGCCCTCTTTAGTCGTTGAAAAGCATCCTTACAATCAATACTCGAAGTAAAGGTCAGATTCTTATTCATCAGTCTGGTGAGTGGGGTTGATACCCTTGCGAAGTCCTTAATAAACTTTCTATAGTAGCCCGCTAAACCAAGAAAACTTCTCACCTCCGTTGCATTCTTTGGAACTTCCCAATCTTGAACTACAACTTCTTTTACGGGATCCACCGCTATCCCTTCCTTAGAGACTACATGCCCTAGAAATCTTCCCTCTTTTCTCCAAAAGTGACATTTGGAGAATTTCGCCTTAAGCTGGTATGCTTTGAGAGACCTTAAAACCTCCCTAAATGTAGGTAATGCTCTTCTTCGCTCTTCGAGAAAATCAGGATGTCATCCACAAAGACCACAATGAATATATTTAGAAATTCCCTGAACACCCTACTCATCAGATCCACAAAATATGCGGGTGCATTCGTCAAACCAAAAGGCATGACTAACCACTCGAAGAAGCCATCTGGAGTCCTGAAAGCGGTCTTATCTATGTTGTCCTCGGCCATTCTCAACTGATGAAATCCTGTTGCCAAATCTAACTGCGAGAAAACGGATGCGCCAACCAGCTGGTCAAACAGATCATCAATCCTCGAAAATGGGTGCCTATTTTTCTTAGTGAGCTTATTCAACTCCCTGTAATCCACACATAGACGAAGCGAGCCATCCTTCTTAGTTGCGAAGATGACTGGAGCACCCCATTCTGATATACTTCGCTTAATAAACCCCTTCTCAAGTAGCTCCCCTACTTGCTTACTAAGCTCTCTCCTTTCCCTAAGAGCCATGTGGCACACATGCAATGCGACTGGCTTTGCATTATCCACCAAGTATATCCGGAAATCAATCTCACGCCTCGGAGGTAAGCCCCTAACCTCATCAAAAACATCTGGATACTCATAGACTACAGGTACGGATCGCAAATCATCGACAGAAGCATCAAGTGATTCTAGGAAACTAAGCATGACAGACTCCCTTGGGTCATAGGAAATCTCGAGAGTCCTCCCATATCATGTCAAAAGTCTAACGACCCTCCTCTCACGATCTAGGATGACACCATACACGGCTAGCCAATCCATCCCTAGAATCAAACGTAGCCCATAAAACCAAGCACGTATGCATCGCACTCAAACTCGACGCCTAACACCAATATCCTCAAACCCCGACATATCATAGATAAATGAGTTGTGCCCCTAATTGGGTTTGAGACAATAATGGGATCAGAAAAAATACTAGTACTAAGGTGTAGAAACTCGACCACCGAATTAGATATAAAAGAATGAGAAGCGCCAGAATAAAAAAGAGTCCTAACTGGATGATCGGAAAGGGATATCAAACCTTCAACAGAAACTTTCCTACCTCTGTCCGGTCCGCTAGCCTCGAGAGCATGCACCTACCCTCCAGAAGATCATGTTCTTTGCCCCAGTCCTTGCTTCTTCAGGCATTCCTTACTATATTGTCCAATTTCATCACAACTATAACAAGCATTCTTCCTTTTTCTGCAATTCTTGACCACATGAACCAAGCCTCCACAACCATGACATTTCTTCTTATTCTAAGCTTTTTCGTTCTTTCCATATTTCTTTTGTTGTTCTTTCTTGGGCCACACTTTCTTGTTTTGTGTCACTTCAGTCTTAGCCTCCTTTTTCTCATCCTTACCATCTTCGTGTATCAGTGCCATATCAACCAGTCTCACAAAAGTTGCTCCCATAGGTATATAAGATAATTCCAATGCTTGAAGAGGTTGATTCAATCCTCTTGCAAACATTAAAGCTTTCTCGTGCGGGGTATTCACCAACTCCAGACCAAACCCTGCTAACTGATTGAACTTATTGACTGGCTCTTTAACAGACAAGCTTCCTTGCTTAAGTTACAGAAATCTCTCCATCTGCATACTCTCTTCTGCCTGAGAAAGAAACTTCGTCTCGAATCTCTATCGGAAATCATCCCAAGTATCAACTGGACGCCCAGCTTGCGTCACTTCCCACCAGAACGAAGCCTCATCCCTAAGCTGTCATGCAGCCAACTGTATCTTCCTGCGGTCATCGACCTCAAAAAGCCCAAACAAATTCTCTGTCTCTTTTAGCTAATTCCATGCTTCCACAAAGTTTTCAGTTCCACAGATTGGATTTCCTCCCATACCACATAGGTCCTTGCATATCCTAGAGAAATTTTCAGCTCGCGGAGGAGGAGGAACAACGGCTGCAACTGGTGGAGCGGCGTCTGCTTGGCCTCTGGTAGGCGCCACAGCCTCAAGATACGTACAAAACCAAGACGGTGTCTGAATGCCCTCAGAAAGATTCGGTTCCCCAAACATGCTGAAAAGAAAAGGGGTTCAAACAGTGAATTGAAAGATATTTTATATGGTTTTGGGCAATATGTTTTTCAATAACAAACTTTCCTTTGAAAATACTTTACTTTTGAAAACAATTTTCAAAACTTTTATCCAGTCTTATAACCTTCAGCTCTGATACCAAATGTTACACCCTACATCCGTTAATGTCACTGTTCATCAGAATGCATTAAGTTTTGTGAAGTGTTATAGGTAAACAGAAATAGAATCTCACAAGACAAATATATAAAATAAAAACGAAAATTTAAAACTTTATTTTTCAATAGAAAACATCGTGGTCTAAAAATCCAGTTACAACATCAGACTAAAATACTAGAACAAAATACATCAAGTAAAAGCTTCTGTTTTGCGCTAAAAACCATCAGAGTATAGAAATGAAAAATCATAATCCCCATAAGTGGCCATAAACAAGTAGACAAGTAGTCAAAGTGATACATCAAAGCAAATCCAAATCCATGCAGAAATAGAAGAGAGAATCGTAATCAAGCCTGGGCGTTCCCACCCTGAGAACCTAGGGGGGAAAGGAAGAGAGAGAAAAGGAAACAAAACGGATCAGACATAAAGTCTGGCGAGTCCAGTGACTTTTAGCATATAAAGAAATAAAAGTATCAAGACAGTAAAATAAACTGGATAAGAGATAACTATAATATATAACAGGTATAACCAGGATGAAAAATAAGAATATGATTAACTGTGCTTCTCAACTACTTTCTCTGCACCAATACTAGTATATTAGATTAAGTGTTTTCCAATTACTTTACAGAAACAGAATGATCCAAACGAAAACATAATGGTAGACTTAGGTGTACTTCTAGTAACGGGTTTTACCCCCAAAATAGAAATAATAGGTACCTAAACAGGACTAGATGTAATCTAATTACTTCCGACAAGCGTTCGGCTCCCTAAAGCATAAATACCTTGTGGCGGCCCCACAGTAGGGTGTATTACTTCTTAAGGTGGGAACCTACAGAAGGACATAGACCTATTTACACGTGTTACGTCGGCTTATTTTCCTAGGCAGGCCGGACCCATGCACGTACATGACCCCGTTGGAACGCGCCATCAGAACAACCCATCCCAGATGAACCTCTTAAAATTAGCTCCGTAAGCGTGCCCTAACCCCTACCTAGTGCTGGGTCCTCATTTAATACCAGAATAGGTCACTGACTAATATGGTTCCCATATAATAGATGACACAAGTCAAACCGCTAAACTTTTGTCCCCAGTCAACTCGGATTTCCATAGCTTAAGTCTTACAACCTAACCCCCCTCAAATTCAACAGGTTAAGTTTTCATGGGTTAACAGTGTTCATACAACCACAACAGATTAAACAAGTTCACTTAAGAACAACAGATTAAATAGGTTTACTTAACCCCATATATTTTATAGGTTACACGGGTGACATACAGTTTCATTAACATGTTCTACTTAATCTTTGAATTAAGTCTATAGGTTTACATGTTCGTACACCCCAAATTAAAGTCATATTCCACAGTATAAGGTATGCGCCAAATTTCCCTCTTTTATTTCCATTCCGTTTTCCCCCTAAATTTTCCCGATTTCGTTCATACGTATGTCTTTTACGAGATTGACCTAGGTTCGAAGGTAGTTTAGGCTTATGAAATAAAAAGGCAATAAGAGAGGGAGAAGAACAGAAATAGGCGTACAAAAACAGAAATAGATATATAATAACAACTGAACAGTAGAATAGTTGTAAGGAAAATTACATGTAATTATAGCAGATTTGTTTAGATATAAATCAGTTTCTTAATAGGCATAGGCTCAAATCCGGTCTATTAACATGTCAAGTTTACTATTAAATTTTTATATCTAAAATTAACATGAATGGAGTAAAATAAATTTCTCTAATGTATGTATAGGTCGTTCTTGTAGTAGATGGTCTAATTCAATCCAAGTTGAGGCCGCATCTCCTTGTCTCCATTGTTTTAGGTGTAGAAAACAATAGAAATGTTGTCCTTTAAATAGACTTTTTCCAACGAATCTCGCAAAGAAATAAGTCCAGCTTCAGAAAAGGAACCTGGCCTGATCTGGGGTGGGTTGACCCTAGGGTCGACACACCCTTGTGTGGGTCGACCCATAGTTTGACCCCACTGGGGTGTGGGTTGACCCCCAACCAGTATTAATCCTGCGTTGGTCTCCCGCTTCTTGAATTTGAATATTTTTGAAATTCTGGCTTTATTTGTTTATATATATTTCTCTTAAATGTATACAAACTTCTAACTTTAATATCTTCTTCATACGATGTTCGTTTTACGCAAACTCGGAGTCTATCTGGACCATAATTCCGAGACGAACGCAATGGTATGTTGAATTAAAAAAGGGAGAATACTTAATTTTATTTGAGGAAGAACTTCTTTTGAAATTTCCTTACATATATAACCAAATGGTAGAAGGCTTTATATATAGGAGCCTTACATGAAAATTCATTGTTAATAGACGCCACATTTTGCCAACAGGCATTACCTGTTAAATAGACACAAACTTTAACATATGACTCTTGACTCATATAAAGACACAACAAATTATGAGAGGACAATAAATTGGGTTTACTTTCCAACATCCCCCCTTAAACCCAATTCTTTAATCATTTTGAACTTTTCTTAAAACTTCAAAACTTTTGAGAACATCTCGACTTCGATTGATTTATATCTCACGCATTTTGGTAAGAATAGAGATATTATCCAGACTTTCTTAATTGTGTTCTTCCTTTTAAGTTTAGATTCTATACTCGGTTTAAAATTCCATTCATGTTTAGCAAGTTCCGTAGTCTCGTTCTTGCTATCATCGGTTTCGGTTTTATCCAATAGTTCTTGAGTTGAGAACTTCACATTATCTACCACCGCTTCAGTCACTTCGTTTGGTGCCATTTCAAGATTCTTGACTTCGGTAATCTCAACATCCTTTTTTTGCTTATGATTTTATAGTTTGAGGTTATTAAACCTATAATTGATGAATCCTCATTCACAAAATTGTGTCCCTCAACAGCTATTCCTTCAGAAACCGCATGATATTTCACAACCTTTTACTCTACAGAAGCTATATCATCTTCAACATTTTCCTTTCTAATATGTATGGAGCCAGCTAAAATACTCAACTCCTTCATCACGATTGTAGCACTACCTTTATTCCCAACTAATGCCTCATTAACATGGCCTGAAATGTTCACCATCACTGAATTATCCATAGTTTCGTATTCTTCTTTGTCCCCTGGTAGTGTTTCCTCAACATACTTTGCAATGCTCACTTGTTCAATTTTTAACTCATTTGTTTCTTCTTGCATTGCTCCCTCGTCGACAGCCTCTTCTTTTTTATTCTCCATTAGTGCCTCATCAACATGATCTGTAATGATCATTTGTACTACTTCCTTATCGGTAGCCTCACCTTCTTTATTTGCCATTAAGGCCTCCTCAGCATAGTCTATAATGCTCACTTGTGCAGATTTAAAATCAGTTATTTCTTCTAGTTTTGCTAGTTTTTCTTCAGCTTCTTCGACCTTCTCTTCATCTTCTTCTTTTATTTTTGTGTCAGTATTTGCATATACCTCTTTCAATAGATTCCATAAATCTTTTACGGATTTTTCTCCATTAATATGACACCATGCTTCTTCATCGACGTTCTCACTCATCACAACTCGAGCATTATGATCTTTCCATCTTAAACTTACAAATTCTTTACTCTCTTTCTCCGTCATGTTTTTAACATCTTTTGACCATTTATAGCCACGCTTAACAATCTCCCATAATTCTTTGGAGATCAACTCTTCTTTCTTTTTATTACTCCACTTTTCAAAGTTTTCTTTTATGAGAACAAATGATGAGAAAAATATAAATGCCATAGTTTCAACCTACCGCTCTGATACCAATTTGTTGAATTGAAGAAAATGAGAATACTTAATTATTTAAGAAAGAACTTCTTTTGTAATTTCCTTTTCAATTTCCTTACATACATAACCAAATGGTGGAAGGCTTTATATATAAGAGCCATACATGACAATTCGTTGTTAATAGACACCACATTTTGCCTACAGACATTATCTATTAAATAGACACAAACTTAACATATGACTTTTGACTCATAAAAAGACACAACAAATTACGAGAGGACAATAAATTGGGTTTATTTTCCAACATGTTACATTCCATTTTACTTAATTCCCAACATTAAATTAAGTATTCTTTTAGTTTATTAATGTTCTTTAAAATTACGGGGTGTTACAATTAATGCTTTCTGCTCTAGCTATGTCTGACTGATTTGCTGATCTGTTGTCACTTTGTACACCTTGTTCTTGTTGCACATGAGCCACATTAGCACTTAGGTTTCCTAGTATTTGATTGTTACCAGTTTGATTTGGTGTAAAACTCTGATTAAACCTGAAAAGCATTTGAATGCAGTGTGACCAATTTTCTCACAAAATTTGGCATATGGGTCTATTAGAATTGTTGTTATTTCTGCCTCTTCCTCTGGATCTTCCACTAAAGCCACCTCTGTGTGGTTGAAAGTTGGTTCTTGAATCTTTATTCTTATTACTGTTAGCATAATTGATGCTTAATTCACTTTCTTGAGGATTCTAGCTTTCCAATCGGGCTTCATGTGCCAATAGAATTGAGTGAACTTCATCTATGGGTGGTGTAATTCTTTGTGATGAGATTGTTGCCTCCATTGCTTCATATTCATTGCCAAGTCCATGTAGAATAGTTAACACTTGTTCAAATTTTGGTACTTTTTGCCCTATTGCATCTAACTGATCATATAAGGTTTTCACTTTGGCAAGATATTCTCTCATGCTGCTATTTTCCTTTCTTGAATTATGTAATTGTCTTATGTAGTGCATGATTTTAGCAGATGATTAAGAATTAATATTCTTTTCGACATTGACCCATATCTCATTTGTAGAATTACACCCTATTACTTGAGAAAGTATATTATTGCTAATGGATGATAATAACCAAGCACATATTAACTTGTCTTGCCTGTGATACTTGGTGTATTCTTCATTAGTGACAATATTATTTTCTTGATCTGTAACAAACTTTGGTCGAATTTGCAGGGTACCAAATAGATGACCTTCCAATCCATATCCTTGGATTGATGTTTCTAAAATTTCCACAATAAGTAGTTGCTTTCTTCTAGCTTGACTGTGATAAGTTGACTTTATGGACTTATCACAATCTTGACTAGTTGATTTGATCAGATACTAGTGGAAATGGTTGATTCGGAGAAGTGGATTGATTGCGTGATGCTACAGATCTTGATGTTGGTGTTGAATCAACCATGATGTAGACACAGTCTTGAAATACACTTGTAGAATTGTGGATGAGAGATCACCTTCAATGATGTCGAAGAACAAGAATGAGAATTCAGGTAACTTGCAATCTGATGTCTATCAAATGATGATGATTTTCTGATGACTGGCACAGGTATGACAGTTTTCTTGAATTGATTTCTTGTTTTTCTTGGTGGCTTGATTCTGATTTTCTCTAAGTTTTTCTGCATGACTCTGAGATTTAGATCAGTTCAACCAATCTGATAATTAGGCGAGGCAGTGATCTGAACTGAGTTAACTCTCAAGTGATGAGTAAGTAAATCAAATGAGAGGAACACCCAAGTAATAAAAATTCTCTGATGGGTGTAAAGAAGAATCTCTTCTTTTGTTGGATAAAATTCTGATTGTTGTTAATCTTTGGCTTCGATACCATAAAAGAGATACAAATCTTTTATTTATGATGTTGAAATATTTTTACAATAGTTGATAATTGGAGAAGATGTTGTGTTGCAGTGAATAGAAAAAGAAATGAATCAGAAGTGCTCGAAATAATGATACAGTGCTGTTTATATATGTACAGCAGAATATAACTGCAATAATTTGTAAGTGGGCTTCGACCCAGTTGCCAGAGAGAAAATGTATTGATATGAGTATGGGTGCATATCAACCCGATATCCAGTTATGTTAAACATAACCCTTTGTAGTCGCTTTTCTCCATACTTTATTTTGTTCCTCTTCTAAGTGCATTGCAGCTAGCGGGAATTTGAGCGTTGATTTGCAAAATTAAGCGTGAACTCCCTCCACCCTTCCAGCAGCGAATGAGGGGACGCTCAAGGTACTTTTTTAATTTAAAATTCTTAAACGGTTTTTTGAAAACCGTTTTAGATCTAAACGGTTTTCAAAAAATCATTTACAAGTAAATATTTTTATTTTTTTAAGTTGAAAATATCTTAAATGGTTTTCTGAAAACCCTTTAAGGCTTAAACGGTTTTCAGAAAACCGTTTAGCTGTCGCCAATTTAATTTCGAAATGGCGACCGTCGTCATTTCATTTCTTTCCCCACCCTCGTCGCGACACTGCTGGAGAGCGTGCTTCCCCATTTCGCTTCCTCTGGTAGCTTCTAGGGGTGCTCTAATGCTGTACATTGCTGCACATGAAATTGGAGTATGCATAGTTTCAAATGCATGCCCACTTTGATGAGTAAATTCTCGTACACTGTTGGTTTTTCTCTTTCCTTCCCTTTTTTTTTTTTGGTAAATGACAACAAAATTGTTTTTCTTCTAGGGCAACCCAATGATCCGAACGGTTCCTGGTTATGTTTCTATGGAGCATACATGTTGTGATTATCCAATTTTGTATTGTTCTGGTTGCATAAACTTTAAAACATTGTTCTTTTTGTGCCGGACACTGTTCATAACTGGAATTAGGACATATTTTGGTGGCTCTTAAACTCAGCACTGTCATCACATGAGAGACCTGACAAGCACCACAAGACTGCAAGTTAGGAGCATCTCCCCGTTCCATTCAGGTTTGCTGCTGTCTAACTGATGTACACAGAACTATGCAAAGCACTGTATAACATCAATGATGCCTTCAAGTTAGCTGTCTATAATGCTCTGATCTGCAACATTAATACCGCATGTTGTTCTGAAATCTTTCACACTTGGAATTATTTTTCTCATTATTATATCCTCCTTTAAAAAGAAAATGAAAAATGGTCATGCTTGGCCTGTCACTTTGCCTACCATATACGTGTATAGCAAATGCTATAGCCAGCCAGCTCAATAGCGTGTTCGGACCATGATCCCCACTTGAACATTTGAATTTGACACACATGCATGCACATATCTATGCAAATGCATACGCACACATGTATGTATGTATGTATGTATACCGGATGGTGCAATAGAAGTTTACACAAGTGGAAATTGATACGCACACATGTATGTATGTATGTATGTATACCGGATGGTGCAATAGAAGTTTACACAAGTGGAAATTGATACGCACACATGTATGTATGTATGTATACCGGATGGTGCAATAGAAGTTTACACAAGTGGAAATCGAAAAATTAGCTGAATAGAAGCTTTGTAGCGCAAATGCAAGACAGATAGCACAAAGGGTAAAACTTATGGTGCAACAGAGAAACAACGTAGGAATCTGGTATAACAGGACGAGCAAACGCTGGTGCGAAGCAAGCGTGTCACGAGTGAATACCCTGCATATATTTTTTAACCAACTGAAATCTGAAGCAGCTGAAATGGGTGACAGCACAGTAGATCTGCCTGCTCCAGCTGTTCGCATATGCAACAGGCTCCTAGTTGCTTAAGGGGAATTGAGCAACGGGTCACTATTCAGGCATCTTAAGTTGACATATGTTTACTTATTTGGTATAATAATAATGAGACTTCGTCAAAACATAAACATTTAAGTCGTGTCATCAAAATTTATGTACGTATGTGTGTGTGTGTGTTTTTGAATGTCTTTTTTGTCAATATATTGGTCATATACATGTAAGTATAGTGGATGTGAAGGAAGAACAAGAAAATCAAAATGACCTTTCCAAGTGTTGGAGCAATGGAAACGAAATATGTATAAACCATCAAAGAATAATTATTACATATATTTAAGACTAAAACTCCTGCAAACAAGAATGATTACGGGCATATCAAAAAATGAAGCACAAGAATAAAAGAAAGCAAAAAAGTAATTGGTGAAATTGTTAAAGAAAATTGCAACAAAAATATGGAATTAGGGATTGACTCGTGCGCAATGCTTCCTGACGTCAACTCCATTACCGGCCAAGTTGCCCATGGAGATCATGGAGATGGCAAAGTCATGGAAGAAGGCAACCTGGTCATTTGCGTATCGGAGGACAAAGGCCTTGGCTTGTGCATCTCTACGCAAAACATCATCGGAAGTAAATAAGGACCTTCGATTCTCTTGGCTACGAGTTTGAAGTAGTCATTGTTGAAGGTTTTGTGGCTTCCAGGGTCCATTTGGACCAGGGTAGTAGTATCCAATGGCTTGCATCTGCTAAGCAATAATTTCGGCGCATAGTTGCTATCGAGCGAAGGGTCCACATTCTGGTTTCCATTGGAGTTGTACAGGCGTTCACTGAAGGAGGAGCAATGCGAGGTTCCAATTGTGTGCGCACCTAGGGTAACATTTCGATAATGATCACAAACTATGACTGTTTGAGGTAATTAAAAGCATTGTAATGTAGGCAATGATAAACTAGTTAGGTGTACCTGACAACACAACAAGGTCTTTGACAGTAAGACCCTTAGCAGAAAAGATGTTCATCAACGAGCTGAAATTTGCCTGGGGAGGGGGAAGATTACTGAAAGTGTCAAACAGCATCGACCTTGTCCCGTCTTCTCGGCCCATAGGCAATTCATAACGCGGTCCTTGGGACTGTCCATGCGTCAATATATACAACAGGTTAATTTATAAGATAATATCGTTCATACATAATTTTAATGCAGTTTGTGTGTGTGTATTTGAAAGCAATTAATTCTTTAAAGAATTACCAAATGGACTACATCTCTGGCAACAACAGCTAGGATATCGGAGCAAGATACTATGCCTGGGCATACTTTTTCCAGCCTTGCTTTTACCCGGTCTATTGTGCCGTACCCCCTCAAGCTGAAGCATCACATCCCTATGCGTTATTTACGGAGTTTGGTGGTAATTCCTTCTCCGCTGGCAACAGCAGCAGCAGCTAGGTTTGGTGGTGATTCCTTCTCCGCTGGGTTGGCGGCTGTTCCGTTCAGTAGAACTGAAGCATCACATCCCTATGCGTTATTTTAGTTATCATCCATACAATATTGAGCTCATGAATTAACAAGCTTCAATTTCATTACATACTATTTAACAGTTGTAAACAGAACAAACTGATTTTTCTAAAGGATCAATGAAGTGAGCTACTTACATTGACAAAGCAATCGTGGAAGTGGAGCCTGAGCAGTGGACCAGCAAGACTTGGGGCAACCGACATGACCTTCTTCATCTCGTCGAGGATTACTTCCTCCGCTTCAGGGCATGTTTTCGAATAATATCCTACCTTCAGCCCTTGTGCATTTTCCACCATTGACAAGCAAAGAGCTAGGCAAATGCTTAACGTTTGGAACAACTTATTGTTGGAAGCGGCCATACAGTAGTACTATATTGAGCGCATGAACAGGAATTCAATTTCATTATTACATCATACTTAACAGTTGCAATATGTATAGTAATAGTAACGAATTTGATCTTTGTAACGGATCGATGAAGTGAGCTACTTACATTGACAAAGCAATCGTGGAAGTGGAGCCTGAGCAGTGGACCAGCAAGACTTGGGGCAACCGACATGACCTTCTTCATCTCGTCGAGGATTACTTCCTCTGCTTCAGGGCATGTTTACGAATAATATCCTACCTTCAACCCTTGTGCATTTGGCACCGTTGACAAGCTAAGAGCTAGGCAAATGCTTAACATTAGGAACAACTTATTGTTACTAAGATGCTGCTGGCATTTTCATTTGCAAATTGCGTGATGATTGGTGTACTATAAAACTATATACAGGAATTGGTAGGAATTGACTTGAAATTAAAGCCATTTTCCTTAAGAATAATACAGCCAATTAATCCTAAGCTTCTACTTTCCCATGTCCACATAACGTTAGGTCATATGTCATGTGCACAAAGGAATAATTTATGTCAGTAAGAACAATTGTTGGAATGTTTATACTTTTCACAAACGTTTTTATGCCTCAACCTGTCTACTTCTCGCATAAATAGACAATGAAAACAATTATAAATCTAACCTTTCAGTTTACTAGTTCCTGTATTCTAAAAACTGTATCATGAAATTCCAAAAATTACATGTCTTCTTCCATTGTCGATCAAGAAGAATATGCAATTATCAAATTACGGATACTGCAGGAATGTCATGAGAACTGCCGAATAAGAAGATCATGAATCGCTTGTCATTAATGTTTTGTAGAAATCATCATGCCTTTGTCCATTTTCGGGAGAGCTTTCTCTGTCCATTTTCTAACTGACACGTCGGACGCGTCAGTCAGGAAACGGGCAGAATGACCCGTTTGCTCACCGCACCAAATTTGAGCGGTTAGCTCCCAACGGACTTTCGCTTGCATTAATAAGGTTAGTTAATGAATTTTAATTAGTTAATTTAGTGTTTATATTTTAAAATTTAATAACTTATGCAAATGAGATCCGTTTGAGACGCGGTTTTTTGCGTTGCATCGTGTCTAAGTGTTCTATGTAAAGGTGTTGGTTTCAACTGAATTGGAGTAATTTATAATTTTTCTATTCTACCAAACACCCCGTTAACATTCTCCGCCACTACAACAAAACAACTCTTTTACAACGGGCAAAAACCGTTGTTATAAGCTTTTTACAACGTGCTTACGTCCGTCCTAATATGCGTCGTCGTAATAGGTCCTGACTATTTTACCACGGTCACTGACTGTTGTAAATGCCCGTTGTAATAACTTTCTCTATCACGTGCAACAACTCTATGACAATGGTTATTTTGTCCGTTGTAATAGGTAGTAAATTACAAGGGGCTTTTTCCCGTTGTAATACATTATATTACAACAGTTGTCGACCGTTGTAATAGACTACTTGGTAAACCTATTTTTACAACAGGCAATCGACCATTGTAAAATTAACATATAACAACAATTTTGCCCGTTGCGAAACAAACACAGATTAAAATATAATTACTGCCATATACATCCATAATAATAATGAATATTCTAGCATGCAATAAATATTGTGATGCAACAATCAAAATCACATAATAACACATAATAAAAGACTAAAACAAGTCTTAAAATTCCAACACATTTCAAAAAGTTGGACAAGTTTACATTCCAAAAGATTCCGATAAGTTTAAATTCCAAAAGATTTAAGATAGTTTACATTCCAAAAGATTAGATAAGTTATATCGACATAGTTCTACCATAAATTACATAACTAATTTCATAAGTACCAACACTAGAACAAGGAAACGTAATCTTTGTGTCACGCGACGGTAGATCCAACGGCCTGTTTGATAGTGGACATCTCCGAATTTAGCTTAAACAAAAAAGCTTCCGATTCCACCGCCACATTCACACATATCTTCCAAACATCAGCTCCAAGCTTTTTAAAATGTACTAAAGCATCAGGATCAGTACTTGCTATCGTCCCCTCTGCAACTATGTTTTTCTCCCAACCCAATAGCCTACACTTTTTTCTCACCAAACCGTCCAGAGTAACACGATCTCGTTGATCTTGAGCCTGCATACCGTCCAGAATTTACCTAATCGTCTGTTGTACCTATCAACGGAGTAAACCTTAAAAAAACAATTTAGTTTCTGCATTATAAAATCGAATATAATTTGACATATACATTTCAATTCATCCAATAAAATATCATTAAAATTTATTAAGAAAAAATGGCTTACACGTCAATTTTCATATTAGTATGTGTGTTGTGTTTACAAGTACAGATAACCACATAATATGTCATATTAGGATAGCTCATCTTACCAAGGGACTTGAATTCTAAACGTGATTTAAGAACAAAAGCATGGTGTATATATAACACTTAACACTAATATATAACACTTAACACTAAAGACCCAGTTGTTAGCGTTGCAAAGATGCCGCATGGTGTATATGTAAACCTGATGCAAGCAACAAATGTTAGTACTAATAACTCAGCAGTTATTTGCATGCTACTTAGTTCATTTCTATATTATGATATTGAAAAGCAAATGTTTTATTAATGTAATGAAATCATAACATCCCAGATATCAGGGAAGGTTTCTTAACCACAGGAGAACATTTATTTGAGCTAACATTCATACTATTCTATATCACTAACGTGTGTCCAGTGGGTGTCCATCTATGAATTATACTCATCAAGTCCTATCGGTAAATGAGTTATAAATTTTTTATTTTCCAGTACCTCAGCAATCCAAGGCTATAGCAAAAGAAAAAAAAGTTGTACCAATCAGAAACCCACAACAGATATCTGCTAAGTAAAAAGAAATTAGAAAAAAAAACACAAATGAATTTGAATATTTAAGAGAATAGGAGACTGACTCACAACATACCTTGCAGAATACACAGGTATAAAGTTATGCAACCTTTTTACCTCTTTATAATGAACACTATGTCCAACTTCTAACAATCATTCCTAAAATGTAAAATAAAATTATTGAATCAATTATTACAGTTTTTAGATTGAAAGATATGCAAAAGAGCTATGGTTGAATTAACATAATAAAAAGAACATAACCAAAACAATGGCAAATTAGTAATTAGATTTTTCACTGTGCACTCTTCACATGTACAGTTCACAGCCAGTTTCTTTTCTTTTCTGAATCAAGAAGCACACGGGTTAAGCACAAATTGAAGGCACAGAGAGAGATCTTTCTATGGACATTTATCTGATTTTAGTATTTAAATCAACATTTCGCTTTGTTACTTTGTTATATGATAATATTGGTCCCTGTGAATTTACCGGAGCATTAATTGTTTTTATCTCTGTAAACTCACTTGCACATAACTGTAATAATGCGTTTGGCCTTTGACAACTGTTATAGGTATTTAGTTTTAATTTTTATTAGTGGAATTTTATGACAGAAAAAAAAGATAACATAACCATTTCATTCATAAAATGATTGCATGTAGTAAGTAGTAACCCACCAAAACTTTTCTACCAAGTATGCCAGCCAAAGTAAATGAGTTTATACTCATCTTAACCTTTGCAAATTATCAGGTCTTATTAGAAATTTTATAATTTGTTCAATTCAGGCCTACATGGCATTAAAATGGTCGGCTAAGGTAAATTAGCAGAGCATAAGTTGAAACAAGAGGAAAAAGAACTCATCGGTGAGAGAAGCAAGGACGCTAACATACACAAATTTGAAATAAACAAACATTGATTAGGTAAAGATTTCATCCAACATCATCTTTCTCTATCACTAAAATCGAATCCTGAAAATATAATTGAACCAATAGAAGTAAGCAAAATCTCAAGTTATGTATCATATATAACCAGTGACGAGACCAATGTTGTGGGCTGGATGGGCAATTGCCCTCCCTAAGATCTGCCCAAATTCTAATGGCCTATGCTACCGAGCCATAAAAAATGTATGCAGGAAGATGCGGAGATTAATCCAACGTCCGTTGCGCTAGATCACTCCCGCACCATTCGGGGCTCCCTATATTCGGGCCTTCTATCAAACTCGAATTCTAATATCCATGCTTAACGGAAAACGCAGAAAAAATTGAAAATAAATCGTCGCTCAAAAACAAAAGAAGAAAACGGAAAACCCTATTGCGTTCCAGAAATTCTATCGAGAAACGAAAATAAGATCGCGCCTTTCCAAGTCTCAACGCCTCCACGTCTCCTCACTTCATGTCCTCAGTCGGCTTTTTCCATCTCGCTTCCTCTTTTGATTAGCTCTTAATTATTATTTTGTAGAAGCTTTAAGGTACTTTTTCACATTTTATTTTACTTGCTATTTGAAGCTGAATCCAAAATCATCTTGATTGTAGTTTGCGTTGAACTTTGTTTGCAGTTGGAACTTTGCTTTTGTGAATTTTGTTTGTGCAAATTTTTGTTTGTGTGGACTTTTTCTGTGTGAAATCATCAAACCCACAATTTTTCCTGTGTGAATTTTGTTTGTAACTAAAACATAACTTTACTATGTGAATTTTTCCTATTTATGAGACAACAAATACTACGAAGAATAGTTTAAAGAAATTTGTTTGTTTTGTTTACTTATTTAATCTTTGCCGATTTGAAAAATACAACAACTTTTCCTGAGAACAAAATCATCGCTCGCCACATTTTGCTGTTTCGCCCACCACAAACTAAAATCCTAGTTTCGTCGCTGTATATAACATGCAACATTGAAGAGACTGTAAGCTACTTGTGATAATTCAAACTAGATGGTAAATCTACAAAAATATATTACAAATAGAACATATACAGTGAAAATTTGTTGTGCTTTTAACTTGTTAACAAAACCACTAACTGAGAGTTGGTCTTATATGGTTGAAGGAAAAACAGGGGAAAAAAGGCAAATGATTTACCTAAAAAACTTCGAGTAGATCCATGGAAGAGAGAATGATAGCAAAGATAAAGGCAAGTGGTTAAGTAATTTTAAATCGTCTGGTTTAATAGGTTGAACCTTCAAAAGCTGCTACCACTAAACTTCAAAACAAAATTTTCTGGCAACAGAACCTTCCTTCGCAATTTCACAATCCCCAAACTCCAAACACAAAAGCAAACGCTGCAACCTCCTCCAAATGAAACTGCCAACTGAAATTCCACAACCTTCACTCCCAATCACCATCGAATTTCAAGTAATCGCCTTTACTTGTAACCTCAAACCTCATCGGTCACCATCAAATTTCAACTGATTAGAGTTGCTGCGTAACTCTCAAAGAAGCGAGTTTGAGCTTGAAATCGCGCACTGAATATTTCTTTGGATGTCATATAGTGCAGAATTCTCTAGGGATTTGAAGGCGTCGAATAAGCTTTTGGTTGTCATGAGGTGCGGAATTTGTCTAGGGATTTGAAGGCGATTTCTGAAGATGGAACCCTACTTTTTTGTTATGGCGAGAGACTGAGAACAAAGTGAGAAATTTAGATGCTGAGAGGTGGCAAATGAAAAATTGGAGGGGAAAAATGTTGGAAAGTCATCTTACTATCCAAAATGGAAGTATCTAGACAGACTTTTTGTTTCTTAAACCCCTTGGGAAAAAAAATTACATGTACCCCCTACTACTATTGGTGTAAATGTTAAAATTTATCAATTACACCTCACATTTTTGAAATTCGGAGGACAAACCTAGAAATTTTCAAGAGTAAGCAAAACATGCAGCAAATTCAGGTAAATATGGCATGAGCAAAAGTGGGAAGTTCTTCATTGATTCAAGGAAATCAGCAAGGTCGAATACAAGTTTTATGTCAAGATTTTAATCAAGCAAGGTGAACATGCCTTATGCAAGATACCAGACAATTTGTTTCCTGATTTGGTCAATAGAGCCAATATTACTACGACTTCAAACCTAAAAAAAATCTATGTATCCAACGGAGGATGTTAGAAAAAAAATATCTATAGCGTATCTACAATATAAAGTTTATTATATTTTTTTTGAATATTAGTAAATTTATCTTGGAAATTTTTAAAATTTAATTTTTTTGGAATATTAAACATTAAGTATAACTAGTATTTACATTATTAAATACTAGAAAACAAATAATAAATATCACTTCTTAATTATAAAAAATTACATATTAATAAAAAGTTATTAAAAATAAATAATCAAATGCATAACAAATATTAATTAGTAATTCTTTAGTATTTAATAGAAATTATCAATTATTAAATACTAAATACTAAATATTAATTATTATTATTATTATAAATAAGTTAGTATTTATTATTTTTATTATCATAAATTATTAGTTATTAATGATTAATTACTAAATATTAATAAATACTCAATATTCGTAACATATGATTAATATATAATTGTTAATGATTAATAAATATTAACATATATGTGATTAATATAATAAATACAAATAACATACGATTAATATAATAAATATTATTTCTAATGTAATATTGTAGTCACTAATTAGTAATAGATTAATATAGTATTTATTATGATTAATTATTAAATATTAATAAATAATAAATATTAATTTTAAGAAAGCATTATTATTTTTGTCCGTTGTGCCTCTCTTACAACGGGCATTTTAAGACCGTTGTAAAATTGGCAACTATTACAACGGGAATGCTGTGAACGTTGTAAAATTAACATCTATTACAACGGGCGTGAAAAGTCCGTTGTAATAGAACTCTATTATAACGGGCTGTCACGGACCGTTGTAAAAAAGGCATTGTATAGGGCATCTATTACAACGGACCTGAATGGACCGTTGTAATATCACTCTATTACAATGGGCAGCCAACGCCCGTTGTAAAAATGACGTTGTAATAGGTTATTTTTGTTATAGTGCGCTCAAATAGTCCGCTTAACGCATCAAACCCATTCTCCGCTAATTCCAATTCTCTGCTATAATACTCCGCTGAAATACTCCGTTTCCGCTTGCGACAAAAACACCCCCTAAGTTTTTCATGCAGAAATTACAGAGGAATAGAGTATTCGCGATCACCGGTTGAAGAATAGACTGAAAGTCGTTTGGAAATAAAACTTGTAAATTAAGCAAGTTCGAAATCCCCTTTTTCGTTTCGATCCTAAGCGATTTCAGTATTCTTGTTTCTTTTTGGGATAGCACGGAAGCTCTGCTTTAATCTAGGTTCTCTAGTTCGGCACAGCCTCCTGATTTCCAACTTTTGCAGTTAAATTCTTCAATTGTTGGAGGACTTAAATACAGAAAAGCGGAAATCAGGGGATTTGATTGGAGGGACATGGGGGACAGGGAAAATGGGGACAGAAGAATTGATCTCCTCTAGTTCTAGTTCTAGTTCTGGTACTTTATATTATGATTTCCCTATAAACTAATAAAATTGCATCGAATTTTTTTCTCGTTCGTTTATTTATCTTGTTAAGGTCGTTCTCTTTTCTAATTTATTGTATTTTTTTTATTTCTTACATTTTTCCTGTATTCGAAAAAAAGAACAAAGAATGGAACGGAATCCCTGTAATTTCGTCGGAATTACAAACCATGAAATTAAGTCGTGTCCTTATCATATAGAAGTCGGACTATTATCGAATATTGGTGCTAAATATCCCATGTAAATATTAACTTTTTGTCTTTTAACTTGGCACTATTCAAGACTTCAAAATTTGAATGAAAGGACTCCGCTCAAAAATAAATTTTTATAAGGGCTATATCTAAAGAAAAATTTGGTGGCCTACATAAAAAAATTAAGCATGGCAGAATACAATCGAAAGATAAAGAAAAAACGAGGATCTTTCATTGAATATAACTTTTGATTGGATCTAATCCAAAAATAATCCAAAGTAGACAGAGGTTTACCCAATTATAACGTGTAATTATGATTTATTTTGTTTTATTAAGAGATAACAAATGATTTTAGTACATCTCTTAATAATTTTATGAAAAATAAGAATACGACCGTCTTTTATCTAAAACTAGAGTCCTTTTAGCAATCTCCTTAAGCTATTGTAAATCAACCTTCATTATGTACTTATTTCAAAGAACTTTTTTATGGATTTTAGAAAATGAAGAGTAGGTCTTTTCGTTTCGTAACCTCGAAATAAAACCAATTAACATGTAGTTTAACCAATAATTAGTCCATGCACATTATTTTATCTTTTGAAACCCCCGAAACCTCTCAAGAAAGACCATGCATGCATAACGATATGCTATTGGACCATCAAATAATGAGTTTTAAAATATTTAATTAATTGTGTATACGTTTTAGTTTCAGCATCTGTACATTACACTATATACTATACAACTCATCTATGTCTTTTACTTCACCTTAGCCTTCTCCTCTAATGCTGATATGTGACACTCGATATAATTGTGTATTTAGAATTTAAAGAGTTTTGGATCTTTCTCTTCATCCCTTTATAAGTTTCATATGATATTTTATCATTCTAAATCTACAATTTGTCTTCGTTCTTAAATTAAAAGTATAATACTCGTTTTTTCCAAATAAATCTATTGGAACAGTGGAATCCTACTTGAAATCCCTGATCTCTAAACTAAGAAAAGAACTAGTATTGATCCTAGTTTTCTTTTTTTATGTGACGGCAAGGAATTTCGCTCGGTCCGAACCAGTCGCTAAACCGATCCAGGCCGTTCGAAACACCCTATCGTTTTGAGAACAGGACAAAACAGAACGCATACAGAAGAACATTTCATTGTATATCACAACAATGCATCAGATTACAAGAATATACAGAGTATAAATGAAAAAATATTACACAGAGATACCAGATATTTAAATTACATTTAAATACATAGCAGCGGAAAATAATACAATACACAACTAGAAGTAGATATACGGATACAAAGCTTTCCGGATATCGTTCCAGCTGTAAACCAGGATCCTGTGAATATAAATCTGCAAAACCAAAACTACTAGCTGCCCGTGTCAAAATAGGGGCACCCAGAGTTTAGGTTAAAACAATAAACTCCAGGTCAGTCATGGGACTGGTGTGAGAACTAAAACAGTTAATCTTTATTTTTAATGTTCGGTAAATCAAGGGACCACGCCGTATAACACGGAACGGGTTTCCTCCCAAGAATACCAGTGCATAAAACAAACAGCGCAATGCTAAATAAAGAAAAATGAAGCTGTTATAAGACCCAGGTCCTATCACACAATGCAACGCAAGCCGGGGGATAGGGTTTTTACCTTATAACAGCCAAAGAATGCTTGATACGTTTAAAACAAATCATTTGATACGATTATAAGTGCATAGTGTATAAAACAACTTCAAATCATAAGTATCAATCATAGGCGGCATGAATGCCCCATACCACTATGTTGCCATATATAGGTTATACAATTAAAACCGCAATTGTCACGTATTTGGAAATTGGATTTCCATCTATGAACCGAGGCAAAAGATAGTCCTCAACCGATTCGAGACTGCCTAGCCCGAGTCTCAGGATCAGAACGCATCGACCCTTGGAGCGACAGGGCCGGTCCACACGGAGTGGATTAAAAATGCCTGAGCACTACGTTTCGCCGCCCTTTGGGGCGTAAGCGAGCCAACAAGTGACTCCATCGGACCCGGATCGTCCGATCTAACCGAGGCGCCTCGCAACAGCAACAACCACATAAGTCAAACTCGTCAGGGCGTGTAAAACCACTGACGCCGCTTTTAGCTAGGAGGAAACGTAGGCCCTCCCTGAGGTCCGTCTCCCGTTTTTGGTTCATACCGGGGTGCGAGGCTCACGAATCAACGCTACACAAAGCTACGCCACAAAGGCCGTGCTTTGATCATCAACCACAAGACTTTGCTTTTCAACAGAAGCCTTGATCATTTGCATCTTAGCATGCCACACAGGCAAACCATCCTATGCAACCTATATCAGTCACACAGAATGAAATCCGATGTCAGACACGCAGTCTATTTACAAGTCCGTTCTGGGTCTGAACGAAACCGGAGGCACCTAGTACCCCGCATATCCATCGATCTCCAAGCACGTCTGGACGATCATCAACTGTTTCCATCTTCTTGGGTGTACAGCCCAATCAAGATCATCAGTAAGCACCCAAACGACGTGAAGACCTCCGGTCTTCGACCATCGTCTTCATCTTCGACTTATCGTCGTATCAGTTATTCAGAATGGGATAAACCCGGTCTTTCCGAATAACTCGCGTATATTTTAAATAAGTGTTACACAAACACAACATACGCCTCCTTCCAATTCATCAGTCACTAACCGTAAATTAATCAAGAGAATAATTCCCCAAATATCAACCCCGAAGGCCGAAACCAACATCAGATCAATATCCAGAAAACCATTCTGCTTAGCTAACCGACAGTTAGTTTCTAAATTTCACATTCATAGGGAAAGGTCCCCATAAATTTTATCAAAGATAAATTCTTTAAAATTTATTCTTTAATCTATTTTTGAATCTCAATTCAAACTGGTCGGGATTAGCGAACCTTACCGAAGTAATCATTTGTTTTAATTTCCCAATCCCAACCTATTTATCCCATGAAGTAAAACTGGTAATACTTCATATCTAACACCACAGTGTTATCGGTAAATTCAATTACCATTTCACGTTCAAATCTAATTAAAGATTTAACTATCGCCTGGAGCAAAACTGGTGATACTCCATTTCGATTATTTCAATCTAATTAAAGATTCATTAAAACTCCACTTAGTTTTAATCTTTGACTGGGTTAAAGAATCAGTGTCATTTAAAAACACGGTTCACGATAAACCCAAAATCACATTCCATTAATTATCGGGTTAAAGAACAAGTGTTATTTAAAACACCGTTCACGATAAACCCAAAAATCAATATCAATTTAATTCCAATTAAATATTATTTAATTGGTACACTTCATTAAATCTAAATAAAAGATTTAATCTTTTCTCAACTGGGTTCAAGAACAGTGTTAGTGAAGACACCATTCACGACAAACCCAAATCACATTCGATATTCAATACAAGGCTCTGAATAGAAAATATATCGGCTTATATTCAATATCAAATTCTACGACTAACAAATGTCGTATTGGAAATAACGATATAAATATATATCTTTCAAATTTCCATAACAACATCTGTATAATCACGAATTCCAACATCGAAATATTCCGAAGACAATTTCGATTCAAATCCATTCCAATGCAAACATTGGAAATTCTGGTTATTTTCAGAACCATTTCAAATCCAATTTATTTATTTAAAAATAAATAGTATTATAATTCTAGTTCAAAACTAGTTCATTTCGATAAAAATCTATTTTTATCTTTTCAAATAGGGAGTTTTTCATCCCAATTCTTCACAAATCATTTCTTATGATTTTACACAAATTATTACTATTTTTAATAATTTTATCAAGGCCCGTACAGTCGATTTCCATCAACGGTCATCGAACTGCACTTACAGCGACCTTTTTCAAATTTGATTTGGACGTATCTCCAAATCCAACCGTTAGATTTCAAATTTCTAACATTCGTTAGAAAGCTCTTTTCGATACGAACCCAACGGTTCCGGTTTTAGGAGAATCCGACGGTCGGATCTCCCGCAATGTCCGTTTGAAATAAATGGTCGAAATTCACGAACTGCCGCGGCGCGGCGCGTTCTATTCAGGCCATTATATTATATATATAATATATATAATATATACTTCGTCGATTTCTATTTAAAACGAATTATATAAATAGTTTTAAAATCGTTTCAAAAGCTATTTCAACTTTCTTTTCAATTCAAATCAAAATTGAATTTTTCTTTATAAATTCGTTTTAAAATTCATTTCTATTCAATTCAAATTTCAATTCAATTTGAATTCATTTCAATTCGCTTTCAATTCAATTTGAATTCGTTTTCAATTCAATTCATTTCGAAATCGTTTTCAATTCCTTTTATAATTATATATAATTATTATATATTCTAACGACGACGTATATAATATATACGTCGAATTCTATTCAAAATAAATTTCTTGTCAATATTATTTAAAATAATCTATTTTAAATATTCAAAATTCACTAAAATTGCCAAAATAAAAATTTCAAACTGGCCCAGATTTTCGGGTTATTACAATCTCCCCCACTTAAAACTTTTCGTCCCCGAAAAGGAACAAAGTCGAAAGTGGTTTGATTAATCAACTCTACGCTCGATCTGGCTTCCATTCTCCAACTCTTTAGTTTCTGAGAATTTTCTAATTCTTCAAAAATTTGGCTAACACCCTAAATTTTCGAAAAATTTCGCCATAACCTCCCCTGCACCGGGAGCATCGGGGAATTTCAAATAGCTTCCCCGGTCCTTCAGATCTCAAAAAGAAAAAGAAAAAGCCAAGCGGCTAGCCAATAGGCTCATAAAATCATCATCACCCAAACAAAACAGTAAATTATGTAGTAAACATGTACCTATTTGTCGGGCAAACAAATTTTATTCTCTGCTCTAGCCTCCTTGCTATGACCTGTTCAATATAAGTATATGTATATGCAAGCAAATGCGACCAATTTTCAATACAATTCAATATTTGATTCAATTAGGCTAAATGGTTCAAAATTAGCAAACAAATAAACAAACAACACAAACATCAATCAATTATTGAATTAGAGTTTCAAATTCATAATTTTGATACATATACAGAAAATCATGTTTTGGTGCCAATTTACAACAATGTGTTCTAACTATATTAGTTTTGGTTCTCACACCAGTCTAATGGAAACATATAGAAATCACACCTTCGAAACACGAAAATAAATACTGGTGATGGCGCGCCATCATCAGAATCATGTCCGGGCGACTAGAGTGTGACTCTATATCTATCCAGTATATTAAAATTTCGAATACACGCGGATCAGACGTATACGCAAAATCTATATATACTGGATTGTCCACATCAATATAAATAGATAATCAACTACGAATAATTGATTTAAATTTTCAAAACCAAAAATTTGTTTTCATTTTCAAAAATATACTCTTCACACTCGTTCTAGGATAATACTGATCCCATCTCTAACGAGTCATTCTAAGTGGATATTACTAATCCAATATCTGATGAATTCTTTCGTATGGTTCTAATGTGCCTTGTTCTCGAGCTCTGTAAACCAACGCTCTGATACCAAATGTGACGGCAAGGAATTTCACTCGGTCCGAACCAGTCGCTAAACCGATCCAGGCCGTTCGAAACACCCTATCGTTTTGAGAACAGGACAAAACAGAACGCATACAGAAGAACATTTCATTGTATATCACAACAATGCATCAGATTACAAGAATATACAGAGTATAAATGAAAAAATATTACACAGAGATACCAGAGATTTAAATTACATTTAAATACATAGCAGCGGAAAATAATACAATACACAACTAGAAGTAGATATACGGATACAAAGCTTTCCGGATATCGTTCCAGCTGTAAACCAGGATCCTGTGAATATAAATCTGCAAAACCAAAACTACTAGCTGCCCGTGTCAAAATAGGGGCACCCAGAGTTTAGGTTAAAACAATAAACTCCAGGTCAGTCATGGGACTGGTGTGAGAACTAAAACAGTTAATCTTTATTTTTAATGTTCGGTAAATCAAGGGACCACGCCGTATAACACGGAACGGGTTTCCTCCCAAGAATACCAGTGCATAAAACAAACAGCGCAATGCTAAATAAAGAAAAATGAAGCTGTTATAAGACCCAGGTCCTATCACACAATGCAACGCAAGCCGGGGGATAGGGTTTTTACCTTATAACAGCCAAAGAATGCTTGATACGTTTAAAACAAATCATTTGATACGATTATAAGTGCATAGTGTATAAAACAACTTCAAATCATAAGTATCAATCATAGGCGGCATGAATGCCCCATACCACTATGTCGCCATATATAGGTTATACAATTAAAACCGCAATTGTCACGTATTTGGAAATTGGATTTCCATCTATGAACCGAGGCAAAAGATAGTCCTCAACCGATTCGAGACTGCCTAGCCCGAGTCTCAGGATCAGAACGCATCGACCCTTGGAGCGACAGGGCCGGTCCACACGGAGTGGATTAAAAATGCCTGAGCACTACGTTTCGCCGCCCTTTGGGGCGTAAGCGAGCCAACAAGTGACTCCATCGGACCCGGATCGTCCGATCTAACCGAGGCGCCTCGCAACAGCAACAACCACATAAGTCAAACTCGTCAGGGCGTGTAAAACCACTGACGCCACTTTTAGCTAGGAGGAAACGTAGGCCCTCCCTGAGGTCCGTCTCCCGTTTTTGGTTCATACCGGGGTGCGAGGCTCGCGAATCAACGCTACACAAAGCTACGCCACAAAGGCCGTGCTTTGATCATCAACCACAAGACTTTGCTTTTCAACAGAAGCCTTGATCATTTGCATCTTAGCATGCCACACAGGCAAACCATCCTATGCAACCTATATCAGTCACACAGAATGAAATCCGATGTCAGACACACAGTCTATTTACAAGTCCGTTCTGGGTCTGAACGAAACCGGAGGCACCTAGTACCCCGCATATCCATCGATCTCCAAGCACGTCTGGACGATCACCAACTGTTTCCATCTTCTTGGGTGTACAGCCCAATCAAGATCATCAGTAAGCACCCAAACGACGTGAAGACCTCCGGTCTTCGACCATCGTCTTCATCTTCGACTTATCGTCGTATCAGTTATTCAGAATGGGATAAAGCCGGTCTTTCCGAATAACTCGCGTATATTTTAAATAAGTGTTACACAAACACAACATACGCCTCCTTCCAATTCATCAGTCACTAACCGTAAATTAATCAAGAGAATAATTCCCCAAATATTAACCCCGAAGGCCGAAACCAACATCAGATCAATATCCAGAAAACCATTCTGCTTAGCTAACCGACAGTTAGTTTCTAAATTTCACATTCATAGGGAAAGGTCCCCATAAATTTTATCAAAGATAAATTCTTTAAAATTTATTCTTTAATCTATTTTTGAATCTCAATTCAAACTGGTCGGGATTAGCGAACCTTACCGAAGTAATCATTTGTTTTAATTTCCCAATCTCAACCTATTTATCCCATGAAGTAAAACTGGTAATACTTCATATCTAACACCACAGTGTTATCGGTAAATTCAATTACCATTTCACGTTCAAATCTAATTAAAGATTTAACTATCGCCTGGAGCAAAACTGGTGATACTCCATTTCGATTATTTCAATCTAATTAAAGATTCATTAAAACTCCACTTAGTTTTAATCTTTGACTGGGTTAAAGAATCAGTGTCATTTAAAAACACGGTTCACGATAAACCCAAAATCACATTCCATTAATTATCGGGTTAAAGAACAAGTGTTATTTAAAACACCGTTCACGATAAACCCAAAAATCAATATCAATTTAATTCCAATTAAATATTATTTAATTGGTACACTTCATTAAATCTAAATAAAAGATTTAATCTTTTCTCAACTGGGTTCAAGAACAGTGTTAGTGAAGACACCATTCACGACAAACCCAAATCACATTCGATATTCAATACAAGGCTCTGAATAGAAAATATATCGGCTTATATTCAATATCAAATTCTACGACTAACAAATGTCGTATTGGAAATAACGATATAAATATATATCTTTCAAATTTCCATAACAACATCTGTATAATCACGAATTCCAACATCGAAATATTCCGAAGACAATTTCGATTCAAATCCATTCCAATGCAAACATTGGAAATTCTGGTTATTTTCAAAACCATTTCAAATCCAATTTATTTATTTAAAAATAAATAGTATTATAATTCTAGTTCAAAACTAGTTCATTTCGATAAAAATCTATTTTTATCTTTTCAAATAGGGAGTTTTTCATCCCAATTCTTCACAAATCATTTCTTATGATTTTACACAAATTATTACTATTTTTAATAATTTTATCAAGGCCCGTACAGTCGATTTCCATCAACGGTCATCGAACTGCACTTACAGCGACCTTTTTCAAATTTGATTTGGACGTATCTCCAAATCCAACCGTTAGATTTCGAATTTCTAACATTCGTTAGAAAGCTCTTTTCGATACGAACCCAACGGTTCCGGTTTTAGGAGAATCCGACGGTCGGATCTCCCGCAATGTCCGTTTGAAATAAATGGTCGAAATTCACGAACTGCCGCGGCGCGGCGCGTTCTATTCAGGCCATTATATTATATAATATATACTTCGTCGATTTCTATTTAAAACGAATTATATAAATAGTTTTAAAATCGTTTCAAAAGCTATTTCAACTTTCTTTTCAATTCAAATCAAAATTGAATTTTTCTTTATAAATTCGTTTTAAAATTCATTTCTATTCAATTCAAATTTCAATTCAATTTGAATTCATTTCAATTCGCTTTCAATTCAATTTGAATTCGTTTTCAATTCAATTCATTTCGAAATCGTTTTCAATTCATTTCATTTCGAAATCGTTTTCAATTCCTTTTATAATTATATATAATTATTATATATTCTAACGACGACGTATATAATATATACGTCGAATTCTATTCAAAATAAATTTCTTGTCAATATTATTTAAAATAATCTATTTTAAATATTCAAAATTCACTAAAATTGCCAAAATAAAAATTTCAAACTGGCCCAGATTTTCGGGTTATTACATTTTTCTTTTCTTGTATATTTTAACTTGGTGCATTATATTGTTGACAATTAAAATAAGAGTTTCACTTTCCATAGTTTGGATATATTTATGTACAAATATTCAGTTTCCATTATATCAAAATAAATTAAAATGTGAAATGTAAATTGGTTTTTTTTTTTAAAGTCATTAGTGTGCATGTAATTACAATTTAATTTTCAATTTTTAAAGATTTCCCTCATTTCTCCACTATTTTTCTTCAATTTTAGTTTCATTAATGATATATGAGGTTTGAATTTGGATAATGTTAGCATAAAATAAATGAATATTTGTCTGTCTTTTCTTTTACTTTTTTTGCATAGTTTCGACCTTAGAAAATGCACATACATTATGCACCGATTAATTTAGATAAGTGCCTTGTTGAAGGCAAAAAATTTCGTAAAAACCAAAGATTCTAATTACTAGGAATAGTTAATTTGATCGCAAAGACAAGAGTAGAAAACAGTAAATAACACAAGAGAGTTATAGTTGTTCGGCCTCGTGAGGGGCCTACATCCACTTTGAAGCGTTGTTGGAATATTATTAATCACTCAAAGTTACAAGTGTGAGACCATCCCATTACATCTCCTTATATTCATCTTTATGCTAGATGATGTCATAATTAAGCTATATGATGTCATCCTTAGGGATATATGATGTCGCCTCTAAGACATGATGTCATCCTTCTCATATATGATGTCATAATTATCATATATTAAATATATTAAGAAAAGGACACTTTTGCCCTTCTTCGTCCTCAAATGGAAGATGCCATTAATGGAGCTCTCTAGAGGTCCCAATGTCTCAAATTCCAACCTCTTTGAAGTGTGAAGTCAAAGGGTATTTATAGGAAACGAGTAGGTAGGGGTTAGGTAGGAGTAGGTAGAAATAGGAGACCACATGCAAAAATTCGCACCTGGAGCCTGCATACACGGGAAATTCGCACCTGAGCTTGGGGCGTGAAATTTCGCGCCTCGTAGGCGCGAAATTTCGTGCCTCGAGGGTGCGAGGTTTGAAGGCTGCACGAATGGGAGTTTGGGGTGCCGTTAGGTTTCTGTTGACGTGATCCCTCTTCATCCTGTTTCCTTCATAACTAAGCATCCCTTTCGGCTTTAGTTCCACGCGAATCATTGAGTCGAGCGTATCTTGTGTACTTTTGGGAACTGGACCAAAAAGCCGGTTAACATTTGCCTCCCAAAGTACGTCTTGTGTTGACATGATGTGCTTTGGATTGGTTGAGTTAGTAACTGAGTTGCTGGTTTATCCTGTAAGTTAAAGGAAAACACATGTTAATTGATAGGCTTGTTCGCTGTATGGTTGTGAGCGAGATGTTGCTGATGTGGCGCCATGCTCACATTACTAAGTATTCGCAGGGTGTTGCCCCGCGTGTCCGCGCGGTCAGTATGCGCAGGGAATACGTGTACATGAGTGCATGGCACGAAGTTTCGAACCCGAGGGGTTCGGTTTTTTCCTCCTTTTTTTTGGTGGGGTATGGAATTTCGAACCACAGAGGTTCGAGATTTCGACCCCAGGGGGTTCGGAAGTTCGAACTAATACCTAGAAAAAATATAAAACTAATACCTAAAAAAATATAAAACTAATACCTAGAAACTGCTATGATGTAAATTCAACTAGAAAATATAAAACTGATACCTAAAAAAATATAAAATTGATACCTAAAAATTGCTATGATGTAAATTCAACTAGAAAATATAAAACTGATACCTAAAAAAAAAATCTCTAATACCTAAAATCTGCTATGATTTAAATTCAATTAGAAAATATAAAACTAATACCTAAACAAATATAGAACCGATACCTAAAAACTGCTATGATATTTTAAAGAAAACTAATACAAAAAATGTTTACATCCTACTTTGATTGATTAAAATGACATAATTTCGATTGATTTGCAAATCTAATGCAACAGTACAAGTACAAAACTGATATAGCACCAAAATTTTAAAGAAAAAAGCATAACACTGTTAATTCAGGAAAATTGATACTTTAAAAAAATAGTAAACTAATACCTAAAAACTGCTGCTAAATTCACAATGACAAAAAGTATTTTCCATCGATCGCTCAACTCTGTCGTTCATCTCTCTCGTTCAATTTTCTACGACGAATTCACAAAATCGAATTCATCTTTACTGCCTACCGAATCAAAATTCACGGCACCTTCATGAATCGACGAAGCCGATTGAAACGATAAAATTAGGCAAACCGAATAAATTGAGGAGCTCGAACGATTCTGAAGATGATCAAACGAGAGAGATGTTTGAAGATCAAATCATGGAGAAAAATACCGCGCTAGAGAAAATTGAACGAGAAAAAAATTACGCGGGATAGGAGCGACAAAGAAGAAACAGGACACGTGATTTAGGAAATTAAAATATAATTAGTGTGTTGTCCTTTTGGTTAAATTTTTAATGGGTAGTCCTTATAAATAAAAAAGCCCTTAATTTTGTCCTTGTCGTTAATTATCCCAAGATAAAATTACATTTATTTGTTAAAGGGCTACTTTGCTCATTGGTACTCCGTTCAACATTTTTTTTAATAAAAAAATTGGTCTCTTCTTAACAATAGTTGGAGTGTCAATAACAACTCCCATTCAAAACTCGCATAAAGATAACAAGTATAAACTCATCCTATCCGCGAATAAGATGGTTTTTGGCAAAGAGAGATGATTTTTGGAGAAAGTAAACCGATTTATGGAGCGGTTAGTGGAATGGAAAATGAAGATTAAATAAATGGAGGAGTTTGTGTTTTGGAGTCTACCATTGAAGGTTGAAACCCTAATTTAGGAGACTGAACTTCAGAAACCACTTCAACTACATTAGCATGTATCATATATAGATAGCCTTGTATGATGTTCTGAAGAAATTTCTAAATCTGCTTGTACTAGCTATTTATTAAATTGTTTAACCACTGGATTAGTAGATGATATATCATCATGTATTATGTCTTTTTTTTTCATGCCTGGTCTGGCACTTTGCCTATAATATATGCGTATAGCAAATACTATGCTAGCCAGTTCAATAGTGTGTATTCTGAGCGTGATTACTACAACGTTTGAGATTGACCCACATGCATACAAATGCACGAGCACACAAGTATATATGTATATTGGATGGTGCAATATAAGTCTACACAAGTGAAAATCAAAACATGAGCTGAATTGAAGCTTTGTAGTGCAAATGCAAGACAGATAGCACAAAGGATAAACTTATGGTAGTGCAATAGAGAAACAATGTAGGAATCTGGTATAACAGGAATACCAAACGCTGGTTCGAAGCATGTGTGTCACAAGTGAATACCGTGCATTTATGTAACCAAACTGAAATCTGAAGCAGCTGAAACACACGCAGAGCACGGTATATCTGGATTCTGCCTGCACCAGTTCACATATGCGACCGCGCTAGTTGCTAAAGGGAAATTGAGCAATGAATAGCGGTCAGCATTCAGGCAGCTTGGTTAAGACTTGGTCAAAAACATAAACATTATCAATGATGCCATCAAAATTTATGTTGTCCTTGTGTGTATTTTTGAATGTGTTTTTCTATAAGTATATATCGAATATATACATCTATGTAAAGTGGAAATAAAGGAAGGACGCAGAAAATTAAAACAATTGCTTTAGGTGTTGAGCAACTGGAAACAAAATATAGATAAACCATCAAAGAATAATTATTACAAATTAAGACTACAACTCCAGCACGCAAGAATGATTACGGACAGATCAAAAAAAATGAGGCACAAGGATAAAAGAAAGCAAAAAAGTAATTAGTGAAAAAATGTTAATTAAAGAAAACTGCAACAAAAATATGGAATTACGGATTGACTCGTGCGCAATGCTTCCTGACCTCAGTTCCATTACCGGCCAAATTGCCCATGGTGATCATGGAGATGGAAAAGTCCTTGAAGAAGGCAACCTGGTCATTGGCGTATCGAAGGACAAATGCCTTGGCTTGTGCATCTCTACGCAAAACATCGTCGGAGGTAAACAAGGACCTTCTCTTGGCTACGAGTTTGAAGTAGTCGTTGTTGAAGGTTTTGTGGCTTCCAGGGTCCATTTGGACCAGGGTGGTAGTATCCAATGGCTTGCATCTGCTGAGCAATTTCGGCGCATAGTTGCTATCGAGGGAAGGGTCCACATTCTGGTTTCCACTGGAGTTGTACAGGCGTTCACTGAAGGAGGAGCAATGCGAGGTTCCAATTGTGTGTGCACCTATGGCCGGTAACATTTCGATAATCAGAAACTACAACCGTTTGAGGTAATTAAAAGTATTGTAATGTAGGCAATGACAAACTAGGTAGGTGTACCTGATAACACAAAAAGGTCTTTGACAGAAAGACCCTTGGCAGAAAAGATGTTCATCAACGAGCTGAAATTTGCCTGGGGAGGAGGAAGACTACTGAAATTGTCAAACAGCACCGACCTTGTCCCATCCTTTCGTCCCGTAGGCAATTCATAATGTGGTCCTTGGGACTGTACATAGGTAAAATATACAGCACATTAATTTATAAGAAATCATCATTCATACATGATTTTGAAGCAATTTGTGTGTACGTATTTGAAAGCAATTAATTCTTTAAAGAATTATGTACCAAATGCACCACATCCCTGGCAACAACAGCTACAATGTCAGAGCAAGATACTATGCCTGGGCATACTTTTTCCAGCCTTGCTTTTACCCGGTCTATTGTACCGTACCCCCTCAAGCTTAGGTTCGGTGGTGATTCCTTCTCCACTTGGTTGGCGTCTGTTCCGTTTAGTAGAATTGAAGCATCACATCCCTACGCATTATTTTCGTTATCACCCATACAGTATTATATTGAGCGCATGAACAGGAATTCAATTTCACTACATCATATTTTAACAGTTGCAATTTGTATAGCAAAAGGAACGAATTTGATCTTTATAGACGACCGATGAAGTGAGCTACTTACATTGACAAAGCAATCGTGGAAGTGGAGCCTCAGTAATGGACAAGCAAGACTTGGGGCAACCGACATGACCTTCTTCATCTCGTCGAGGATTACTTCCTCTGCTTTGGGGCATGTTTTCGAATAATATCCTACCTTCAACCCTTGTGCATTTGCCACCATTGACATGCTAAGAGCTAGGCAAATGCTTGACATTTCACTACAACAAAAATACCTTATTACAACTGTAATTTTACAACTGTCACAAAATGTCAGTTGCAATAGAAATTTTTTACAACTGTTTTTTTTAAACAGTTGTAGTAGATTAGTTTTCAACAACTCTTTCATTTTGCATGTTGTACTAGTGGACTTTTACAACAGCTCTTTTTGGCCAGTTGTAATGATACTTATTTTTAACAACTCTTTTTTACGTCTGTTGTAATATATATCTATTACAACTCTTTTTGTCAGTTGTAAAATATGTTTGTTTTTAACAACTCTTATTTTTTGCCAATTGTAATAAATGTCTATTACAAATATTTATGTCAGTAGTAAAAATACTAAATACTTATTAATTAAATAATCAATATAACATACTATTAATAATTAATATTATTACCAACAAATATAAAATAATTATTAAATAGTAATTATTATCAATAAATATGAATCTACTTTTAAAAATTAATACCATTAATTAAGAATAATATTGATACTTAATTTTTAAAATCCATTATTAATATTTAAGAATCAATAATTAAAAAAATCTTTTTTAAGTAATACTAATTATAATAATAAATATTATATATGTATACTTAATTATCAATTATTAATAATATTAATGTTTAGGAATAATTAATATTTAACAGTAACCTTACAGTTCAATATTTATTATTGAGTATTATATTATTATTAATTACTAGTTTATTATGAATAAATGATAATTAGCTGCTAATTATTGTTGTTAAATATTTAATAATTAATAACGGGTAATATATACTTAATAATTAACTTTTAATTACAAATATTAAATTTCAATTAAGTTGTAATAAGTAATAATTAATAAATTCAAATTAAGAAGTAATAACTAATTGTAAATAAGTAATAATTAGTGATTATTTTTGCTTGTTAATTCGAATTTCTTACTTATTGTTCAAATTTCAGAAAACTTATAAATGTTAAAAATTTTAAAAAATATAAAAGTTAGTTGTTAGTTATTACTTCATATGCATTTTAAGGTTTTCTTTTATAATAATTTATATATACATGTATTATTTGTTTTAAGTAGCAGAAATTTTGTCTTTAACTTATCAGTTTCCCTCCAAATTGAATTTTTTTGGGTACTTTGGCTCCAATTCAAAATTCCCCCAAACCAAAAACTATGGCGCTAACTTTTGTGCAAATTAAGGCTCGTACCCCATATGTTCCCCCATCCACCGCTATTTTTTATTCCTCTTTATCATCCATCCTCTCTTTCCACTTCCCTAGGCTCATCGATTAAAAACAAACCATTCTTACGTTTTCTACTTTCCCCAGATCTGGAATAATATATTCCTCCCAATCAAATCAAATTCTCCCTTAAAATTAATCTTCTTCGCATTAAAAAATAAAATCATTCTCAAAATAATCGCATTGGCTTGGCTCGTCATGCTTTGATATGGCTTTTTTGTGTGAATCGCCATGTCCTTGATCGGATTCTCGGTCGTCGCTTCAGACCGTAGATCTGAAAAGTAGCACTCTTTTTCTAACTCCGGCCTCTGTTGATGTCGAGATCCCTATTACTACGCCTCGAGGTTCGTCTGTGCCTCAAACCATAAAATTTGTATGTATTTTGATTTTGCATTATTTTATCTTGATTTTCCATTACTGTGTTTTGATTTTGCAGTATTTTGCGATGACAATCCGGTTTGTAGCTGCCGTGGTCGGCTTTGTGCTAACGGTTTAGTGGTTTGTTGAGCTGTTTTGGTCGATGTGTTCATGAGGAGGGGTGATGAGCTGTTTTGGTTGGTGGATGCATGAGGAGGGGTGTTGAAGAAGTATAGCGAGGTTTGAACTGGAAGGGAAGGAGAAGCTGTAATGGTAGAAGTGGGAAATGATACAGAGGCAATTGGATGGTGGTTGTGTTACTGTGTTGTTGAATGTGCTGGTGATGGAGATAGACAAGTAGATGTTGGTTGACGTATTGGTTAAGTGTTTTTTTCCACTATCTGAGACGACCCGAAATCCCGTTCAGACGGAGACCAGGGTTATCTTTGGAATATAACACAGAAACAGATAATAGCAGAACAAAATTAAATAAATACACCAGATAATGAACAATAAAATATACTGGATAAAAGTAATCATCAGAGTTACACAGTATACAGGATCTTACTTAGTACAAATACAGTTCAGCTATACATAAATGTCTACAGCGGAAATAAACAAAATATGTACAATAGGAGCTGAACAACATAAAAAGAGATAAATGATAGAATCCATCTTCAGCTCCAGCTATCCAGAAAAAGAACCAGCTAAACCTGAATACAAGGCTGCCCGTGTAGAAAAAGGGGCACCCGAGTTTGAAAGTGAAACAAACTACGAGTCAGTCATGGGACCGGTATGAGAAATCCACTCAACACATGTATAATTGGCCAATCACAGGACCACGCCACTTTCGTGGAACGGGTTTACTCCATTGGATTGCCAGTGCTTTAAAACAAATCTTTCTTTTAAACATCGCTATGCTTTTTATAAAAATGAAGCCGTTATAAGACTCAGTTCCCATCACACAATGCAACGCAAACCGGAGGATAGAGTTTTTACCTTATAACGGCCAAATATGATTGATACGAATAAAACAAAGGCATTTGATATTATTGCTAGTGTTTATATGTTTTGAAAACCATTTCAAATCATAACTATCAATCATAGACGACATTAATGCCCCATACCACTATGTCGCCATATATAGGTATACAATCAAAACCGCACAGCCACGTATTTGGAAATTGGTTTTCCGTCATGAACCAAGGCAAAAGATAGTCCTTACCGAATTCGAGACAATCTAGCCCATGTCTCAGGCCCAGACTCAGGTGGGCCCTTGGATCGTCAGGGCCGGTCCACCGATGTGGATTATTATGCCTAAACACTACGTTTCTCCGCCCTTTGGGGCGTAAACGAGCCAACGAATGACTCCATCGGACCCGGATCGTCCGATCAAACCGAGGCGCCTCGCAACAGCAACAACCACATAGGTGAAAAGTATATAAATGTCAGGGCTGGTAGGTCACTGACACCACCCTAGCTAGAAAGAAACGCATGCCCTCCCTGAGGTCCTTCTCCCGTTTTAGGTTCATACCGGGGTGTGAGGCTCGCGAATTCACGTTATACACAAAACTATGCCACACAGGCAGTGCTTTGATCATCACCACAAGACTTTGCTTTTCAACAGAAGCCCTGATCACTGCATCTTAGCATGCCACACAGGCAATTCATGCCATGCGACTGATGTCCATCGATATACAACCTCTGAGCTCGTGCGTCTCAGAGAAGGGCGTTAAGCAAAAGAATAAATTCTCCGCCGCCAAACAGATGTATATTTAACAGAAATCAATCAACACAGAATAAACTCCAATGTCAGACACACAGTCCATTTACAAGTCCGTTCTGGGTCTGAACGAAACCGGAGGCACTAAATACCTCGCAAACCCATCGATCACCACTTACGTCTGGACGATCACCACTCATTATCCATATTTCGGGATGCCTCCCAATCAGGACCTCGGTTACCATCCAAACGAGGTGAAGATCTCCGGTCTTCGACCACCGTCTTCATCTTCGAATTTCAATCGTCGGTCAATTATTCGAAATGAGAATTAACTCGGCCTTTTCAAATAATTCACGTATATTTAGAATTTCAAATCAATTTATTTCAATGGTTAAATTATTCGACAACACCAATATTGTTCTTTAATGTAATTTTCACACCAAACACATTCAACCATCAAATACAACATAAATCGAGCAAATTCAGTTTATTTCCACTCCATATTGTCTATGGTACTTTATAATGATTTATCGCTATTTTTATTTATTTTAAAGTAGCCCATTTATTCAAAACGACGCTTCGGGCCATAACGCGGCCGTGGCGCTGTTTTTCTTCAGATTTGATTTACACATATCTGAAAAATCTAACCGTTGGATCTTCACAAAATTTACATCATTAGAAAGGTCTTTTCAAAATGAATCCAACGGTTCCAGTTTCGGGAAAATCCGATGGTCGGACCTCCCGGTACAATCGTTTGAATTTTCGATTTCAAAATACGAACTGCAGCGTCGTTATTCGATTAAATATATAATTATATTTATATATATATAAATATAATCGCTTCTGGCGTTGTTTTTCATCAGATTTGAATTAAACATTCCAGACAATCCAACCGTTGGATTTTTGCAAGGTTGGTGCCGTTGGGAAGATATTTCCAAGGCGAACCCGACGGTTGAGGTTTCGGGAAAATCCAATGGTCGGATTTCTCGCACTAGTTGTTTGAAATCACAGTTTCAAAATACGAACTGCACGGCCTCGTTTCGTTTTAATTTTATTTATATTTATATATTTATATAAATATAGTTCATTCAATGATTTCAATATCGTTTTCACTTCAAATATTTCACTAACGCCTTAAAATTTTGGAAAATTTCGCCATAACCTCCCCTGCACCGGGAGCATCGGGAAATCGCAAATAGCTTTCCCGGTCCTTCTAATGTCAAAAAGAAAAAGAAAAAGCCAAGCGGCTAGCCAACAGGCTCATAAAATCATCACCCAAACAAAACAGTAAATGTGTACCTATTTGTCAGGCACAAAATTTTATTCCTCTTCTCTAGCCCCTTTGCTATAACCTGTTCAATGAATATGCATGTACATATATATACAGTTCTTATCATTTATCATTTTCTATTCAACTTCATATTTGATTTCTATTTGGTTTAAAAACACCATTCATTCTAATGTTACATACATAGGTGCAAATCATTTCATTAGCTAATTAATGAATATTTCAACTCATATATGTTTATTTTGAACAAGTGGCTATTTTTAACACTTCACATTTCAACGATTTATGCATACAATAAAAATGTGATTTTATTGTAAAACAATTCATTTCAAAACACCATTATTCTATATATTTCATATTGGTGATAAAAATAGGATTTTTATCATAAAACAATTTCTTTTAAAACTAGATTATTTTACACAGTTCATATAGTCGATAAAAGGTGATTTTTATATTTAAAACGCGAATACCATTCAACACATGAATTTCTAATCAACGAATGAATATCAATTCAACACATGAAGGTTTTCTATTCAATGAATAAATATAGTTTAAGCAAATGAAAATAATTCAAACACACGAATATTATTCAAAATTTCGGCAGCATAACGGCAGGGTAGTTAAAACCGGGACCGTCCCTAGTACGGCTCCTCGCTCTACCTTAAAACCTCGCGGTTTTTGACAATGGGAATCATGCATCTAGTTCGCACGCAGGCGGTATGTATAAATTTATTTCATTTCCACAAAACTAATCCTATGTGGTTTCAACCAAATATTTCTCAACCACAAATGGGTATTTTTCAACCACTATCAATCAATATCAACCACAAACAATCCCAAACAATCATTCGATATCAATCAATTTTCACAACAATTTCAATCAATAAATATCGTCCATGGTTTGTGGACGAGGGGCGTATATATATATATATATATTTATATATAGCGATTCACTTTTATTTCAACACATATATATATAGCTAGAAAAAGAAATTGAAGAGTGAGAAATTCTCACCGATAGCTATCCAATACCACGACTCTTCCTTTATAGAAATCTTCGCCAATCTCGCCTTTTGTCGCTTTCGTTGCCCGTATTCTCTACATATGTAAAAATCGAATTTTTACTATGTTATTCAATATATAAAAATCGAATTTTTACTTCGACTTTCAATATAGAAAAATCTGACTTTTACTTTTTTACAACTATGTTATTTATTTTAAAAACAAAACCATTTATATTTTTAAAACAAAGTTGTTTATATTTTCAATGTAAAGACATTTTTTTCATAAATCAATACTAATTTTTATTTCAAAAATCTCATTTTTTACGAATGTCTTTTCTATTTTAAAAACTGAAAAGAAGACAATACTATAAAAATCTCGTCTTTAACACTATAAAAATCTCGTCTTTAACACTATAAAAATCTCGTCTTTATATTATAAAAATCTCGTCTTTATACTATAAAAATCTCGTCTTTAACACTATAAAAATCTCGTCTTTATACTATAAAAATCTCGTCTTTATACTATAAAAATCTCGTCTTTTTCCTTCATTAAAAATTACTCCTTTTTGTTTTCAAATAGCACTTCTTTTACTGCAAAATCTCGCCTTTTACATTTTCAAAATCAATTCTTTTATATAACTAAAACCGCAATCAAACAATGTAATTTAAACAAAATAAAAACTGAATTTAAGGTAAAACAAGAAGGGAGAAGCTCACCGATGTAATTGACGCAAGGGGATGGCGGAGGAGGGTTGCTGGCGGAGGTCGCAGGGAGGCGCGGATCGCTGCAGGTGGTGGGGGAGCTTCGGCCTTGGGCGGTGGTGGTTGGGGTACGGGTCGGCGGTGACGTTTTGAGAGGGGAAGGGGGTTTGGGGGGGGGGGGGTCCGCGGTCGCCGTTAGGAGGGGAGCGAGAGCAAGGAAGAGGGGGGGGGGCGGAGGCTCTTGCGCGTTCGAATGGGGGAGGGGCGGATCGGGGAGGAGGTGGCGGCTCGTGGGTCTCGGCGGTAGGCTTTCAGGCTAGGGCTTCGGGCGGTTTGAAGATGGGGGAAGTGGTTATCGTTCGTGTGGAGGGAGGAGAGATAGAGGGGAGGAGGAGAGCAGATCGACGGGAAGAGGAGGGGAGCGGAGCACAGCGCGTCGGGCGGCGCGATGAACGGGGGGGGGGGGGGGGAGGGGGAACGATCGTCGAGGTCAACGCGGTTTTTTTTTTTTTTTTGAACTTCTGAGTGGAGAGAAAACAAAGGTGGGGGGGTTTAAATATTTAATTATTTTATTTTCTATAGTTGACCTTTTCATTTGACCTCTAATCGAGGTCCACCGCTTGTCGTCCATAGCGTTTCACCCCCATCCTGAACACAATGGGATATGTGTCGTAAGCTGATTCGATCATTTCGATTAGTTTCCGTCAAATTTAAAATATAAATCTGTATATTCAAATTTAAACGTATATTTCAATTTACCGGGGCCACATACTAACTCGAAAAATTCCCGAAAAATATTTTCTAGCTTCGTATTGACGATACGGTCCTAACAAAACTAGTTTCGTCAAATTCTGAGACCGTTTGAAAAATGGCCAATTTCCAGTCGATTAAAATCAACTAAAACCGGTCAAACGCGTTTTCCTTTGCCACGCTCACATATTGATTCGAAAAATTATGAAATTTGAAACCTAGCAATAATTTGACATCACGGATCCAACAAAAGTGGTTTCGTCGAAATCCGAGGTCGTTTGCAAAATGTCCATTTTTAAGGGCCTGAATTCCATAGCGACTATTCAGAATTTTCAACTGGACATATCTTTTGATTCCCGCTATCAAATTTCGATTTTTCAGATTCGTTAGAAAGGTATTACCAATTAGATCCTAATGTTTTTGGTTTCACTAAAATCCGGATTGTTTTGCACCCGATACAGTCCGACAAAGTTTGAATTCAATTTTCGAAACTACAGCGCCATTTCAGGCCTTGTTTATAATTATAATTAATTATATTCGTTTTCAATTGTCGATTCAAACTCATTTTTCATCGTCATTATTTAAAATATTTATTTTAAATATTTAAAATCCATTATTTTAGCCAATTTAAATTTTTTAAATTGGTTCAGATTTTCTGGGTCGTTACAATCTCCCCCACTTAAAACTTTTCGTCCCCGAAAAGGAACAAAGTCGAAAGTGGTTTGATAAATCTACAATCACACAACACAACAACCAATCCAATTGTTTTTAACCTTCAAAAATATAATAATCAAATCCTATACCCTTTAGAAATCATTCAGACTATATAATTAAAAGTGCATATCTATGAAAAGAAATTAACAATAGAGTAGAGAATTGAATAGTAGTGCAAAGTAGGTTAAATGTACCTTGTACCGGAGTCAATCAGAGATATCTACTCGGCATCTAGGATAAGCTTTCTGAATGCTCTCCTCAGTTTCCCAAGTACAATCTCGCGGATCTCCACTCCATTGCAATTTGACTAAGCGAACCTTCTTGTTCCTCAGCTCTTTGGTTTCTTTGCCTATTATCTTTAGCGGCTCTCTTCTCACAGCTAATTCTGGGGTTATTTCTATGTCATTTTGAGCTGCTTCTTCCACGACCAAGTCTGAATCATGAACGTGCTTTCGAAGTTGAGATATGTGAAATACATCATGAATTTCAGGCAACCAATTAGGCAGTTTGACCCTATAAGCGAGAGTTCCGATCCGTTCCAGAATAGGAAACGGACCTATGAATTTGGGTGCTAGCTTTCCAGTTTTACCGAAACGGATAACTCCTCTCATTTACACTTGAAGTATATGTTTCTATCAAGGTGTAATTTCATTCTGCTTTACTCATACTAGGATATTACTGATCCTATCTGTATTGAGTTGCCCGTCCTAGAACACTACTGGTTCTATTTCTGACGGGTTCGTTCACATGTTATATTCCATAACTAAGCTTAACCAAAGCTCTGATACCACGTGTAACGACCCGAAATCCCGTTCAGACGGAGGCCAGGGTTATCTTTGGAATATAACACAGAAACAGATAATAGCAGAACAAAATTAAATAAATACACCAGATAATGAACAATAAAATATACTGGATAAAAGTAATCATCAGAGTTACACAGTATACAGGATCTTACTTAGTACAAATACAGTTCAGCTATACATAAATGTCTACAGCGGAAATAAACAAAATATGTACAATAGGAGCTGAACAGCATAAAATGAGATAAATGATAGAATCCATCTTCAGCTCCAGCTATCCAGAAAAAGAACCAGCTAAACCTGAATACAAGGCTGCCCGTGTAGAAAAAGGGGCACCCGAGTTTGAAAGTGAAACAAACTACGAGTCAGTCATGGGACTGGTATGAGAAATCCACTCAACACATGTATAATTGGCCAATCACAGGACCACGCCACTTTCGTGGAACGGGTTTACTCCATTGGATTGCCAGTGCTTTAAAACAAATCTTTCTTTTAAACATCGCTATGCTTTTTATAAAAATGAAGCCGTTATAAGACTCAGTTCCCATCACACAATGCAACGCAAACCGGAGGATAGAGTTTTTACCTTATAACGGCCAAATATGCTTGATACGAATAAAACAAAGGCATTTGATATTATTGCTAGTGTTTATATGTTTTGAAAACCATTTCAAATCATAACTATCAATCATAGACGGCATTAATGCCCCATACCACTATGTCGCCATATATAGGTATACAATCAAAACCGCACAGTCACGTATTTGGAAATTGGTTTTCCGTCATGAACCAAGGCAAAAGATAGTCCTTACCGAATTCGAGACAATCTAGCCCATGTCTCAGGCCCAGACTCAGGTGGGCCCTTGGATCGTCAGGGCCGGTCCACCGATGTGGATTATTATGCCTGAACACTACGTTTCTCCGCCCTTTGGGGCGTAAACGAGCCAACGAATGACTCCATCGGACCCGGATCGTCCGATCAAACCGAGGCGCCTCGCAACAGCAACAACCACATAGGTGAAAAGTATATAAATGTCATGGCTGGTAGGTCACTGACACCACCCTAGCTAGAAAGAAACGCATGCCCTCCCTGAGGTCCTTCTCCCGTTTTAGGTTCATACCGGGGTGTGAGGCTCGCGAATTCACGTTATACACAAAGCTACGCCACACAGGTGGTGCTTTGATCATCACCACAAGACTTTGCTTTTCAACAGAAGCCCTGATCACTGCATCTTAGCATGCCACACAGGCAATTCATGCCATGCGACTGATGTCCATCGATATACAACCTCTGAGCTCGTGCGTCTCAGAGAAGGGCGTTAAGCAAAAGAATAAATTCTCCGCCGCCAAACAGATGTATATTTAACAGAAATCAATCAACACAGAATAAACTCCAATGTCAGACACACAGTCCATTTACAAGTCCGTTCTGGGTCTGAACGAAACCAGAGGCACTAAATACCTCGCAAACCCATCGATCACCACTTACGTCTGGACGATCACCACTCATTATCCATATTTCGGGATGCCTCCCAATCAGGACCTCGGTTACCATCCAAACGAGGTGAAGATCTCTGGTCTTCGACCACCGTCTTCATCTTCGAATTTCAATCGTCGGTCAATTATTCGAAATGAGAATTAACTCGGCCTTTTAAAATAATTCACGTATATTTAGAATTTCAAATCAATTTATTTCAATGGTTAAATTATTCGACAACACCAATATTGTTCTTTAATGTAATTTTCACACCAAACACATTCAACCATCAAATACAACATAAATCGAGCAAATTCAGTTTATTTCCACTCCATATTGTCTATGGTACTTTATAATGATTTATCGCTATTTTTATTTATTTTAAAGTAGCCCATTTATTCAAAACGACGCTTCGGGCCATAACGCGGCCGTGGCGCTGTTTTTCTTCAGATTTGATTTACACATATCTGAAAATCTAACCGTTGGATCTTCACAAAATTTACATCACTAGAAAGGTCTTTTCAAAACGAATCCAACGGTTCCAGTTTCGGGAAAATCCGACGGTCGGACCTCCCGGTACAATCGTTTGAATTTTCGATTTCAAAATACGAACTGCAGCGTCGTTATTCGATTAAATATATATTTATATTTATATATATAAATATAATCGCTTCTGGCGCTGTTTTTCATCAGATTTGAATTAAACATTCCAGACAATCCAACCGTTGGATTTTTGCAAGGTTGGTGCCGTTGGGAAGATATTTCCAAGGCGAACCCGACGGTTGAGGTTTCTGGAAAATCCAATGGTCGGATTTCTTGCACTAGTTGTTTGAAATCACAGTTTCAAAATACGAACTGCACGGCCTCGTTTCGTTTTAATTTTATTTATATTTATATATTTATATAAATATAGTTCATTCAATGATTTCAATATCGTTTTCACTTCAAATATTTCACTAACGCCTTAAAATTTTGGAAAATTTCGCCATAACCTCCCCTGCACCGGGAGCATCGGGAAATCGCAAATAGCTTTCCCGGTCCTTCTAATCTCAAAAAGAAAAAGAAAAAGCCAAGCGGCTAGCCAACAGGCTCATAAAATCATCACCCAAACAAAACAGTAAATGTGTACCTATTTGTCGGGCACAAAATTTTATTCCTCTTCTCTAGCCCCTTTGCTATAACCTGTTCAATGAATATGCATGTACATATATATACAGTTCTTATCATTTATCATTTTCTATTCAACTTCATATTTGATTTCTATTTGGTTTAAAAACACCATTCATTCTAATGTTACATACATAGGTGCAAATCATTTCATTAGCTAATTAATGAATATTTCAACTCATATATGTTTATTTTGAACAAGTGGCTATTTTTAACACTTCACATTTCAACGATTTATGCATACAATAAAAATGTGATTTTTATTGTAAAACAATTCATTTCAAAACACCATTATTCTATATATTTCATATTGGTGATAAAAATAGGATTTTTATCATAAAACAATTTCTTTTAAAACTAGATTATTTTACACAGTTCATATAGTCGATAAAAGGTGATTTTTATATTTAAAACGCGAATACCATTCAACACATGAATTTCTAATCAACGAATGAATATCAATTCAACACATGAAGGTTTTCTATTCAATGAATAAATATAGTTTAAGCAAATGAAAATAATTCAAACACACGAATATTATTCAAAATTTCGGCAGCATAACGGCAGGGTAGTTAAAACCGGGACCGTCCCTAGTACGGCTCCTCGCTCTACCTTAAAACCTCGCGGTTTTTGACAATGGGAATCATGCATCTAGTTCGCACGCAGGCGGTATGTATAAATTTATTTCATTTCCACAAAACTAATCCTATGTGGTTTCAACCAAATATTTCTCAACCACAAATGGGTATTTTTCAACCACTATCAATCAATATCAACCACAAACAATCCCAAACAATCATTCGCTATCAATCAATTTTCACAACAATTTCAATCAATAAATATCGTCCATGGTTTGTGGACGAGGGGCGTATATATATATATATATATTTATATATAGCGATTCACTTTTATTTCAACACATATATATATAGCTAGAAAAAGAAATTGAAGAGTGAGAAATTCTCACCGATAGCTATCCAATACCACGACTCTTCCTTTATAGAAATCTTCGCCAATCTCGCCTTTTGTCGCTTTCGTTGCCCGTATTCTCTACATATGTAAAAATCGAATTTTTACTATGTTATTCAATATATAAAAATCGAATTTTTACTTCGACTTTCAATATAGAAAAATCTGACTTTTACTTTTTTACAACTATGTTATTTATTTTAAAAACAAAACCATTTATATTTTTAAAACAAAGTTGTTTATATTTTCAATGTAAAGACATTTTTTTTCATAAATCAATACTAATTTTTATTTCAAAAATCTCATTTTTTTACGAATGTCTTTTCTATTTTAAAAACTGAAAAGAAGACAATACTATAAAAATCTCGTCTTTAACACTATAAAAATCTCGTCTTTAACACTATAAAAATCTCGTCTTTATATTATAAAAATCTCGTCTTTATACTATAAAAATCTCGTCTTTAACACTATAAAAATCTCGTCTTTATACTATAAAAATCTCGTCTTTATACTATAAAAATCTCGTCTTTTTCCTTCGTTAAAAATTACTCCTTTTTGTTTTCAAATAGCACTTCTTTTACTGCAAAATCTCGCCTTTTACATTTTCAAAATCAATTCTTTTATATAACTAAAACCGCAATCAAACAATGTAATTTAAACAAAATAAAAACTGAATTTAAGGTAAAACAAGAAGGGAGAAGCTCACCGATGTAATTGACGCAAGGGGATGGCGGAGGAGGGTTGCTGGCGGAGGTCGCAGGGAGGCGCGGATCGCTGCAGGTGGTGGGGAAGCTTCGGCCTTGGGCGGTGGTGGTTGGGGTACGGGTCGGCGGTGACGTTTTGAGAGGGGAAGGGGGTTTTTTGGGGGGGGGGGGTCTGCGGTCGCCGTTACGAGGGGAGCGAGAGCAAGGAAGAGGGGGGGAGGGCGGAGGCTCTTGCGCGTTCGAATGGGGGAGGGGCGGATCGAGGAGGAGGTGGCGGCTCGTGGGTCTCGGCGGTAGGCTTTCAGGCTAGGGCTTCGGGCGGTTTGAAGATGGGGGAAGTGGTTCTCGTTCGTGCGGAGGGAGGAGAGATAGAGGGGAGGAGGAGAGCAGACCGACAGGAAGAGGAGGGGAGCGGAGCACAGCGCGTCGGGCGGCGCGATGAATGGGGGGGGGGGGGAACGATCGTCGAGGTCAACGCGGGTTTTTTTTTTCTTTTGAACTTCTGAGTGGAGAGAAAACAAAGGTGGGGGGGTTTAAATATTTAATTTATTTAATTATTTTATTTTCTATAGTTGACCTTTTCATTTGACCTCTAATCGAGGTCCACCGCCTGTCGTCCATAGCGTTTCACCCCCATCCTGAACACAATGGGATATGTGTCGTAAGCTGATTCGATCATTTCGATTAGTTTCCATCAAATTTAAAATATAAATCTGTATATTCAAATTTAAACGTACATTTCAATTTACTGGGGCCACATACTAACTCGAAAAATTCCCGAAAAATATTTTCTAGCTTCGTATTGACGATACGGTCCTAACAAAACTAGTTTCGTCAAATTCTGAGACCGTTTGAAAAATGGCCAATTTCCAGTCGATTAAAATCAACTGAAACCGGTCAAACGCGTTTTCCTTTTCCACGCTCACATATTGATTCGAAAAATTATGAAATTTGAAACCTAGCAATAATTTTACATCACGGATCCAACAAAAGTAGTTTCGTCGAAATCCGAGGTCGTTTGCAAAATGTCCATTTTTAAGGGCCTGAATTCCATAGCGACTATTCAGAATTTTCAACTGGACATATCTTTTGATTCCCGCTATCAAATTTCGATTTTTCAGATTCGTTAGAAAGGTATTACCAATTAGATCCTAATGTTTTTGGTTTCACTAAAATCCGGATTGTTTTGCACCCGATACAGTCCGACAAAGTTTGAATTCAATTTTCGAAACTACAGCGCCATTTCAGGCCTTGTTTATAATTATAATTAATTATATTCGTTGTCAATTGTCGATTCAAACTCAGTTTTCATCGCCATTATTTAAAATATTTATTTTAAATATTTAAAATCCATTATTTTAGCCAATTTAAAATTTTTAAATTGGTTCAGATTTTCCGGGTCGTTACACTATCCCATCTCTTCTTCTTTCTATTTTTGCATAACCTTTCTTGAGCATTGTAGCACTGATACTGGCTTCAGTTTCTGCACTAAAATGATCAACTACTAAAACAGTTCAGGTTGTGAATCCAAGTTGTGAAGAAACCGATGAGTCCGTAAGTCTTAAACTGCTATATGGGACTACTTGATTCCCATAATTAATATAAAATACTTCAATCTCATCACTAAGAGACTCCACTGCACTTTCTGGTGGTTTGAGGATCAAGACATTTGCTAAGCCTGATGAATTTCAAGAACAAGCGAGGAAAGACAGAAAAGGTATTTGACAGTATGGTGACTGCCCCTCTAACGATGAAGAGGTCGATTCTACGACAAAACCTATAAGAAGTCGAGCTAAATAATGGTAAGAGAGAAGTTCATAGGTAAAATTGATGTCTTCCTTTATTTAAATAATCTATTAGATCATGGATTAATTGTAAAATTTTGTTTTACCATATAATAATCTTTATTCTTCCTATCAAATAAGTTGCCCTTCGTGGGAGTCTATATGTTATTTATACACAGTGGTATAGTATTTTTGGATTAAAAAAAAAGTGGCTAGTTTTATCGTGGCTATTGTTATTTATCCAAAGTGGTATTGATTTGTTGTTGATGGCTATGCAGGAGGAGCTATTTTGACTGGTGAATTGGAGCTGGTTTTGAGATGGTGCTGGTTAATTTTAAATAGTGAACATAACCTAGTTTTGAGATGGTGGTGTATAGTGACTCAACTGCTGTAATGATTGTCGTGGGTTTGTGATGTGGAGATGATTTCTGGTAGTCTTGTGAAGAATTTGGAAAATAAAGTGATGTTTTGGAAGTTGCTGAAGTGGTCGGTGGTTGGAAATGTGGTTGTGAAGTTGCTGAAGTGGTTTTGGAAGTTGGTGTAGAGCTTAGTTTTCATAATAAAACTCTTTGTAGTTTTGAGTTGTTTTATTGTAGGGAATGTTGTTTTGATTGATTTTATGTAGCTAATGACAAGTAATTTACAAAGTGCAATTGTTTGTTATAAAAGTTTCTTATAGTGTAATTCTTAATTTATTATATTGCATTGTTAATCTTATTACATTGTTTATGCTTATTTATTTTGCAGAATGTTTTTAGAATTCCTTTAGTTTCTGCATATTTTGAACTGTAACAAAAAATAGTTGTGGAATTTAACATAACAAACAAAACAACAAAAATGATTTTTACAACTGCCAAAAACTGTGGTAAAAAAACGTTTTGCAAGCGTTAGAAGAGGTTGTAAACTAAACATTAACAACTATCAAAAACAGTTGTAAAAAATTATGATGCTATTACAACTTCGGATATAAGGACTGGCGGGTGCCTGTTGTAATAGATCTATTACAACTGTTTTTGACATTTGTGAAATGGTGCTTTTGTTGTAGTGTTAGGAACAACTTATTGTTGGAAGCCATATTTAAATATTTGAGGTGGATAGTAGTAATGACTTCCATGCTACATACATATATATAGGTCAAAGCTGCATGCAAAACTAAGATACTGCTGGCATTTTCATTTGCAAATTGCGTGATGATTGGTGTACTATAAAACTATATACAGGAATTGGTAGGAGTTGACTTGAGATTAAAGCCATTTGGCTTAAGAATAACACAACCAATTAATCCTAAACTTCTTTCCCATGTCCACATAATGTTAGGTCATATGTCATGTGCACAATGGAATAATTTATGTCAGTAAGAACAATTGTTGGAATGTGTGTACTTTTCACAAACGTTTTTATGCCTCAGCCTGTCTACTTCTCGCATAAATAGACAATGAAAACAATTATAAATCTAACCTTTCAGTTTACTAGTTCCTGTATTCTAAAAACTGTATCATGAAATTCCAAAAATTATATGTCTTCTTCCATTATCGATCAAGAAGAATATGCAATTATCAAATTACGGATACTGCAGGAATGACATGAGCACTGCCGAATAAGAAGATCATGAATCGCTTGTCATTAATGGTTTGTAGAAATCATCATGCCTTTGTGGATAAATTTACAAAAGTAAGTTCTTGATGCAGAAATTATGGAGGAATAGAGTATTCGTGATCACAGGTTGAAGAATAGACTGAAAATGGGTTGGAAATAAATCTGGCAAATTAAGCAAGTTCTAAATCCCCTTTTTCGTCTCGATCCTAAGCGATTTCAGTATTCTTGTTTCCTTTTGGGATTGTACGGAAGCTCTGCTTTTATTTAGGTTCTCTAGATCTGGTACATTTTTCAATTAAATTACTAAGTACAATAACAACTATCTCATGGTAACATAAACTAATAATACATTCTTTACACAATATACAAAATTAGTCTAAAAGAATGAAATCATTATGATTATATTTTGTCCGTTTGAGGTTTTCGAAACTACGTTTCTGTCTTGAAAATTTTGTACTTTATATTATGATTTCCATATAAACTAATAAAATTGCATCGAATTTTTTCTCGTTCGTTTATTTATCTTGTTAAGGTTGTTCTCTTTTCTAGTTTATTGTATTTTTTTTCTTACATTTTTCCGGTATTCGGAAAGAAAAAAAACTGATAATGGAACAGAATCACCGGAATTCCATCGGAATTACAAACCATGAAATTAAGTCGTGTCCTTGTCATATAGAAAGTCGGATTATTGTCGAATATTGGTGCTAAATATCCCATGTAAATATTAACTTTATGTCTTTTAACTCGGCACTATTCAAGACTTCAAAATTTGAATAAAAGATGACAAAATTTAAAAGGACTCCGCTCAAAAATTAATTTTTATAAGGACTATATCTAAAGAAAAATTTGGTGGCCTACATAAAAAAATTAAGCATGGCAGAATACAATCGAAAGATAAAGAAAAAACGAGGATCTTTCATTGAATATAACTTTTGATTGGATCTGATCCAAAAATAATCCAAAGTAGACAGAGGTTTACCCAATTATAACGTGTAATTACGATTTATTTTGTTTTATTAAGAGATAACAAAATATTTTAGTACATCTCTTAATAATTTTATGAAAAATAAGAATACGACCCTCTTTTATCTAAAACTAGAGTCCTTTTAGCAATCTCCTTAAGCTATTGTAAATCAACCTTCAATATGTACTTATTTCAAAGAACTTTTTTATGGATTTTAGAAAATGAAGAGTAGGTCTTTTCATTTCGTAACCACGAAATAAAACCAATTAACATGTAGTTTAACCAATAATTAGTCCGTGCACATTATTTTATCTTTTGAAACCCCCGAAACCTCTCAAGAAAGACCATGCATGCATAGCGATATGCTATTGGACCATCAAATAATGAGTTTTAAATATTTAATTAATTGTGTATACGTTTTAGTTTCAACATCTATACATTACACTATATACTATACAACTCATCTATGTCTTTTACTTCATCTTAGCCTTCTCCTCTAATGCTGATATGTGACACTCGATATAACTGTGTATTTAGAATTTAAAGAGTTTTGGATCTTTCTCTTCATCCCTTTATAAGTTTCATATGATATTTTATCATTCTAAATCTACAATTTGTCTTCGTTCTTAAATTAAAAGTATAATTCTCGTTTCTTCCAAATAAATCTATTGGAACAGTGGAATCCTACTTGAAATCCCTAATCTCTAAACTAAGAAAAGAACTAGTATTGATCCTAATTTTCTTTTTTCTTTTCTTGTATATTTTAACTTGATGCATTATATTGTTGACAATTAAAATAAGAGTTTCACTTTCCATAGTTTGGATATATTTATGTACAAATATTCAGTTTCCATTATATCAAAATAAATTAAAATGTGAAATGTAAATTGGGTTTTTTAAAGTCATTAGTGTACATGTCATTGCAATTTAATTTTCAAATTTTAAAAGTTTCCATCATTTCTCCACTATTTTTCTTCAATTTTAGTTTCATTAATGATATATGAGGTTTGAATTTGGATAATGTTAGCATTAAATAAATGAATATTTGTCTGTCTTTTCTTTTACTTTTTTTGCATAGTTTCGACCTTAGAAAATGCACATGCATTATGCACCGATTAATTTAGATAAGTGCCTTGTTGACGGCAAAAAATGTCATAAACACCAAAGATTCTAATTACTAGGAGTAGTTAATTTGGTCATATAGACAAGAGTAGAAAACAATAAATAACACAAGAGATTTATAGTGGTTCGGCCTCGTGAGGGGCCTACGTCCATGTAACACCCCGAATTTTAGTTAATACTAAAATTCACTAATTACAGGATAAATAATCTCAGATGTGGGAATTGGGGTTAACGGGCTGCGTCATTACGTTCGTCTCGGAAAAATACGCGAAATAGAGTCCGAGTTTTCGAGAATCGGAGTCCGTATGGCCCGGTTATGGCCCAAAGAAGTTTGCAGAAAATTTAAAGCTAAAAACAGATTTAGAAATTCAAATTTCGATTTTAAAATAGAACCAGCGGGGCCAGGCGGGAAGATTCCCGCCCTAAGCATGTCGACAGGGCTGTCGACAGGCCTGTCGACAGGGGTGTCGACTTGCCTGTCGACACGGCGTGTCGAACCAGGGGGCTTGGGTGCACCAGATCTGGTTTTCTGGCTAGGGCTGGGCTGGGTTCTAGAGATTTCCTAAATCTAACGGACCTAATCTAATCTAGGGTTAATCTAAGGGCCTAAAACACTCTCCTAATCTATAAATACACCCTAAACCTACCCTAATCCATACTAAAAATAGAAATGATGGCCTCATGCCGCCAAATTAAATCTTAGAAGGAGCCTCCACCAATTTATGAAGGAAGTTGCAAGCTAATCCCTCTCTAATCAATCTCTAATCATTATCTTCTTCATATTTAGCAACTAATTCCACTTCATAAGTTTGCTAATCTTGGGTTTGGTGAGTTTCTATCACTTTAACATCAATTGTTAAAGTAAGTAGATTGGGTATAATGAGACTTATGGTCTTAAATGCGGATTAGTGAGTTTGAATCATTTGTAATGATATGCTACTCTATGTTTTACTATGATTATGCATAATTAATAAGTGGCTTTATGCATGTTTGATAAGTTGGTTTATGCATGCTTAATAAGTTGGTTTATGCATGTTTAACAAGTGGGTTTATGCATATTTAATGAGTGGAATTATGCATGTTTAACAAAGTGAGTTATGCAAGTTCATATGCAAGTTAAGTATATGTTTAAATGCAAGTTTAACATGATATGCAAGTTGTGCATGCTTATGCGAGTATATGAATGCTTATGCAAGATATGTATATGCTTAAATGACATGATATGCAAGTTATGCATGCTTATGCAAGTATGTGAATGCTTATGCAAGTATGTGAATGCTTATGCAAGTATGTGGATGTTTATGCAAGTTATGTGTATGCTTAAATGCATGTTTAACATGTTATGCAAGTTATGAGAATGCTTATATGCAAGTTCAACATGTTATGCAGGATATGTGTATGATAATATGCAAGTTTGGGTTAAATGTAGTTGGGTTAATATATGTTCATATATGCAAGTTGACATCCTCTTAACCCATGACAAAGTTATATGCTAAGCCCATGATATTTGTGATGGATCTTCCCCTTTATTATGTCATGAAGTGAGAACGATTTACGTGGGGAACGATGGGGTTGGAAAATATGTTAATAAATGTATGATTGGGTATGATTAAGCATACCATAAAAATAAATTACCATAAGTGGGAATTTACCTATTGAGTTAGGTCTACCCCATGGGAATTTACCTATTGAGTTAGGTCTACCCATGTTATGGAAAACTTGATATTAATTAGGGATAATTAATATGGGGGTGATTAATTAGGTGTAATTAATCGACTAAGACACGAGGTTGGACTCATTTGTAGTGTAAAACTGCCCGGACCCGACCGGCTTAACCAGTTGCTACAAATGTCAGCCCAATGTGAGAGGTCTTAGCCATAAATTAAATACGTGATTAAAGTAAAGACACGAGGTTAGGCTCTGTTATGACGTAAGACTGCCCGGACTCTACCGGCTTAACCAGGCGGTCATAACAGCCAGTCTAATGTGGGAGGTCTTTATGGGAGATCACGGTCTTAATTAATTAAGAAACACTTAACCATATTAGCATGTAGTGGGACATGAGGGGTTAAGTGGGTGCCTTGTGTGGCATGTGGAAATTCAGTGGTTGCCTTGGGTGGCATGTGGAATCTAGTGGGCTGCCTTGGGTGGCAATAGAAAATACGATTAGAATACTTAACCAAGTGGAAACATGTAATTAAACATGATTAAAGGGTTAAGTGGGATACACTAGATATGTGACAAGCTTAGGTGGGTAGCTTGTGGGGGCCCATTTCAACCAATATCCCAAACGTATCTTTGTGGGCTCGACCCATGTCGAGTGACGGGACACGCATATTGGGCTTGATTATAAGAGGCCAAACGGGTTAGCGGTGGCAACGCAAGTCCAACGGGTTTCATATGCGTGTGTGGGCCCGGGCTGGTAGATAAGCCGTTGTTGCATCGTGTAGATATAAAGCCGTGCACCGTTGATAGTATTGGGTTGCCACTTTAGGGGAGTGATACACCCCACTGTGGGACCAGCACGGGTATCTACGGTAGGGAGCCGATCGATGGGGAGTAGTGGGTACACCTAATAAAGATAGGGGCAGACGGCACCTATGTAGGGGTACACGAAACTACTGGGTAAAATTGCTAGGTACACCTAGTGGAGATAGGGGCAGACGGCACCTATGTAGTGGGCTAGGAGTACACGAAACTACTGGGGAAATTTTCTAAGTCCTTGGAGGGATCAACCTTTAAGTAGGAATGACTGGTGTGGTGCAGTTAGTAATTATTCATGGGTGGGTAGATGCGTCCTTACGGTTATCTTAGTTTATCCTAAGTCTACCAAGCTGCTTAGTGTAGCCATTCATCCCCAGATATTACCGTAGGTCAAGTTTATGTCTTCTCTGGTTACTTTAATGATTGTGTTGTTAAAGTTATAGGACTCACTCAGACTTATGTCTGACCCCGTTGTTTTTATCTTTTTTCCCAACCCTCAGGTCCTACGGTGGATCCTGGCAGTAGTGGAGCTTGATCGGATTTCTGTTCCAGTCTTTACGAGCTTGGATAGATGTAAAGCTCCAGTTATCCAGTTATCTTTTCTTTTGTTCTGGCTATTGTATAACAGAGTGGGATTATGTACTTCTTTATTTTGATGGATATTGTACTTGACTTTTATCGTGGTTTTATGATGTAACCAGACATGTTTATTTCCGCTGTTATGAGATGATGTTTTAAATTTTCAAGTACTATTTATATCTGTCTTGTTGTAATTTTTCTGTTCTATATTCACTAAAATACTCCACCGATGCTATGGCATTCCCTTAGTGAGTGACCATAGCGGGCGTGGGGTGTTACACGTGGTATCAGAGCAAAGGTTACCGGAACAGATAAAATTTTTAGAAAACTATTTTTCTAAAACATTTTTGGAAGAGATATTTTCAAAAACTTGTCTTTTAAGAGAAAAGTTTTTGAAAGAAAAGCATAATCCCCAATAGCCATATCTATATCTTTCGAATCCTCCGTTTTGAATCTTTCCTTTTCCGTTTCAGCATGGCCGAGAATCTTAACTTTCCGGAGGGTGTGACGGTACCAGTATGGTATAGGAGATTGATGGAGGCTAGGGCCACCACTGCGGGTCCAGCAAATGTTCCTCCACCAACCGTAGCACCCGATCTTCCTCCTCCCCCTCCTCCTCGCACGGATACTTTTGCTAAGACTTGCAAGGAATTTAAAGCTATGGGAGGGAAACCTTTTCAAGGATCTGAAACTTTTGTGGAGGCTAGAGATTGGCTTAAAGAGGTGGAAGAATTGATAGATATCTTTGAGATGGAAGAAGGAAAGAAAGTCAAGTTGGCTGCTTGGTTAATGAAGGGAGAGACCTCATTCTGGTGGGAGGTCACTAATGGAGAACGCCCCGTTGACTCTTGGGCGGATTTTAGGCAAAGATTTGTGGCAAAGTTTCTCTCAAGGGCGGAGGAAAACTTGTATATGGAAAGATTCTTGACTCTAAAGCAAGGAAATCTCTCGGTGAAGGAGTATGTTAATAAGTTTAATCAATTGGCAAGGTTTGGCCTAGATATGGTGAATATACCGGAGAAGAAGGCTTTGAGATTCGTGAAAGGCTTGAATGAACCGATGCATGGGTTGGCTATGACTCATATCCCTATGGGGGCCACCTTTGAGAAGCTAGTTGACATGGCACTCATGCATGAAGAAGAGAAGGGTCCCAATGCTAATAAGGCACCCGAGAAGAAGGGAGATCAAAAGAAACCTCATCAACAACAACAACAAAACAAAGGTGGGAAAGGCAACGGTGGCAAGGGCAAGAAGAAGAAGTGTTTCAATTGTGGGACACCTGGCCACCTAAGCAAAGATTGTCGCAAGAAGAAGAAGACTGGCTGCTTCCACTGTGGCGAAGCAGGGCATTTAGTGAAGGATTGCCCTAAGAAAGGGCAAAGGACGGGGTCTACCTCAGGAGGACAGGTGCAAGCTCTTATGGCACCAGGTCAGGCTAGGGGGCAAGTACAGGCTCTCACGGTTCCACCGATTCAGGAAAGAGGTAGAACTATCTCCGTTGAAAGTCTGGTTTTTCTATTTGATCATCCTGTCCGTACATTGTTTGATTCAGGCGCATCGCATTCGTTTATCTCATCATCATTAGTTGAGTCACTGCACTTAGACACCAGTCTGGTAGATGATCCCTTGGTTGTTTCAAACCCAATTGGGGGCTCCACTTATTTGTCCATGATATGTTTGGGTTTGAAGATTTCTATACTTAGCATTGAGTTTAGATGTGATGCTTTTGTGTTGGGCTTCACGGGCTATGGGTTGATTTTGGGCATGGACTGGTTATCCAGTAATGGTGCCGTTCTTGATTGCGAAAGGAGAGTTGTTAGGCTCATGACCCGTTTGGGTAACACTCTCGAGATTTCTTGTAATCCCATGGACTCTGTTATGCTAAGTTATCTTGAATCGCTTGACGCTTCGGTCGAGAGTATGCAATCTGTTAGAGTGGTCCGGGAATATCCGGATGTGTTTGAGGAGGTGAAGGGCTTACCTCCGAAACGGGAGATTGACTTCCGAATATATTTGGTGGATAATGCTAAACCGGTATCTTTACCAGTGCGCCACATGGCTCCTCGTGAGAGGAGGGAACTCCATAAGCAAGTAGGGGAGTTGCTTGAGAAGGGGTTCATAAGACGGAGTGTATCGGAGTGGGGTGCTCCGGTAGTATTTGCTACAAAGGTGGATGGGTCCCTCAGACTTTGTGTAGACTATAGAGAACTCAACAAGCTCACAAAGAAGAATAGACACCCATTGCCGAGGATTGATGATCTTTTCGATCAGTTGGTTAGCGCTTCAGTATTTTCTCAGTTGGACTTAGCCACGGGGTTTCATCAGTTGAGGGTGGCTGAGGATAGCATAGACAAGACTGCCTTTAGAACTCCGGATGGTTTCTATGAGTGGCTGGTGATGCCATTTGGGTTGACGAACGCCCCTGCATACTTCGTTGATTTGATGAGTAGGGTGTTCAGGGAGTTCCTTAATAAATTTGTGGTGGTCTTTGTGGATGATATCTTAGTATTTTCTAAGAGTGAAGAAGAGCATGCCCTACATCTTGGGGAGGTGTTGAAGACTCTTCGAGCACATAGCCTTAAGGCTAAATTCTCTAAATGTCACTTCTGGAGGAAGGAAGTATGGTTCTTGTGGCACGTGGTCTCCAAGGAAGGGATAGCTGTGGATCCCGCGAAGGTAGTATCAATTCAGGATTGGAAGGTTCCGAAGAATGCTACCGAAGTAAGAAGTTTCTTGGGGTTGGCGGGTTATTATAGGAAGTTTATCAAAGACTTCGCGAAGATATCAGCCCCATTAACCCGCTTAACGAAGAAGAATCTTGTTTTCACATGGGACGTAGATTGTGATGATGCGTTCCGACGGTTAAAGAGAGCTTTAACCACTGCTCCAGTTTTAGTGTTGTCAGATGGGAGCAAGCCATTTGTTGTCTATACCGATGCCTGTGGGACAGGACTTGGCGCAGTCTTAATGCAAGAGGGAAGGGTAATAGCCTATGGTGGAGGCAGTTGAGGGCACATGAGAAAAATTACCCTACCCACGATCTAGAGCTGGCCGCTATTGTTTTTGCGCTTAAGATTTGGCGCCATTATCTTCTTGGTGAGAGATTCGAGTTGTTCACTGACCACAAATCATTGAAGTACTTGTTTTCTCAGAAGGATTTGAATCTGAGACAGCAAAGGTGGATGGAGTTCTTAGCATCCTATGACTTCGAGATAGCGTATACCCCTGGCAAGGGTAACGTGGTAGCGGACGCCTTGAGCAGAAAAAGGTTGTCTTTGAGTCCATTGTTCGTGGAACGACGAAGCTTGGAATTTATCTCGATGTTTGATTTCAGACCTTCCATTGACTATGTACCCGGTTTGCTAGCTTCTTTGGAAGTTAGACCTACTCTTTTGGGGCGGATTGGAGAAGCACAGAGGGACGACCCACAGTTGGTTGAGTTGGTAGAAAAGCTCATAAGGGGGGAGTCGTCCAGCCATTTGAGTAGGTACACCCTAGACGATAGGGGGTGCTTGCGTAGAGACGGTAGACTTTGTGTACCGCAAGACGAGGATTTGAGGAAGGTTATTCTTGATGATGCACACCGTTCTAGGATGACCATTCATCCCGGTGGGGACAAGATGTATCAAGACATGAAGAGGGTTTTCTTCTGGGACGGTATGAAGAAAGATGTGGCCGAGTATGTCGCTCGATGTTTGGTGTGCCAGCAAGTGAAGGCGGAGCAAAGGAAACCAGGTGGGTTGCTTCACCCATTGGAAGTTCCGCAATGGAAGTGGGATAGTGTCTCGATGGACTTTATTGACGGGTTACCCAGATCGAGGAAGGGTAATACAGGAATTTGGGTGGTGGTAGACAGACTTACTAAGAGCGCCCACTTCATACCTGTGAAGAGCAAGAGGACTGCTCCATGGCTAGCTTCAGTATATCTTCGAGAGATAGTTCGATTACATGGGGTACCCTCTAGCATAGTGAGTGATCGAGATCCTATCTTCACTAGCGAGTTCTGGAGAAGTTTGCAAGAAGCAGTGGGGACTCAATTGTGTCTGAGCACTGCATATCATCCTCAGACGGATGGCCAGACTGAGAGGGTGAATCGTGTTCTAGAAGACCTTTTGAGACTTTGTATCTTAGATTTTGGAGGTACATGGGAAGAGCATCTTCCGTTGGTGGAGTTCGCATATAATAACAGCTTTCAGTCCAGTATTGGTATGGCTCCTTTCGAAGCTCTCTATGGAAGGCCTTGTCGATCACCTACATGTTGGTGGGAATCTACGGATAAGATCTTGCTTGGACCTGATATGATTAGGGAGACTTCTGAGAAGATTGACTTGATTCGAAGAAGGATGAAAGCAGCACAGGATAGGCAAAAATCTTATGCGGACAAAAGAAGGACGGATCTTGAGTTTGAGGTTGGGGATATGGTTTTTGTCAAGGTATCTCCGTTAAGAAATGTTGTTCGCTTTGGATCCGTTGGGAAGTTAGCACCGAGGTTTGTTGGGCCGTTTCCTATTAAGGAAAGGATTGGACGGATGGCATATAGGGTGGAGTTGCCCGACAGACTTAGTGGTGTTCATGATGTATTCCATGTATCACATCTGAGGAAATGCTTACATGAGACCGCAGAGGTGGTAGAGCCGAGCTTGCTTAGAGATGTAGAGATAGAGCGTGATGCGACTATCCGACGAGCTCCTATTCGCATCCTTGGGTAAGAGACTAGGAAATTGAGGAATCGAGAGGTTCGACTAGTCAAAGTGCAATGGGGAGAAGATGAGAGCAACGCAACTTGGGAGACGGAAGCGAAGATGCGTTCATTTTACTCATTTCTTTTTGAGGGTATGTCTTTACTTTCTCCTCTATCATTGTCTAGTACTTATCTTATCTTTAGTATGTCCTCTCGTTAGTACTATTTGACCTTTAGATAGGGTAAACCTATGGTTGAAACATGTGTTTGAGACATGTTATGGTTGATGGATGCAAGTGGATGCAAGTGTTTGCTAGTGGTTGCTCGTGGATGCATATACACACACTCTAGGCACTAGATCGGCTCAGTCACTTCATATTGCATATTGCATAAAATTGTGTGTAGGAGGCTATATTTATGGATGTATAATGATTGTGTTATCACATGGATGATGCATTTTGGTGGATGATTGTGCACTCATGTAGATATTGTATGTGTCGATAGGGTTCTCTCGCATACATAATGGATGCATGGCACTATCATGGTTTGCATATGTTCATACATTAGATAGGGAACATATACACACACTGTTTGCATATGCTCATACATCATTAGAAACTGTTTAAGGACAATGGATGCCCGTGGTTGATGGTTCGAGTAGATGGTTGTTTGGATGGTAGGATATGCATTCTCCTTAGCTTAGAGATTTCGGGGACGAAATCCTTTAAGGAGGGGAGAATGTAACACCCCGAATTTTAGTTAATACTAAAATTCACTAATTACAGGATAAATAATCTTAGATGTGGGAATAGGGGTTAACGGGCTACGTCATTACGTTCGTCTCGGAAAAATACGCGAAATAGAGTCCGAGTTTTCGAGAATCGGAGTCCGTATGGCCCGGTTATGGCCCAAAGAAGTTTGCAGAAAATTTAAAGCTAAAAACAGATTTAGAAATTCAAATTTTGATTTTAAAATAGAACCAGCGGGGCCAGGCGGGAAGATTCCCGCCCTAAGCATGTCGACAGGGCTGTCGACAGGCCTGTCGACAGGGGTGTCGACTTGCCTGTCGACTTGCCTGTCGACACGGCGTGTCGAACCAGGGGGCTTGGGTGCACCAGATCTGGTTTTCTGGCTAGGGCTGGGCTGGGTTCTAGAGATTTCCTAAATCTAACGGACCTAATCTAATCTAGGGTTAATCTAAGGGCCTAAAACACTCTCCTAATCTATAAATACACCCTAAACCTACCCTAATCCATACTAAAAATAGAAATGATGGCCTCATGCCGCCAAATTAAATCTTAGAAGGAGCCTCCACCAATTTATGAAGGAAGTTGCAAGCTAATCCCTCTCTAATCAATCTCTAATCATTATCTTCTTCATATTTAGCAACTAATTCCACTTCATAAGTTTGCTAATCTTGGGTTTGGTGAGTTTCTATCACTTTAACATCAATTGTTAAAGTAAGTAGATTGGGTATAATGAGACTTATGGTCTTAAATGCGGATTAGTGAGTTTGAATCATTTGTAATGATATGCTACTCTATGTTTTACTATGATTATGCATAATTAATAAGTGGCTTTATGCATGTTTGATAAGTTGGTTTATGCATGCTTAATAAGTTGGTTTATGCATGTTTAACAAGTGGGTTTATGCATATTTAATGAGTGGAATTATGCATGTTTAACAAAGTGAGTTATGCAAGTTCATATGCAAGTTAAGTATATGTTTAAATGCAAGTTTAACATGATATGCATGTTGTGCATGCTTATGCGAGTATATGAATGCTTATGCAAGATATGTATATGCTTAAATGACATGATATGCAAGTTATGCATGCTTATGCAAGTATGTGAATGCTTATGCAAGTATGTGAATGCTTATGCAAGTATGTGAATGCTTATGCAAGTATGTGGATGTTTATGCAAGTTATGTGTATGCTTAAATGCATGTTTAACATGTTATGCAAGTTATGAGAATGCTTATATGCAAGTTCAACATGTTATGCAGGATATGTGTATGATAATATGCAAGTTTGGGTTAAATGTAGTTGGGTTAATATATGTTCATATATGCAAGTTGACATCCTCTTAACCCATGACAAAGTTATATGCTAAGCCCATGATATTTGTGATGGATCTTCCCCTTTATTATGTCATGAAGTGAGAACGATTTACGTGGGGAACGATGGGGTTGGAAAATATGTTAATAAATGTATGATTGGGTATGATTAAGCATACCATAAAAATAAATTACCATAAGTGGGAATTTACCTATTGAGTTAGGTCTACCCCATGGGAATTTACCTATTGAGTTAGGTCTACCCATGTTATGGAAAACTTGATATTAATTAGGGATAATTAATATGGGGGTGATTAATTAGGTGTAATTAATCGACTAAGACACGAGGTTGGACTCATTTGTAGTGTAAAACTGCCCGGACCCGACCGGCTTAACCAGTTGCTACAAATGTCAGCCCAATGTGAGAGGTCTTAGCCATAAATTAAATACGTGATTAAAGTAAAGACACGAGGTTAGGCTCTGTTATGACGTAAGACTGCCCGGACTCTACCGGCTTAACCAGGCGGTCATAACAGCCAGTCTAATGTGGGAGGTCTTTATGGGAGATCACGGTCTTAATTAATTAAGAAACACTTAACCATATTAGCATGTAGTGGGACATGAGGGGTTAAGTGGGTGCCTTGTGTGGCATGTGGAAATTCAGTGGTTGCCTTGGGTGGCATGTGGAATCTAGTGGGTTGCCTTGGGTGGCAATAGAAAATACGATTAGAATACTTAACCAAGTGGAAACATGTAATTAAACATGATTAAAGGGTTAAGTGGGATACACTAGATATGTGACAAGCTTAGGTGGGTAGCTTGTGGGGGCCCATTTCAACCAATATCCCAAACGTATCTTTGTGGGCTCGACCCATGTCGAGTGACGGGACACGCATATTGGGCTTGATTATAAGAGGCCAAACGGGTTAGCGGTGGCAACGCAAGTCCAACGGGTTTCATATGCGTGTGTGGGCCCGGGCTGGTAGATAAGCCGTTGTTGCATCGTGTAGATATAAAGCCGTGCACCGTTGATAGTATTGGGTTGCCACTTTAGGGGAGTGATACACCCCACTGTGGGACCAGCACGGGTATCTACGGTAGGGAGCCGATCGATGGGGAGTAGTGGGTACACCTAATAAAGATAGGGGCAGACGGCACCTATGTAGGGGTACACGAAACTACTGGGTAAAATTGCTAGGTACACCTAGTGGAGATAGGGGCAGACGGCACCTATGTAGTGGGCTAGGAGTACACGAAACTACTGGGGAAATTTTCTAAGTCCTTGGAGGGATCAACCTTTAAGTAGGAATGACTGGTGTGGTGCAGTTAGTAATTATTCATGGGTGGGTAGATGCGTCCTTACGGTTATCTTAGTTTATCCTAAGTCTACCAAGCTGCTTAGTGTAGCCATTCATCCCCAGATATTACCGTAGGTCAAGTTTATGTCTTCTCTGGTTACTTTAATGATTGTGTTGTTAAAGTTATAGGACTCACTCAGACTTATGTCTGACCCCGTTGTTTTTATCTTTTTTCCCAACCCTCAGGTCCTACGGTGGATCCTGGCAGTAGTGGAGCTTGATCGGATTTCTGTTCCAGTCTTTACGAGCTTGGATAGATGTAAAGCTCCAGTTATCCAGTTATCTTTTCTTTTGTTCTGGCTATTGTATAACAGAGTGGGATTATGTACTTCTTTATTTTGATGGATATTGTACTTGACTTTTATCGTGGTTTTATGATGTAACCAGACATGTTTATTTCCGCTGTTATGAGATGATGTTTTAAATTTTCAAGTACTATTTATATCTGTCTTGTTGTAATTTTTCTGTTCTATATTCACTAAAATACTCCACCGATGCTATGGCATTCCCTTAGTGAGTGACCATAGCGGGCGTGGGGTGTTACAGTCCACTTTGAAGCGTTGTTGGAATATTATTAATCACTCAAAGTTACAAGTGTGAGATCATCCCATTACATCTCCTTATATTCATCTTTATGCTAGGTGATGTCATAATTAAGCTATATGATGCCATCCTTAGAGCTATATGATGTCACCTCTAATACATGATGTCATCCTTCTCATATATGATGTCATAATTATCATATATTAAATATATTAAGAAAAGGACACTTTTGCCCTTCTTCTTCCTCAAATGGAAGATGCCATTAATGGAGCTCTCTAGAGGTCCCAATGTCTCAAATTCCAACCTCTTTGAAGTGTGAAGCCAAAGGGTATTTATAGGAAACGAGTAGGTAGGGGTTAGGTAGGAGTAGGTAGAAATAGGAGACCACATGCAGAAATTCGCACGTGGAGCCTGCATACACGGGAAATTCGCACCTGAGCCTGGGGTGCGAAATTTCGCGCCTTGTTCGTGCCTCGAGGGTGTGAAGTTTGAAGGCTGCATGAATGGGAGTTTGGGGCGCCGTTAGGTCTCTGTTGACGTGATCCCTCTTCATCCTATTTCCTTCGCTCCTAAGCATCTCTTTCAGCTTTAGTTCCACGCGATGCATTGAGTCGAGCGTATCTTGTGTCCTTTTGGGAACCGGACCAAAAAGCTGGTTAACATTTGCCTCCCAAAGTACATCTTATGTTGACATGATGTGCTTTGGATTGGTTGAGTTAGTAACTGAGTTGCTGGTTTATCCTATAAGTTAAAGGAAAACACATGTTAATTGACAGGCTTGTTCGTTGTATGGTTGCGAGCGAGCTGTTGCTGACGTGGTGCCATGCTCACATTGCTAAGTATTCGCAGGGTGTTGCCCCGCGTGTCCGTGCGGTCAGTATGCGCAGGGAATACATGTACATGAGTGCATGGCACGAAGTTTCGAACCCGAGGGGTTCGGTTTTTTCCTCCTTTTTTTTGGTGGGGTGCGAAATTTCGAACCTTAGAGGTTCGAGATTTCGACCCCAGAGGGTTCGGAATTTCGAACTCATGGGTTCAAAATTTTGAACCCCGGAGGTTCGAAATTTCGAACTCGTGGGTTCGAAATTTCGAACCCGTGGGCTCGAAATTATTGGGAATGCGAAGAGACTATTTCCTTTTATTATAAATAGCCCCTCTCCTCATTTTTTTCTTCCACTGTTTTTTTCTATCTCGACCGCCATTAATTCCGAGCTTCGAGGCCTAATAATTTTTGAACTTAGACTTAGGTAAGGCATGGGGTCGAGGCATGAGGAGGAAGGAGGTCGAGGCGTCGAAGCTTGGCCGGAGAGGCTCGGACTTTCGAACTTTAAAGCTTGTTGGAGCCTCTCTTGCCTATCACGGTCCTTTGGTTTGCTGCTAGCCCAACTACTTTGTGCCATGCCTTGGTGGGGTATCATTTTTCAAGTTTAGTACTTCAACCTCTTGACTGCCCGTCCTTAAGTTTACATATCACATACTTGCTTGCGCGATTGCACGAATGCATATGATGGTAGTTGCACGGACAAGGACATGAATCTTTCACATACGATAGTGCATATATCTGAACTATGATTGAGCTGTTGGACTGTCTGACTTTCCTATGTACATCTTAATCTTGCACGACACCGCACACACATGTTAGTTTTCACCAACAAGAGGGGTACAGATTATTCCAATGCGATGTCTAATGCTAGTGCCTTAAAGTATAGTTAGCCATGCAAACAAGATCAGAGACTGGGAAAATCCTGTAAGCCGAGGCTTCCCGTTCACCATCACATTCATCTGATTCTACCGATAGCGGTAGCTCGAGTGGTAGCGAGCTTGAGACTACCGAAGGATCCGTTCCTTCTCAGTCGGCCAGTTTGCCCGAAGTGTCTGATCACAGGGAACCAATTGAGAGGTTACATTCTCCGGTCATATGTAAAGAGGTCGAGAATGTGGATATTATTAATGAAGATCCCCCGATAGGCCCAGTAGCCTCGGATATGTTACCCGATGCCGTTATCTTGGAAAGTTCGACAGACTCTGTACCATCACGCATGGATGCTACAATAGTTAGGAAAATGGCGTGGCGGTTCAGTATACCAGTAGGTGACGCTCATGCGCCGGGAGAAGGTGGAAGGGCTCACGAACCACCTGAGGGTTTAACTGCATAGAATAAGCAAGCTTGTTTCGTGGGGTGCGTGCCCCCCGCCAATAATTTTATTCAGGATATTCTGTCCTGTTTCTGGCTTGCACCTTCGCAGCTGCATCCAAATGCTTACTCGTCGTTCTTAGGCACTTACGTTCTATACCAAGAGTATTTGAACATGGAACCCACCGGAGAGGATATTCAGTATTTCTTCAGCTTGAGGAGAACGTCTAACAGATCGCCTTCCCAATGGTTTCTGGAAGTGACAGCCGCCACCAAATTCTTTAGCGTGACATGGCCCTGGCCATCAGTGTTCAAACAAGACTGGTTCTTTGTGCGCTGCCCTCCTGGATTTGTAAGGAGGTGGATTGAAGGGAGAAAGTGCTTTCGAACTTTGCTTCCAATTATAAAGTTCCTAGGGTCCGTATCTTATTATTATTATCCTTTTTTGATTGTGGTAGGGAATCCAGATGCACCCACTGGCGAAGAGTATAGGCAGCGTCTTAATGCCTTGCGGGCGATTCCCGAGGAATTTCGCAAAACAGAAACTATAACGAGCCAAGAGTGCCTTCGTCATGCGGGGTTGCTTCCAGACGATCGGGCTGTGAGTAGGCTCGCAGTGGCGAGTGGTGTACCAAAAAAGGTGGAGGCGGAAGGCTCTGTGACCCCTGGTCAGAAAAGAAAGATGCCCTCTGCTGGGCCTAAGCCGAAGAAGGTTGGTAAGTTCCAAGGAGACGTCAGTGGAGATAGGGCTCGTGGTGAGGAGGCTGCAACCGAAGACGAGGTCTCATTGAATGATCCTGTTCCGCCCCCGACTGGAGGGACGGGGGAGGGAGAGTCAATTAGGCCATTGTCTCCAGCGACTTCTCCTGGAGTCGCCACCCCACTTGAGGATGAGCGCAAGTTTGATGGCTTGAACAAACTTGACCTAGAAATATCCCTGCGGCCGACTCCGGCTGTCACGGACGAATTAGCTCTTGCTGTGGAGGGTTTAACTCCTTCGAGTGGACCACAATCTGGTTTGTTGAGAGAACACTTAGGGCATACACTCATTAACACTGCATAGCATAGTGGCTTATTTGAGCGTGTGATTTGACTGACGTTGCTTCACTCCTTTGACATGTGATATGTTAGAGGGCGTGGAGGACGAGGTTACGGACATGGAGGTTGTCAACGCCCTAAGAATCCTTTCTTTGAAGGCTTCAGAAGAGGGACCAACTTTTACGATATTCCACCCCCGCCTGGTCGCGGTAGTGAGCATCGCGGTGAGAATCACCCTCGACAATCCCCGACTCCTCCTCCGATTCGGGTGCCCGAGGGAGACTTTAACTTAGGAGGTTCTCGGCGTCCTTCTTCGACAGCTCCCCCACATACAATGACTTTGGCTCCGTATGAGGCCTTTTTACGCCAAGTGGATGTCGGGTCCTTGGACGAGCGACAACTTATGACTGATCTCTTGACCGCTGAGGAGAGCGAGAAGCTGGAGGAGGGGAAGAGGCTGTTGCGTGAGGATGCCGAGAGAGAGAGAGACGCTGGAGAGTCTCACTGCTGAGAAGGGGAAGTCTGTCATGACTGAGAGTGTTGTGGTAGCGGAGACATTTGTCGATGCAAGATCCTACCGGCCATCGGCCCTTGAATCAGTTATGGTGAGTGATCCCGCAACTTTGGTTCGGGTTTCGGCCGAATATGATCCTGAGCATCCGGAGCTAGGAGAAACTAGATTCACTTTACCTACCACCACTAGTACCCCTCTTGACATTTCCACACCGTCCCTGCCCAAAGGTAAATTCATTTTTCCATGCATCCCCGAGGATGACGTAATTACGGAATTTACGGACTAAAAGGTTGTATTTTCAATGTACAGCCCTTCCTGGATGGACTATGACATCGGGCCCTGCCCTTGTGGTCCCACAAACAACTGAATTTGGACCCAGACTTGCCGCAATGCTATTTGGAGAAGGCGGTGATCAGCTGGATACCTACTCTGATATAAGGATAACTCTGGGCATGTACGAGAGCCTTATGGAAGGCGGAGAGGAGGTTGATGGCCAGAGTTCCCGTGTCAGCGGCCCGGTGGAAGCGGATGTGCCTTCGATGGAGGATATGGTGTAGGCTCAACAAACCAGATGGTGTCTAAGAGCGAGGAGGTGGAGGAGAAGCGAAGGCAGGATGAGGCTGCCAGGCAAGAGATCCTAACGATGACCAAGAGGGATGCTGAGACGAGAGCCGCTGAAACGGTCGCGAAGAGGAAGGCCAATGAGGAGGCTGAAAAGAAGAGGACTGATGACAAGGCCTAGAAGAAAAGATAGAACGAGCTAGCCTAGCAAAAGGCTACCGAGTCCCTCGAGAAAACCAAAGCTGGTGCTGTCACGCCGCATAAATCCCAAAAGCTTGTCGAGCGTCGGGCTGCCAGAGAGGCCAAGGAACAGGCTGAGCGAGAAGGCAGGGAGATACCAGAGAAGATTGGCACTGTAGTAGGCCTTGCTGCCAGAAGTGCCCCTGTCCCTATGCCATATGCCGCCCTTATTGACATCACCGAGATCTCTAGCGGCGAGGGTGTGGGCGAGAAGCGTCTCTCGGCTTCTCATGAATCAACCACCCCTCAGAAGGGTCGAGATGGAAGGAGTGAGTCTGGTAAGAAGTGGTCCGGTACAAAGGATAAACCATCGAGCGCTGAATCTGAGAAAAAGAACAAGGACAAGCAAAAGAAGAAAAGACACGATTAGCGTTAGTAACTTAAGTAGGAGTTACCGTTTTATTTTGGTAGTGTATACCGATAGTTTACGTGAGTACGACCCTCGCTTTTGGTTTTTTAAGACATGGTGTGGTTTTCATGTACACCCTGTCATTAGAAAGAAAGATGTTTGACATGTAGTTTGTCTTAATGTGTGTGTGTTGAAATGAAATATTAATTAGTAAAGATCGCAATTTGCATTAAGTGTTTGGATGTTCTTCTTATGTTTTCGGGCGTCCCGTACTTGCATAAGCATACTTACCGTTACACCTAACAAAAAAGCAATTGTGTGCCGCGCTCTAGGTCAATTATTCCAGAGGGGTGTGATTGTGTACCGTGCTTCGGGTCAATTATTCCGGAGGGATGTGATAGAGCGCAGGCTTCCAGTAAGTTTCCCTCAGTTCAGGAAACCTGTAGTTTGCGAAGCCAGGCTGAGCGCCTGCTGTGTTTGGGTTGCCCGGGGTTAATCCCAAGTGTAGCGAAGGCATACGACGTTGCGTTGTGCGGTCTGTCCGGTGTGTGTCTCTCCCGTCGTTTATCGGGTTGAGGCGAGCCATAGGTGTCGTTTATTCACCTGAGAAGAGAAGTCCAGATCATCAGCCCGTAGGATCCGATCGTGGCCGTGGGCTACCACTTAGCCTTGAGAGCTTTGGGGAAGAAACAATTTAAGGGTCGGTCTCCGTGCTGCGCCAAGATTCGACCGGTACCCGTAGCCGAGGGAGGGATGTACATCACTCCCACCTGGCTATTGGGTGGCCCCAAGTCACTTAGGACTTGGGCACGAAACGATTTATCCTCGGCCTCGGCACGGGGCCAAGATTTGAGTTCATGGTTATTTATACTCGGTCGCGCCATGGGCCGGCGAATCGAGTAGCGTTGTCGGCTCCCATGCTCGGGGTGCCAGTCATAGCCATTGTGTTTTGGCCTCGAGGTTGGCTTGAGACTCAGACGACGGTACCGACTCCGTGCTCGGAGGCCGACATGACAGCCGACTGCTTGGACATAAGCTAGTTGTCAGGATTAGTCAAACGTGGCATGCGCGGTGTAAACATAAACAGGAAGACATGGGAAGTTGAACATCATTTCCACTAATAAATTTGGCAGTAACAGCCTTCACAATGCATTGAATTGTTAGAAAACAAAATATTATTGGAAATCGTAAATAACTGTGCACTAAGTTATGTAAAGTAGCGGTGGAGATGTTCAATGTTCCATGCCCTTGGGAGTTCAGCTCCGCCCACGGTTGCGAGTTTGAAAGATCCATTGCTGAGCTTCTGTTGTATGGAGTATGGAGCTTCCCAATGAGAAGCGAGGCCTGTAGGTGGAGGGAAGACCCGTTTTAAGACAAGGTCGCCGACGTTGAGGTACTTATGGCGGACCCTAGAATTGAAGTATCGAGCGATTCGTTACCGTTGGGCAGCGACCCAGAGATCAGCTTCGTTCCTCTTTTCTTCCAACAAGTCAAGTGATCCTAAAAGAAAATCTTGGTCTGTCCTTGGATCGAAATAGGTGACTCGATGAGATGGAAGCTTGAGTTCAATAGGAATTGGCTTGAGGACGAGCCACTACCGAGAATCTCTTTTCGATGTTGTGCCACTGGTAGAAAGCTTTGAATTCGACGCTCTCGAATTGAGTGCCGTTATCAGAGATGATAGCTTGAGGGACCCCATATCGAGTGATGATGTTGCGTACAACGAATTTGATCATCTTCTTGGTGGTGATTGTGGCGAGAGCTTCGGCCTCTGCCCATTTGGTAAAATAATCAACAGCGACGACGACATATCACGCCCCACCTCTGGCCATTGGAAGAGTTCCAATGATGTCGATTCCCCACATGGTGAAAGGCCATGGGCTAACCATTTATATCAGCTTTGTAGGCGGGGCTCTCAGATCTTTGAGAAGCGCTGGCACTTGACGCACTTGCGAACATAGTCTGCGGCGTTTTGATCGAGCGTAGGCCAATAATAACCATGTCTACATATTTTTCTGGCTAGGGTTTTCCCTCCAGTATAGTCGTCGCATTCCCCTTCATGTACATCGGTTAAGACTTTGATGGCATCGCGATGGGCTACACATCTAAGCAATGGGGCGGAGAAACCTCCACGATAGGGCACCCCATCCATAAGAAGATAGCGAGCCGATTGGCGAGTGAGCGCACATCATTCCTTGTAGCTCCTCGGAAGGGTCCCGTGCTGTAGGTAATTCTTGATTGGTGTCATCCAAGATTCAGGTTCGGGTTCGGTATTTATGACCACCTCAGTTTGAGTTTTCTTGATACTAGGGGAGTTGAGCACTTCGACGGGGGCGAAGCCCAAAAGTTGCAGATCCTCGAAGCTCGCTAGTTTGGATAGCGAATCGGCCTTTTCATTTTATTCTCGGGGTATGTGAGTGATGACGAAGTTGTCGAGGTGAGTGATTAGTTCCTGAACCTTGGTTAAGTAGAGGGCGAGTTGTTCCCCCTTAGCTTGATATTCCCCTTGTACTTGACGCACGATGAGTTGTGAGTCGGAGAAGATTTGGATTGTCTTTATTTTGAGCTCAATCGCGATTCTGAGTGCAGCGATCAAGGCCTCATATTCCGCGTCGTTGTTGATCGTAGGGAAATTTAGTTTTAGTGCATAGCATATCGGGCGTTCTTCGGGGGTGATGAACACGACTCCGGCCTCGGAGCATTTGCTGTTGGAGGACCTATCCACGAACAATTTCCATTAGGTGTTGAGAGTTTCCGTGTTCTTTGCCAGAGTCTCCTCAGGGGTAGTAAACTCTGCTATGAAGTCAGTGAGAGCTTGGCCGAGGATGGCTCATCGGGGAATGAATGTTATCTCAAATTGGCTCAGCTCCATACTCCACTTCAATAGCCGTCCTGATGCTTTGGGTCATTGTAGGACCGGTCGTAGTGGCTGAACGGTGAAAATCTTTATAGGATGAGACTGGAAGTATGGTCGGAGTTTCCAAGAGGAAATGAGCAAGCAGAATTCCAGCTTTTCCAGCTTTGGGTAATTCTTCTCTGCCCCTGTTAATCGTTTGCTTATTTAGTAGACAGACCGTTAGATGCGGTCCTCGAGGCGGATTAACGCCGAGCTGATTGCCTGCATAGTAATAGCCAAATAAATGTATAAGTCCTCATGGTCTATGGGCTTAGATAGGATAGATGGTCACTCTAAGTGATCCAGTAGTTCTTTGAATGCAGAAATGCATTCTTGGGTCCACTTGAAAATGCGTTTCCCCTTTCGAAGTAAATCGAAGAAAAGAATGAACTTATCAGTGGCCTAGGATATGAATCGACTTAAAGCAGCGACCTTTCCATTTAAACCTTTGGACATCCTTGATGTTCTTGGGGATTCGGATGTCCCGAATAGCTTGAATTTTGTAACACCCCGTATTTTCTGAGAATATTAAAATAACAAATTAAAGAATAATTTATTTGAAAAAGAGGAATGAGAAAAGAATAATGTTTAGCATTGTTCTAAGGTTTGTAAGCAAAAGACTCAGTAGCTCATTTGGTTAGAACATGTGACATGCATATAAGAGGTACAAAGTTCGATCCCTGTTAGCGCCATATTTTTGTTTTAGGGGAATGGCTAAAAAGTGGCTTAGTGTGAACGTAGTTCAAAAAGTGGTTTAGTGTGAAAATGGTTAATTATGAAGAAGTTATTAAGCCATGAAGTTTGTATGCATATGAGAGAAATATATATATATATATATATTGAATAAATAAATATTCAAAAAAAGTTCAAAACAGCGAATCGGGAGGGGGAATAGCCGAACCGCACCATTTTTGGAGTCGACCCGAGCTCCGCTGGGTCGACTAGAGGTCAATCCAGAGTGTTTTGCTGCCAACCAGTGGCTCGATTCGCCCTAAGGGATGATATGGCATCTGAGTGGTCCAGATCAGTTCTAGGGTTAATCCTAAGGCCTAAATAACTTCCTACACCTATATATACACCCTAAGACCTAACCCTAATTCATAAATATTATATGTGACACCATTATGCTGTCAAATTATCTCTTAAACCCTAGCCCCTGCCTCTAAATCAAATCTCAAGTGTTCAACTTCAACTCAAATTAAAGACTAGAGCTTCTACAACAATTCAAGAAGATAAATCAGCAACACCGCAACTTTTCTACACCAATTTCAGTGCATAATTCTATTCTTCATCCATGAAAGGTGAGTACAGTGATTTTCACAATATAATAGGATTAAAGTAACATGATGAAATTGTAAAGAGGATTCATATGTATGTATGTAATTTAAATCTCATCCAAGACTTCACCTTTTTGATTCATGTCATCATATGCCTATGTTTCTATGTAAAGTTCATACCTTTATCAGTTTATTCATGTTGAATCTGTCATTATGCCTCTATGCCAGTTTACATGCCCCTTTATTTCTTGATGTTGTGTTAATTTCAATTTTCTGTGATTTGATTCTCTCTTCTTATCCATATTCCTTTTATTTTTGGATCTAGGCAACCTTCGAGCCTATGTTAAAAATACGCGCGAATGCAAATACGTGGGAACGATGGGAATATGTGAAATATGGAAAATAGGATATTATTAGATATTTTGGATAATTGGATAATATGTGAAATTGGCATATTTGGGTATGAATTACATGGAATTGATGAAATTGCCTATAATTGTAAATTTGTAATTGAGGCTAATTAATATGTAATTAGTGACAATTTGGAATAGGCAATATTATAAACATGATATATGTTTAATTGGATATACATGACATGAAAATTGGGTATGGGTGAAATACGATTATTAATAAACCTTTGACACGATGTTAGGCGCAATTGTGGCGTAAGACTGCCCAGAACCGCCCGGCAAATCCAGCTGCCACAATTGGACATCTAATGTGAGAGGTCAAAGGAATGAATTGTAGGCGCAACGGTTAATGACACGAGGTTAGACCCGGTTTGTGGCGTAAGACTGTCCGGAACTGCCCGACAAATCCAGCAGCCACAAAGCGTTCGGTCTAATATGGGAGGTCATGCACCGTTCGTCATAAGGAATGAATTAAGGAATACTAACCATAATAAGACATGGGTATGGTTAGAGGGTTAAGCGGGGTGACATGTAAATTATGACATGTAAATATGGACTTAACCGGTATAAGATAAGACATGTAAGTATGGACTTAACCATAGCATGTGTAAGACATGGACATTTAAATTAAAATGGTTAAGTTGGAGAAAAACCTAGTGGGGACCAAGCATAGGTGGGAGGCTTGTGTCGGATGGGGGACCTGTTTCAACCAGTAACCCGTTTGAGTATCTAATTGGGCCTGGTACTAGGCCGGGGTTGGGGCACGCTTACTGGACTTGAATGTAAGATGTAACACCCCACCTCCGCCAGGGTGGCTCTTGCAAGCACTCTGACTTTGGAGGGGCGTTTGAATCAGGTAAACATGCATAATGATATATCAAGGCAGAACAAGAACATATGTATATATGTAAACAGAGTAAATAAGATAAATAAAACAGCGGAAGATTTCAAACTATTTCAAAACAAGTCTGGTACAACATAATGTCAACTTTCCAAATACATAAGTCTAGATAAAAACAACATTTCTGAAAAACTGAAATACATAAGTACTATCCCCAAAATAAGTGATAACCATAGCTAGCTTCATGTCAAGACCGTACATGAGCTAAAATCCCACAAGCAAGCGATCAGAAATCCAAGCTAAGCTCCAATATTCCCACCCTGAGAACCTGGGGGGGGGGGGGGGGGGGAAACGGAAGAAAAGAGGCGAAAGGAAAACAGGCCAGTCAAAAAGACTGAGTAAGCCCTACTACAATCAATGTAAACTGATAAAGTTAACTGGCATGAGAAGCAGGTATGATCATAAGGATAATTACATACTAGCATGGTGAATATCTAACAGATAATTCAAAGGAGTCATCACATAATCAAGGTGAAGTTTTTCACCACAGGTGTACCAGCATTCTAACATGTCATGTATAAACAAGAATTTATCCCTTGGCCTAAACTTGGCCCAATATCAGGTGTTGACCTAAGTCAAGATCCAACTTCTTAGTACCAATACTAGTATAACAGGATTAGGTGTTACCCTAATGTCTACATCGAAACAGGACGGAACAGAATGGCCCATAGATAGAGTTCGGGAAAAATGGGCTTTTACCACCCTAACAGATAAAGTACAGAAACGGAATGCTACAATAATGGGCCTTTACCACCCTAACAGATAAAGTACAGAAACGGAATACTACAATTAGGTGTACACTAGTAGTGGGCCTTTACCACCCTAACAGACGGTACCACGCAGAAATAGACGGGTGTTACCACCCAACCAAACAGACGGTACCAACAGAATCAGACAGAGCTAAGTGTACCCTAAATCCTACCCAAGCGATCGGCTCCCTAATACATAAATACCCTATGTCGGCCCCACGATAGGGTGTATCACTCCCTAAAGTGGCAACCAATTGGCACAGGCATATTTACAGATGTCACGGCGTCTTACATCCTCAGAAGCAGACCGGGATCCATGCACGCACATGACCCGGTTGGAACGCACCATCAACACCCATCGCCATTATCAGAATGAACCACTTATAATTAGTTCAGTAAGCGTGCCCGGACCCTACCTACAGTTGGGTCAAAGTTTTGATACCAGAAAGGGTTACTGACTAATATGGGTCCCAAACAACAGATGACACAAGTATTCCCCCTTGTGTCCCCAGACTATCAGATCCAGATTAACTTATTAACAGAGTTCAGACATACCAGGTTCAGACGATCAGTTTTCAGACTAACGGATCAGATAACAGATTTACAAACTTGCCTAACTTGGTGTGGGTCCTACAGATCCGCAAAACAGGTTCGTTTAATTTATCAATCAAGTTAGTTTATCCAGACCAGGTATCCAATCGGTTCTCAGCCTTATCAAATTACTGAGTTGGATTGGCTAAGTATAGTTCAACTTAACCCCGTTAAATTACCGAGTTCAGATTGGTTAAGTGTAGGTTAACTTAACCCTAACCACTAGTTGTATTTTTCGGTTAAGTGTCATTAAGAAATCAAGCCCGGTTTCACTTAACCTACCCATTCATGTCAAATTGGTTAAGTGTCATAAATTAAATTTACTTAACCTTATCATGTAACATTAATTAATTTAATGCACCTTAACCTCTCACATTAGACCTCGTTGTGGTTACTAGTTAAGCCGGGCGGGTCCGGGTAGCTTTACACCATAACTTGGTCTAACCTCGGGTTCAAGGTACAACATGACCAACTTCTCACATTGGGTCCTATTGTTTGTAGCAACTAGTTAAACCAGTCGGTTCCGGGTAGGTTTACGCTACAAACTCAACCCAACCTCGAGTTGGTCACACTTATCTTTTCTAAGTGTCATGTCCATCATGTTTCCAAAACATGTTACAAGTTTTCAAGCATTTGGGTAGACCTAACTTAATAGGTAAATTCCCAAAGGGTAGACCTAACTTAATAGGTAAATTCCCAAGCTTATGTTTTTATGTCTTTTAAGTTTACTCAACCCCAAACGCAATCCCATCGCTTACATATCGCAATAGCGCATAAAGGATAGAAAGAGGGAACTTGGCATAATCATGACATAAAGGTGTTGAAGCCACAAGTTCAACATGGTGGCATATGAAATGTACATGTGTTCATATACTTGCATATTACATTTTTAGGCCTCAAAAGCATGCATAAAACCAAACTTAGCATATTGGTGATACATGGTGATAAATGACATGTAGAAATGGCCATAAGTTCGCATTTAGCCTCACATGCAAGTTATCATAAGAGATATGATAACTTACATGTTGCCAAAATGCAACCTTTAGCATAAAGCTTGAAGCTTTAAGCTCATAAACCCAAGATAAGCTTGCATAACATGATAACATGAACAAAAGGATCAACCCAAACTTGCATAACATAACTTGCATATCATATGACAAACTTGCATATCAAACTTGCATAACATAACTTGATGAACTTGCATAACACATCATAGTAAACTTGCATAACACATCATAGTAAACTTGCATAACACATCATAGTAAACTTGCATATCATAACATGGCATACTTTCATAACATAACATCATAAACTTGCATATCATAACATGGCATACTTGCATAACATAACATCATAAACTTGCATATCATAACATATCAAACTTGCATATCATACATTTAACTTTAGAGTTTAAGTATGAAAGTAGAATAGGGCTTACAATGATTATGAAGACACAAAAATATGACAAAGCCCTTATGCAATCATAAAACCCAAATATGAAGCTCCAAATCAATAAAAACCCTTGCTTTATGATGTAAAGATTGTAACTTGACTTGAATGCAAGCTAATAATGCTCATTTAAACTTGAAATCACTAGAATGAACATGAATCTCTCATAGGAATAAGCTTAGAGATTTTTAAGAGAGAGTGGAGGCCATGAGAGGAGTAATTTTGCCATAGTTTAGTTGCATGAATGAATATTAATGATTTAGGGGTAGGTTAGGGGCTTATTTATAGAGATTAGGATTAGTTTTAGACCCTTAGATTAATCCTAGGTTAGTTTAGGTTCGTCAGATTTCATCCCAAGCCCTCCAACCCAGTCCAAAACTCAACCAGGTGCACCCAGGCCAGAATCAGCCGACAGGGCAAGTCGACAGCCCTGTCGACAGGCATGTCGACAGGCAAGTCGACAGCCCTGTCGACAGCCAAGTCGACTTGGCTGGGCGGGAGTTTTCCCGCCTGGCCCCATTTCTGCATGTTTCGAAATTCAAATTTCCCGAAACTTCTTTGGGCCTTAACCGGGTCATACGGACTCCGATTTACAAAATTTCGGACTCTATTTCGCGTATTTTTCCGAGACGAACGCAATGGCATAGCCCGTTTCCCTTGATTCAGATATATAAATTAAATTCTGCCTCGATTTACGCTATAATAGGTTATCAGAAATACGGGTTGTTACATAAGAGGTCAAAACATGAATAGCGGTGGCAACGCAAGTCCAACGGGTTCATGTGCATGCATCAGTCCGGGCTAGTAGGTAAAACGTTGTTGCATCGTGTAGGTATGGCCGTGCATTTTATGTTGGTATCGGGGTTTCCACTTTGGGGAGTGATACACCCCACTGTGGAGCCAGCACGGGTGCCAACGGGGTTTAGGGAGCCGATCAAATGGGTACGGTAAGGGTACCTTAGCTGTGGTAGGAGCAATCCGACACCTACGATAGCAGCTAGGTACAAGTAACTACCAAGTTTGTCATGTGTGTACAGTTAGTGGGAAGGGATCAACCTTTAGTGAACAGAGACTAGTAGATGTGCGGTGTAATTAAGTAATGTGGTGTAACTTAGCAAAAATGCGGTGTAACGAAATACATGTTGGTTGAGTTGGATAGTCCTTTGGGTGCTAGTCTGATGTTGACTTCGGTCTTCGGGGTTAGTACTTGGAGGGTTGTTTGTTTGTCATGTGGGTACAGTTAGTGGGAAGGGATCAACCTTTAGTAAATAGAGACTAGTAGATGTGCGGTGTAATTAAGTAATGTGGTGTAACTTAGCAAAAATGCGGTGTAACGAAATACATGTTGGTTGAGTTGGATAGTCCTTTGGGTGCTAGTCTGATGTTGACTTCGGTCTTCGGGGTTAGTACTTGGAGGGTTGTTCGCTTAGCCAAGGTGTAGGATTGTCTTAGTACTTAGGAACGGAATCATCTTGTCCATCCTTTTTATCTACCTTATCTATGTTACAGCCATATCATGATGCCTATTTATGTCTTGATCATTTACCTTACCTATTATTTGTTAAAATTACTGGACTCGCCAGACTTTATGTCTGACCCGTTTTGTTTCCACCTCTTTTCTTTCCTTCTCCCCCCCCCTCAGGTTTGCAAGGACGGAATACTACAGCTTAGTGCCGATTTCTTTTAGTTGCTTGAAAAGAGTAGATGTATCGCTTTGGACTCTCTGATCTTTATGGCTTTGCTTATGCTCAGTGGGGATTTATGCATTTATGTTATTTAAGTATTTGCTTCTTTATGTACTTTGAAGTTTTTGGAAAAGACAATTGATCCTGTTGTAATGGTTTTTGGAGACTACTTATGTAAGCTTGTTTTGAAGTTATGATGCTATGAAATAAGTTTTATCTTCCACTGTGTTTTATTTTTTTATTCTTGTAATTTATCTGTTCTATACTACTATAACGATTCATGACATTAATGCATTCCCTTTGTGAGCGACATTAATGGCCATGGGGTGTTACACGTGGTATCAGAGCTATGGTTACAAGAACAGATAAAAAGTTTTGAAAAGTGTTTTCAAAAGTATTATTTTCATAGAAAGTATTTTCAAAAAGTTGTTTTAAAGAAGCTATTTTCAAGGAAAGTTTACTTTAAAAAGCATAATCCCCGCAAGCCATACATCTCTCTTTCGCTTACCTTGTTTTGAAACTCTTTCTTTTTCTTTTCAGCATGCCTGAAGCATCTGAGATACCAGAGGGTTTTCATGTACCTAGTTGGTTTCGTCAATATCTCGAGGCTAGGTCCGTTGCCGCGGGTCCGGTCGACGTTCCTCCTCCTCCTCCCCCAACTCCAGTTATTCCTCCGGGTGGAGATGCTTTCTCCAAGATATGTAAAGACTTTCGTTTGATGGGTGGAAAACCTTTTAGTGGGTCTGAAACGTTCGTTGAAGCTAGAAATTGGTTGAAAGAAGTGGAGGATCTATTTGGCATTTTCGATTTGGATGATTGTAAGAAGGTCCAATTGACTGCTTGGTTGATGAAGGACGAAGCTTCGTTTTGGTGGGACGTTACTAATGGAGAGCGGGCTGTAGATACGTGGGCAGATTTTAGGGGAAGGTTTGAGTTGAAATTCCTTTCTAAAGCTGAGGAGAGTATGTACATGGAGAGGTTCTTGACATTGAAGCAGAAAACTTGATCGTGAAGGAGTATGTGACCGAATTTAATAAGTTGACGAGATTTGGGCTACATTTGGTGAATATGCCTCATAAGAAGGCCTTGAGGTTTGCAAAGGGCCTAAATGAACCGCTTTACAGTTTGGCTATGTCCCACATTCCAATAGGGGCTACGTATGAAAAGCTTGTTGATATGGCATACATGCATGAAGAAGAGAAGGGTGTAAGTACTTTTAGGCCGCAAGATAAGAAGGAGGATCCAAAGAAAGCCCAACAACAAAAGAAAGGTGGTAAAGAAAAGAGGAAGTGTCACAACTGTGGGATACCCGTCCATTTGAAGAAAGACTGTAGGAAGAAGACGAAGTTCGCTTGTTATCATTGTGGTGATCCAGTTCATGCTGTCAAGGACTGTCCTAAGAAGCAAGGGCAGAGGGAAGGTTCTACTTCGGGAGGGCTGGTTCATGCTCTCATGGCTCCGGGGCAGGAAGAAGGTAGAAAAATTTCTGTCGAAAGTTTGATTTTCTTGTTTGATCATCCTGTCCGTACTTTATTCGATTCTGGCGCATCACATTCGTTTATCTCTACATCATTAGTTGAAACACTGCACTTAAATACTAGTCTCGTTGTGGATCCCATTATAGTCTCAAATCCTATTGGTGGGTCGGCTCATTTATCCATGGTTTGTAGGGATTTGAGATTGTCTATCTTAGGCGTTGGTTTTGAATGTAATGCTTTTGTGCTTGGTTTCATGGGCTATGGGTTGATTCTAGGGATGGATTGGCTAGCCAGACATGGTGCCATCCTAGATTGTGAATGAAGGGTAGTAAAATTGTTGACTCGTAGTGGAAAGACCCTTGATATTTCTTGTGACCCTAGAGGATCGGTGATGCTTAGTTATCTTGAGTCACTTGACGCATCCAATGATGATTTACATTCAGTTCGTATAGTCCGTGAATATGTTGATGTCTTCGATGAGGTGAGGGTCTACCCCCAAAATGTGAGATAAACTTTCGTATTTATCTTGTAGACAATTCAAAACCTGTATCTCTGCCAGTACGCCACATGGCTCCTCGTGAGAGGAGGGAACTCAATAAGCAAGTAGGGGAGTTGCTTGAGAAGGGGTTCATAAGACGTAGTATATCGGAGTGGGGTGCTCCAGTAGTATTTTCCACGAAGGCGGATGGGTCCCTTAGACTTTGTGTGGACTATGGAGAACTTAATAAGCTTACTAAGAAGAATAGGCACCCACTGCCGAGGATTGACGATCTCTTCGATCAGTTAGTTGGCGCCTCAGTGTTTTCGCAGTTGGACTTAGCCACTGGTTTCCATCAGTTGAGAGTGGCTGAGGATAGCATAGAGAAGACTGCCTTTAGGACTCTAGACGGTTTCTATGAGTGGCTTGTGATGCCCTTCGGTTTGACAAACGCCCCCGCATACTTTGTTGACTTGATGAGTAGGGTGTTTAGGGAGTACCTTAATAAACTCATGGTGGTCTTTGTGGATGACATCTAGATCTTTTCTAAGAACGAGGAAGAGCATGCCCTACATCTTAGGGAAGTGTTGGAGATCCTTCGAGCGCATAACCTTAAAGCTAAATTTTCTAAATGTCACTTTTGGAGGAAGGAAGTGCGATTCTTAGGGCACGTGGTTTCCAAAGAAGGGATAGCTGTGGATCCCGCGAAGGTGGTGGCCATCCAAGATTGAAAGGTCCCTAAAAATGCTATCGAGGTGAGGAGTTTCTTGGGGTTGGCTGGCTACTATACTATAGGAAGTTTATCAAGGACTTCGCAAAGATATTAGCCCCATTGACACGCTTGACGAAGAAGAACCTAGTTTTCACGTGGGACGTAGATTGTGATGATGCGTTCCAACGTTTAAAAAGAGCTTTGACCACAGCCCCAGTCTTAGTGTTGCCAGATGGGAGTAAGCCATTTACCGTTTATACCGATGCTTGTGGGACATGACTAGGCGCAGTCTTAATGCAAGAGGGGAGGGTAATAGCCTATGGAGGAAGGCAGTTGAGATTGCATGAGAAAAATTACCCTACACATGACCTAGAGTTGGCCGCTATTGTTTTCGCGCTTAAGTCTTGGCGCCATTATCTTCTTGGCGAGAAATTTGAATTGTTTACAGACCACAAATCACTAAAATACTTGTTCTCTCAGAAGGACTTGAACTTAAGGCAGCAAAGGTGGATGGAATTATTAGCGTCCTATGATTTCGAGATAGCATATACCCCTGGCAAGGGTAACGTGGTGGCAGACGCCTTAAGTAGGAAAAGGTTGTCCTTGAGTCCGTTGTTTGTTGAGCGGCGAAGCTTAGAGTTTATCTCTACGTTTGACTTTAGACCTTCCATTGATTTTGTACCCGGTCTGCTAGCATCCTTAGAGGTCAGACCGACGCTTTTGGGACGGATTGGTGAGGCACAGCGAGATGACCCACAATTGGTTGAGTTAGTAGAGAAGCTCATAAGGGGGGAGTCATCGAGCCATCTCAGTAGGTATACCCTAGATGATAAGGGTCGGTTACGTAGGGACGGTAGACTTTGTGTACCACGAGATGAGAACTTGAGGAAGACCGTTCTTGATGATGCACATCGTTCGAAGATGACCATTCATCCCGGCGGGGACCAGATGTACATGGACATGAGACAAGTTTACTTTTGGGCCGGTATGAAGAGGGATGTGGCCGAGTTTGTCGCTAGATGCTTGGTGTGCCAACAAGTAAAAGCAGAGCAAAAGAAGCCCGGTGGGTTGCTTCACCCATTGGAGGTCCCACAATGGAAGTGGGAGAGTGTCTCGATGGACTTTGTTGATGGGTAACCAAGATCGAGGAAGGGTAATACGGGGATTTGGGTCGTGTTAGACAGACTTACTAAGAGCGTCCATTTCATTCCGGTGAAGAGTAAGAGGACTGCTCCATGGTTAGCCTCCGTATACATTCGAGAGATAGTTCGTTTGCACGGTGTTCCTTCTAGCATAGTGAGCGATCGCGATCCTATCTTTTCTAGCGAGTTTTGGAAGAGCTTGCTTATAGAGGAGGAAATAGAGCGTGATGCGACGATTCGACGAGCTCCTACATGCATTCTTGGGTCGGAGATTAAGAAGTTGATGAATTGAGAGGTCAAGCTAGTCAAAGTGCAATGAGGAGATGATGACAGCGACACTACTTGGGAGACGGAAGAGAAGATGTGTTCATTGTACCCTTTTCTTTTCGAGGGTATGTCTTTTAATTTCTCCTTTATCGCTTATCTTGTAATTGTTCTATCTTTAGTAAATCCTCTCACTAGTATCTTTGACCTTTAGATAGGGTAGTCTTATGGTTGAAACATGTGTTTGAGACATGTTATGTATGGTGGATGCATGTGGATGCAAGTGTTTGCTCGTGGATGCATATACACACACTTTAGGCACTAGATCGGCTCAGTCACTTTCATATTGCATATTGCATATAAATGGATGTATTTAGTAAAATGAATGTACGTTGAATGTGTGTATCATATGGATGTTGCATTTAAATGAATGGTTGTGCACACATGTAGTAATGATATGTATATGGTTCTTTGCATACATGATGGATACATGGCACTATCATTATTTGCATTAAGGAGGTCGACTGAATCAGTGGACCGCCTGATTTTGCATTAGTATACGGACATATACACACACTATGCATATGTACATGAAAATCATTAGAAATCTTTTAAGGACCATGGTTGCTAGTGGTTGATGGTTGAGTAGATGGATGATTGGATGGTAGGATACGTTCTTCTTGACTTAGAGATTTCGAGGACGAAATCCTTTAAGTAGGGGAGAATGTAACACCTCGTATTTTCTGAGAATATTACAATAACAAATTAAAGAATAATTTATTTAAAAAAGAGGAATGTGAAAAGAATGATGTTTAGCATTGTTCTAAGGTTTGTAAGCAAAAGACTTAGTAGCTCATTTGGTTAGAACATGTGACTTGCATATAAGAGGTACAGAGTGCGATCCCCGCCAGCGCCATATTTTTGTTTAGGGGAATGGCTAAAAAGTGGCTTAGTGTGAACATAGTTCAAAAAAGTGGTTTAGTGTGAAAATGGTTAATTATGAAGAAGTTATTAAGCCATGGAGTTTGTATGCATATGAGAGAAATATATATATATATAGATATACATAAAAATTAAATAAATAAATATTCAAAAAAAGTTCAAAACAGCGAATCGAGAGGGGGAATAGCCGAACCGCACCATTTTTGGAGTCGACCCAAGCCCCGCTGGGTCGACTAGAGGTCAATCCAGGGTGTTTGGCTGCCAACCCGTGGCCCGATTCGCCCTAAGGGTTGATATGGCATCCGAGTGGTCCAAATCAGTTCTAGGGTTAATCCTAAGGCCTAAATAACTTCCTACACCTATATATACACTCTAAGACCTAACCCTAATTCATAAATATTATCTATGACACCATTATGCTGTCAAATTATCTCTTAAACCCTAGCCGCTGCCTCTAAATCAAATCTCAAGTGTTCAACTTCAACTCAAATTAAAGATTAGAGCTTCTACAACAATTCAAGAAGATAAATCAGCAACACCGCAACATTTCTACACCGATTTCAGTGCATAATTCTATTCTTTAACCACGAAAGGTGAGTACGGTGATTTTCACAATATAATGGAATTAAAAGTAACATGATGAAGTTGTAAAGAGGATTCATATGTATGTATGTAATTTAAATCTCATCCAAGTCTTCACCTTTTTGATTCATGTCATCATATGCCTATGTTTCTATGTAAAGTTCATATATTTATCAGTTTATTCATGTTGAATCTGTCACTATGCCTCTATGCCAGTTTACATGCCCCTTTATTTCATGATGTTGTGTTAATTCCAATTTTCTGTGATTTGATTCTATCTTCTTATCCCTATTCCTTTTATTTTTGGATCTAAGCTACCTTCGAGCCTATGTTAAAAATACGCGCGAATGCAAATACGTGGGAACGATGGGAATATGTGAAATATGGAAAATTGGATATTATTGGATATTTTGGATAATTGGATAATATGTGAAATTGGCATATTTGGGTATGAATTACATGGAATTGATGAAATTGCCTATAATTGTAAATTTGTAATTGAGGCTAATTAATATGTAATTAGTGACAATTTGAAATAGGCAATATTATAAACATGATTATATGTTTAACTGGATATACATGACATGAAAATTGGGTATGGGTGAAATATGATTATTAATAAACCTTTGACACGAGGTTAGGCACGATTGTGGCGTAAGACTGCCCGGAACCACCCGGCAAATCCAGCTGCCACAATTGGATGTCTAATGTGAGAGGTCAAAGGAATGAATTGTAGGCGCAACGGTTAATGACACGAGGTTAGACCCGGTTTGTGGCGTAAGACTGCCCGGAACAGCCCGGAAAATCCAGCGGCCACAAAGCGTTCGGTGGAATGTGGGAGGTTATGCACCGTTCGTCATAAGGAATGAATTAAGGAATATTAACCATAATAAGACGTGAGTATGGTTAGAGGGTTAAGTGGGGTGACATGTAAATTATGACATGTAAATATGGACTTAACCGGTATAAGATATGACATGTAAATTATGACATGTAAGTGTGGACTTAACCATAGCATGTGTAAGACATGGACATTTAAATTAAAATGGTTAAGTGGGAGAAAAACCTAGTGGGGACCAAGCATAGGTGGGAGGCTTGTGTCGGATGGGGGACCCGTTTCAACCAGTAACCCGTTTGAGTATCTAATTGGGCCCGGTACTAGGCCGGGGTTGGGGCACGCTTACTGGACTTGAATGTAAGAGGTCAAAACGTGAATAGTGGTGGCAACGCAAGTCCAACGGGTTCATGTGCGTGCATGGGTCCGGGCTGGTAGGTAAGACGTTGTTGCATCGTGTAGGTATGGCCGTGCATTTTATGTTGGTATCGGGGTTGCCACTTTGGGGAGTGATACACCCCACTGTGGGGCCAGCACGTGTGCCTACGGGGTTTAGGGAGCCGATCGAATGGGTAGGGTAAGGGTACCTTAGCGGTGGTAGGAGCAAGCCGGCACCTACGATATCAGCTAGGTATAAGTAACTACCAAGTTTGTCATGTGGGTACAGTTAGTGGGAAGGGATCAACCTTTAGTAAATAAAGACTAGTAGATGTGCGGTGTAATTAAGTAATGTGGTGTAACTTAGCAAAAGTGCGGTGTAACGAAATACATGTTGGTTGAGTTGGATAGTCCTTTGGGTGCTAGTCTGATGTTGAATTCGGTCTTCGGGGTTAGTACTTGGAGGGTTGTTCGCTTAGCCAAGGTGTAGGATTATCTTAGTATTTAGGATTCCTATTTAGGAACGGAATCGTCTTGTCCATCCTTTTTATCTACCTTATCTATGTTATAGCCATATCATGATGCCTATTTATGTCTTGATCATTTACCTTACCTATTATTTGTTAAAATTACCGGACTCACCAGACTTTATGTCTGACCCGTTTTGTTTCCACCTCTTTTCTTTCCTCCCCCCCAAGTTTGCAAGGAGGGAATACTACAGCTTAGTGCCGATTTCTTTTAGTTGCTTGAAAAGAGTAGATGTATCGCTTTGGACTCTCTCATCTTTATGGCTTTGCTTATGCTCAGTGGGGATTTATGCATTTATGTTATTTAAGTATTTGCTTCTTTATGTACTTTGAAGTTTTTGGAAAAGACAATTGATCATGTTGTAATGGTTTTTGGAGACTACTTATGTAAGCTTGTTTTGAAGTTATGATGCTATGAAATTAGTTTTATCTTCCGCTGTGTTTTATTTATTTATTTATTCTTGTAATTTATCTGTTCTATACTACTATAACGCTTCATGACATTAATGCATTCCCTTTGTGAGTGACATTAATTGCCATAGGGTGTTACAAATTTTTTCTGGATTAGCTTCGATTCCCCGGGAGTTGACGATGAAACCCAAGAACTTTCCTGAGGAGACTCTGAATATCGAACATTTCAGAGAGATCGTGGATGTGACCGTTTGATACTTTAGATTTTACCAACATGTCATCCTCATACACCTCCATGGACTTTTCAATTTGGTTTTTAAAGAGTCGGTTAACCATTCGCTGATAAGTAGCGCCAGCATTCTTGAGGCTGAAGGGCATGATGCGATAGTAGTAATGTCCGAGGTCTGTTATGAAAGAAGTTTGATCCTGGTCGCGAAGGTTCATTGGAATTTGATTGCAGCCTGAGTAGGCGTCCATGAAAGATAATACCTGGTATCCAGCGGTTGAGTTAATAAGTCGGTCGATCTTTGGGAGTGGAAAGCTGTCTTTGGGACACGACTTGTTTAGGTCAGTGAAGCCGACGCACGTTCGCCATTTACCTTTGGACTTCTTGACCAAAACTGGGTTGAAGACCCATTCAGGGTAATCGGCTTCGCGGATGAAATTATTGTCGAGTAGACGGTCTACCTCTTCCTCAAGTGCTTTGGACCTCTCGGGTCCTAGGAAGCGGCGCTTCTACTTGACTGGAAATGTTGTAGAATCAATACTTAGACAATAGCAAGAGATCGCAGGGTCGATGCCTTTCATATCGGAATGAGTCCATGCAAACACATCTAGGTTAGCCTTCAAGAAATACACAAGATCTTCTTTGATTGCGGGATGGAATTGAGATCCTATCTTTAGCACTTTTGATGGATCATTGGGATTAACGAGAATATCCACTGTAGATTCAACCGGGGTGGCCCTCTCGTACTCAGGCTCTTCGTCCTTCCGTGGGTCGAGGTCTTCGGAAAGATGGCAGTGGCGCCTGAGTTAAGGCCCCGACGCCACTGATTGCTATGCTGAAATAGTCTTGGCGCAAGAAGGCGTGGGCACTGCTTTTCCCTTGTCCTTATTGCGCGCATTCTTCCATTCTATTGCATAACACTCTCTGGCGCTTACTTGGTCGCCTCTGACTGTTCCAATCCCATTTTCTATCGGAAATTTCATTAGGAGAGACCACGGTAACATGCAGACTCAAAAATCTATGAGAAAAGGGCGTCCAAGGAAAGCGTTGAAAGGGGAATCGATGTCTATAATTACGAAAGTGTGGATTCAGACCCGACTCCGATCCCCCTCGCTTAGCTCCACAGGTAGATCGATCATTCCTACTGGGGAACTAGAAGCTCCGTTGAAGCCGTGGATTGTGGCGCGACATGGCTTTAAGTCTTTTGTTTCTAAACTCATCTGGTCGTAAGCAGCTTTGAAAATGATGTTGACTGAGCTTCCGGAATCAATTAACACTTTTCGGACAGAAGCGGCACCGATATGGGCTGTGATAACTAGTGGATCAGTGGCTGGGATCTCCACCCCAATAGAATCTCTTTCACGGAAAATGATGTTGTCCTGCATGGTCTTTTGGAGCTTGGCCAGGACAGATTCGTGGGGTGCGGAGCAAGTTTCAAAAGTAGCATGCTTTATGAAATCACATACTCTTCCGTTTTTCGGAAGCTGTCTTGTGTGGGATAAGGTCTGCCACATATGGTGTTGATTACGATCCCATGCCTTGGATTAGATGGACCTGGTGCTGCCTTGGTAGCTGCCTGAGGTGCTGGTGCCTGAGGCTTTGGATTTCCTTCGAGAGGAAAAGGCTCTTGGATGTATTGCTCAAGCCGCTTTTCGCGGATAAGCTTTTCAGTTGCATCCCTGAGCTGGCGACATTCATTGGTATTGCGGCCGTACACGCCATGGTATCGGCAGTACTTCCTAGAATTTTTCTCAAGGTCGGTTGATTCCTTGGTGTGCGGTTTCTTGTATTGCAAAGTGTTGCATGTCTCTAAGTAAATTGTCTCTAGATCCTCATTTAGCGGGGTGTATGTCTCGAAGGCTTGGTAAGCGTCGGGCTTCCTTGGCTCGGTCTAGGCCTGATCGTTGTTCCGGCCATCTTGCCTACCATTGTTCGGCCTTTACCTGTTAGGACCTACCCCTTGTTCTGATCAAAGGGTTCTCCTACTTGTTTTCTTCAAAGGTTGTTATTTGCAGCGCCTGCTTGAGGGCCATTGGGGCGACTGGTGGCTGAGAGTTGGTTGCGCCTTGCTTCCTCTTGGCACTGATTCGCCTTCTCATAGAAGGAGTCGAGGCTTTTTGGCTGTTTCCGATCGATCCATGCCCCGAATTCGGAAGTGGGGGGTGGGGGGCACCTTTGGCTAATTGAAAGAGTACGGTACGAGGATCCAGATCCTCGACCTCGGCGAGGGCAATGTTGAACTTGGAGAGGTAGCTTTTGAGGGACTCAGCGGGGCCTTGGTATAAGTTAGAAAGGGAGAGGGCATTCATTGGAGTTGGTATGTGTATCCTGAATTGCTTGACCACCTGTGTCGCTAACTGGTCGAAGTTGTTAATGGAATCGAGTGGCAGGCGGGAGAACCATAACAGAGTGGTTCCTGATAAGAAGACTGGGAAACATTTGCATTTGACCGGATCGTTGCCCCGACTCGAGTCCATTTGCCATTTATATCGATTAGGAAGGCACATGGGTCAGTGGTGCCATCGTAGAGCGGCATTTGCGGCATGCTGAAACGTCGCGGCCATTCAGCTTCGTTCACCCTTCTCTTTAAGGGGTTACGCCTAATGCGCGCTTCCCATGAATCATGCACATTTCCTCGCATTTCCCTAATGATTCTTTGAACCATGTCGGGTAGGTAAGTTGGATGGGGATCCGCCATTGGGACCTATGGGTTTTGGCGAGGTTCTGGAGTTCTGTTGCGAGCGACTCTCCTATGATGGACATCCGGATCATCTTCCTCCAAATCCTCAACATCTATCATTGGGTCTTGGTGTGGACGGTGAGGTGGAGTAGGGTGATGCAGTTCCTGTTCTAGAGGAATGCGGGCCGCTGGAATAGCGAGCCCATCCTCCAAATTACCCACCGTCGGGTTGAGTCGAGGAAGAGGTTGGTTTGTAGGACCTGGTCCATCATTGATGATCAAGCGAAAGCGGTCTCGATATTGTGTCCATTCGCTATATGTGACGGTAGTTCGGCTGCCATTCCCGGTCCCATTGTCGTTAGTGTAGCCGTTGCCATTACCGTTGTCGAGGGCATTGGTTCGGGTGGCGACATTGTTGATGAGGCTAAACCTCTTCCTTTGATGCAGGCCCTTCGACTCGGAAGAGAAAGTTTCCGATATGGTTGGTCGGGGTCGAGCATTGTTCTGAGTTAGTTGAAGTCGAGCAACGATGCGCCGACTTTCTTAAAGTTGTCGCATAAGGTCGATGTTATTCCTTAATGCTTGATTAAGCTCAGCCGCCGTGCTCTAATATTTTTCATTAAGAGTGCGGATTTGAGTTCGTGTTGCGGGCGCTTTGGAGTCCACACTAGGAGGGACTGTTTCATTAGTGGCTGGGATGTCTGTCAGTTGAGGTTGTTGGGACGTACCGGCCTCGGCTGCGGCTCAAGAGCCAACCATTTCATTCTTTGGTCGCTTTGTCATCGTAAGCGGACTCGATAGCTGGTTTAGCAGGGAACCTCATGCTCGTCAGGGGTTGAGATGACAACGTGCAAAAAAGACGCAAAATTCGAGAGTTCTCAATGAAAGCACCAAATGTTGACGACAAAAAATGTTGTAAACACCAAAGATTCCAATTACTAAGAATAGTTAATTTGGTCGCACAGACAAGAGTAGAAAAGCAGTAAATAACACAAGAGATTTATAGTGGTTTGGCCTCGTGAGGGGCCTACGTTCACTTTGAAGCACTGTTGGAATATTATTAATCACTCAAAGTTACAAGTGTGAGACCATCCCATTACATCTTCTTACATTCATCTTTATGCTGGATGATGTCATCCTTAAGGCTATATGATGTCACCTCTAAGACATGATGTCATCCTTCTCATATATGATGTCATAATTATCATATATTAAATATATTAAGAAAAAGACACTTTTTCCCTTCTTCTTTCTCAAATGGGAGATGCCATTAATGGAGCTCTCTAGAGGTCCCAAGGTCTCAAATTCCAACCCCTTTGAAGTGTGAAGTCATGGGGTATTTATAGGAAAGGAGTAGGTAGGGGTTCAGTAGGAGTAGGTAGAAATAGCGGACCACATGCAGAAATTCGCACCTAAGGCCTGCATACACAGGAAATTTGCACCTGAGCCCGGGGCGCGAAATTTCGCACCTCATGGGTGCGAAATTTCGCACCTCGTAGGTGCGAGATTTCGCGTCTCGAGGGTGTGATATTTTGCACCTCGAGGGTGCGAGATTTCGCGCCTCGAGGGGGCGAGATTTCGCGCCTCGAGGGGGTAATATTTCGCGCCACGAGGGGGCGAGATTTCGCACCTCGAGGGTGTGAGATTTCTCACCTCGAGGGTGCGAGATTTCGCACCTCGAGGTTGCGAGATTTCGCACCTCGAGGGTGCGAGATTTCGCCCCTCAAGGGTGCGAGATTTCGTACCTCGAGGGTGCGAGATTTCACACCTCGAGGGTGTAATATTTCGCACCTCAAGTGTACGAGAATTCGCACCTCGAGAGTGCGAGGTTCCACACCTCGATGGTTACATGAATGGGAGTTTGGTTGCCGATCCTTCTTCATCTTGTTTCCTTCGCTCCTAAGCGTCCCTTTCGGCTTTAGTTCCGCGTGATGCATTAAGTCGAGCGTGTCTTGTGTACATTTGGGAACCAGACCAAAAATCTAGTTAACATGCTTAACTTTATCCCAAATTTTAAATTACTTTTGGGTTATTTCTTAGATTGATGCAGCATAAATTATCATATAATTGATTAAGACATTCGCCTCAAGAGTTAAGGCTAAATTTATTATTTTATCTAGTACCACAATTTCAGTAGGTGAAACAAAAATTAAAATTTTATATACAACAACCATTTAGTCTTTATCATTTTTCTCCACCTTCCACTTCCTTTTTAATTGAATTAATGACATTTAAACTAAATTTAAATAATACTTACTAACAGTGAAGTAATATTTTTCATTTGTGCATATAAAATAAAGTTATAAATAAATATTATAAACTCATCTAAGGTTGAAAATAGTAGCCCTGATGTTATTTATAGCATCTAAGCTAGTCCCATGTGTAATTGTTCCTCCTTATTCAAGAAAATGCCTTCTAATGCAGGCAGTATCCCGAAGAAATATGCGGTAAAATTTTCCATCCCGACTATCCCCAACTGTAGGAAATTAAAGATATGGTGGTTGTGTTTTGGAAAGACCAATTAGTTGAATTTTTTAAGATGAGGTTCCCACAACTTTGTTGTAAAAAAACTGTATCTTTGTTTCTTAGCGACTTAAAGGTTCATTTAATATTGGTGTGACAACTTGTTACATTCATCTTGTTTTCATGAGAGATCTAGTAATTTGAATTTTGATACCAATGTTATTAAAGAAAAATTATATATTATTACATAATGGAGCCATATTATTGGTCTTTCTTGAGAGTAGATGATTTATATTTTCGTCTATGCTCATTTTCCAACAATTCCTTATATTTTTCATTGTGGGGCAAATCATATCAATTGGTTAATTTTCTTTGATATTTCCATTGAATGGGGAAAATACTCACTACGCCAAAGAACTCTTTGAAATCCCTCTTTCAGGCAGCTTTCTTCTCTCATTCTTTTATCCTTCGAGGGTAGAGTATCTTATGTTGATGTCTCTTACGAATGGGTACCACCTATTTTCGATCTTTGTTTCTCCTTTGCCTATGAAAGATTGGCTTCCCCTATCACGACATTGAGCTAGATAATATCCTGCCTAAATAGCCCTTGTTGAATACTCCGTCCAAGCATTGGATGGTCAAGGAGTGCAAATTCCTATAATCTATACATCTCTCCTCACATCACCATTTCCACTCCTTTTGATTGGTCAGTACCTCCTGTGCCTATCTCATCTTCCTAAGTCCTCACCGACATCCCTGATCTTCCTTATGACTTAACTACTAATGGTCTTAAGAAGAAATTCGTCTATGTTATCATTTTAGATCCTTTTAGTTCGTAAGTCATTATTGATAAATTTATGAAAAACTAGGTAAAGGTACGTTGTTGCTCTAGAATAAAATTGTTGGAACCTATTCTGAAAAAGATAGTGGCTTGTGCTTGCACTTAAAATGGAGGATATTCTCACTATGGATATCCGATAATGACAAGGGGGTCTTGAGCTTAAGCTATGAAAAGGAATTTGGCCTTATGTTAGCTTTAGGGAAAGAAGATGACCTATGGAATGATGTAAATGTTGCTACTCTCGAGGATCAATTCATTTGGAACCATCTCAAAGCTATCTTTGAGGAGAATTTTATTTCAGCTACTCGGAACTTGGTCTACTTCTGTAAATTTGTAGAGCTGAAGCAGGTGGACAAGATTGTCTATGAGTATGTGGCTGAGTTAAATGCATATTTGAAGTACAAGATGTCCTTCATTGACACCTAAACGAAGAAGAATAAGAATACCATTCTTGGCTTGGAGGATCATTTAAAAGAATAGCTCTTAAATCACCTTGATGAAACCATTGATTCAATTGTTGGGAAGACTTTGATGAATGATAGTAATTATACAAACTTAAAGGCTATTCACAGTGTTCCTATGGATGAGCCGATGCAGCAGTTGAGTGGGTGAGACAATAAAAAGTGAAACAAAAAGTGAAAATTGCTTCCGGGCAAGGATGGTCAGAGGATGAAGCCCAAGTCTGTGGTGATTTTTTGCAACTGCATGGAAAATAACCATTATAATAGAGATTCCAAATCCAAGTGAAAGAAGTGCTATAGTTGTAGCAAACTTAGGAATATTAAGAAGGATAAGACACATGTTATCAATGTTGCTCCAACTTTATTGAGTGCCTTATCAACTAAGGAGAACAAAAATGGCATAATTATCTAAGCTATGCTTCCATTTTTGATGTTCTTATGTAAGCTTTATTTGATATTAAGGCTTTCCATTCCTTTATGTCTAGTCACTTGGTGGACTATTCAAGAATGGAACCGAAAATTATTGGTCGTATTTGATTGGAACCTAAAATCAAAAACTCAAGTCCATTGGAACGTCAATAGATTGTTTAGTTTCCTACAAATAAACAAATATATTCATCAGATCTCAAGTTAATAACTCACAATGGAATAATTTAAAATTTAATAATAAATAAGTATTGACCATAATACTAACACTTTTAAATCAAGTATTCCTAACAGCCCTAATCCTACCCAGATTACAAATACCGGTCTTCTGCCTAATCTGTGGGTTGTTTTGAGGAGGAGGTCGGATTAATTGTTCTGATGACTAGAAAATTATACTTTATGTAAATAACATTATCATATACTGATTGCTTACTATTTATTTTGTATTTGGTTTTATTTAAGTTGACCATACTCCATCACTACGCAAGTACTGTATCAATCCACTTCCCATTAGATTTAGCGTAATATAAAGGTGTATATATATGATCTCTTGGCCCACACCGGACCTAGATATTATACCTTAATATCTTTAGCAATAACTTCGATGGGGTCAATTGTCGTTCCATGTTAAGATATCTCCATCGTACACTATGAGTGCATGTAAGTAACAATTTCATTACGAGTGCACACACATCCATCTCATCATAAATACTCTGAATCCTGCTAATAGGGCATCCCATTGCCTAGGCTGCATGGGAGTTCATCATGTGATTTACTCTATGGTATATCTTTTTCCTTTACGAATCGACTCTGCTACCATCCACTTCATACATTGAAGGTATATCTTGATATGGGTTACTAGAATTGCTTATAATCAAACAATCTAATAAAAACCATGTGACGTTGCATATCCCTTCAAATGCCTCGATAATGAAAGATTGATTTGCGTCTAAGGCCGTAACCCATGTTCTTCCCCGCTTAATTATTTTTACCAATGACAAGCCAATAATCATGCGGCAGTTATCATCCATGGTGCCTGAGTGTCGCGCTTCCATTGTCCCATAATTACTTAGCCATCTACCGGTCCTGTAGATTTCCTAGAGCAATCAAGGCAACACACCCCTAGATACCACCTATAGACCTATACCTTTAATAGATCGCACCTATATTAAAATATATCAGAGGAAAATCCAAGGGTACTCCTTTCCACATGATCGCATGAAGTCTCTTATTTTCTAATCCTGTATTCGCTCACTAGGTACAGGTCACCAAAATGTGCTTTCTTATTTCATAGTCAAAGGTTTGTCTACAAATCCTCTATGATGGGCTTCTTAATATCCATTATAGAGCCTATCATTTCCTACTTCGGTATTTGCTCGACAAACATCGCTAGGAATGGGCCATCCATATGAGATCTCCTATTTCATAATACAAGAATTATCTTCCAATCCTCTATGGTGGGCTTTCCAATGTCCGCTTTAGCCTCTAATTTCATGAGGTGACGTTAATTATTATACCGTCATCAAAATAGGTTTCATAATTATCCAAATTTTCTGCAATGATCAACAAACCATTTGCTTATTTTACAAATTTATCAAATTCATTCTTAAATGCATATTCGTGATTAAGTATATAATTTCTTCTTTAATTAGACCCTATGTCCAATTTCCATTCTTATGCACTTATTTTTTGCCTTTTAACTAATTTCGTTTTTCACTTCTATTTATTGGTTAATCATATCGTCCTTGTTTTCCTTATTTAATTCATCTTTACTTTTTCTTGTATTTTACATTCTTATTCTACTAATATTTCCCACTTTTTTTATTTTTATTATGCCAATTTCCAAATTCTTTAACTTTATCAAACTTATCCTTTTTCTTAATTATCTCCTTTTTGTATTCTATCATATATAATAAGTTGGAATTTGGTTTTAACATTTTAGTACATAGGTCCATTTTCATTCTTTTCTCAAAATATGGGCTCTGTGCAATGTTGATAATTAGAAGAGATAGTTGCACACATCACACCTTTAAGGGTTTAAATTAATATATGGAAATTTAGTAGTTTTAGCTTTATTCTCGACGAACTACTATATAAACTAAGTCCTAAAAGGTGAAATTTAGCTTATTTATAGTTCAAAAAATATTATTTTGTTCATTTATCGCAACCTAAGTCAAATAGTGTATTTTTTAAAATTTCAATTAAAGGTTAAACAATTACAAGTAGTAAACACTGTAAGAATTTTGCTACTTTTAATGTTATAGACAACATCTTTGTAATCCCAATTCTATCAATGGTTATGATTTTCATTCAAGGAATTAACGTAATAAAATTTAATTCTTAAATACATAAAGTGAAATAGGATTACAACGATGTAACATACTATCATATAAACTTATGTAATTTATCCACTCACCTCGTTTTTTTTTCAAATCTACAAATCAGATCCAAATCTACTCCTATAATTTATATTCTTCCCTTTGCAATTCCCTATTTGGATTTACAAATGATTTTCATACTGACCTATTGGATTTCATTAAAGAAAAGGAACAAGGATCAAACTTAATAAATTAAATCCAGATCTGAAAAGTTGCCTCTTTATAATAGCTTTCTGATTTGAGTCTCCTTCCCAGTATTCTTTTCTATTCTCCTTCGGCTTAAATGTGGACTTCCAAAGTCTAGATATTAATTTTCAAAAGTCTTGGACTAGAAATAAAAATGGTAGAACTTCCACATCCAACTAAAAAATGATGAGTTTGGAGTGAAATCGTACATGCATATTTATAATGGTTCAAATCAGCACTAACTATTAGTTAAAATTATTTCAGATCTGGACACATAAGGTCGGGGTCTGAGACATAGTTTCGATCACGTGACAATCAACCCTAACATAGGGCGGTCGACTACCACGATCGAATGTGTATTAGGAAGATCGATCAGTATTACATTACATTGACTTTGCTATTATGACATGCACATATGTATTTAGCCACATACTAATATCAATCATTTCTTTATTAATTTCTTAATTGTTTTTGCTCTCTATTCCTTATTTTCTTTTATTACATATTTACTATCATTTTCTTAATTTTGAATTTCAAATTTCAAATTTATACAACTGATTATGATTTTATATATGTATACACAAATAAACATATTGTTACTCGACATTTTCGCCCACTATCAAGATATATTCAGATTGCCACACCTCAATGATTATCAAGGCCAACGGCTTAAAAACATCACCCGAGGGCCTAGAGATCAAGTATGGACAGCTCTATATGACAAGTATCACTTTTGTTCACCAACGAAATGCTAGAATACCTTTCCATTAAGGGTCAGCAAAATCAATTTTGGGGGAAAAGTACAACTCCGAGACGGGCTAATAGAATTATTCTACATCAATAGTCTATAGAGCATAGCAATATGATTTTTGTCTGATGATAACAAAAATATATATTGTAATATAAATGTGTTTGTAACTGTATTGTACTATATTACATCACACATAGAAATAAATATTTATTTTTGAATAGAATAGTATTGCATACGAATTTTTGTAATTCAAATAGTATTTATATACAAATATAATATTCTATTTCAACATTTGAATAGTATAAACTTTTAACTCCACTATTGTACATCTCGGTGATTTATTACGTTCAGCCCTCATTACACACTCAGTCACTTAGTACATATTCACTCTCTCATATACATCACTCTCTTATACTCATTCACTTAGTACAAACTCATTCACATACTGACATTCTCACTTCTCTTCGGTCTACTTTAAAGTCAGTCTAGTCACCTACATACTTGTCACAGAAACACAAAGTAAACTGGAACAAAAAATTGATTTACATTCTGGTATAAATTTATGTGGATATTTGTTCCAAGGGCACATTTTAAAACAAAATTAGATCTAAGAACAAGCGACTTTTGCAATGTAAATTAAGAACAACTTTCATGACCTAATTGGAAAATGTCCAAATAATTTAAACTAAGGATACACACAAATAATAAAAACTAATACAAATATCCTTTTCTGTGATTATAAGACTAAATATTAATAAAACTTAATTATGAAATGTTTTTGGTATCATAAATATGGGAGAAAATGAATATAAAAAATCCAGGATGGAAAGTTATATGCATACAGCTTCGTTATCGTCTTTTTTCTGGTGCAAATGAGATTAGCTTTAAAATGACTTAATTTTGTATTTGGGTGGTACAATATAAAGCTATATTTTTAAGTAATAAAGCTATATTCATTTAGATTTCCGAGCTGATTATTTATATATGTTTATAATAACATCAGTAAACTAGAATAATTTTGAAATCACCTTTTTCCTTTCAATTTCAAGGGAAATTATTTATTTTTTAATTAATTTAGTAATAATGATAAAATTAAAGTGAACTTCATGTTGATATAAACAACCTGGTCTTTGTCCTTCATTTAAATATCAAACTTAGTTGTCCTTTGATCAATTTTTTTTGAGGAATGTGTCTTTAAAACCAAATACGGAAATTTGTTTCAAGGACACATTTTAAAACAAAATTAGATCTAAGGACAAGCGACTTTCGCAATGTAAGTTAAGGACAACTTTCATGATTTAATTAGAATATGTCCATATAATTTAAACTAAGGACACACATTACATTTCACAAATAATAAAAACTAATACAAAAATCATTTTCTGTGAATATAAGGCTAAATATTAATAAAAAATTAATTATGAAATGTTTTTGGTATCATAAATATGGGAGAAAATGAATATAAAAAAATCCAGGATGGAAAGCTATATGCATATAGCTTCGTTATTTACGATATAGCTTTTTTCTAGTGCAAATGAGATTAGCTTTAAAATAACTTAATTTTGTATTTGGGTGATACAATATAAAGCTATATTTTCAAGTAATAAACCTATATTCATTTAGCTTTCCAAGCTGATTATTTATATATGTTTATAATAACAGCAATAAACTAAAATAATTTTGAAATCACTTTTTTTTTCCCTTTCAATTTTAAGGGCAATTATTTATTTTTTAATTAATTTAGTAGTAATGGTAAAATTAAAGTGAACTTCATGTTGATATAATACAATTTAGTCTTTGTCCTTCATTTAAATATCAAACTTAGTTGTCCTTTGATCTAATATTTTTGAGGAATGTGTCCTTAAAACCAAATACCCCTAAATTTATTTTAAATTTTATTTACCTCATAAATTTAGTGTGTTTCTCATCATATTTCTGGACTCGGTATGATATGTACATACATCTACCTATGTCTAGACTACTTGTGATATTCACTGTAAATACCACAAGGTGACTATATAACCTTTGCCTGCAGATCAGCCTAGACACAACCATACTTGTTTGCTGATCAGAACCAATGTTTAAATTTAGCCGATTCTGAACAGCCACATCTAAGATATAGTGGTCTGCTGATGTAAATAGAAAATATAATTGTACATACACAATACGTGTATACATATACATGTGCACGTATATACACATATATTATGTGCAACGGCAATATGGTCAAACATAAGTGTATGGACAGCTCAAGCAGACCCTCAAGTGAACAAGACATGATCATGGCGGCTTCATCAACAAAAATGCACAAAGGAAAGTGATAAATTCAAGTTCACAAAGACGAATGATACACAACATAAAGGCAAGGAGTGACATAGCATGTCCAATTAACATGCCAAATACAAGATGTTTCAAAACTTATGAAGTCAAACAAAGTGTGCATGGTGTAAGACATGTAATTTCAGGTGCAACACAAGAGTATGATCTAACAAAGAGATCAAATCCAGCAACACTAAAATTTTAGGCATAGATAAAGTACATGGCGGTTGTACAACATGATAACGCACTATAATATGAGCACACACATACGTATATACACATTTTTTTTGTATATATACATACACGTTTATATATGCCAGTGTAACATGAACACACGCATACACACACATATATATATACACACACACACACACACATTTTTGTGTATATATACACATACACGTATATGACAATACCATATGCTCAAATCATACATCAGCATCAAATCTGGAAACATGATGGAACAACAATGTGCATCAAATAAGAAAATGGGTCAGTAGTAAGCAAATACATAAAACATTTGACAACAGAGATCGGTGTCCAACCAAAAAGTTAATTGGTGGTACAAAACAACAAACATGTATAGCTCAGGAATATCATGGCAAAAGACATAGGCCATGCAGATCAATAAGGCAAGGCAACAACAAAAGTAAGCTGGCAATAACATGTGCAACACGCACAAAAACACAAGCAATTGGTTTAGCGAAAATGAAATGGTTCAATGTACAAGCACAAACTACAAGTGCATGACATTGCACAAGGAAAGACAATAACAACATGGTTCAAAGAAATTACATGACAGTGTGCACATTGGCATGTGCACAAGGAGGAAAGTCAAGTGGTCCATAATTATGGCATATATATGTACGAGCATGGCATAACACCAAGACTCAAGTGAACAAAGCCTTAAAGCAATAACACTTGCCCTAAGAACAACATATACAAGCACATAAAAGTGGAGAACCAAACAGTCAAAAGTACAAAAGAAATCTCGGAACTCAACACAGATTACAAGAGTACACAATAACAAGAAGCTCAAGTGTATTTCAAGTTAGGGAAGAAACAAGTGCAGCTTCCAACTAAACGATCAAGTATGGTATCACTTCTTATCAGTAAAGAAAAAGCATGTACAGAATGACATGGACATCAGTACACACATAGAAATAGACATGTCAAGGCCACAAGAAAAACTCAAGCCAGAAGCAAAGATAAAAATAGAAAGGGTACATGCACAGATTTAAGCCATGCATGTGTTCTTACAAGCAACTTCCACAAATCTAGACTGGTTCATATATGAAATGAACAAAAATTCATAATTCTGGGTAAATACAATTTTAGGCAAGAAATCAAATCAATATTTACAAAAATATACATTGAGCATTATTCGGCAAGAAGGTATTCAAAGCTTTCCAAATTTACTCAATATGATAATCTCGACATCTTTAATTTTCGGCAAGGATGAATTCACAATTGCAATTATTTCTAGATAATAGAAAGGAACAATTTAGGAAATTGAAAAATACCATTTTCCAAATTCACAGTGGGGACAAAAACTGGAGTAGATACGTCAAAAGGAATCACGAATGTGTATATTAACATAATTAAAGAATGTGTTTTTGGGCAGAAATCATTCAGGGTTTCATGGTAATCATTCAAGCAATCACGCATGTCAAAGCCGAGTAAATCAAAGGGGGAAGCTCACGCAAATCATAGACCAAGTTACGTGAAGTTAAAGATTATCAAAGGGTTTCAAAATCCTATTTAAACACACGATTCACCATAGGCAGAGGCATCGACACCAAGCAACAAAATTCGAGAGCAAACAAAGTTAAAATCAAAATTACTTGCTATTTCAAACGCAAGACCCGAACCAAATCGCCAAGCAGAGAGAAAGAAGAAATAAATCATTAGAGAATCAATTTTACCAGAGATTCAGACATCGCAATTTGAGAATAAAAAACCTAGCTTTTGACTTTGGCTGCGGTTACTTTGAAGCCAAAAATATTTCAAAAGAAATAATGGGAGGCCAACTGTTTTAATTTTACACAAGGGTTTTGAGTGGTTTTTTTATGTTTTTATTTTTGCAAAACATTGTATAGGTTTAATAGTTTAATTTAAACTAGGGTTTATGAATTATGTGTTTGTAATTCAGGGAAAATTTGACTGGTTTTAAGCATAGGATTAGAACAATTTAAGCAGGTGTCGCAAGTTTACAGAAATTTTGTAAGCATAGAGATTGTTTTATTACCTAGTAGAAACCTCGGAAATGCAGCAGTAGACAAGGTTTGCCAAAGCTGGTAAAATCTGTGTCATTTACTTTCTGGATTTATTTTCTCTACTATAGTCTATGCTGCGATAATTTTAATATCTTGTAAAACTTCAATAAACCTTATTCAGCTCCCCTCTAGGGTGAATCTAGGTCCTACAAGTGATGTCAGAGTGGGTATTTTATTAACTCTAGAATCATGTTTTTCCTTAGTTGTCATCCCAATGAGAGTCAGTCCAGTCATTTTCCAACTATTTTTTAAGGTACAGATTTTTTAAATTGGGAATCAGAAATGGAATCTTATTTAAAATCTGTTAATATTATATGTTGGGATATTGTTAACAGTGGAGATGATATGGTATATTAGAATAATAGAATTATTATATCTTGTGCTATGCATATCTTATATTCTTATATTAGTGATGATCAATATAGCCTTATCTCCCGTTGTTTAAATTCATAGGAAATCTGGGAAACTCTCGATATATTGCATGGAATAAAAGATAATTGTTCAAAACCCTCAAAGGCCAACTCAAGCTCAGAATTATTCTTAACAGGTTTTATAGATGAAAATTCAGATAGATCAGACGATGCAGACTCAACAGACAATGGGACAGGAGATTTTTCATATGAAGATTTGGTTTTTATGCGTTCTAGTTTAACTAAAACTATTGATAATCTCCAACGGAAAAATAAACTTCTGAAATCTAAAAATTGTGAGTTGATTCACGAATATAATACGTTGAAATTAAAACTTGAAAATTTTGAATGCAAAAATTGTATGAATTTGAAAACTGATTTAGCTCATCTCAATCAAAATTTTCAAAAGCCTGAAAAAGAATTTAAGAGTTAAAAAAAATGAGGATGAGCTAATTTGTAAAGATGCTTTGCAAAAGGAGTTGGGTAAGATTAATTCAAAATATTTTATTTTGAAAATGTGAAATTTAACCCAATCAATTTTGAAAGAGCGTGAGAAAGAAATCAAAAAAAATTCAAACAATTTGAAAATTTTGAATTTGAAAAACAAAAACATTTTGCATATGAGATTTCGGAATCCAAAGCCAAAATTAATTTGTTTTAAAACGAAAATTTAGTTTTCAAACAAACTGATCATAAAATGAGGAAGGTCATTATAAATTGTTGTTCAAATTTGATGAAAGAAAATAGTGATGTTAAATCTAAAATTCACTAATTGAATCAACTCTGGATAGATTTTCTAGTGGAGAAAAATCATTGAATATGTTTTTGCAAAACCAATTTTCTGTTGGAAATAAATATGGTCTTGGCTTTGGGGAACTTAATGATTTTGAATAAGATGAACTCTAATGATTTTAAAATCCTTTAAATTGCTTTAGAAAAGATCGTTTCAAGAATTTGAACTCTAATAATTCCAAAAGATTTTTAAATCATAAATGAGAGAAACACTTGTTTAGTAACACCCCAGTTAAACAAGTTTGGATCCCAAAAGTTATCAAGAAGAATTTTATTAAGATCAAACGAATTTGGGTTCCTAAGAGCACAATGGTAAATTCAGATGGATTGTTATTTAATTAGGTTTGGGAACCGAAGGTCGTGAATAAACTTAGGAGTGGTTTTACTAATTTTGTTAGACCAGTCGACCCTCTAGACACTTAGGTACCGGAGGAGGCTACGGGGCAACTTTGCAAAAGAGAGATTGAATTCAAGTAGTTCTGTATATTTGAATCATTTAGTGTTCCTTAGCCATAACTGATGAGTTTGAGATCCACAATGTCTATTGTAAATCAGGTACGATCTCTAGACTCAATTTTTTTGTTTGTATTCTCTGTTTTTATTCTTCCTTTTTATTCCTCCTTCCACTCCTTCTTTTATTCTTCCTTCTGTTTATTTTGATTCATTCTGTCACTGCCATATCATTTGTAACATTTCTTATGCTTTCTTAACTTTAGATTACAATATTCATGATTTTTTAGGGAATTAGATTCATTTATCTAAAACTCTCATGTTTTGATGATTTCCATATCGTGAACTTAAATTTGTAAATATCCGCAATTGTTTTGAAGTATAATTTTTTTTCCTGAATTGCTAATAGTGCTTAAGTATTCTTATCATATCTTAAACACTGTTATTTAGAATTCTAATATTTTTTAAAAGCTATTGAAATTTATCACAACTTTTTTGTTTTGAGTTTCTTCTAATTTATCTTAGAATGGCTTGAAAAATTGCACTCATTAGAGCACACTTCCTGAATAGTACTTTTAATTGGTTGTGGTAATTTTCTTGGTTTTTGGATGGGATTGGCCATTTTGAATTGAAAATCATTTAGCATGGATTATTGTGTTGCATCTTGAAACTCATTCTTAAATCATGATCATCTGGCTTGTATAGTTGATTTTTTGAAATCATTTGAAATTGTTGATATCTTGAATTTCACACTCTTCTTAGATTTAAAATTGATAATCTTATGTGATCGATTTATTTTTGAATCTTGAAACTTACACATCGCTTCAATTGATTTCAAATAAACTGTTTTAATCTTAGAACATTATCTATCACTTGGGATTGTTGTAAATATTGCAAAAAATTCTTTTGTTTGTTTTAAAACTCATTGTTCTGCTGCACTGATAAAAGGAATTGTGTTGTAAATGTTTTTGATGAATGTTTGATTTGGTATCAAACGTTTATTGTGCTAGATTTAAGTGTTGAAAATTCAAGTTTAGTTTTCAATGGCCACTATAAACAATTAGGTGCTCCAACTGGTATCAATCTTAAATGTCTTGAAAATTTTCTCATTCAATTGTCTTGTTATTTAGACTGATTTTCAACTTGTATAGATCTTTCAGAACCCCTTTTGTAATTGATATTTTCAATTTTAAAATCGTTTTTGGTTATTTTATAAATTGAAATCGTTAACCAAATTGAATTATATTTGAACTCATCAAATTGTTATCAGATTTTTGAAATTATCATGAGTTGCGACTATATTATATTTCACAATAAGAGGAGATTTTTATTCTGATTTTCATTATGTTCGAACAGATTTTATAACATCTTTGAATTAGCGCTTATTTTCATGACCATTTTCTTTTTCTATCATCATTCTGTCATCCATCATGGTTTTTTTTTAATGTGGAGAGTTTAATATGTTATTATTATTAACGAATATACAGCTTCAAAATTTGTGATGGAAATGTGACTATATTATTTTTTAGAATAAGAGATAATTGAATTTTTTTAAAAGTCCCGGTATAGTTGAGCATATTTCATAACATAATTAATTTAGAAATTTATTTCGCAACCATCTCTACCCCTATCACATTTCTATCATTCATTTTGGTGTTATATACTGAGGAGATTTGTATATAACAAGTGTTTCTTTAACCTCATTTAAAAAACCTAGATATGGACATGCATGGTCAGAGATTACTTATAATTTAAGTTTCGATTGATCCCATTTAAAAGTCCTAATAGGATACGCATGGTTAGTGTGCTCTTAAAATAAAAAGAAAAGATAATAAATAATTTTTTTATGTATATGTATGAAATCTTCCTTGCTGTGTAAAAAACCAACCTATCAATCCATTTTATATATTGTGAAATGTTTCACTATTTTATGATATATTATGATTTTTTTGGGACTTGCGATAATTTATTTTGTCACTTGATTTGAATTTATAACCATAAGCCAAATCCATCACTGTTTTGGGCTTATTTTTAAAATTTTATTTGAAAATATTTGGAATTCATATTATTTTATAACTCTTTCAATTTTATAAAATTCATTGTAAATCCATCATTCTACAATGTGAAAATTGACACTAGTCCGAAGATTATTAGAATTTTTGCTTGACTGAATGAGATTCATGATGTACATTCTCTGTCTTGATCTGATTTATGTTTCTAGTCTATATTTCATCACTATTTCGATTTCAAATCCTTTTGATGATAACAAAAAGGGAAGAATGGTTAAGATTTTGATTGATGAGCAAATATTTCATGAATATTTTTATATTGGAAATTCAATTCATTTATTCTTTTCAATTGTATGCGCATATATAGGGGGAATTCTGTTACAGGGGGAGTACTACACTTCATTGTCAAACACACTTATCTTTTCAAAATCTTATATTACGTTTGTCATCATCAAAAGGGGGAGATTGTAGAGTATAACAATATGATTTTTGTTTGATGATAACAAACATATATATATATATATATATATTGCAACATAAATGTGTTTGTAACTATATTATTCTATACTACATCAAATAAATATTTATTTTCGAATAGAATACTATTGCACAAAAACTTTATAATTCAAAAGGTATATATATTCAAATATAATATCCAGTTTCAACATTTGAATAATATATACTTTTAAATCTTTATTCATTACATTCAATCCTCACTACAACACTCAGTCACTCAGTTTCATATAAAGACTCAATACATATTCACTCCCTCATATACATTACTCCCTCTTACTCATTCAATCAATAAGACTCATTCACATACTGACACTCTCACTTGTCTTTAGTCCACTTTAGAGCCAGTCCAGTCACTTGTATACCTGTCACGGAAACACACAATAAACTGGAACAAAAATTGATTTACATTCTAGTAGATATAAATTTATTTTAAATTTTATTTACCTTAGAATTTTGGTGTATTTCTCATCTTATTCCTTGATTTGATCTGATATGTGTATACATCTATCTATGTCTAGACTGCTTGTGATATTCACGTTGATTCACTGTAAATGCCATATCAACCCCGACACAACTATATTGGTCTATTGATCAGAACCGACGTTTAAATTCAGCTGATTTTGAAGTGCCACAACTCATATACAGTGGTCTGTTGATGTAAATAGAAAATAAAATTGCACATACACAATACGTGTATACACAATACGTGTATATATGTATGTATACATATATCTAATGTGGAGAGGCAATATGATCAAACATCAGTATGTGGACAGCCCAAGCAGCAACTCAAGTGAACAAGACATAATCATTGCGGCTTCATCAACACAAATGCATAAAGGCAAGTAATCAATTCAAGTTCACAAGGACCAATGATACACAACACAAAGGCAAGGAGTGACACAGCAGGTTTAACTAACATGCCAAGTACAAGATGTTTCAAAACACGTGAAGTCAAACAAAGTGTGCATGGTGCAAGACATGTAATTTCAGGTGCAACACAAGAGAGTCTGATCTAACAAAGAGAACATATCTAGCAACACTACAATTTCAAGCATAGATAAAGTACAAGGCAGTTGTACATCATGACAACGCACAATAATATGAGCACAGATATATACACAATTTTGTGTATATATACGTACATGTTTATATACGGCAGTGTTACATGAACACATATATATACACGCATTTTTGTGTATATATAAACATGCAAGTATATGGCAATACTATATGCTCAAAACATACATCAGCATCAATTCAGGAAACATAACGGCACAACAATGTGCATCAAATAAGAAAATAGGTCAGTAGTAGGCAAATACATGCAACATTTGACAACGTGGATTAGGGTCCAACCAAAAAGTCAAGGAGTGGTAAAAAAACAACAAACATGTATATTTCAGGAAGATCATTGCACAAGACAGAGGCCATGCAAATAAATAAGGCAAGGCAACAACAAAAGTAAGCTGGCAATAATATGTGCAACATGCACAAAAACACAAGCAATTGGTTTACGGAAAATGAAATGGTTCAGTGTACAGGCACAAAGTACAAGTTCATGACATTGCACAAGGAAGGACAACAACAACATGTGTCAAAGACATCACATGGATTGTATACAATGGCATGCACACAAGGAGGCAAGTCAAATGGTCCAAAATCATGGCATACATATGTAAGGTCATGACATAACACCAAGACTCAAGTGAACAAAGCCTTAAAGCAACAACACTTGCCACAAGAACAACATATACAAGCACATGACAGTAGGGAACCAAACATGCGAAAGTACAAAAGAAATCTCAGAACTCAACACAGCCTACAAGAATACACAATAGAAAGAAGCTCAAGTGTATTTCAAGTCAGGGAAGAAACAAGTGCAGCTTTCATTCAAGTGATCAAGTGTAGTATCACTTCTTATAAGTAAAGAAAAAGCATGTACAGACATGTCAAGGCCACAAGAATAACTCAAGCTAGAAGTAAAGTTCAAAATAGAATGGTACATGTATAGGTTTAAGCCATGCATGTGTGTTTACAAGCAACTTCCACAAATCTGGACTGGTTCATATATGGAATGAACAAAAATTCCTAAATCTTGGAAAATACAATTTTAGGCAAGAATCAAATCAATATTTCCAGAAATAAGTCAGTAAGAAGATATTCAAAGCTTTCCAGATTTACACAGTATGATAATCTTGACATCTTTTATTTTTAGCAAGGATAAATTCACAATTGCAATTCTTTCCAGATAATAGAAAGGAACAATTTAGGCAATTGAAAAATACCATTTTCCAAATTCACAGTGGGGACAAAAACTGGACCAGATACATTGAAGGGAACCACGATTGTGTATACCAACATTATCGAAGAATGTGTTTTTGGGCGAAATCATTCAGGGTTTCATGGAATCATTCGAGCAATAACACATGTCAAAGCCTAGAAAATCAAAGGGAAAGCTCACGCAAATCATAGAAAAACTCACATGAAATCAGAGATTATTAAGGGGCTTCGAAACCATATTTAAACACACAATTCATCATAGGCAGAGGCATCGAAACCAAGCAACAAAATCCAAGAGCAAACAAAATTAAAATCAAAATTACTCACTATTTCGATCGCAAGACCCATACCAAATTGCCAAGCAAAGAGAAAGAAGAAATCAATTATCAGAGAATCAATTTTACCAAATATTCAAGCATCGAAATTTGGGAATCAAAACCCTAGCTTTTGACTTTGGCTCGCCATTACTTTGAAGCCAAAAACATTTCAAAAGAAATAACGGGAGGCCGACTGTTTTACTTTTACACAAAGGTTTTGAATTGTTTTTTATGTTTTTATTATTATGAAAAATTGTATAGGTTTAATAGTTTACTTTAAACTAGGGTTCACGAGTTACGGGTTTGTAATTCAGGGAAAATCTAATAGGTTTTAAGCGTAGGATTAGAACAGTTTAAGCAGGTGTCGTGAGTTTACAGAGATTGTTTTTTAAGCGTAGAGATTGTTTACCTAGTAGAAACCTTGGGAATGCAGCAGTAGGCCAGGCTTACTGAAGCTAGGTAAAGTCTATGTCGTTTACTTTCTGCATTTATTTTCTCTACTTTAGTCTGTGCTGTGATAATTTTAATATCTCGTAAAACACTAATAAACTCTTTTCACCCCCCTCTAGGATTAATTTATATCCTACAAGTGGTATCAGAGCGGGTATTTTATGTTGGAGAATGGAATTTTGATGACAACAACCTTATTTCAATATTAGTTTATTATAAAATATATTCTAACACCTTTATTTATATATATATATATAGACACACACACACATATGCAGGATATATGTACAGGAATTTACACTAAAGACCGTACAGTTTATGAGCTTCAGAATTTAGAGATGATTCAAGACTCATAAGTAAAAATTTCAAGATTTCAAGATAAATATAGTAATATAGTCTAGTTTATGTAAGACTTTGAATAGCACTCCAGGTTCAAATTCAAATTTTATTTTCAAATTTTATTCTACTTAAGTTTCTCTATTTTGATTTTTTATTTAAAGTCAAGTTTTTAAGTCTATAAGTTTTATATAAATTTATACAGTTATATACTTTTATATACTTTATATTTATATAGTTTTAAACTATATACTTTTATAAATATATTCATATAAGTTATATTTATGATTTCGTATGATTTTCTACCTTATAATACTTATTTATAATACTATATTTTGATTCAAGTATTTCTAGAATTTTATATATTCACTTGAAAAATACTCAAAAATCAAACTTACACTATGATATGTGGACATGCATTTATGGACATGTCGACATATAACTGTCATATTTTTTATTTTGAAAGGAAGTGTCTTTTAACTATTTGTAACGTTCCAGAAACATTGCAACCTTTCTAATCTTATAAATATGGGCCGATTTTGAATTTTTTCATCATTCTTCTTCTCCGTCTTCATCCCCTTTATTTACACTATTAATATTTCATATTTTTATGGTTTCTACACTTATACTCTGCCGAATTCAATTCTATTTATATAAAACTTCTTCTCTTCTTATCACTCTCTGAATTGCAGTGCTATTGAAGAGTTATAGGGCTGTTGTAATTGTTTGGGAACTGTTTGGGAAAAGGTGTGCTCCTTGTAGCCTAGAAATCAAGGAAAGGAAACGGTGGTAACATTGTAGCCGGGGAAATCAAGGGAAATATACTTGATCAAGGGTGTTTGTAGTTTGGAATCGGTGGTAACCTTATGGCCGTGAAATCACGGAGTTTGTACTTGGATACTGATATAGTAATAAAACTCTGCGCAATCCAACATTGTATGGGACTGAATGTGTAACGACCCGCCATTTTTGGTCGTTCAAATCGACAATAAACCACACATGGCGATCCAAACAAATCATAAATACAGGCAGTTATTGGGAAAGAAGAGAAAGAAGAAAGAAGAGAAAAACAATAACAAAGTTCTCACAACGGAAATGCAACATACAATAAATAACTAACAGTTTAAAATAGTTGAAATACATACATTTGCCTATACCATACAACGATTATCGGAGTTACATATATAGATCTCTACATAGCACAGCGGAAATAAAATGTATCGGGAATACTTATATGTAGTAGATATATACCAAATTCATATTCATCCTCCAAGCTATTGAAATCTTCGCTAACTGCAACATCTGCTGAGCCGAGCGTACTGCATAAAAGAAAACACAACAGACACTCGGATCAGCACTAAATCATTCTCATATTAGTCAAATTAAAATACGAAAAACATTAGTGTCATGGGTACAGTAACTCAAGAGATGTTATGGGATTTTCCTATCTCTCGAGGATCCGTTAAACTAATACATACATAGTATAATACGCTATTATGATAGTGTCTATCCAGTAAAGCAAATATCATAAAAATAGCGTAAGCGGGATTACCATATTACCCTTACGCCGTTTACAGGCATCAACAGTCGACATAGTACCGTAAATTCACCGTACTGGTGTTATCAAAGGGCACTCCATAGAAGGCAATGCTAAATCAAAATCGCATGGGACTCGATATGGATAAATATGACATGGCACTCGAGGCAATGCCCCGGGTAGGATTCTACCAATTGCACTCCCGGACCGGTGGTAACGCATAGCAGCCACTACCACCCACCTCGGATCACACTCCCATAATCAAAATGGGCCCAAATCATCATCATCATAGTCATAGAAATAGTATCGAAGAAGTGTGTCCGATCAAAGGTGCTACCTCAATTAGTCACGGTATAGCTCCTGTTTTAGTCATTTCAATTCTACTCGAGGGTCAGGGCTATTTCGTCATCGTTCATCTTCTTCGATTCAATAATCACCTCCCAGTCATCATACTCATTCTTGATATGTCATAAAGTTCACAGTTGTCAAAGTGGTATCGACACTGACAGAGAGTATGCCATTTGCCGACTCTGGTCTCTTTAACAACCAACGCTTATGTTTTCTACATCGGTCAGTTCTTTTATATTTCTCAAAGGTTCATTTCCATATCAAAATATCATATTTTGTTAGAACCCCATTTATATTCAACATAGAATACAATTTCATATCAAGATATCAAAATCATTCAAAAACCGATTATATTCTAAATTAGAGTATATTTCCATATCATTATATTATACTCATATAATATTTTCCAAATCGATATATATTCCAGAAGAATATACTTGACATTAAGGTTATAATTATTCCAAATCGGTTTATATTCGAAATCCATTCATATTCCACTAGAACATATATCTCCATAACACTCATTTTAAATCTCTTAGGAGATCCACTTATATTCGAGAAGAATATAATTCATATTTCCATATAAAAATCGATTTAAATCAGTTTATATTCAAATAGCATGAATTCTCATCTCAACTCCATTTAAACCAACGGTTTAAATTCAAACATTTTCCATTTGGAAGGAATTTACAATTTCTAAAATACTTATGAAAATAAATGTTTATAAGAAAATCCTATATAAATAAATATATATAGAATATAATAATTAAAAATAAATAAAATAATTTAAATATTATGCACATACATAATTTAAAGGTTTACTAGATAATCTTGAATAATAAATTATAAGGAAAATTTTATTTATAATAAAATAGTAATAGGTAAAGGTTAAATAATAAATTTTAAGGAAAAGAACAACTTATTTGAAATGAAACATTGTATATATATATAATAAAATTCTTAAATCAAAATTGTTCCTTTCTTCCGAACTTCGAATACTTGAACCCATACTCCAGTCTCGATGGAGTACATTTAGTTCCCAAATCTCATTTCCAAACATCATTCAAGACAACCATTCAATTTCAAGAATTCAGACCTATATTCAAAACTGAGTTAAAACAACTCAGAATACCCTCGATTTCCATTATTCCAAAATTGAATTCAATAAGAATTTATTTCATTCAAATTTATACCCTTAACTTAAAAACTCAAATTATAATCAAATCCCAATTTAAGAATTTCACTTCGTTTGGGAAAATTTCCTTAACCATTTCATATAAACATTCGCCATCCAGATTTTAAAGGAAAACAAGTTTAACGAGTATTGGATCATTCCTTCAATTGAAATTTCTATCATTTAACCAACCGATGTTCGTACGTAATTTTCTATCCTATGGACAAGTGTTATTAAATTTAATTCCTCGATATTTAAGGGATAGATCTATCATTTCAATCCAAATTAGTGTCATAGAGATTTATCATTTCACTCTGTGTTCTTAATTTATTTAAATCGATTAATCCGGGTTTATTCGATGCCCGCAACATCAAGGGTAAATGAGATTAATCGTCAAAATGAACATGCAATACAATATACTGAATATGGAGCATCTGCAGTGTCAACATCAATTCAGAAATAAATTTCAACCAAAATCTGTTCCACGGATCATCAAGGATCATAATTTTCAATTAGAAATATAATTAAATTAAATTACCAATTATCGATCTAATTTGCATGTTAACCCTTGCATATCAAATTTAAGCAACCAATTCAATAGCCAATTACAACCATGCAACCAAACTTGTTTCATAATTTAATTCAATAAATATGGGAATAATTCAGTTCATCGTGAGCGATAAAATCACTCACCTTTGCATCCTTAGTTGATCGAATGTCCAACTAAAGGCCAAAATTTGACAGTCTCCAAACGCAGCCAAACCAGTGCCAAAACGTCCCCAATCTCGCCACGATCTCAAGGTACCCAACCGCGTCCAAAACCGATTTCATACGAGAATGTTATAAGCAATTTAGTGTTCAGATTTTAAATATATATAAAATAAATAAAATAACCTCCTCACCAATGATTAGCGGACACGTCACCCTCAAAGAAAAGCCTCCCACTCCTTTCTTCCTTCCGTGCTACAGTACACGTGAGAACCCCAAATCGAACTGTACTTTGACCATCAAATTTGACCACCTCCGACTGCAATTGGAGCTCCGACAACCAGCCCTGTGATCCGCGCCTCGAGTCGCAACCTCCGACGCTGGTCCCGTCGCTCCCGGCGGTTTTCTTCGCCGCCGATGGGTCAAAACCCAAAATGGGTTTTTTGGCTTCCCCGACCAAATTCGAACACCATGCTTGACAATAAATGCTACAACTACCCTCATTCAACTTGCATCGAAGTTCTCCACAATACCCAGAAGTCGGAATTTGCGATTTCTACTTAAATCAAAAATACCCAATTCAAAACCTAAGTCTTCGAAAAACAACAGGTTTGACCACGATTTTCGACCAAATAGAGCATTGCATGCTCAAACTGATGGTACCCGTAGCTTCCTTTCTTTGAGAGCTTCAGTTTGATATATAATATGCTAGGGTTTGAAGAGATTTGATTTTCAAGTTATGATTTTTGTTTTGAGGTAGGGTTTAGGAATTTTGATTCAGCCATTGGAGAAAATATTTGATAAAGGAAATATACGTTTTTTGAAAATGGGCTGAATGAGGAGGGTATGGAGTTTTATTTATATATATAGGAGGTCCAATTAGAGGAACTAACAATTATCATATTACACTGACTTCTTTCACATTTTCTTACGTATGATCAAACGGTAAGTCGAATCGTAACGCAAATTGGAATCCTACCATAATTCACCGTTCCGGTTCCGATGAGACTGGTTTCGTCGGATTCCGAGCCAATTGCCAAAACAGTTAAATTTCACAGTTAATTAAAAATAAAATATTCAAATTTTCCATTTAACTATTTAATTCAAATTAAATATTTATAAAATCCATTTAAATCAATTTATAACTTAAATAAATTTTTATAAATAAATTTCACACATTTTAAATCTAAATTTGATTATTTGAACCTTTGATTTGAATTTCAGTTATTATTCCCCAACTTAGAATGCTCCATTTACCAAATTAAATTTGAATTTCCATTTTAAACAACAACTCAAATTTATTAAATAAATAAAACATATAATTTTCCAATTTGCAACAATTCTAAGTATAAACTAAATTTAAAATCTATTTATACTCCATTCAAATAATCATCATCATTATAATCAACAAAATTTGATTTTTTTTCAACATTATTCTATTTTATTTATTTAAATTGAAAATTAAATATACAGTAAATATGGGATGCTACAGAATGTAGGAGTAATCCGAACCGGTATAAAATTCAGTGTGTTCTTTCCTTTTCTACATTTTATTTCTGTTTATCTTTGTGTTTGTGATTGATTCTTTGTCTGTGATTTTCTCTTTGGTTTGATATTCATATAGTAGATCATATAAGTTTTATATTTTCTTAAATTTCTCAAAAACACTATTCATCCCCCTCTAGTGTAAGTTTTACCTTAATGATCCATTCCGAAATCCTTAACATTTTATTAACTCTAGAGTCTTGTCTTTTCCTAGTTGTCAGTCCAGCGAGAGTCAGTCCAGTCGTATTCCAACTATTTTTTATGGTATAGATTTTTTAAATTGGAAATCAAAAGGGAATCTTATAAAAATCTATTAATATTAAATGTTAGGATATTTTTAACAATGGAGATGATATGGTAGATAATAATAGAGTTATTAAATCTCGTGCTATGCATATCCAATATTTTTATATTAATGATGATCGTTATAGCCTTATCTCCCATTGTTTAAACTCATAGGAAATCTGGGAAACTCTCGATACATTGTATGGAGTAAAGGACAACTGCTCAAAACCCTCAAAGGCAAACTCAAGCTCAGAATTACGCTTAACAGGTTTTACAAATGAAAATTCAGATAGATCAGACGATGGAGACTCAACAGACAATGAGATAGGAGATTTTTCATATGAAGAATTAGTTTATTTGTGTACAGATTTAACTAAAACTATAGATAATCTCCAACGGAAAAACAAACTTCTAAAATCTGAAAATCGTTGGTTGATTCGCAAAAATAATATGTTGAAATGAAAACTTGAAAACTTCATTTGCAAAAATTGTATGAATTTATAAACTGGTTTAGCTCATCTCAATGAAAATTTTCAAAAGCTTGAAAAAGAAATTATGAGTTAAAAAAAGAGGATGGGCTAATTTGTAGAAACGATGCTTTGCAAAAGGAGTTGGATAAGATTAATTCAAACATAAAATTTTCCAAAAAGTGAAATTGCTGAAAACCGAATCAATTTTGAATGAGCTTGAGAAAGAAATCGAAAAATTCAAAGAATTTGAAAATTTTGAATTTGAAAAACAAAAACATTTTGAATCTAAGATATCTGAGTCCAAAGCCAAAATTAAATTGTTTGAAAACAAACATTTTGTTTTGAAACAAATTAATCTTATAAAGAGGAAGGTCAACATAAATTGTTTTTCAAATTTGATGAAAGAAAATAGTGATCTTAAATCTAAAATTCAACGAATTGAATCAACTCTAGATAGATTTTCTAATGGTGAAAAATCATTGAATATGTTGTTGTAAAACCAATTTTCTGTTGGAAATAAATATGGTCTTGCCTTTAGGAAAATTAATGATTTCTAAATGCTGAACTCTAATGATTTTAAAAATCCTTCAAAATGCTTTAGAAAAGGTCATTTTGAGAATGTGAACTCTGATAATTCCAAAGGATTTTTAAATCATAAACGAGAGAAATACTTGTTTAGTAACAATCCAATTTAACAAGTTTGGATCCCAAAAGATATCAAGAAGAATTTGATTAAGATCAAACAGATTTGGGTTCCTAAGGGCACAATGGTAAATTTAGATGGATTGTTATTTAAACATGTTTGGGTACCGAAAGTCATGAATAAACTTTGGAGTGGTTTTACAAATTTTGTTAGACCACTCGACCCTCTAAACACTTAGGCGAGACTAAGAAGCAACTTTGAAAAAGAGAGATTGAATTCAAGTTGTTTCATACCTTTGAATCGTGTTCCTTATCCATAGCTGATGAGTTTGAGATCCAGAACGTCTACTGTAAATCAGGTATGATCTCTAGACTCACATTTTTTTGTTTATTTTCTCTATTTTTATTCTTCCTTTTTATTCCTCCTTCCACCCCTTCTTTTATTCTTCATACTTTTTATTATGATTCATTCTTTCACTTCCATATCATTTGTAACATTTCTTATGCTTTCTTAACTTCAAATTGCAATATTCATGAATTTTCTGGAAATTAGATTCATTTATCTAAAACTCTCATGTTTTGAAGATTTCCATATTGTGAACTTAAATTTGTAAATATCTGCAATGGCTTTGAAGTTTTTTTTTTCCTGAATTGCTAACAGTGCTTAAGTATTTTATCATATCTTAAACACTATTTTTTAAAATTCTAATTTATTTTATTGAAAAGCTATTGAAATTTATCACAACTTTGTTGTTTTGAATTTCTTCTAATTCATCTTGGAATGGCTTGAAAAACTGCACTCATTACAGCACACTTCCTGAATAGTGCTTTTAATTGATTGTGATAATTTTCTTGGTTTTTGGATGGGCTTGGCCATTTTGAATTGAAAATCATTTAGCATGGATTATTGTGTTGCATCTTGAAACTCATCCTTAAATCATGATCATCTAGCTTGGATAGCTGATTTTTTGAAATTATTTGAAATTGTTGATATCGTAAATCTCACACTCTTCTTTGATTTAAAATTGATAATCTTGTGTGATCGATTTATTTTTGAATCTTGAAACTTACACATCTCTTTAGGTGATTTCAAATAAACTATTTTAACCTTAGATCATGATCAATCTCTTGGGATTATTGTAAATAATTCAAAAAATTCTTTTGCATGTTTTGAAACTCATTGTTCTGTTGCACTGATAAAAGGAATTGTCTTGTAAATGTTTTTGATGAGTACTTGATTTGGTATCAAATGTTTACAATGCTCAATTTAAGCATTGAAAATTCAATGTTTAGTTTTTATTGACCACTATGGACAATTAGGTGCTCCAAGTGGTATCAGTCTAAGATGTCTTGAAAAAATTCTCATTCAATTATATGATTTTTTTAACTGATTTTCAACTTGTATATATCTTTTAGAATTCCTCTTGTAATTGATATTTTCAGATTTAAAATCATCTTTGATTATTTATTTAGAAATTGAAATCGTTAACCAAATTGAACTATATTTGGAACTCATCGAAATTGTTACCAGATTTTTGAAATTGTGATGATTTGTAACTATAGTATATTTCACAACAAGAGGAGATTTTTATTTTAATTCTCATGATGTTTGAACAAATTTTATAACATCTTTGAATGGGCGCTTATTTCATGACCATCTTCTTTTCCTATCATCATTCTGTCATCCATCATGGTTTTATTTAATGTGGAGAGTTCAATTTTATTTATTATTAAAGAATTTACAGCTTCAAAATTTGTGATGGAAATGTGACTATATTATTTTTTAGAATAAGCGATAATTGAATTTTTTTAAAAATTCATGTATAGTTGAGCATATTTCAAAATATAATTAAATTAGAAAATTATTTCACGACCATCTCTATCCCTACTACATTTCTATCATTCATTTTGGTTTTATATACTGAGGATATTTTGTATATAATAAGTGTTTCTCTAACTCATTTAAAAACCTGGATATGGTTATGCATGGTTAGAGATTACTTATAATTTAGATTTCAACTGATCCCATTTAAAAGTCCTAATAGGCAATGCATGGTTAGCGTTCTCTCAAAATAAAAAAAAAAGATAATAAATAATTATATATATATGAAATATTCCTTGCTATGTAAAAAACCAACTTATCAATCTATTTTATGAATTGTGTATCATTATTTTATGATATATTATGATTTTTTTTGGACTTCCAATGATTTAATTTGTCACTTGATCTGAATTTATAACCATAGGCCAAATCCATAACTGTTTTGTGCTTATTTTTAAAATTTTGTTTGAAAATAAATGGAATTCATCTCATTTTATAACTCTCTACATTTTATAAAATTCACTGTAAATACATCATTTTACAATGTGAAATTTGCCACTGGTTTGAAGATTATTATGATTTTTGTTTGATTGAGTGAGATTTATGATGTACATTCTCTCTCTAAATCTGATTTTATATTTCTAGTCTATATTTCATCACTATTTCGATTTCATATCCTTTTGATGGTAACAAAAAGGGGAGAATGGTTAAGATTTTGATTGATGAGTGAATATTTCATGAATATTTTAATGTTGGAAATTCAATTCATTTATTATTTTTAGTCATATGCACATATTTAAAGGGAGTTCTGTTGTAGGGGGAGCACACATATAAGGGGAGTACTAACTTCACTGTCAAACACATTTGTCTTTTTCAAAATCTTATATGTACGTCATCTTCAAAAGAGGGTGATTGTAGAGTATGACAATTTGTTTTTTGTTCGCTGATAACATATATATATATATATTATAATATAAATGTGTTTGTAATTGTACTATTCTATACTACATCACACATAGAAACAAATATTTATATTTGAATATAATAATATTGCACAAGAATTTTTATAATTCAACCGATATTTATATTCAGATGTAATATTCTATTTCAACATTTGGATAGTATATACTTATTACTCCACCATTGTACATCTCAGTATTTATTACATTCAGTCCTCACTACAACACTTAGTCACTCAGTTTTATATATAGACTCGGTACATATCACTCTGTCATATACATTACTCTCTCATACTCATTCACTCAGTAAAGACTCATTCACATACTGACACTCTCACTTGCCTTCAGTCCACTTAAGAGTCAGTCCAGTCACCTGCATACCTGTCATAAAACCACATAGTAATTTGGAACAAAAGTTGATTTACATTCTAGCAAATATAAAATTATTTTTAATTTTATTTGCCTCAGAATTTTTGTAATACCCCACACTTTTTTATGCCCAAATTTCAACAAAAATCGAAACTCAAACACAACCAAGCATGGAGCGTGTAAATTTGGTACCTGCAATAAATGAGCATGAGCATAATCATAGTACGATAAGATAACTCACAGCAGAAACAAAATAGAATAAACTAGTATTAACTCAAGTAACTACCTTTTCCAAAGTAAATTACTTTGCCAATACTGAGCATGAGAGAGATCGAGAACCGAAAGCCAAACTAAAACACCTGTAGAACCCGACCTTCTCTAGAAAACCTGGGTGGCAGTAATGAGGGAGGGGGTCAGAACAACAAGTTGATTCTGGTGAACAGGAAATGTACAACATAGATTATAATACAACGATGTATCCCGTTTGGTTTAATCCAAGATGTATGCCTATAAAGGTCAGTGAATCTAGCCTAACCTTATAAATGTTTTACGCACGAATCTACTACCCTTCCCAAGGTAGTATTCCCAAAGTATAATATCGAGATAGGACGTTTGCGCATATATTTGGCAGGTTGCATATGTCAAGGTATGTCTACGCACCACACAAGATTCACACAAATGCCCAATATCTAATCAATAAGGTGGATATCCAAGTCAATCACTCATTAGTGTTTTTAGGGTGAAGACCCAATGAGGTGGACATTCTCGATCACCTATGGCCCTATTAAAGCTGGATTCTTATGATCTCTTATAACCCTGAGGCAGACCTTAACCCCTTAAGACCCCATCCTAATACGTCAACGTTCTTAAAGTCTATACTCTTAATTGTAATATGAGAAGTAGTATTGCGAATGTTACCACTTAACTGATATTATGGTATAACATTAGTGTCACTTAGTACTTCCTTTAGACAGTTGGTGAGCATGCAATGGCCACATATCTTTTATATACTAGTTATTTCCCTAGTTGATCCCTTATAACTTCTAGAGGAAGTGGACACCCCCCATGAACTAACATGCTCCATTGCCGCTTATGCATAACCACTTTTAGAGAAGGAGGACCCAAAGAATTACTTCGAATCTAATAAGGGTGAGTCCCATGACTTTGGCTCCTTTCCAAGGAATAAACCTTCGAAGGGATCCTAGTCCTAACCACTTAAGACCTAAATTAGACAAGAAGAGAGTCAGCCACTTAAGACCTTATCAAGATGTAGTAAACTTGCCTATTTTCGCACACAATAGACTTTTATATATACACACACATGCACTTTATTATCATCACGAGTTCATATGGCTAATAATATTTTACATAATTAACCTACTAAGTCCAACTCTATTTTTAGTTATAAGTTCTATATTTATTAATATAAATAAGGAAGGTTATATCCTCTTTTACCTAGGATATTTATTTTATTTCTTCCCTAATTTGGACTTAGTATTCAAACGACAACCAATTTCCATTAATCCTCTTACGACACTCATTTTCTTTTATTTCTATTTTTATTGCCCTTTATGACCATAACAGTAATATTTTCCTAAGGCAACTATTTACCAGTCCCAAGGTATCTATTTGTTGTACCCCAACAGAAAATTACTATTCTTATTTATTTATTTATTTATCGGTTGACTGTTATATATATATATATATATATATATGTACCATGCATCTCACATTAAGTTGACTACTTATGGATGTTGGATTTGTCGATCGTTTCTGGGCAGACTTCTACCACAAGTTAAGCTCAACCTCGTGCCTTAGTACATTTATATTTATGCATTAGACGCCCCACATTAATCCAACTATGTATGGTTGCTGGATTTGTCGGTTGGTTCTGGGCCGACTTATACTACTAGTTGAACTTAACCTCGTGTCTAAATGTGGTATTAATTTAAATTTCCTAATTGATTTATACAACATTTATCCTAAATAAATTAGGAATTGTATCCATTATCCTATTATATTTACTTTCCCCAATCAACATAGGTTACAATTGTTAATTATTTATTTATGGCCTTATCTATAGCAAACAATCACACTAACTGCTACAGCGATCACCAAAAATATATTCATTAAGTATGAAATATAATTTACATGTATGATTCCATAAATGAATACCATTCAACATTTCAAACCTTCAAGCATTTAATACAATGTATAATTTACCATTTTACGCTGATTTGGAAGGATAATATATATATATATATATATTATGTTTTCGTGCGGTCAACAATTATCTTTTATTATTATTACTATTCTTTTAAATTTAATGGTTTGGTTTAATGGACAATCAAACATTTCTTTTTGCATTCAATCTTGTCAAAAGGTTTCAAATCTTACAAACAAATAATTAGCCGTTATCATTGTAAATTATGCTTAAATTGTGGAATTGACATATTTCCAAATCACAAAAAATATATGTAAATATATAATTTGGAATAGTTAATGCAAATTACGCACAAATATGTATATGTATATTTATATTTATACGTATAATTGCACCACTTTTCCCTTTTTGATCTTTATATCATACCTTTTTTGATTTCAAAATAATGCATTTTTATTCAAAAGGAGGAAAACGACATGTTTATAATAATTAAGCCAAAATCCAACAATATTGACTACAAACAGGCATATTTCTTTTAATATCACAATCACATATTTTACCAATCGAATATTTTTACCCAAATTCAAATAATTTATTATTCATCACTAAATTAGAGATCTGGAATGTAACTACATCTAATAGATGTTTAATGAGACTGATTCTAGATCTACAGTGCTTTTCAACAATTGCAATATATTTTACAACATAACTATAGGAATATGTGTAAACAAATTTAAGAATCCTACAATTAATATTATGCCTAACCACAATTCATATATTCAAGTTTTAACAATGTTTACAATCAGATCTTGATAGGTGTCAATCCAATTACAACAATTTAGTGAATAGATCTAATAGAAATAGGCATTGAAGTTTAGATCTAATTCAAACGAAATAAGTTATTATAACTGTATTCGTAAATTTCCCACTCACTTTATAGTCTCCAAATCCAAAGTTTGAACCCTTTAGGCCTACAATCCCCCAAATTCTTATAAATCTACAATTTTTCTGGAAAGGGGGAAATTCCAGATCCGTAGAGATATAAGAAAACATGAAGAGAGGAGAGAATCTGATTTGGAGCGTCAATTTGCATTCTTTTCCATTAGATCTGCTAATCCTCTCAATTTCATATGAATTGGATTTGATTTGTTTGTATGAATATATTTTTATTTTAGAAATTAGGTTTGGAGAAGGAGGAAAATGGCAGAGCTCCGATGCCACTGCAGATTTATGTGGAAAAGAATGAGGCCTTAACCCTTTATTTATCATGATGGAATTGGCCTTGAACCGTTGGATTAGTTTAAAGTTATACCAGTCCATCTGTTTTATAACCCTAAAACCCTAGCCGTCACTGGGCAAACTAATGCCTAGTAGGTTGACCGTGGCGGTCGACCGCCGGTCAACTGTGGTGGTCGACCGCCAATCGACCGCTTGGGCCATCAGATTCCCAGGTCAGATAGTTATGTAAAGTAGAATATTTATTTAAATTCTGATTTATTTATTTTCCATCTATTTCATTTTTCATTTGTAACATTTTCATATGGACTCCGCTCGCGAAACTCCAAATATGAAAGTTGACCAAAATTCCGTGACGAACACATCGGTTAAAGTTTTATGGCCAAATTCCTACATTTGCAGACATTGCTATTTTAAAATCTAATAATTAATTCATATTACCAAAAATTCTGGGATGTTACAATTCTGGAGTGTTTCATCATATTTCTTGACTTGGTCTGATATGTATATACATCTATTTATGTCTAGATTGCTTGTGATATTCACAGTGATTCAATGTAGATACCACAAGGTAGACTGTATAACCTATGCCTGCATATCAGTCCCGACACAACTATACTGGAAATAACATTTAAATTTAGTTGATCTGAATAGGCACAACTCAGATATAGTGGTTTGCTGATGTAAATAGAAAATATAATTAAACATACACAATACGTGTATACACATACATGTGTATGCATATACACATACCACTACGCTATAGATGACCTTCTACAAGATAAAAAAGTGTTAGGTCAAGCTTAAGAAATATTTCCATAGATCATTGGCAATACTTTTCATGTGATGCAATTTCCAACATTGCTGCAGACCTCAAAGGCAACATTTTGACAATCTAAGGCAACATAAGAAATATTGTTGCAATAGAAATTTGGGTCTATAGATACATTCATAGGTATCTGTAGCAACATTCCAAAAATGTTTTAATAGATATTAATTTTTGAATTTGTTTAGGTCCACATCTTCGCGGCGCCCACAGCGTGGGGTCCTTTGTGAGGGCAACATTTATAACCCTTTGGCAGTACTATATTACAACTACTTGCATAATGCACGATAGGAATTATGAGTGCAATAGTAAAATATCACATACAACAATACAATATCACGTACACCACTTGCACAATACACCATTCGTAGATTCGTTTCAAAATATACAACAATACATACCATAATTCATAGTCAACAACTCCAAAAAAAATCATGGAAAATATTATGTAGAAAAACTATTCATGCATGCTATTTCATTTGGAAAACGATATGACAGTAGAATTATGCGCTGTTGCCATGAATGTGCTGTTGTCTGGCACCACTCCAGCCTCTGACGAAGATACCTATTATACATGCAAAAATATTAGTAATAATCATCGCTCTACTAGGCATGGTTATGTACAATTTTCCAAGCTTAAAGATTTGCTGGTAAAACTATAAAATTGGACTAACGTACCTTTAATGGGACAAAGGCAACACTCATGCTTCTGTAATGTTATGTCACTACACTACATTGCCATAGAAATACATAAAACAATTCAAAACATGATCCAGGACATAGCTAAAGCTTTTGTAAAGATTTTTTTCTCCTTTCTCGTATTTTCCATATTCAACGAGCATTATGGCCAACTCTTTCTTCGTATCTGCCATAAATTAATCAGCTTTTTCCTTTTTTTTCTTCTGCTTCAGCAACTTGTCTTCAATTGTCTTCCTTTCCACGAGAAATTGTGATATAGTCTTTTCTTTTTCCATCAATTTAACAATAGTATCATCCAATTCAGTATTCTTATTGATTTCATACACATCGTCATGCCACATAAATTACCCACAATCGCCATTATGCACATATCTTAAATTCTCGACTAAATCATCACTGAAAGATATAATAATTGACAAAGCAACCAAAAAAAAATCCTAATTTATACTTACAAGCCACGTGGAGCACCCAAAAAAATTCTTCCCCGCATTCCACCCTACCTTTACAGTCCTCATCTTCGCTGAGATTTTGTGGTGGCAGTTCTTACTTGTCACCGCTGTTGATGAATTTGAAGTAGAAATTGATTGAGTGGTCATTGAACTCAAATTGAAGAAATAATTGAAGTAAAGAATTGAACGTAAATACAACTACAGAAATCCTAGCTACTGGTATTGGAACCCATTCCTAAAATAGTTTCACATGGGAAAAACTAATGTCATATTTCAGAAACATTAAATCGGATGATAATAATTAGACTTTTGAGGATAATTATAGGCATAAAAAACCATATACATGACATGAGAATGCATAATGGGAACAATGCCAAGTTCTAGTGCACAACATCAAGTGCATGAACAACGCCAGTTTCAAGTTCACTTGTGTATACAAATCAACATGAAAAGGGTTCATAGAACATATGCACTGTAATTCCCCACCTCTATACTCGCGTTTTCCAAGGCCATTGCAAACAACAATGTCAACTAACCCGAAGAATAAGCCTATTGAGGAGCGACCATCTGTATATTAGCTTTGAACGAGTGTTAAATATGTCAGATAATATGGTCTAACTTTTTGAATCTCATGAGGAAATCCGACACATATAAATCAAGTCTAAATCTACTACATGGTGGCTATATATAATTCGGAAAGCAATATAAAATACATAACAATAAATCAGAGTCACAGATAGATATTCATATCACAAGGTGGAAATAGATATGAATAACAACACATGAGTATAAATACAAAGATAGTGGCCATAGTCGATCCACTATACAACAAAAGAATACGTATACATGAAATCTAAGGTACATGTATAATAAAGAAATACAACTCAAATGTAGATAGCAAAAAGCCAAAGGCGGTCTCTGCTAGAAGTCCAACATAAGCACCTGCAATAGTCGGTCTGACCCGAGTATTATTTATAAGAATAAACAATAAACAGATCAGTCTAGCTGTACTCATCATAATAAGCTGAGATAGAAGTAGAGATAAAAGCAGATAATGACATAGGGGCAATAACAACAAATGATCACAATAAGTGTGAAGTCTCGGAAATGTCCATAAAATATGCCAAAGAAAATCCTAAAGCTATCTAACAGATTATCACACTCTAAAGATATAACTATTTACGAGAAAAAATATCACCATCAAGTCAACACAATTTAGCTAACATGATATCAAAACAAGACTACTCGCGAGAAATGATGTCGCCCATAGTCCACATGAAATAGAATATATTATATCACGTATCTCGCCAATACGAAATGATCCGAAGAACATTGATATTGAGACGACACGGAATTTCGCTCGATCCGAATCAGTCGTTAAACCGATCTAGACCGTTCGAAACCCCTGATCGTTTTGAGAACAGGACAAATCAGAACGCAGACGGAAGAACATTTCATTGCTATTACAACAATTCCATCAGATACAAGAATATACAGAGTATAATTGAATAAATTACATTCGATAAATATCAGAGATTACAATAAATTACATAGCAGCGGAAAAATAATACAAAGCACAACTGAAGGTGATATACGGATACAGAGCTTTACGGATATCATTCCAGCTGTAAACCAGGATCCTGTGAATATAAATCTGAAAAACCAAAATTACTAGCTGCCCGTGTCGAAAATAAAGGCACCCAGAGTTTAGGTTAAAACAATAAACTCCAGGTCAGTCATGTGACTGGTGTGAGAACTAAAACATTTATTTAAAACTTTACTTTAAAAGAGGGTAATTCAAGAAACCACGCCGTATAACACGGAACAGGTTTCCTCCCAAGAATACCAGTGCATATAGATAAACAACGCAATGCTTTTTCGAAAAATGAAGCTATTATAAGACCCAGGTCCCATCACACAATGCAACGCAAGCCGGAGGATAGGGTTTTCCCTTATAATAGCCAAACATGCTTGGTACGTTTAAAACAAATCATTTGATACTATAATAAGTGTATAGTGTCAAAACAATTTCAATCATAAATATCAATCCTAGGCGGCATGGGTACCATCTATCATGTCGCCATACTAGGCTCTACAAATAAAACCGAAATACACGTATTGGAAATTGGATTTCCGTCATGAGTCGAGGCAAGGGGCAAGCTCCTCTCCGCTTTCGAGACACTCTAGCAAATGTCTCAGGACTACACACTCTGGGCAATCCTGGATCTTCAGGGCCGGTCCTCACTTACGTTAGAGGATTATTTATTCCTGAACACACGTTTCCCGGTCCTTACAGACCTATAATCGAGGCGCCTCATCCAATAACCACATAGGTGAAAAGTATATAAATGTCAGGGCTGGTAAGTCACTGACACCACCAAAGCTAGAAAGAAATGTCGTGCTCTCCGTGCAGTCCTTATCCCGTTTTTAACTCATACCGAGGTTTGAGGCTCGTGAATTCACGTTATACACAAAGCTGCCACATAGGCCGTGCTTTGATCATCAACCACAAGACTTTGCTTTTCAACAGAAGCCTTGATCCATGCAACTCAGCATGCCACACAGGAAATCCATGCCATGCGACTGATGTCCATCGATATATAACCTCTAAGCTCATACGTCTCAGAGAAGGGCGTTAAGCAAGAGAATAAATTCTCCGCCGCCAAACAGATATATATTTAACAGAAATCAATCAACACAGAATAAAATCCAATGTCAGACACACAATCCATTTACAAGTTCGTTCTAGGTCTGAACGAAACCGGAGGCACTTTCCTCGCATATCCATCCATCTCCAAGTACGTCTGGACGACAACCAACTGATTCCCTCATCTTGGGTGTACAGCCCAATCAAGATCATCAGTAATCACCCAAACGATGTGAAGACTTCCGGTCTTCAACCACCGTCTTCATCTTCGACATATCGTCGAATCGGTTATTCAGAATGGGTATAAACCCAGACTTTCCGAACAACCCGCGTATATTAAAAACAAATTTTACACAAACACAACATACGCCTCATTCCAATTCATTAGTCACTAACCGTAAATCGATAAGAGAGCAATTCCCCAAATATTAACCCCGAAGGCCGAAACCAACATCAGATCAATACCCAGGAAACCATTCTTCTTAACTAACCTACAACTAGTTTCTAAATTTCACATTCTTAGGGAAAGGTTCCCATTAATTTTATCCAAGATAAATTCTTTAAAATTTATCCTTTAATCTTCCTTTGGATGTCATTTCAAACCAAATTATGGTTTTCTAAACTAGTCGAGATTAGCGAATCACACCGAAGTAATTATTTATTTTATTTCCCAATCCCAACCTATTCATCCCATGAAGCAAAACTGGTAGTACTCCATATCTAACACCACGGTGTTATCGGTAAAATTAATCACCATTTCACGTTCAAATCTAATTAAAGATTTAACTATCGCTTTGGAGCAAAACTGGGGATACTCCATTCTCGCTCACTTTCTAAATTTGATAATTTAGATTATAGATTCACATTTCAATCTAATTGCAGATTCGTTAAAAATCCTTTTACTGGGTTAAAGAACTAGTGTCTTTTAAAACACAGTTCACGATAAACCCAAATCACGTTCTATTTATTATCGGGTTAAAGAACTAGTGTTATTTAAAACACCGTTCACGATAAACCCACAAATGGATTTTAATTCATTTCCAATCAAATATATTAGAAATTCCGATTCTTTAAAACCCCTTTTTAAATCTAATTTATTTATTTAAAAATAATTGGGTTTTAAATTTAGTTCAAAACTAGTTCATTTCGATAAAAATCTATTTTTGTCTTTTCAAATATGGAGTTTTACAAACCAATTTTTCCCAAATCATTTCTTATGACTTTACACAAATTATTACTATTTTTAATAATTTTATGAAGGCCCGTACAGTCGATTTCCATCAACGGCCATCGAACTGCACTTACAGCGACCTTTTTCGAATTTGATTTGGACATATCTCCAAATCCAACCGTTAGATTTCCAATTTTTAATATTCGTTAGAAAGCTCTTTTCGATACGAACCCAAGGTTCCGGTTTTAGGAGAATCCGACGGTCGGATCTCCCGTAATGTCCGTTTGAAATTAATGGTCGAAATTCACGAACTGTCGCGGCGCGGCGCGTTCTATTCAGGCTATTATATTATATATATAATATATATTTCGTCGATTTCTATTTAAAACGAATTATATGAATAGTTTTGAATTCGTTTCAAAAACAATTTCAACTTCTATTTCCATTCAAATCAAAATTGAATTTTTCCTTATAAATTCGTTTTAAAATTCGTTTCTATTCAATTCAAATTTCAATTCAATTTGAATTCATTTCAATTCGTTTTCAATTCAATTCGATTCAATTCAAATTGGTTTTCTATTCAATTCAATTCAAATTCGTTTTCTATTCAATTCAATTCGAATTCGTTTTCTATTCAATTCAATTCGAATTCGTTTTCTATTCAATTCAATTCGAATTCGTTTTCTATTCAATTCAATTCGAATTCGTTTTCTATTCAATTCAATTCGAATTCGTTTTCTATTCAAATCAATTCAAATTTGTTTTCTATTCAATTCAATTCTAATTCGTTTTCTATTCAATTCATTTCGAAATCGTTTTATATTCAATTCATTTCGAAATCGGTTTATATTCCATTCATTTCGAAATCGGTTTATATTCAATTCATTTCGAAATCGTTTTATATTCAATTCATTTCGAAATCGTTTTATATTCAATTCATTTCGAAATCGTTTTATATTCAATTCATTTCGAAATCGGTTTATATTCAATTCATTTCGAAATCGGTTTATATTCAATTCATTTCGAAATCGTTTTATGTTCAATTCATTTCGAAATCGTTTTATATTCAATTCATTTCGAAATCGTTTTATATTCAATTCATTTCGAAATCGTTTTATATTCAATTCATTTCGGTTTCCTATTCAAATCAAATCAAATTCGAATATACTCGATATAAATATCGCTCGCGTCGAAATAGCGCATCTCTAATCAACACCGCTTTATATTCAACAAATGGATCTATATTTCTTTCAATACACGACTCTATATCTTTGTCAACACACGACAAATCTCAACGAATGAGTATTGTCCATATGTGACTATTTTTGTTATTTAATATATTGTATAAAAATTATGGTATCTATCGTTTGATTTAAAATTAGACTCCAACCGTAAACTAGTAAGAGAACGATTCCCTGAATATTAACCCCGAAGGCCGAGACCAACATCAGATCAATATTCAGGAGACCACTCATCTCATCTATTTTCCAGTTAGTTTCTAATTTTATATATGATAAAGATGTAGATTTTATTGTTAAAATATTTCGTTCAGCACATGACTAATCTCAACGAATGAGTACGGTCCACACATGAACTTTTATTTTATATTATTCTTCATTTTCTAAATTGGAATGAGGCCCAATCAATCACCATATAATATTAATTATATGGATTTTCATACATCACACGTATATAATAGCATTGAAAAATAATCAACCATCAACCAAAGTGCACTACACTGTATAAGCATCAAATATAGATATCTAATGCTTATAACAGCCTGTCGATCCATCGATCAACATATTTAATTAATCAGGATGAATGAACTTCAAATTTCATCCCAACACCCGTGTGGGTTTTCAAATCAACAAACACAGATTTTATTTGTGCAGTTGGGCGATGTGTAAAATTTATCGTCCCAATCAATGTCCTTCAAATAGGTGTACATAAACAAACCGTCCGGTTTGTAAATGAATATTTATTTATTCACATTCGCGTTAAAAATTATATTTTTAACGATAAAATATTTTATTTCAACACATGAATTTCTATTCAGTTCATTTATTAAATAAAATGATATTTTTATTTTTCTAACATATTTCAGAAAATTTCGGCGGCATAACGGCACGATACTAGAAACGGGACAAGGCCCAGCCTTATCCCCGGTCTAGTGAAGGCCCACGCCATTCAAACATCAATCAAATCCATTCATTTCACCAAACTATTCAATTCAAACCAAATAAACTAACCAACTACACATCCAAACAATTTAACAAACAAGCCATCCATGGTCTGTGGATGACGGGTGTCGGGTGCTACTAAACACCGTCTGCATCCTAGTATATATATATAACTAGAAAAAGAAATTTAGAGTGAGAAGTTCTCACCGATAGCTATCCCAACTTCACGACACTTCATTGATAGAAATCTTCATCGTTCTCGCGTTTTTATCACCTTCGTTGCCCGTATTCTCTACATATGTAAAAATCGAATTTTCACTTCGCTATTCAATATATAAAAATCGAATTTTTACTTCGCTATTCAATATATAAAAATCGAATTTTTACTTTGCTATTCAATATATAAAAATCGAATTTTTACTTTGCTATTCAATATATAAAAAACGAATTTTTACTTTGCTATTCAATATATAAAAATTGAATTTTTACTTCGCTATTCAATATATAAAAATCGAATTTTTACTTCGCTATTTTCTATATAAAGATCTCGCCTTTTCAACAATAAAGATTTCTCCTTTTCAACTATAAAGATTTCTCCTTTTCAAATTTATCATTATAAAAATCACATTTTTATTTTGCTATACATATAAAGATGATATTTCTAATATTCCTATCATGTAAAATTATATTTTTAATTCTCTACCTAAACAAAAATCATATTTTTACATCTTCTACTTAATAAAGATTATATTTTTAATACTTTAAATATATAAAAATCATATTTTTAATTCTTTAAAAATATAAAAAATCATATTTTTATTCCTTTTTATAATATAAAAATCCTATCTTTAACTGAATAAAATCTTTTCTACCCTTACCTCATATAAAAATCATATTTTTATAAATAAAAATATAATTCTTTTCAATTCAAAAATCACTAAACATAAAACTGAAAATTAAAACCAATTTCTTTAAACAAACAAAAATAAATAGTGCAGTAAAATAAATGAATGGACTTACATTCAGAGTGGAAAAGGGGGAAAGGGGTCTACAGTCGGAGGTACGGCCAAGGGGAGGTAGCGCTTGGTTCTTGGCGGCGGTTGGAGGTGCTGCGTTCTCGTTCGAAGAAGGGGAGAGAGGAAGAAAGGGGGGCGAGGCTAGGGCGAGCTGGAGGAGGAGGGGAGCGAAGGGCAGTGGAGACTGCGGCGTCGATGTGGGGTGGCGGGTTTGGGCTCGCGACGGCTTCGAGAGGAGAGGAAGCGAGGGGAGGAGGAGGGCGACAGGGTCCGAGGGGGTGCGGCTGCCTGGCGCGAGGCGTGGCGGCGCGATTCGTCGGCCAGGTTTTTTTTTCCTTTTTGATTTTGAAAGAATAACTAACGGGGGGGCCTGAAGGATTAAAGGGGTGAGGAGAGAGATTTAATTTTTTTATTATTTTATTTTCAAAAAGTTGACTTTTACATACGACCTCTAAACGAGGCCCACCGCCTGTCGTCCATAGCTAATTACCCCCATTCCGAACTCAATGGGATATGTATCGTATGCTGGTTCGAACGTTTCGATCCGTTTTGGTTAAAATCAGCATATAACTCTATATATTGAATTTGAACGCGCATTTCAATTTACTGGGGTTGCATACTAACTTGAAAAATTCCCGAAAAATAATTTCTAGCTTCGTATTGACGATATGGTCCTAACAAAACTAGTTTCGTCGAATTCTGAGACCGTTGGAAAAATGGCCATTTTCCAGTCGATTAAAATCAACTTAAACTGGTCAAACGCGTTTTCCTTTGCCACGCTCACATATTGATTCAAAAAATTATGAAATTTGGAATCTAGCAATAATTTGACATGACGGATCCAACAAAAGTGGTTTCGTCGAAATCCGAGGTTGTTTGCAAAATGTCTATTTTTAAGGGCCTGACTTCCATAGCGACTATTCAGAATTTTCAACTGGACATATCTTTTGATTCCCGCTATGAAATTTTGATTTTTCGGATTCGTTGGAAATATATTCCCAATTAGATCCTAATGTTTTTGGTTTCACTAAAATCCGGATTGTTTTGCACCCGGTACATTCAATTGAAGTTTGAAATCGAATTATCGAACTACCGCGCCATTTTCAATTCTATTTATAATTATATATAATTATTTATATTCTAACGACGGCGTATATAATATATACGTTCAAATTATATTCAAAATAAATTTCTCGTCGATATTATTTAAAATAATCTATTTTAAATGTGCAAAATTCACTAAAATTGCCAAAATAAAAATTTTAAACTGACCCAGATTTTACGGGTTGTTACAATCTCCCCCACTTAAAACTTTTTGTCCCCGAAAAGGAACAAAGTCGAAAGTGGTTTGATCAATCAATTCTACGTTCGATCTGGCTTCCATTCTGCAACTTTTCAGTTTCTGAGAATTTTCAAATTTTCAAAAATTTGGCTAACACCCTAAATTTTCGAATTTTTTTGCCATAACCTCCCCTGCACCGGGAGCCACGGGAAAATCCCGAAATTGCCATATAGGCCTTCTGATCTCAAAAAGAAAAAGAAAAAGCCAAGCGGCTAGCCAATCGGCTCATAAAATCATCATCACCCAAACAAAACAGTAAATTATAGTAAACATGTACCTATTTGTCGGGCAAACAAATTTTATTCTTCGGCTCTAGCCTCCTTGCTATTACCTGTTCAATGTAAGTACTTGTATATGCAAGCAAATGCGACCAATTTTCAATATAATTCAATATTTGGTTCAATTAGGCTAAATGGTTCAAAATTATCAAACAAATAAACAAACAACACAAACATCAATCCATTAGTGAATTAACATTTCAAATTCATAATTTTGATATATATAATGAAAATCTTGTTTTTGTTGCCAATTCACAACAATGTGTTCTAACTATATTTTGGTTCTCACACCAGTCTAATGGAAATATATAGATATCACACCTTCGTCACTCGAAAATAAATACTGGTGATGGTATACTTCATCATTAGGACCATGTCCGGGCGACTAGAGTGTGACTCTATATCTATCTAATATATCAAAACTTCGAATATACGTTCATGACGCGTATATGCAAAACCTTTATATACTAGATTGTCCAAATTCAAAATAAATAAATAATCAAATACATTTAAAATGGTTTAAATTTTCAAAACAAAATTGTTTTCATTTGAAAAATATACCCTTCACACTCGTTCGAGGATACTACTGATCCCATCTCTAACGAGTCATTCTAATTGGATATTACTAATCCAATATCTGATGAATCCATTCATATGGTTCTAATGTGTCTTGTTCTCGAGCTCTGTAAACCAAAGCTCTGATACCAAATGAGACGACACGGAATTTCACTCGATCCGAATCAGTCGTTAAACCGATCTAGACCGTTCGAAATCCCTGATCGTTTTGAGAACAGGACAAATCAGAACGCAGACGGAAGAACATTTCATTGCTATTACAACAATTCCATCAGATACAAGAATATACAGAGTATAATTTAATAAATTACATTCGATAAATATCAGAGATTACAATAAATTACATAGCAGCGGAAAAATAATACAAAGCACAACTGAAGGTGATATACGGATACAGAGCTTTCCGGATATCATTCCAGCTGTAAACCAGGATCCTGTGAATATAAATCTGCAAAACCAAAACTACTAGCTGCCCGTGTCGAAAATAAGGGCACCCAGAGTTTAGGTTAAAACAATAAACTCCAGGTCAGTCATGTGACTGGTGTGAGAACTAAAACAGTTATTTAAAACTTTACTTTAAAAGAGGGTAATTCAAGAAACCACGCCGTATAACACGGAACGGGTTTCCTCCCAAGAATACCAGTGCATATAGATAAACAACGCAATGCTTTTTCGAAAAATGAAGCTATTATAAGACCCAGGTCCCATCACACAATGCAATGCAAGCCGGAGGATAGGGTTTTCCCTTATAATAGCCAAACATGCTTGGTACGTTTAAAACAAATCATTTGATACTATAATAAGTGTATAGTGTCAAAACAATTTCAATCATAAATATCAATCCTAGGCGGCATGGGTACCATCTATCATGTCGCCATACTAGGCTCTACAAATAAAACCAAAATACACGTATTGGAAATTGGATTTCCGTCATGAGTCGAGGCAAGGGGCAAGCTCCTCTCCGCTTTCGAGACACTCTAGCAAATGTCTCACGACTACACACTCTGGGCAATCCTGGATCTTCAGGGCCGGTCCTCACTTACGTTAGAGGATTATTTATTCCCACACGTTTCCCGGTCCTTACAGACCTATAATCGAGGCGCCTCATCCAACAACCACATAGGTGAAAAGTATATAAATGTCAGGGCTGGTAAGTCACTGACACCACCAAAGCTAGAAAGAAACGTCGTGCTCTCCGTGCAGTCCTTATCCCGTTTTTAACTCATACCGAGGTGTGAGGCTCGCGAATTCACGTTATACACAAAGCTGCCACATAGGCTGTGCTTTGATCATTAACCACAAGACTTTGCTTTTCAACAGAAGCCTTGATCCATGCAACTTAGCATGCCACACAGGCAATTCATGCCATGCGACTGATGTCCATCGATATATAACCTCTAAGCTCATACGTCTCAGAGAAGGGCGTTAAGCAAGAGAATAAATTCTCCGCCGCCAAACAGATATATATTTAACAGAAATCAATCAACACAGAATAAAATCCAATGTCAGACACACAATCCATTTACAAGTTCGTTCTAGGTCTGAACGAAACCGGAGGCACTTTCCTCGCATATCCATCCATCTCCAAGTACGTCTGGACGACAACCAACTGATTCCCTCATCTTGGGTGTACAGCCCAATCAAGATCATCAGTAATCACCCAAACGATGTGAAGACTTCCGGTCTTCAACCACCGTCTTCATCTTCGACATATCGTCGAATCGGTTATTCAGAATGGGTATAAACCCAGACTTTCCGAACAACCCGCGTATATTAAAAACAAATTTTACACAAACACAACATACGCCTCATTCCAATTCATTAGTAACCCCGAAGGCCGAAACCAACATCAGATCAATACCCAGGAAACCATTCTTCTTAACTAACCTATAGCTAGTTTCTAAATTTCACATTCTTAGGGAAAGGTTCCCATTAATTTTATCCAAGATAAATTCTTTAAAATTTATCCTTTAATCTTCCTTTGGATGTCATTTCAAACCAAATTATGGTTTTCTAAACTAGTCGAGATTAGCGAATCACACCGAAGTAATTATTTATTTTATTTCCCAATCCCAACCTATTCATCCTATGAAGCAAAACTGGTAGTACTCCATATCTAACACCACGGTGTTATCGGTAAAAGTAATCACCATTTCACGTTCAAATCTAATTAAAGATTTAACTATCGCTTTGGAGCAAAACTGGGGATACTCCATTCTCGCTCACTTTCTAAATTTGATAATTTAGATTATAGATTCACATTTCAATCTAATTGCAGATTCGTTAAAAATCCTTTTACTGGGTTAAAGAACTAGTGTCTTTTAAAACACAGTTCACGATAAACCCAAATCATGTTCTATTTATTATCGGGTTAAAGAACTAGTGTTATTTAAAACACCGTTCACGATAAACCCACAAATGGATTTTAATTCATTTCCAATCAAATATATTAGAAATTCCGATTCTTTAAAACCCCTTTTTAAATCTAATTTATTTATTTAAAAATAATTGGGGTTTAAATTTAGTTCAAAACTAGTTCATTTCGATAAAAATCTATTTTTATCTTTTCAAATATGGAGTTTTACATCCCAATTTTTCCCAAATCATTTCTTATGACTTTACATAAATTATTACTATTTTTAATAATTTTATCAAGGCCCGTACAGTCGATTTCCATCAACGGCCATCGAACTGCACTTACAACGACCTTTTTCGAATTTGATTTGGACATAACTCCAAATCCAACCGTTAGATTTCCAATTTCTAATATTCGTTAGAAAGCTCTTTTCGATACGAACCCAACGGTTCCTGTTTTAGGAGAATCCGACGGTCGGATCTCCCGTAATGTCCGTTTGAAATAAATGGTCGAAATTCACGAACTACTGCGGCGCGACGCGTTCTATTCAGGCCATTATATTATATATATAATATATATTTCATCGATTTCTATTTAAAACGAATTATATGAATAGTTTTGAATTCGTTTCAAAAACAATTTCAACTTCTATTTCCATTCAAATCAAAATTGAATTTTTCCTTATAAATTCGTTTTAAAATTCGTTTCTATTCAATTCAAATTTCAATTCAATTTGAATTCATTTCAATTCGTTTTCAATTCAATTCGATTCAATTCAAATTGGTTTTCTATTCAATTCAAATTGGTTTTCTATTCAATTCAATTCGAATTCGTTTTCTATTCAATTCAATTCGAATTCGTTTTCTATTCAATTCAATTTGAATTCGTTTTCTATTCAATTCAATTCGAATTCGTTTTCTATTCAATTCAATTCGAATTCGTTTTCTATTCAATTCAATTCGAATTCGTTTTCTATTCAAATCAATTCGAATTCGATTTCTATTCAATTCAATTCGAATTCGTTTTCTATTCAAATCAATTCGAATTCGTTTTCTATTCAAAACAATTCAAATTCGTTTTCTATTCAATTCAATTCGAATTCGTTTTCTATTCAATTCATTTTGAAATCGTTTTATATTCAATTCATTTCGAAATCGGTTTATATTCAATTCATTTCGAAATCGGTTTATATTCAATTCATTTCGAAATCGTTTTATATTCAATTCATTTCGAAATCGGTTTATATTCAATTCATTTCGAAATCGTTTTATATTCAATTCATTTCGAAATCATTTTATATTCAATTCATTTCGAAATCGTTTTATATTCAATTCATTTCGAAATCGTTTTATATTCAATTCATTTCGAAATCGTTTTATATTCAATTCATTTCGGTTTCCTATTCAAATCAAATCAAATTCGAATATACTCGATATAAATATCGCTCGCGTCGAAATAGCGCATCTCTAATCAACACGGCTTTATATTCAACAAATGGATCTATATTTCTTTCAATACACGACTCTATATCTTTGTCAACACACGACAAATCTCAACGAATGAGTATTGTCCATGTGTGACTATTTTTGTTATTTAATATATTGTATAAAAATTATGGTATCTATCGTTTGATTTAAAATTAGACTCCAACCGTAAACTAGTAAGAGAACGATTCCCTGAATATTAACCCCGAAGGCCGAGACCAACATCAGATCAATATTCAGGAGACCACTCATCTCATCTATTTTCCAGTTAGTTTCTAATTTTATATATGATAAAGATGTAGATTTTATTGTTAAAATATTTCGTTCAACACATGACTAATCTCAACGAATGAGTACGGTCCACACATGAACTTTTATTTTATATTATTCTTCATTTTCTAAATTGGAATGAGGCCCAATCAATCACCATATAATATTAATTATATGGATTTTCATACATCACACGTATATAATAGCATTGAAAAATAATCAACCATCAACCAAAGTGCACTACACTGTATAAGCATCAAATATAGATATCTAACGCTTGTAACAGCCTGTCGATCCATCGATCAACATATTTAATCAATCAGGATGAGTGAACTTCAAATTTCATCCCAACACCCGTGTGGGGTTTCAAATCAACAAACACAGATTTTATTTGTGCAGTTGGGCGATGTGTAAAATTTATCGTCCCAATCAATGTCCTTCAAATAGGTGTACATAAACAAACCGTCCGGTTTGTAAATCAATATTTATTTACTCACATTCGCATTAAAAATTATATTTTTAACGATAAAATATTTTATTTCAACACATGAATTTCTATTCAGTTCATTTATTAAATAAAATAATATTTTTATTTTTCTAACATATTTTAGAAAATTTCGGTGGCATAACGGCACGATACTAGAAACGGGACAAGGCCCAGCCTTATCCCCGGTCTAGTGAAGGCCCACTCCATTCACACATCAATCAAATCCATTCCTTTCACCAAACTATTCAATTCAAACCAAATAAACTAACCAACTACACATCCAAACAATTTAACAAACAAGCCATCCATGGTTTGTGGATGACGGGTGTCGGGTGCTACTAAACACCGTCTGCATCCTAGTATATATATAACTAGAAAAAGAAATTTAGAGTGAGAAGTTCTCACCGATAGCTATCCCAACTTCACGACACTTCATTGATAGAAATCTTCATCGTTCTCGCCTTTTTATCACCTTCGTTGCCCGTATTCTCTACATATGTAAAAATCGAATTTTTACTTCGCTATTCAATATATAAAAATCGAATTTTTACTTCGCTATTCAATATATAAAAATCGAATTTTTACTTTGCTATTCAATATATAAAAATCGAATATTTACTTTGCTATTCAATATATAAAAATCGAATTTTTTACTTCGCTATTCAATATATAAAAATCGAATTTTTACTTCGCAATTTTCTATATAAAGATCTCGCCTTTTCAACAATAAAGATTTCTCCTTTTCAACTATAAAGATTTCTCCTTTTCAAATTTATCATTATAAATATCACATTTTTATTTTGCTATACATATAAAGATGATATTTCTAATATTCCTATCATGTAAAATTATAATTTTAATTCTCTACCTAAACAAAAATCATATTTTTACATCCTCTACTTAATAAAGATTATATTTTTAATACTTTAAAAATATAAAAATCATATTTTTTAATTCTTTAAAAATATAAAAATCATATTTTTATTCCTTTTTACAATATAAAAATCCTATCTTTAACTGAATAAAATCTTTTCTACCCTTACCTCATATAAAAATCATATTTTTATAAATAAAAATATAATTCTTTTCAATTCAAAAATCACTAAACATAAAACTGAAAATTAAAACCAATTTCTTTAAACAAACAAAAATAAATAGTGCAGTAAAATAAATGAATGGACTTACATTCAGAGTGGAAAACGGGGAAAGGGGTCTACAGTCGGAGGTACGGCCAAGGGGAGGTAGCGCTTGGGTCTTGGCGGCGGTTGGAGGTGCTGCGTTCTCGTTCGAAGAAGGGGAGAGAGGAAGAAGGGGGGGGGGCGAGGCTAGGGCGAGCTGGAGGAGGAGGGGAGCGAAGGGCGGTGGAGACTGCGGCGTCGATGTGGGGTGGCGGGTTTGGGCTCGCGACGGCTTCGAGAGGAGAGGAAGCGAGGGGAGGAGGAGGGCGACAGGGTCCGAGGGGGTGCGGCTGCCTGGCGCGAGGCGTGGCGGCGCGATTCGTCGGCCAGGTTTTTTTTCCTTTTTGATTTTGAAAGAATAACTAACGGGGGGGGGGGGGGGGGGGGGCTGAAGGATTAAAGGGGTGAGGAGAGAGATTTTTTTACTATTATTTTATTTTCAAAAAGTTGACTTTTACATACGACCTCTAAACGAGGCCCACCGCCTGTCGTCCATAGCTAATTACCCCCATTCCGAACTCAATGGGATATGTATCGTATGCTGATTCGAACGTTTCGATCCGTTTCGGTTAAAATCAGCATATAACTCTATATATTGAATTTGAACGCGCATTTCAATTTACTGGGGTCGCATACTAACTTGAAAAATTCCCGAAAAATAATTTCTAGCTTCGTATTGACGATAGGGTCCTAACAAAACTAGTTTCGTCGAATTCTGAGACCGTTGGAAAAATGGCCATTTTCCATTCGATTAAAATCAACTGAAACTGATCAAACACGTTTTTCTTTGCCACGCTCACATATTGATTTAAAAAATTATGAAATTTGGAATCTAGCAATAATTTGACATCACGGATCCAACAAAAGTGGTTTCGTCGAAATCCGAGGTTATTTGCAAAATGTCTATTTTTAAGGGCCTGAATTCCATAGCGACTATTCAGAATTTTCAACTGGACATATCTTTTGATTCCCGCTATGAAATTTTGAATTTTCGGATTCGTTGGAAATATATTCCCAATTAGATCCTAATGTTTTTGGTTTCACTAAAATCCGGATTGTTTTGCACCCGGTACATTCAATTGAAGTTTGAAATCGAATTATCGAACTACCGCGCCATTTTCAATTCTATTTATAATTATATATAATTATTTATATTCTAACGACGGCGTATATAATATATACGTTCAAATTATATTCAAAATAAATTTCTCGTCGATATTATTTAAAATAATCTATTTTAAATGTGCAAAATTCACTAAAATTGCCAAAATAAAAATTTTAAACTGGCCTAGATTTTACGGGTTGTTACAGATATAATCAAATGATCTGAAGTTCTTCAAGATGATCTGAAGATCCATCAGAGACGAATCCTAAGATATGATGATTCGAAGATCCTCGGAGTGACCCGAAGGTCGGATTGATCCGGAGATCCACCAGAACAGAAGTTCCTAAGATACGATGATCCGAAGATCATCGGAGTGACTTAAAGGTCGGATTGATCCGAAGATCCAGTAGAACTGAAGTTCCTAAGATATGATGATTCGAAGATCATCGGAGTGACCCGAAGGTTGGATTGATCCGAAGATCCACCAGAACCGAAGTTCCTAAGATATGATGATCTGAAGATCATCGGAGCGACCTGAAGGTCGGATTGATCCGAAGATCCACTAGAACCAAAGTTCCTAATATATGATGATCCGAAGATTATCAAAGTGACCCAAAGGTCGGATTGATCCGAAGATCCACCAGAACCGAAGTTCCTAAGATATAATGATCCGAAGATCATCGGAGTGACCCGTAGGTCGGATTGATCCAAAGATCCACCAGAACCGAAGTTCTTAAGATATGACGATTTGAAGATCATCGGAGTGACCCAAAGGTTGGATTGATCCGAAGATCCACCAGAACCGAAGTTCCTAAGACATGATGATCCGAAGATCATCGGAGTGACCTGAAGGTTGGATTGATCCAAAGATCCACCAGAACCGAAGTTCCTAAAACAATGATCAAGTATAGTGTAAACTACACCAAGCTAGTAAATATAGGATACGAGACATGTCCCATAACCACTTGCTCAACTCGAATATTTACGAACAAGTTGTAAATTTCACTAGAGATACGAAACAATCATTGCCACGGTGTTCAATCGAACGAGTCCAAGAAATAACCGTCAAAGCAAACAAAAGGGGTCATAGTCCTTATTTTTACTAAGGTGTTTAATTTGATTTCTCATACGAACGAGAAAAGTTTATCAAATATATACCAGTAGATTTGTAAATCAATTTATAAAATAACGTCATATAATGAAGTCGGATTAGAAACCAATTTGGAAAATAACTTGAGTTAAAACCTGTTTAGTAAAAGATTTGATATCTACAAATAATTAAAATCCCTTTTTATATCATCTCGAAGTGGCAAATCTTGCGTGGTATCGATCGAATTAATGATCAAACGAAGAATTCACGTTTTAATAACGTAGACGAAACCCCACGACTATCGATTATAATATTCGTTCACCACAAATGAATCGAAAGTTTTTGAAATCGAGATGTAGAAATCTGCGAACCAGAGAAACTGCAAAGTCACAAACGAAGTCAAATTGGGCCGAAACTCGGCCGGGAAAGAGCCTGAATGGGCCTAAACTGTTGACCTCGGTCTCCACCGGTCAACAGCAGAAAAACAGATTCAGACATCTGAATCATTTAAGTCAGACGTCTGAAATGGGATTTTTAGAAACCAGCAAGGATTTTGTTCATTTTGGTCCCCTTTCAGACATCTGAATTTTTCCAGCTAGACGTCTGAATTACAATTCAAACGTCTGAGCTAAAATTTTCAGACTTCTGAATTTGCTTGCTTGATTCCATAATTATTTGAAGCAGGTCAGACGTCTGACTTATAATATTCAGACGTCTGAATCCTGTTCCAAAGCACAATTAGCCTTGAAAGCATGTTCAAAACGATATCGACGAATGCCCGAAGGCCTATGACATTGTATACATGTATATGAGGCTTTAAAGACTTGCTGAAAGAACTTATAACACCCAAATACACATGCACAAACATTCATAATAGATATTAGCAATGATTTTGATTATAAATTCCAAAACGGGAGAATTTCCTAACCAAAGCTGTAACAACCCGGAAAATCTGAACCAATTTAAATTTTTTAAATTGGCTATTTTAGTGGATTTTAAATAATAACAACGAAAAGTGTGTTTGAATCGACGTTTGAAAATAAATATAATTAATTCTAATTATAAACAAGGCCTGAAATGGCGCAGTAGTTTCAAAATTTGAATTTAAACTTTGACTGACTGTACCGGGTGCAAATTAAAACGGATTTTAGTAAAACCAAAAATATTTAAATCTGTTAGAGAATATCTTTCTAACGAATCTGAAAAATCGAAGTTTCATAGCGGGAAGCAAAAGTTATGGCTAAATGAATTTTCAGAAAGGTCGCTATAGAGTTTATATAGCCCGTGAAAATGGTCATTTTGCAAACAACCTCAGAATTCGACGAAACCACTTTTGTTGGATCCGGGATATTAAATTATTGCTAGGTTTCAAATTTCATAATTATTGAAGCTAGTATGTGAGCGTGGCAAAGGAAAATGTGTTTGGTCGATTTTTATTAAATTGGATCGACCAGAAAAGGGCCATTTTTCAAACGATCTTTGAATTCGACGAAACAAGTTTTGTTGGGACCGTATCATTAAAACATAACTGGATTTATTTTTCGGGAAATTTTAGAGTCAGTATGTGGCCCCGGCAAATTGAAAGGTACGTTCAAATTAAATATTGAATGTTTTATATTTAATTTGAAGAGAAACTGACTCAAACATTCGAATGGGCCTTCGACACATATCCCATTGTGTTCGGAATGGGGGTATTTAGCTAGGGATGACAGTCGTTGGGTCTGGATTGGGGTTCGTGCGTGAAAGAGGGTATTTTTGGATTTTTAAAATTTATAAATATAAAAAAATATCATTGGGCCACATCATTTCTCTCTCCCCGTTAACCTCGAGACCGACGGCGGAAACCGCTTCCTTGTTTCCCCCTCCGATTGCTACTTCCACGCTCCATGAAATCCAGTGCCACAGTTAAGGTTTTTGTAGATCTTCTCAAGAGCTACAAATCCATACGAAGTTTGCTAATTATCGTTGAAAAAATCGTGCAAATCACCCTTGGGAAGTCCCGCCGTTCATCGCCGTCGATCTCCTTCCTGCCTTGATCGATCTAAGCGCGCCTTACCTCATTTTGCTCACCACTCCAAGCCCTTCCACGTGGCAGTGGCCGATCGTCGTATCGTGCAACGGATTTCACGAAAAATCAAAACCTAGTTTTGAACAGATTTTGAAAGGTACGGTTGATTATAATTTAAACTATTCTATAGCACTTTAAAGCGCTACGGTTTTTGATTTCACTGTAAAAATCATATCTTTTTCGTTTCTTGACGAAATTAAGTGAAATAAGAGACTGTGGACTCGTGTGGACGTCTTCTACATTCTAGAAGAGACCACATATTTTTATGAGCCTTCTGCTATTTTTGGTGGAGTGGAACCCAATGTGAGATTTCTAAATTATAAACGATATGGAAATGACGATGTATAGATTATATATTCGAAGTATGAGTTATATACGCGTTGTACACCTCATGTATAAGCGTTGTATAAGTTGTATGTTCGATGTATAAGTTATATATGCGTTGTAAAAATTATATATGTGTTGAAATGGCAGTGAAATATACTTATATATATATATATGTATATATATATACGCCCCTCGTCCACAAACCATGGACAATATTTATTGGTTATGATTGGTGTGAAAATTGGTTGATAGCGAATGGTTGACTAGAATTATTTGTGGTTGAAATTGATTGATTGTGGTTGAAAAATACCCGTTTGTGGTTGAGAATTATTAAGTTGAAACCACATAGGATTAGTTTGTGGAAAAAGGAAAATAATAAATATGCTGCCTGCGTGCGAACTAGATGCATGAAATCCCCATTGTCAAAAACTGTGAGGCTTTAAGGTAGAGCGAGGAGCCGTACTAGGGACGACCCCGGTTATATCTACCCTGCCGTTATGGTGCCGAAATTTTCTGAAATATTTCTGTGTTTGATTTAAATTTGAATGTTAAAATAAATTCATGTGTTGAATGGAGTTCGTGTATAGAATAAATTCTTTGAAAAATAAAAATAACATTTTTACCTTATATATAAACTATATAAAATAATCGTGTTTTGAAATAAATTGTTTTACATTAAAAATAACATTTTTACCTTATATATGAACTATATAAATATTCGTGTTTTGAAACAAATTGTTTTACATTAAAAATAACATTTTTACCTTATATATGAACTATATAAATAATCGTGTTTTGAAATAAATTGTTTTACATTAAAAATAACATTTTTACCTTATATATGAACTATATAAAATAGTCGTGTTTTGAAATAAATTGTTTTACAATAAAAATCACATTTTTATTATATATATGAACTATAGAGAATATTCATGTGTTGAATAAAGGAGTAGAACGATAAAAATTATATTTTTATCGTGTGTGTGAAGTCGAAAACATTCATGTGTTGAATATATAGATCGAACAATAAAATCTACATTTTTATTATGAATATGAAGTGTTAATAATGGTTATGTGTTGCAATAAATATCAGTGGGATAATAATATCATTTTTATCAAATATATGAAAAGAATATGGTTTTGAAATCGACGAATGAATTTATTTTATATATATATATATATATATATAAATGTAAATAAAATAAATTGAATAACGTAGCTGCAGTTCGTGTTTTGAAACCATGATTTCAAATGATTTGTGCGGGAGATCCGACCATCGGATTTTCCCAAAACCTCAACCCTTGGGTTCGCCTTGGAAATATCTTTCCAACGACACCCACTTTGTGAAGATCCAACGGTTGGATTGTCTGGAATGTATAATTCAAATCTAAAGAAAAACAGTGCCAGAATCGATTATATTTTTATATATATATATATATATATATATATATATATATTAATATAATTAAATTAAATCGAATAACGACGCTGCAGTTCATATTTTGAAATCGAAACTTCAAACGAATGTACCGGGAGATCCGACCATCGGATTTTCCCGAAACTGAAACCGTTGGGTTCGTTTTGAAAAGATCTTTCTAATGATATAAAATTTGTGAAGATCCAAAGGTTAGATTTTCAGATATGTGTAAATCAAATCTGAAGAAAAACAGCGCCACGACCGCGTTATGGCCTGAAGCGTTGTTTTGAACGAATTGGCTATTTTTAAATAAATAAAAATAGCGATAAATCGTGATAAAATATTATAAACGATATGGAATGGAAAAAAACTGAATTTTCTCAGTTTATGTGATATTTGATGGTTGAATGTGTTTGGCGTGAAAATTACATTTAAAAACAGAATTATTGACACCAAATAATTTAACCATTGAAATGAATTGATTTAAATTCTAAATATACGTGAATTATTTGAAAAGGCCGAGTTAAATATCATTTCAAATAATTGATCGGCGATATGAAGTCGATGATGAAGACGGTGGTTGAAGAACGGAGATCTTTACCTCGGTTGGATGATAACTGATGTCCTGATTGGGAGGCATCTCGAAATATGGATAATGAGTGGTGATCGTCCAGACGTACGTGGAGATCGATGGATATGCGAGGTATATAGTGCCTCCGGTTTCATTCAGACCCAGAACGAACTTGTAAATGGACTGTGTATCTGACATTGGATTTTGTTCTGTGTTGATTGATCTTTGTTAAATATATATCTGTTTGGCGGCGGAGAATTTATTCTCTTGCTTATCGCCCTTCTCTGAGACGTACGAGCCCAGAGGTTATATATCGATGGAAATCAGTCGCGTAGAGTGAATTGCCTATGTGGCATGCCTAAGTGGCAGATGATCAAGGCTTCTGTTGAAAAGCAAAGTCTTGTGGTTGATGATCAAAGCACGGCCTGTGTGGCATAGCTTTGTGTATAACGTGAATTCGCGAGCCTCACACCCCGATATGAGCCAGAAACGGGAGAGGACCTCAGGGAGGACATACGTTCCTTTCTAGCTAGAGGTGGTGTCAGTGCTTAAACTGGATGGCATTTATATTATTTTCACATGTGTGGTTGTTGTTGTTGCGAGGCGCCTCGAATATATCGGTCGATCCGGGACCGATGGAGTCATTCATTGGCTCACTTACACCCCAAAGGGCTAGGAAACGCAGTGTTCAGGCATTTTAATCCACATCGGTGGACCAGCCCTGACGATCCAAAGGCTTGACTGAGTACTTGCCTGAGGGGCGGGCTAGAGCGTCTCGAATTCGGTAAGGACTATCTTTTGCCTTGGTCCATGACGGAAATCCAATTTCCAAATACGACATGTGCAGTTTTGATTGTATACCTATTTATGGCGACATAGTGCTATGGGGCACTTATGTCGTCTATTATTGATATTTATGATTGTATATAAAATTAGAAACTAACTGGAAACGAGCTAAGATGGGTGGTTTCCTAGGTATTGGTCTGATGTTGGTTTCGGCCTTCGGGGTTAATACTTAGGGAATCGTTCTCTTACTAATTTACGGTTGGAATCTGATTAAGAATTAAACGATAACATTTACATTTTAAGTGATTTTGTTTTATTCGTATCAAGCATATTTTGGCCATTATAAGGTAAAAACTCTATCCTTCGGTTTGCGTTGCATTGTGTGATGGGAACTGAGTCTTATAATGGCTTCATTTTTATAAAAAAGCATTGCGATGTTTAAAAGATTTAATTGTTTTAAAGCATCGGCAAGCCAATGGAGTAAACCCGTTCTGCGAAAGTGGCGTGGTCCTGTGATTAGCCATATTATAAACTCTGTTAAGTAGATTTCTCATACCAGTCCCATGACTGACTCGTAGTTTGTTTCACTTGCAAACTCAGGTGTCCCTCTTTCTACATGGGCAGCCTTGTATTTAGGTTTTACCAGGCTCTTTTTGGATAGCTAGAGCTGAAGACGGATTCTACCATTTATCTTTTTATGCTGTTCAACTCCTATTGTACATATTATGTTTGTTTTCCGCTGTAGACATTTATGTATAGCTGAACTGTATCTTGTACTAAGTATGATCCTGTATACTGTGTAACTCTGATGATTATGTTTATCTAGTGTATTATTTGTTCATTATCTGGTGTATTTATTTATTACTGTTCTGCTATTATCTGTTTATGTGTTATATTCCAAAGATTACCCTTGACACCATGGTACGGGGTTTTGGGGTCGTCACAACGTGGTATCAGAGCTTTGGTTAAGCTTAGTTCTGGAATATAACATATTAACAAGCTCATCAGAAGTAGAACCAGTAGTGTTTTAGGACGAATAACTCATTACAGATAGGATCAGTCATATCCTAGTATGAGTAAAGCAGAATGAAATACACCCCAATAGACACATTTACATTTGAAGTATATGTCTTTATGTTTTAAAAATATCTTTTCTGTTGACCTGACACTTGGTCTGCTATTTGCAGAAGTCCTAGAAATGAGTATCAGAAACAGAAGGAATGCAGAACCAGACCTAGAGGCTCTATTTAGGAGATATCGAAATCTGGGTGGAGCACAATTCTCGGGCAATGAATCGATTATTCAAACTCAGGCATGGATGAGTTCTGCTGAAAGAATTTTTGAGCGTTTCCAGCTGAGAGACGATCATAAAAGATTAGTGACATCTTGGGCGCTAAAAGAAGAAGCTTTAATTTGTTGGGATACAATCATTAAGGATAATCCAAAAGGTGATATCACCTGGGTTAGATTCAAAGAGATTTTCTGTGAAAGATTTACTCCTCCAGAAGCAACTGAGCAATTATGTGATGAATTCTACTATTTGATACAAGGAGATATGACCATTCCAGAATATCATAAGAGATTCAATGAACTTTCTGATTTTGCCCCGCATCTGATTCAAGATCCAAGGAGGAAGAATCTGAGGTTTATTCATGGCCTGCAAAGAAAATACCAGAATAGTGTAATGGGGCATGTGAAGCTTCCTTTTTCTGAAATGATATACATGGGTTACCAGTGTGAGGATCTCGACAAGAAAGGCATGTTGCGCTACGAAGAGGAAGTCAGTTCTAGTAACAAGGGGGAGTCTGAAACTGATAGTCCTGAGGTCAGTAAGAAGCCCAAAGTCAATCGAAAAAGGGCCAGATCTGGGAAAGAACCGGTAATGACGGCCACATGCTCAAGCTGCAATAGGCAAGGACATTTGGCGATAAGTTGTAAATCTTGGAACAAACGAAGGAAGGATAAATCTAAACCCAAGGAATCTCATGGTGAAAAGAAATGCCATAAGTGCCACCAAGCTGGTCATGTTGCAAGGGAGTGCCAGCTATCAAAGAAATCTAAAGCAGTACAGGTAAATGAAGTGGCAGAAACTTCAGCACCCTCAGCTAGTCAGGGAAGGGCTGATGTTTTGGAAGGCACGCTTACTGTCTAAAACATTCCAGTTAAATTACTGTTTGATACAGGCGCGTCACGAAGCTTTATTGCAAAGAATGCAGTAAAGAAGTTGGATTTGAAATTGAAAAAGCTCAAAGAACCCATCACTGTCCATAATTCGGTTGGGGGTTCTCTCGATCTTAGCTGGATTTGTGTGGTGCCAGTCTCTTTTTTTAGATATCGGTTTCCTACCATCTCGATTGTCATGAATTTTACTGAATTCGATCTTATTTTGGGATTGGATTAGTTAACCAAATATGAAGCTGAGGTCAAATGTGCCGAGAGAGTGGTTAAGGAAAAGATTAAATCAGGGGATTATATCACCATACCATGTGAAGGTCCGAATTTCGATAGAAAAGACTTTTGGTCAGCTCTTGATGTTTCTCCTGCTCAAATAGAAAATATCCTTGTAGTCACAGAGAATATTCCCGACCTCATAAAAGATATTCCTGTCGTCAAGAATTATACAGATGTGTTCGAAGAAGTTGTTAGCTTACCTCCGAAGAGAGAAATTAATTTCAAGATCGCTTTAATTCCGAATGCAAGGCCAGTAGAGCACGCTATTCGGAGAATGACTCTAAAGGAGAAAGAAGAACTAGACAATCAAACTCGACAGCTTGTATGGAAGGGTCTGATCAGACCTAGTTTCTCTGAGTGGGGAGCAGCAGTGGTGTTTGTCCCAAAGTCTGACGGTACTCTGCGACTATGTGTGGATTATCGTGACTTGAATAAGCAGACCATAAAGAATAAATATCCATTGCCGCGAATCGATGATTTATTAGATCGTCTGAATGGAGCACAAGTATTTTCAAGGATGGACCTAGCTACAGGCTTCCATCAGCTTCGTATTGCCGAAGAGTGTGTTCCTATGACAGCATTCAGAGGTCCCGACTTATTCTATGAGTGGTTAGTAATGCCGTTCGGCTTATGTAACGCTCCAGCTTACTTCGTCGATTTGATGAATCGAGTGTTCAAAGGAGTCTTGAATAAGTTTGTTCTGGTTTTTATTGATGATATTCTAATCTTCTCTAAGTCAAAGGCCGAACATGAAAAACATTTGGAGCAAGTTCTAGAAATTCTGAGAAGGAATGTATTGAAAGCTAAACTTTCCAAATGTATATTCTGGCAAGATGAAGTAAAGTTTCTTGGCCACGTCGTATCAAAAGAGGGAATTGCTGTGGGTCCAAGTAAAATCACCACTATTCAAAATTGGAAACAACCTAGTACTCCTACAGAAGTCCGAAGTTTTCTTGGATTGGCTAGTTATTACCAGAAATTCGTTAAAGATTTTTCGAAGATATCTAGTCACTTAACAAAGCTTACAAAGAAGCACACGAAATTCAAGTGGACTCCCGAATGTGAGGAGGCTTTTGAGAAGCTAAAATTAAGATTAACGACTGCTCCAGTGTTAACGATTATCGATGGCAATCAAGACTTGAAAGTCTGGACAGATGCCTCTAGAGAAGGCCTTGGTGCAGTATTAATGCAAAGAGGTCAAGGGGTTGCTTATGCTAGCCGTCAGCTGAAACCGCATGAGAAAAATTACGTTACTCATGATATTGAGTTGTTGGCTATTGTATTTGCTTTGAAAATCTGAAGACATTATATTATGGTGAGAAGTTCAAACTATATACCGATCATCAGTCGCTAAAGTATCTGTTCACCCAGAAAGACTTGAATCTAAGGCAGCAACGTTGGCTGGAATTTCTTGCAGCATACGATTTTGAGATATTGTACACTCCAGGGAAAGCCAATGTTGTGGCCGATGCGCTAAGTAGAAAGAATGTAATGATCGCCAGTTTTATCATTACGACTTCCTTGATTGACAAAATATCTATTCTTCAGAAAGATGATAATTTTATTAAGGATATGATCAGAAGGATTCAAAAAGGTGAACCCTCGGGTTTTCAAATAGATAATGATGGAATCCTGAGATTGAGAGGAAGGATTTGTGTTCCCGACATCCTCGAGCTAAAAATGGAAGTGTTAGACGAATGTCACAAGTCCAAGCTGAGTATCCATCCAGGTGTGGGAAAAATGTATAACGATCTCATGCGAACATTCTGGTGGAAGGCTATGAAAAGGGACGTTTCAATATATGTTAGCAGGTGTCCTACTTGCCAACTAGTCAAAAGCGACCAGCAGAAACTGGCCGGACTGTTGCAACCATTGGACGTTCCAGGTTGGAAATGGGAACATATTTCCATGGACTTCATAGATGGTTTGCCCAGAACTAGGAAAGGAAATGACAGTATTTGGGTGATCGTAGATCGCTTCACGAAGACCGCCCATTTCATACCTGTCAGATCCAATAGAACTGGTCAGAGTTTGGCACAGATATATTTCAAGGAAATTGTTAGGCTACATGGAGTGCCGATCAGTATAGTTAGTGATAGAGATCCAATATTTACTAGCAAATTCTGGGAGGCATTTCAAGTAGAACTGGGAACAAAACTGAACTTGAGCACTGCCTATCATCCTCAAACAGATGGTCAAACTGAGAGGGTGAATCGTATATTAGAAGATTTATTGCGGGCTTGTGTTCTAGATTTTGGTGGATCATGGGAAGACCATTTTCATTTGGCCGAGTTCTTATACAACAACAGCTACCAAGCGAGCCTTGCAGGCTTGTGTTCTAGATTTTGGTGGATCATGGGAAGACCATTTGCATTTGGCCGAGTTCTTATACAACAACAGCTACCAAGCGAGCCTGACAATGTCACCTTTCGAAGCATTGTATGGTAGGTCGTGCCGATCACCTGCTTGTTGGGTTGAACCTGGTAATAGGCTTGTATTGGGACCAGATATGATTCGCGAAGCCGCGGATAAAGTCGATTTCATTAAGAAACGATTGCTAGCAGCTCAGAGCCGACAGAAGAGCTATGCTGATTCGAGAAGAAGAGATTTGGCTTTTTCTGTTGGTGATTGTGTGTATCTAAGAGTTTCTCCGATGAGAGGAGTGATTCGATTTGGCAAAACTGGGAAGTTGGCGCCCAGATTTATAGGTCCATTCCCTATACTTGAACGGATAGGAACCCTTGCTTATAGAGTTCAATTGCCAGATTGGTTGCCTGGAGTACATAATGTATTTCACGTATCTCAACTTCGAAAGCATGTTCATGATCCTGACTTGATCGTGGAAGAAGCAGCACAGTGGGATATAGAAATTACTCCAGAATTGGCTGTTAGAAGAGAACCGCTAAAAATTATTGGCAAAGAAACCAAAGAACTGAGGAACAAGAAGGTTCACTTAGTCAAAGTGCAATGGAGTGGAGATCCGCGAGATTGTACTTGGGAAACAGAGGAAAGCATTAAGAAAGCCTATCCTAAGTGTCGAGTGGATATCTCTGATTGACTCCGGTGCAAGGTACATTTACCACATTTTGAAATTTCCAGTTGTTCTCTACTTTGTCGTTGTTTTCTTTCATGCATGTAAAATTTTAACCATATAGTCTGAATGATTTTATAAGAGTATATAAATTAATTAGTATATTTTTGAAAGATGAAAACAAATTGATTGCTGGTTGTGTTGTTTGATTTTTGGTTGTTTAATTAGAGTTTTGAACCATTTAGCCAAATTGAACAAATATTGAACTGAATTGAAAATAGATAGAAATATATACATGTGCATTATATATGTGTGAACAGGTTATGGATGAACAGCTAAGCAAAAGAATAAAATTGTTTGCCCGACAAATAGGTACACGTTTATTGTATTTCTTGAGATTTGAAGATTTTATGAGCCGATTGGCTAGCCGCTTGGCTTTTCCTTTTTCTTTTGGATTGGTGAGGGCCATGGGAGGCTATTAGAAATATCCCGAAGTCCCCCGTACAAAGGAGGTTATGGCGAAATTTTTCGAAAATTTAGGGTGTTAGCCAAATTTTTGAAGAATTTGAAAATTCTTAGAAATTGAACAGTTGGAGAATAGAAGCCAAATTGAAAGTAGAGTTGATGAATCAAACCACTTTCGACTTTGTTCCTTTTCGGGGATGAAAAGTTTTAAGTGGGGGAGATTGTAACAACCCGGAAAATCTGAACCAATTAAAAAAAATTTAATTGGCTATTTTAGTGGATTTTAAATATTTAAAATAAATATTTTAAATAATAACGACGAAAAGTGTGTTTGAATCGACGTTTGAAAATAAATATAATTAATTCTAATTATAAACAAGGCCTGAAATGGCGCGGTAGTTTCAAAATTTGAATTCAAACTTTGACTGACTGTACCGGGTGCAAATTAAAACGGATTTTAGTAAAACCAAAAATATTTAAATCTGTTAGAGAATATCTTTCTAACGAATCTGAAAAATCGAAGTTTCGTAGCGGGAAGCAAAAGTTATGGCTAAATGAATTTTCAGAAAGGTCGCTATAGAGTTTATATAGCCCGTGAAAATGGTCATTTTGCAAACGACCTCAGAATTCGACAAAACCACTTTTGTTGGATCCGGGATGTTAAAACTATTGCTAGGTTTCAATTTTCATAATTTTTGAAGCTAGTATGTGAGCATGGCAAAGGAAAATGTGTTTGGTCGATTTCTATTAAATTGGATCGACCAGAAAAGGGCCATTTTTCAAACGATCTCAGAATTCGACGAAAATAGTTTTGTTGGGACCGTATCATCAAAACATAGCTGGATTTATTTTTCGGGAATTTTTAGAGTCAGTATGTGGCCCCGGAAAATTGAAAGGTACGTTCAAATTAAATATTGAAAGTTTTATGTTTTAATTTGAAGAGAAACTGAATCAAACAGTCGAATGGGCCTTCGAAACATATCCTATTGTGTTCGGAATGGGGGTATTTAGCTGGGGACGACAGTCGTTGGGTCTGGATTGGGGTTCGTGTGTGAAAGAGGGTATTTTTGGATTTTTAAAATTTATAAATATAAAAAAAAATCATTGGGCCACATCATTTCTCTCTCCCCATTAACCTCGAGACCGACGGCGGAAACCGTTTCCTTGTTTACCCCTCCGATTGCTCCTTCCACGCTCCACGAAATCCAGTGCCACAGTTATGGTTTTTGTAGATCTTCTCAAGAGCTACAAATCCATATGAAGTTTGCTAATTATCATTGAAAAAATCGTGCGAATCACCCTTGGGAAGTCCCGCTGTTCATCGCCGTCGATCTCCTTCCTGCCTTGATCGATCTGAGCGCACCCTACCTCGTTTTGCTCGCCACTCCAAGCCCTTCCACGTGGCAGTGACCGATCGTCGTATCGTGCAACGGATTTCACGAAAAATCAAAACCTAGTTTTGAACAGATTTTGAAAGGTACGGCAGATTATAATTCAAACTATTCTATAGCACTTTAAAGCGTTACGGTTTTTGATTTCGCTGTAAAAATCATATCTTTTTCGTTTCTTGACGAAATTCAGTGAAACAAGAGACTGTGGACTCGTGTGGACGTCTTCTACATTCTAGAAGATACCGCATATTTTTCTGAGCCTTCTGCTATTTTTGGTGGAGTGGAACCCAATGTGAGATTTCTAAATTATAAACGATATGGAAATGACGATGTATAGATTATATATTCGAAGTATGAGTTATATACGCGTTGTACACCTCATGTATAAGCATTGTATAAGTTGTATGTTCGATGTATAAGTTATATATGCGTTGTAAAAATTATATATGTGTTGAAATGGCAGTGAAATATACTTATATATATATATATGTATATATATATACGCCCCTCGTCCACAAACCATGGACAATATTTATTGGTTATGATTGGTGTGAAAATTGGTTGATAGCGAATGGTTGATTAGAATTGTTTGTGGTTGAAATTGATTGATTGTGGTTGAAAAATACCCGTTTGTGGTTGAGAATTATTTGGTTGAAACCACATAGGATTAGTTTGTGGAAAAATGAAAATAATAAACATGCCGCCTGCGTGCGAACTAGATGCATGAAATCCCCATTGTCAAAAGCTGCGAGGCTTTAAGGTAGAGCGAGGAGCCGTACTAGGGACCCCGATTTTAACTACCCTGCCGTTATGCTGTCGAAATTTTCTGAAATATTTCTGTGTTTGATTTAAATTTGAATGTTGAAATAAATTCATGTGTTGAATGAAGTTCGTGTATAGAATAAATTCTTTGAAAAATAAAAATAACATTTTTACCTTATATATAAACTATATAAAATAATCATGTTTTGAAATAAATTGTTTTACATTAAAAATAACATTTTTACCTTATATATGAACTATATAAATAATCGTGTTTGTAGTTTCAAAATTTGAATTCAAACTTTGACTGACTGTACTGGGTGCAAATTAAAAGGGATTTTAGTAAAACCAAAAATATTTAAATCTGTTAGAGAATATCTTTCTAACGAATCTGAAAAATCGAAGTTTCATAGCAGGAAGCAAAAGTTATGGCTAAATGAATTTTCAGAAAGGTCGCTATAGAGTTTATATAGCCCGTGAAAATGGTCATTTTGCAAACGACCTCAGAATTCGACGAAAGCACTTTTGTTGGATCCGGGATGTTAAATTATTGCTAGGTTTCAAATTTCATAATTTTTGAAGCTAGTATGTGAGCGTGGCAAAGGAAAATGTGTTTGGTCGATTTCTATTAAATTGGATCACCAGAAAAGGGCCATTTTTCAAACGATCTCAGAATTCGACGAAACTAGTTTTGTTGGGACCGTATCGTCAAAACATAGTTGGATTTATTTTTTTCGGGAATTTTTAGAGTCAGTATGTGGCCCCGGCAAATTGAAAGGTACGTTCAAATTAAATATTGAAAGTTTTATGTTTTAATTTGAAGAGAAACTGAATCAAACAGTCGAATGGGCCTTCGAAACATATCCTATTGTGTTCGGAATGGGGGTATTTAGCTAGGGACGACAGTGGTTGGGTATGGATTGGGGTTCGTGTGTGCAAGAGGGTATTTTTGGATTTTTAAAATTTATAAATATAAAAAAAAGTCATTGGGCCACATCATTTCTCTCTCCCCGTTAACCTCGAGACCGACGGAGGAAACCGCTTCCTTGTTTCCCCCTCCGATTGCTCCTTCCACGCTCCATGAAATCCTGTGCCACAGTTAAGGTTTTTGTAGACCTTCTCAAGAGCTACAAATCCATATGAAGTTTGCTAATTATCGTTGAAAAAATCATGCGAATCACCCTTGGTAAGTCCCGCCGTTCATCGCTGTCGATCTCCTTCCTACCTTGATCGATCTGAGCGCGCTCTACCTCGTTTTGCTCGCCACTCCAAGCCCTTCCACATGGCAGTGGCCGATCATCTTATCGTGCAATGGATTTCACGAAAAATCAAAACCTAGTTTTAACAGATTTTGAAAGGTACAGCTGATTATAATTTAAACTATTCTATAGCACTTTAAAGCGCTACGGTTTTAGATTTCACTGTAAAAATCATATCTTTTTCGTTTCTTGACGAAATTCAGTGAAACAAGAGACTGCGGACTCGTGTGGACGTCTTCTACATTCTAGAAGGGACCGCATATTTTTCTAAGCCTTCTGCTATTTTTGGTGGAGTGGAACCCAATGTGAGATTTCTAAATTATAAACGATATGGAAATGACGATGTATAGATTATATATTCGAAGTATGAGTTATATACGCGTTGTACACCTCATGTATAAGCGTTGTATAAGTTGTATGTTCGATGTATAAGTTATATATGCGTTGTAAAAATTATATATGTGTTGAAATGGCAGTGAAATATACTTATATAAATATATATATATATATATATATATATATATATATATATATATATATACGCCCCTCGTCCACAAACCATGGACGATATTTATTGGTTATGATTGGTGTGAAACTGGTTGATAGCGAATGGTTGATTAGAATTGTTTGTGGTTGAAATTGATTGATTGTGGTTGAAAAATACCCGTTTGTGGTTGAGAATTATTTGGTTGAAACCACATAGGATTAGTTTGTGTAAAAAGGAAAATAATAAACATGCCGCCTGCGTGCGAACTAGATGCATGAAATCCCCATTGTCAAAAGCTGCGAGGCTTTAAGGTAGAGCGAGGAGCCATACTAGGGACGGCCCCGGTTTTAACTACCCTGTCGTTATGCTACCGAAATTTTCTGAAATATTTCTGTGTTTGATTCAAATTTGAATGTTGAAATAAATTCATGTGTTGAATGGAGTTCGTGTATAGAATAAATTCTTTGAAAAATAAAAATAACATTTTTACCTTATATATAAACTATATAAAATAATTGTGTTTTGAAATAAATTGTTTTACATTAAAAGTAACATTTTTACCTTATATATGAACTATATAAATAATCGTGTTTTGAAACAAATTGTTTTACATTAAAAATAACATTTTTACCTTATATATGAACTATATAAATAATCGTGTTTTGAAATAAATTGTTTTACATTAAAAATAACATTTTTACATTATATATGAACTATATAAAATAGTCATGTTTTGAAATAAATTGTTTTACAATAAAAATCACATTTTTATTATATATATGAACTATAGAGAATATTCATGTGTTGAATAAAGGAGTAGAATGATAAAAATTATATTTTTATCGTGTGTGTGAAGTCGAAAACATTCATGTGTTGAATATATAGATCAAACAATAAAATCTACATTTTTATTGTGAATATGAAGTGTTAAAAATGGCGATGTGTTGAAATAAATATCAGTGGGATAAAAATATCATTTTTATCAAATATATGAAAAGAATATGGTTTTGAAATCGAAGAATGAATTTATTATATATATATATATATATATATATATATATATACAGGAAAAAATTGTGAAGGGCAAAAAAACCAAAAAAAATGCCCAAAAGGACAAAGGGCAAAAAACTTGTCCAAAAGGACAAGTTTTAGTGCAAAGTGGAAAAACATGGGACCCCCCCTGAAATTCACCATTTGCACTAAAACTTGTCCTTTTGGGCAAATTTTTTGATGGTTGTCCTTTTGGGCAAATAATTTGGTGAGTTTGTCCTTATGGGAAAAATCCCCTATATATATATATAAATAAAATAAATCGAATAACGAAGCTGTAGTTCGTGTTTTGAAACCGTGATTTCAAAAGATTAGTGCGGGAGATCCGACCATCGGATTTTCCCAAAACCTCAACCGTTGGGTTCGCCTTGGAAACATCTTTCCAACGACACCCACTTTGTGAAGTTCCAACGGTTGGATTGTCCGGAATGTTTAATTCAAATCTGAAGAAAAACAGCGCCAGAATCGATTATATTTTTATATATATAAATATAATTAAATTAAATCGAATAACGACGCTGCAGTTCGTATTTTGTAATCGAAACTTCAAACGAGTGTACCGGGAGATCCGACCGTCGGATTTTCCCGAAACTGAAACCGTTGGGTTCGTTTTGAAAAGATCTTTCTAATGATATAAAATTTGTGAAGATCCAATGGTTAGATTTTCATATATTTGTAAAACAAATCTGAAGAAAAACAGCGCCACGGCCGCGTTATGGCCTGAAGCGTTGTTTTGAATGAATTGGCTATTTTTAAATAAATAAAAATAGCGATAAATCATGATAAAATATTATAAACGATATGGAATGGAAATAAACTGAATTTGCTCGGTTTATGTGATATTTGATGGTTGAATGTGTTTGGCGTGAAAATTACATTTAAAAACAGAATTATTGATGTTGAATAATTTAACCATTGAAATGAATTGATTTAAATTCTAAATATACGTGAATTATTTGAAAAGGTCGAGTTAAATCTCATTTCAAATAATTGATCGGCGATATGAAGTCGATGATGAAGACGGTGGTTGAAGACCGGAGATCTTCACCTCGGTTGGATGATAACTGATGTCAGGATTGGGAGGCATCCCGAAATATGGATAATGAGTGGTGATCGTCCAGACGTACGTGGAGATCGATGGATATGCGAGGTATATAGTGCCTCCGGTTTCGTTCAGACCCAGAACAAACTTGTAAATGGACTGTGTGTCTGACATTGGATTTTGTTCTGTGCTGATTGATCTCTGTTAAATATATATCTGTTTGGCGGTGGAGAATTTATTCTCTTGCTTAACGCCCTTCTCTGTGACGTACGAGCCCAGAGGTTATATATCGATGGAAATCAGTCGCATAGAGTGAATTGCCTGTGTGGCATGCCTAAGTGGCAGATGATCAAGGCTTCTGTTGAAAAGAAAAGTCTTGTGGTTGATGATCAAAGCACGGCCTGTGTGGCATAGCTTTGTGTATAACGTGAATTCGCGAGCCTCACACTCCGGTATGAGCCAGAAACGGGAGAGGACCTCAGGGAGGACATGCGTTTCTTTCTAGCTAGAGGTGGTGTCAGTGCTTAAACTGGCTAGCATTTATATTATTTTCACATGTGTGGTTGTTGCTGTTGCGAGGCGCCTCGGATATATCGGTCGATCTGGGACCGATGGAGTCATTCATTGGCTCACTTACGCCCCAAAGGGCGGGGAAACGCAGTGTTCAGGCATTTTAATCCACATCGGTGGACCGGCCCTGACGATCCAAAGGCTTGACTGAGTACTTGTCTGAGGGGCGGGCTAGAGCGTCTCGAATTCGGTAAGGACTATCTTTTGCCTTGGTTCATGACGGAAATCCAATCTCCAATTACGACATGTGCGGTTTTGATTGTATACCTATATATGGCGACATTGTGGTATGGGGCACTTATGCCATCTATGATTGATATTTATGATTGTATATAAAATTAGAAACTAACCGGAAACGTGTTAAGATGGGTGGTTTCCTGGGTATTGGTCTGATGTTGGTTTCGGCCTTCGGGGTTAATACTTAGGGAATCGTTCTCTTACTAATTTACAGTTGGAGTCTGATTAAGAATTAAACGACAACATTTACATTTTAAGTGATTTTGTTTTATTCGTATCAAGCATATTTTGGCCATTATAAGATAAAATCTCTATCCTCCGGTTTGCGTTGCATTGTGTGATGGGAACTGAGTCTTATAATGGCTTCATTTTTATAAAAAGCATTGCGATGTTTAAAAGATTTAATTGTTTTAAAGCACTGGCAATCCAATGGAGTAAACCCGTTCCGCGAAAGTGGCGTGGTCCTGTGATTGACCATATTATAAACTATGTTAAGTAGATTTCTCATACCAGTCCCATGACTGACTCGTAGTTTGTTTCACTTGCAAACTTGGGTGCCCCTCTTTCTACACGGGCAGCCTTGTATTCAGGTTTTAGCAGGCTCTTTCTGGATAGCTGGAGCTGAAGATGAGTTCTACCATTTATCTCTTTTAATGCTGTTCAGCTCCTATTGTACATATTATGCTTGTTTTCCGCTGTAGACATTTTTGTATAGCTGAACTGTATCTTGTACTAAGTATGATCATGTATACTGTGTAACTCTGATGATTATGTTTATCCAGTGTATTATTTGTTCATTATCTGGTGTATTTATTTCTGTTCTGCTATTATTTGTTTATGTGTTATATTCCAAAGATTACCCTTGACACCGTGGTACGGGGTTTTGAGGTTGTCACAAAAGCAATCAAATACGATTCAAGCAACTTGTGAAGGCTTAGAACTATGCCGGAGAGGAGGGGGAGGGGCAATGGAGCTTCACAATATCACCAAATCACTCATAACATATGCATAAGATCGTATGAACAATCCCAATCATAATTTTCAATACAACGAAACATAACTCATGAAATCTGCTGAGCTATGCTAACCTAACCAATTCACTAGCATATGCAAACTCAAACGAATACTAAATTACACCTTTCAAGCTAATGGAATGTGGTATAGATGTTAGTTCATAAAGAACCCACCTTTGCTTGTTTAAATACAAGGAATCGATCCAAAAGTAAGCTAAAGCAACCTCTCCTCCAATATAACTTGCTAATCTTCAATCTAAATATGAATGCACAAATTTCCTAGAATTTAGGTCATAGTAAATACCACAAATTGAAGAGGAAACAAGATGGAGAAGATGAAGAGGAAGAAGGAGAAGCTTACCCAAGTTTCTACACTTGATTTCCCCAAGAATTGGTGCTCCAAGATTAAGCTAGGGCTTAAAGGAATTTTAATTTCCCATTTCTTTCCCCATTTCCATATTCTTTGAAGTGTTAGAATGAAATGAAGAGGAGAGGGCTGATTTGGGAGTTATAAAGTGGGCTAAGTTAGCTAAACCAAGACCCAACCAAAGTGCCAAATCTCCGAATCTCGGAATATATCAATGTTTATAGTCAAAAATGTTGTAAACGATGATCAGGACCCAATATAAGTGGTTTCAAGTCCAAATTCATCTGTATGCAAAATGTAACTTTTTGGACACACATTCGATTATCGATTAACGACGTTGTATTTAAATAAAATATTTAAATATATTATCGTTAAATATGCGGGTTGGTATAGACTTCCCCCCTTAAAGAAACTGCGTCCCAACAATTACTTAAGGAAAAACACAGTATAAATAACAACCCAGCATCATCAAAATCTATAAGGATAGAATTACTCAAAAATTCACTTTCGAATAAAATTTTAACTTTTGGTTATAAACCACTATATAACTTAAGCCCATAGTCGTATAATGTTCAAATAAAAGTCACGAACATATACGAGCAACTAATGTATTCTTTCCATATGTGTTTTTAAGAAAGTAGAATTTTTTTACTCAAATTATATATATTCTAAAGCTCAATTTCAATAATTATTTAAATTTTAATTGTGAACTACTTACCGCGATTTTTCTGAAATCTTGGTTTAGATATATCTCAAAATTTACAAATATGAAATTCAAATATTTTTCTCTCATTAGAAAACTATAATCCAATAGATTCGGATAATTCTTGTCTCAAAGAACTCCAACTTGTATTGGATCCCACACACTCATTTGAAATTCAAATCAAAAATTATGAACTACTGCCACGCGACCAGCTCGTTTTAATAAAATTTAATTAACTCGTTTAACGTTCAATAAGTTATAATTTATAAACCTATAATCTTACGTTTTTAACACAATCTAATTAATCAATCAAATTAAAAAGTTGGAAATATCGACTATACAAAATCGTCGAACATTCCTTATCTCATTTTAGCTAGAAGGTTTTATCCACTTAACAATTCCTCAAAAGTATCTTAGCTTACAAAATTTCCTTATATTGAAAAGGATATGCGATCTCGTTGGGGAAACAAGATCAAAAAATAAAATCCGGGTTATATACCATAAATAGGAAATATTAGCACGTTCTCTAATATTTCAAATACAAATAAATTGGAACTGGTGAGTCTCTAATATACCCCCACAAATCTCAAATTTGAAATATTAGAACGTCCTCTAATATTTCACGAATAACTTCTAAATCATGTAAACATGATAAATGGTAGAAGTTGGAAGAATTTCGTAAAACTTGAAAACATTGGTTTTTAAATTCACGAGCATATCATCAACAAGAAAAAGGTCAAACCGGTCGGGTTATGATCTCAAAATTTTAGGTTAATCAAGGTTAACAAGATAAAATGGAATATTTGTTAATCCCCAATGATAAAACAAACATGATAATAAAGATTTGGAGGAAACAGGTTGCTAAGTCAAATAGTGGAATGGCTTAAGCACAACTAGATTTATCTACGGAAATGAAAAATCAATTCCGAACTCAATTACCCATTAATGTGGCCATCCTAGAATGGGTGCAAAGTTTTATAAATTCACGTGTACTATGAACTGTAGAAACTCATTTCCCTTGATGTCATTCTCACTACTATGAGAATTTCAGAAACATAAGGAAGATAACGAATCTAAATTAGAATCGTTAAGAACAATAGGAAACTACATCACCGACAAGAGATGCCAAGATGGATGATTCCTTTTGAATATAAAAACATAGACCTTTAAGTGATTAGGCCAACTCATTCCAGGAAATCACCGTAAACCCCGAACAACCAAGACATGCCAATAAGCATGTAGCGATTGTTCACTCTTCAAGGAAAGAGCTTGGACATCCACAAGCACAGAAGGAGCAAAGAGAAAGAAACAATCTCTTCCGAATTGAAAAACACCAAATCAACTTGTCTTTGACTTGGTGGAAGGATAAGCAACTTTGTTCACCACAAAGTTCCAAATCATCACATAGAACTTTTTACCTTACGACAAGGCGGTCTAACACCACAAAGAATTCTAACTAAGCCTTCCATTCACCGATGTGATGGCTTTGCACTACCCACAGTGTTCCGTCTGACGAGGTGACTAACTCAGGTGGTCCTCATCGCTCGTAGTGTTTCTTCTGACGATGAGGTGACTACCACAACACTCATAGTATTCTGTCCGAAGACGAGGTGTCTATCACACCACTCATAGTATTTCGTCCGAAGTCGAGGTGACTATCACACCACTCGTTGTATTCCATCTGAAGACGAGGTGACTATCACACCACTCGTAGTATTCCGTCCGAAGACGAGGTGACTATCACACCACTCGTAGTATTCCGTCCGAAGACGAGGTGACTATTGCACCACTCAAAAGAAAATTGATCAACATCGATGTATATAATACCAAAACAATTCTCAACTGACTAAGTCCAAAAATTAACCGACAAAGTAAACGCAAGTGTGTCGACCCACTTGTTTTTATCTAGACGTTTAATTAGATTCCTTATTCATTCGAAAAGACGCTATTACATGTTTGGAACAAGTAATAATTCGAAGCAAATGAGAATACTCCATCATTACCCAAAGTAAGCTAAAGTCATCTCAATAGCAAAATGAATGGGTAACGAAAACTCATGGTAGCATGTAAGAATTTCACAAAACATATGTTTGGAAAATCTACATACTTGAATATAAAACATGCACCCTCGAATTCCTAAGGACATGGTGTCCCCAAGTTCCTTGGACGCAAATAAGGTAAATGGTCACAATTCAAAAGAACTCGAATGAGATGATTATGTTAATCATCATCAATAAAGAATAATGAGGATGATACCCTCGTAGGCATTAGTTTCTTTACCAGAATAAGATATCTCAAACTTCATAGTTAAAATTTCGAACTATGAAAATTTTAAATGATATATACGATGGTCATATATATCACATTCCCAAATGTATTATCTTATTAAAATCCCTAAGGTTATAAATCAACAATCAATACTAATGATTTGCCTCGCCCTCCGTTTATATAAATGAGACGTTACCGCGAAATCCGGTAGGTTTTGCAACCATCCCTTCATCCTCCAGTACAGCAGGTAAAACCTACCGTGGCTCTCAATGGTAGCCCAACCCCTTGTTTTACGGCGGCCCTCTCGAGTCTCGCGGCGACTGCCGAACCAACGCTCTAAACTGCGACATATAGGGGTAAGAGTTTCCTGTTCGCCACCAAACCGCGTAGCGAGAACCCCCGATCATGCGTACCCGGCCTACTCAGGGCCAGCAACAAGGACTGGTATGAGAAATCTACTCAACACATTTAAAATATGGCTAATCACAGGACCACGCCACTTTCGTGGAACGGGTTTACTCCATCGGATCGCCAGTGCTTTAAAACAAATAATTCTTTGAAACATCGCAATGCTTTTTATAAAATGAAGCCATTATAAGACTCAGTTCCCATCACACAATGCAACACAAACCGGAGGATAGAGTTTTACCTTATAATGGCCAAAATATGCTTGATATGAATAAAACAAAAGCATTTGATATTACTACTAGTGTTTATATGTTTCAAAAACAATTTCAAATCATAACTATCAATCATAGACGACATGAGCGTCCCATGCCACTATGTCACCAAATATAGGTATACAATCAAAACCGCACAGTCACGTATTTGGGAATTGGATTTCCGTCATGAACCAAGGCAAAAGATAGTCCTTATCGACTTCGAGACTACCTAGCCCGAGTCTCCGGATCAGAACGCATCGACCCTTGGATCGTTAGGGACGGTCCACACGGAGTGGATTAAAATGCCTGAACACTACGTTTCTCCGCCCTTTGGGCGTAAGTGAGTCAACGAATGACTCCATCGGTCCCGGATCGACCGATTTATCCGAGGCGCCTCGCAACAGCAACAACCACATAAGTCAAACTCGTCAGGGCGTGTAAAACCACTGACTCCACTTCTAGCTAGGAAGAAACGAAGGCCCTCCCTGATGTCCTCTCCCGTTTCTGGTTCATACCGGGGTGTGAGGCTCGCGAATTCACGTTATACACAAAGCTACGCCACACAGGCGGGGCTTTGATCATCACCACAAGACTTTTCTTTTCAACAGAAACCCTGATCACTGCATCTTAGCATGCCATACAGGCAATTCACACTGTGCAACCGATGGCTATCAATCACACAGAATAAATTCCAGTGTCAAACACACTGTCCATTTGCAAGTCCGTTCTGGGTCTGAACGAAACCGGAGGCACTATATACCTCGCAAACCCATCGATCACCACGTACGTCTGGACGATCACCACTCATTATCCATATTTCGGGATGCCTCCCAATCAGGACCTCGGTTACCATCCAAACGAGGTGAAGATCTCTGGTCTTCGACCACCGTCTTCATCTTCGATTTCTTATCGTCGATTCAGTTATTCAGAATGGGATAAACCCGATCTTTCTGAGCAACTCGCGTATATAATAAACAAGTGCAACACTAACATACATACGCATCATTTCAATTCATTAGTCACTAACCGTCAATCAGTAAGATAACGATTTCCCAAATATTAACCCCGAAGGCCGAAACCAACATCAGATCAATGCCCAAGAAACCATTCGACTTAGCCAAACTTCAGTTAGTTTCTAAATTTCACATCCATATTGTTTATAATATTTTATAATGATTTATCGCTATTTTTATTTATTTTAAAATAGCCAATTTATTCAAAACGACGCTTCGGGCCATAACGCGACCTTGGCGCTGTTTTTCTTCAGATTTGATTTACACATATCTAAAAATCTAACTGTTGGATCTTCAAATAATTTACATCATTAGAAAGATCTTTTCAAAACGAATCCAATGGTTCCAGTTTCGGGAAAATCCGACGGTCAGATCTCCCGGTACAATCGTTTGAAGTTTCGATTTCAAAATACGAAATGCAGCGTCGTTATTCGATTTAATATAATTATATTTATATATATATAAATATAATCGATTCTGGTGCTGTTTTTCTTAAGATTTGAATTAAACATTCCAGACAATCCAACCGTTGGATTTTTACAAAGTTGGTGCCGTTGGAAAGATATTTCCAAAGCGAACCCAACGGTTGCGATTTCGGGAAAATCCGATGGTCGGATCTCCCGCACTAATCGTTTGAAATTACGGTTTCAAAACACGAACTACAGCTTCGTAATTCGATATATTTCAATTCTATTTATATATATATATATATCGATTCTTCTATTTCAAAACTATATGATTTTCATACGTTTGATAAAAATGATATTTTTATCTAACTGTCTTCTATTTCAACACTTCACTATTTTTAACAATTCATGTATATAGTTAAAATGTGATTTTTATTGTAAAACGATTTATTTCAAAACACGACTATTTTATATAGTTATAAAAATAGGATTTTTACTACAAAACAATTTACTTCAAAACCAGATTATTTTATATAGTTCATATTATTGATAAAAATAGGATTTTTATTATAAAACAATTTCTTTCAAAATATGAATACCATTCAACACATGAATTTCAATTCAACGAATGAATTTCGATTCAACACATGAAGGTTTTCTATAGTTTGTATATATAGATAAAAATGTGATTTTTATATTTAAAACACGAATACCATTCAACACATGAATTTCAATTCAACGAATGAATTTCGATTCAACACATGAAGGTTTTCTATTCAACAGACGAATATAGTTTCAATACAGGAAAATAATTCTAACACATGAATATTATTCAAAATTTCGGCAGCATAACGGCAGGGTAGTTAAAACCGGGACCGTCCCTAGTACGGCTCCTCGCTCTACCTTAAAGCCTCGCAGCTTTTGACAATAGGGGATCATGCATCTAGTTTGCACGCAGGCGGCATGTATATATTTTTTCCATTTCCACAAACTTATCCTATGTGGTTTCAACCAAATATTTCTCAACCACAAACGGGTATTTTTCAACCACAATCAATCAATTCCAACCACAAACAATTTCAATCAACCATTCGCTATCAATCAATTTTCACACCAATCACAACCAATAAATATCGTCCATGGTTTGTGGACGAGGGGCGTATATATATATATATTTATATTTATATATAGCATTTCACTTCTATTTCAACACATATATAATTTTTACAACGCATATATAACTTATACATCGAACGTACAACTTATACAACGCTTATACATGAGGTGTACAACGCTTATATAACCCATACATCGACTATATAATTTATACATCATCGTTTTCCATATCGTTTATAAATTAGAAATCTCACATTGGGTTCCACTCCACCAAAAATAGCAGAAGGCTCAGAAAAATATGCGGTCTCTTCTAGAATGTAGAAGACGTCCACACGGTCACGATGTTTCATGTTTCATCGATTTTCGTCAACACATGAGAAAGATACGATTTTTCAAAGTTTGCAACGGTTTAAAGGTGTTAAAACAGTTGAAAATTAACTCAGCCGTTACCTCTCTGAATTCTTCAAAACTAGGTTTTGAATTTTCTTTCGATTCGTGAAGCTATTCGTCGATCGGCCACGCCACAGCGTAGGGCTAGGAGAGAGCTTCCAGGCGCGGTGCTCGATGCTCAGATCGACGACGAGGAGGAGCTCCGGCGGCGGTTTAAACGACAAGACTTCGGGGTGCCCGATCTCCCAAAATACTGAGCGATAAATTACAATCCCTATATGGATTTGAAGATCTCGAGACGATCTACAAAAACTTCAACTGGGGCATGGGGTTTAATTGCGTGTAGGAGGAGGAATCGAAGGGGGAAGTTTTGAATGATTTTCGCCGTCGTTTGCGTTTAATCGGGGAGAGAGAAAAAGGGTTTTTCCTTTTTTTTCATAAAAAATCTTATTGGCCGGTGGGTTTTAAAAGGGGTTTTCTGACACGACCTCCAATCCAAACCCTACGACTGTTGTCCCTAGCGTTTTACCCTCATTCCGAACACAATGGGATATGTTTCGTAGGCCCATTAGACTGTTTCAGTCAGTTTTACTTCGAATTAAAATATAAAACATTCAATATTCGATTTGAACGTACATTTCAATTTGCCAGGGCCACAAACTGGTTCGAAAAATTCCAGAAAAATAAATCTGGCTATGTATTGACGATACGGTCCCAACAAAACTAGTTTTGTCGAATTCTGAGACCGTTTGAAAAATGGCCCATTTCTGGTCGATCCAATTTAACTGTAATTGACCAAAACACGTTTTCCTTTGCCACGCTCACATACTAGCTTCAAAAATTATGAAATTTGAAACCTAGCAATAACTTCACATCCCGGATCCAACAAAAGTGGTTTCGTCGAATTCCGATGTCATTTGCAAAATGGCCAATTTCACGGGCTATATAAATTTCATAGCGACCTTTCTGAAAATTCATTTGGCCATAACTTTTGCTTCCGCTATGAAACTTTGATTTTTCAGATTCGTTAGAAAGGTATTCACTAACAGATTTAAATATTTTTGGTTTCTCTCAAATCCGTTTTGTTTTGCACCCGGTACAGTCAGTCAAAGTTTGAATTCAAATTTTGAAACTACCGCGCCATTTCAGGCCTTGTTTATAATTAGAATTAATTATATTCCTTTTCAATTGTCGATTCAAACTCAGTTTTCATTTTTATTATTTAAAATATTTATTTTAAATATTTAAAATCCACTATTTTAGCCAATTAAATTTTTTTAAATTGGTTTAGATTTTCCGGGTCGTTACAATCTCCCCCACTTAAAACTTTTCATCCCCGAAAAGGAACAAAGTCGAAAGTAGTTTGATTAATCAACTCTACGTTCAATCCGGCTTCCATTCTCCAACTTTTCAGTTTCTGAGAATTTTCAAATTCTTCAAAAATTTGGCTAACACCCGGAATTTTCGAAAAATTTCGCCATAACCTCCTTTGTACGGGGAGGGGTTTGGAAATTTATTGGGCCGTACTAGGTACCCAATAAATCCTATAAAGCATACACATATTTATAGTGATATATTCTGGTGTTTACAGGGGAGCGTGTATAGATAATAACTCCAGAGAATAAATTCTCGTCACCCTGTCAAAGCCTGAGGGAGTGTGTATTTTAATTGCTCCAGAGGATAAATCCTCGTCACCTCGTCCCGTGTGGGAAATAAATAATCCATGTGCCGTATCTAATAACTAGAGAGACGTGATTATTGTCAACTCCAGACCCGTGTGGGGTTTTTTATTAATCTGGCAATTTATCATTACAATTTTATATGGTCATATCAGTCATCAGTTCAACCTGTAAAATATAGTCATCGCCATACAAGCCTCTCGCTCGTATGGTAAATCTTCCACCTCGTCACACAAGCTCCAAATGCTTATGTGGTATATGATGAAGTATGCCTATCTTCGAGAAGTATGCCATGTAGTGTAGTTCAAAATTAATTGTTACTATCCTATGGCGACATTTATTATTACACACAGAACAACCAGCACTCCGCATCCAATGGCACTCACAGGAGTTGATATAATAATATTTTGCATCCAACTCATTAAGGTTTACCTATTTGTCGGGCACGCAAATAAAATCTTTACTCAACAGCTACCCATTTACCTGTTCAAACATATATAATGTACATGTATATATTTCTATCCATTTTAACTCAGTTCAATGTGTGATTTAATCAAATAAATTCTACCATTCATTCACTTATTGATTAAATTGACTATCGTTCTAATAATTTAATTAATCAAATCTACTATCACACAACACAAACAACAATCAATTTGTTTTTAAATTTTCAAATATATATCTTTTATATATTCAAAGATCATATTTCTAAAACCAAACTATATATATAATCACAAATACGTTATTTATAAACATATAACTCTCGACTCGTTCTGGGGCACTTCTGACCCCATCTCTAACGAGTTATTCTGATTCTGCTTTACTCATACTAGGATATTACTGATCCTATCTGTATGAGTTACCCATCCTAGAACACTACTGGTTCTATCTCTGATGAGTTCGTTAATATGTTATATTCCAGCACTAAGCTTAACCAAAGCCTTGATACCAAATGAGACGACCCCGAACCCAGTACTGACGGCGGCAAGGGTAATCCTTGGAATATAACACAGAAACAGATAATAGCAGAACAGAAATAAATAAATACACCAGGTAATGAACAAATAATCACTGGATAAACAATAATCATCAGAGTTACACAGTATACAGGATCATACTTAATACAAATACAGTTCAGCTATACATAAATGTCTACAGCGGAAACAAACATAATATGTACAATAGGAGCTGAACAACATAAAAAGAGATAAATAATAGAATCCATCTTCAGCTCTAGCTATCCAGAAAGAACCAGCTAAACCTGAATGCAAGGCTGCCCGTGTAGAAAAAGGGGCACCTGAGTTTGAAAGTGAAACAAACCACGAGTCAGTCATGGGACTGGTATGAGAAATCTACTCAACACATTTAAAATATGGCTAATCACAGGACCATGCCACTTTCGTGGAACGGGTTTACTCCATCGGATAGCCAGTGCTTTAAAACAAATAATTCTTTGAAACATCGCAATGCTTTTTATAAAAATGAAGCCATTATAAGACTCAGTTCCCATCACACAATGCAACGCAAACCGGAGGATAGAGTATTACCTTATAATGGCCAAAATATGCTTGATACGAATAAAACAAAAGCATTTGATATTACTACTAGTGTTTATATGTTTCAAAAACAATTTCAAATCATAACTATCATTCATAGACGACATGAGCGTCCCATGCCACTATGTCGCCAAATATGGGTATACAATCAAAACCGCACAGTCACGTATTTGGATATTGGATTTCCGTCATGAACCAAGGCAAAAGATAGTCCTTATCGACTTCGAGACTTCCTAGCCCGAGTCTCAGGATCAGAACGCATCGACCCTTGGATCGTCAGGGCCGGTCCACACAGAGTGGATTAAAATGCCTGAACACTACGTTTCTCCGCCCTTTGGGCGTAAGTGAGTCAACGAATGACTCCATCGGTACCGGATCGACCGATTTATCCGAGGTGCCTCGCAACAGCAACAACCACATAAGTCAAACTCGTCAGGGCGTGTAAAACCACTGACGCCACTTCTAGCTAGGAAGAAACGAAGGCCCTCCCTGATGTCCTCTCCCATTTCTGGTTCATACCGGGGTGTGAGGCTCGTGAATTTACGTTATACACAAAGCTACGCCACACAGGCGGGGCTTTGATCATCACCACAAGACTTTGCTTTTCAACAGAAGCCCTGATCACTGCATCTTAGCATGCCACACAGGCAATTCACACCGTGCAACTGATGGCTATCAATCACACAGAATAAATTCCAATGTCAGACACACTGCCCATTTGCAAGTCCGTTCTGGGTCTGAACGAAACCGGAGGCACTATATACCTCGCAAACCCATCAATCACCACGTACGTCTGGACGATGACCACTCATTATCCATATTTCGGGATGTCTCCCAATCAGGACCTCAGTTACCATCCAAATGAGGTGAAGATCTCCGGTCTTCGACCACCGTCTTCATCTTCGATTTTTTATCGTCGATTCAGTTATTCAGAATGGGATAAACCCGGTCTTTCGGAGCAACTCGCGTATATAATAAACAAGTGCAACACTAACATACATACGCATCATTTCAATTCATTAGTAACTAACCGTCAATCAGTAAGAGAACGATTTCCCAAATATTAACCCCGAAGGCCGAAACCAACATCAGATCAATACCCAAGAAACCATTCGACTTAGCCAAACTTTAGTTAGTTTCTAAATTTCACATCCATATTGTTTATAATATTTTATAATAATTTATCGCTATTTTTATTTATTTTAAAATAGCCAATTTATTCAAAACGACGCTTCGGGCCATAACGCGATCGTGCCGCTGTTTTTCTTCAGATTTGATTTACACTTATCTAAAAATCTAAACCGTTGGATCTTCACAAAATTTACATCAATAGAAAGATCTTTTCAAAACGAATCCAACTATTCCAGTTTTGGGAAAATCCGACGGTCGGATCTCCCGGTACAATCGTTTGAAGTTTCGATTTCAAAATACAAACTACAGCGTCGTTATTCGATTTAATATAATTATATATATATATATATATATATATATATATATATATAATCGATTCTGGCGCTGTTTTTCTTTAGGTTTGAATTAAACATTCCGGACAATCCAACCGTTGGATTTTTACAAAGTTGGTGCCGTTGGAAAGATATTTCCAAAGCGAACCCAAAGGTTGCGATTTCGGGAAAATCCGATGGTCGGATCTCCCGCACTAATCGTTTGAAATCACGGTTTCAAAACACAAACTGCAGCTTCGTTATTCGATATATTTCAATTCTATTTATATATATATATATATATATATCGATTCTTCGATTTCAAAACTATATGATTTTCATACATTCAATAAAAATGGTATTTTTATCTAACTGTCTTCTATTTCAACACTTCACTATTTTTAACAATTCATGTATATAGTAAAAATGTGATTTTTATTGTAAAACGATTTATTTCAAAACACGACTATTTTATATAGTTATAAAAATAGGATTTTTACTATAAAACAATTTACTTCAAAACCAGATTATTTTATATAGTTCACATTGATGATAAAAATAGGATTTTTATTATAAAACAATTTCTTTCAAAATATGAATACCATTCAACACATGAATTTCAATTCAACGAATGAATTTCGATTCAACACATGAAGGTTTTCTATAGTTTGTATATATAGATAAAAATGTGATTTTTATATTTAAAACACGAATACCATTCAACACATGAATTTCAATTCAACGAGTGAATTTCGATTCAACACATGAAGGTTTTCTATTCAACAGACGAATATAGTTTCAATTCAGGAAAATAATTCTAACACATGAATATTATTCAAAATTTCGGCAGCATAATGGCAGGGTAGTTAAAACCGGGACCGTCCCTAGTACGGCTCCTCGCTCTACCTTAAAGCCTCGTAGCTTTTGACAATGGGGGATCATGCATCTAGTTCGCACGCAGGCGGCATGTATATTTTTTTTCCATTTCCACAAACTAATCCTATGTGGTTTCAACCAAATATTTCTCAACCACAAACGGGTATTTTTCAACCACAATCAATCAATTCCAACCACAAACAATTTCAATCAACCATTCGCTATCAATCAATTTTCACACCAATCACAACCAATAAATATCGTCCATGGTTTGTGGACGAGGGGCGTATATATATATATATATATATATATATATATATAGCATTTCACTTCTATTTCAACACATATATAATTTTTACAACGCATAATAACTTATACATCGAACGTACAACTTATACAATGCTTATACATGAGGTGTACAACGCTTATATAACCCATACATCGACTATATAATTTATACATCGTCGTTTTCCATATCGTTTATAAATTAGAAATCTCACATTGGGTTCCACTCCACCAAAAATAGCAGAAGGCTCAGAAAAATATGCGGTCTCTTCTAGAATGTAGAAGACGTCCACACGGTCACGATATTTCCTGTTTCATCGATTTTCGTCAACACATGAGAAAGATATGATTTTTCAAAGTTTGCAACGGTTTAAAGGTGTTAAAACAGTTGAAAATTAACTCAGTCGTTACCTCTCTGAATTCTTCAAAACTAGGTTTTGAATTTTCTTTCGATCCGTGAAGCTATTCGTCGATCGGCCAGCGCCACAGCATAGGGCTAAGAGAGAGCTTCCAGGCGCGGTGCTCGATGCTCAGATCGACGGCGAGGAGGAGCTCCGGCGGTGGTTTCAACGACGAGACTTCGGGGTGCCCGATCTCCCAAAATACTGAGCGATAAATTACAATCCCTATATGGATTTGAAGATCTCGAGACGATCTACAAAAACTTCAACTGGGGCATAGGGTTTTATTGCGTGTAGGAGGAGGAATCGAAGGGGGAAGTTTCGAACGATTTCCGCCGTCGTTCGCGTTTAATCGGGGAGAGAGAAAAAGGGTTTTTCCTTTTTTTTTATAAAAAATCTGATTGGCCGGTGGGTTTTAAAAGGGGTTTTCTGACACGACCTCCAATCCAAACCCAACGACTGTCGTCCTTAGCGTTTTACACCCATTCCGAACACAATGGGATATGTTTCGAAGGCCCATTCGACTGTTTCAGTCAGTTTTACTTCGAATTAAAATATAAAACATTCAATATTCGATTTGAACGTACATTTCAATTTGCCAGGGCCACAAACTGGTTCGAAAAATTCCAGAAAAATAAATCTGGCTATGTTTTGATGATACGGTCCCAACAAAACTAGTTTCGTCGAATTCTGAGATTGTTTGAAAAATGGCCCATTTCTAGTCGATCCAATTTAACTGTAATTGACCAAAACACGTTTTCCTTTGCCACGCTCACATACTAGCTTCAAAAATTATGAAATTTGAAACCTAGTAATAACTTCACATCCCAGATCCAACAAAAGTGGTTTCGTCGAATTCCGAGGTCGTTTGCAAAATGGCCAATTTCACGGGTTATATAAATTTCATAGCGACCTTTCTGAAAATTCATTTGGCCATAACTTTTGCTTCCCGCTATGAAACATCGATTTTTCATATTCATTAGAAAGGTATTCACTAACAGATTTAAATATTTTTGGTTTCTCTCAAATCCGTTTTGGTTTGCACCCGGTACAGTCAGTCAAAGTTTGAATTCAAATTTTGAAACTACCGCGCCATTTCAGGCCTTGTTTATAATTAGAATTAATTATATTCCTTTTCAATTGTTGATTCAAACTCAGTTTTCATCTTTATTATTTAAAATATTTATTTTAAATATTTAAAATCCACTATTTTAGCCAATTTAAAAAAAATTAATTGGTTTAGATTTTCCGGGTCGTTACAATAAAGTTGCTAATGCTAAGGTTTAATGGCGATGCACGTCATTAATATTTAATATAAGGGTTGTGTCGGAATCATCTCATTGAAGTGTTCTAAACCTCCTATCGATATCGTGGTGTTCCACATTTCAATAAGAAACCCTAACATACTCAATAGGCAACTCAACACGATAAAAAAAATTACGTCCAAATAAGAGCGCAAATTTATAAATAAATAATCAAGAGTGCAACCATTTATTTATGAACTAAATTTGTAATCATAAATAAATAAATGAAACATTTCACAGTGCATAGCGGAAATAATTTATTCGTTTTTGCCCCCAAAAAGCTAATCTCAAGCGGATTAGTATTTTACTTAGCCAGAATTATTTTATAAAACCATGTTGTAAAATAATTTAAAAATCATCAAAACTAAGTCCCAAAAGTTATTTCAACCCTGAAATAGAAAACTAATTTTTAAATTTTTACTAAAGCAAAGAGATGGGACTCTAGGTTTGTCTAATCCAAGATTTCGCAAAGATGAAATCAAACAAATTAGATTGGTCAAACGATGATCAAGATATAAGATAGGATATGACGGGTCCTAAGACTCGATTTAATCCTAAACAAGATTTCCTAAGAAATTTAGGACAATGCTCCTCACCATAATATCATATATTATTCCGAACTTTGCTCCAATACCAATTGTAACACCCCACCTCTATACTCGCGTTAGCCAAAGCCACTGCAAGCAACAGTGTCAACTAACCCGAAGAATAAGGCTGTTGAGGAGCGACCATCTGTATATTAGCTTTGAATGAGTGTTAAATATGTCAGATAATATGGTCTAACTTTTTGAATCTCATAAGGAAATCCGACACATCTAAATCAAGTTCAAATCTACTACACGATGGCTATATATAATTCAGAAAGCAATATAAAATACATAAATAAATCAGAGTCACACACAGATATTCATATCACAAGGCAGAAATAGATATGAATAACAACACATGAGTATAAATACAAAGATAGTGACCATAGTCAATCCACTATACAACAAAAGAATACGTATACATGAAATCTAAGGTACATATATAATCAAGAACTACAACTCAAATGTAGATAGCAAAAAGCCAAAAGGCAGTCTCTGCTAGAAGTCCAGCATAAGCACCTGTAATACTCGTCTGACCCGAGATTATTTATAAGAATAAATGATAAACGGATCAGTCTAGCTGTACTCATCATAATAAACTGAGATAGAAGTATAGATATAAACAGATAATAACATAGGGGCAATAACAAAAAAATGATCACAATAAGTGTGAAGTCTCGGAAATGTCCATAAAATATGTCAAAGAAAATCTCAAAGTTATCTAACAGATTATCACACTCTAAAGATATAACTATTTACGAGAAATGATGTCACCCATCAAATAAACGCAATCTAGCTAACATGATATCAAAACAAGACTACTTGCGAAAAATGATGTCGGCCATCAAGTCCACATGAAATAGAATATATTATATCGTGTATCTCGCCGCTACGAAATGTTCCGAAGAACATCGATATAATCAAATGATCTGAAGTTCTTCAAGATGATCTGAAGATCCATCGGAACCGAATCCTAAGATATGATGATCCGAAGATCATCGGAGTGACCCGAAGGTCGGATTGATCTGAAGATCCACCAGAACCGAAGTTCCTAAGATATGATGATCCGAAGATCATCGGAGTGACCCGAAGGTCGGATTGATCCGAAGATCCACCAGAACCAAAGTTCTTAAGAAACGATGATCCGAAGATTATCGGAGTGACCCAAAGGTCGGATTGATCCGAAGATCCACCAGAACTGAAGTTCCTAAGATATGATGATCCGAAGATCATCGGAGTGACCCGAAGGTAGGATTGATCCGAAGATCCACCAGAACCGAAGTTCCTAAAACAATGATCAAGTATAGTGTAAACTACACCAAGCTAGTAAATATAGGATTCGAGCTACATGTCCTATAACCACTTGCTCAACTCGAATATTTACGACAAGTTGTAAATTTCACTAGAGATATGAAACAATCATTGCCACGGTGTTCAATCGAACGAATCCAAGAGTTAACCGTCAAAGCAAACACAAGGGGTCATAGTCCTTGTTTTTTCTAAGGCGTTTAATTAGATTTCTCATACGAACGAGAAAAAAGTTTATCAAATATATACTAGTAGATTTGTAAATTAATTTATAAAATAACTTCATATAATGAAGTCGGATTAGAAACCAATTTGGAAAATAACTTCATATAAAGAAGTGGAGCTAAAACCCATTTAGTAAAAGATTTGATATCTACTAAAAATTAAAAACCCTTTTTATATCATTTCGAAGTGGCAGATCTTGTGTGATATCAATTGAATTAACGATCAAACGAAGAATTCACGTTTTAATAACGTAGACGAAACCCCACGATTATCGATTATAATGTTCGTTCACCACGAATGAATCGAAAGTTTCTGAAATTGAGATGCAGAAATCTATGAACCAAAGAAACTGCAAAGTCACAAACGAAGTCGAATTGGGCCGAAAATCGGCCGGGAAAGAGCCTAAATGGTCCTAAACTGTTGATTGAGGTCTCCACCGGTTAACTGCAGAAAAATAGATTCAGACGTCTGAATCATTTAGGTCAGGCGTCTGAACTGGGATTTTCAGAAACCAACAAGGATTTGGTTCGTTTTCGTCCCCTTTCAAATGTCTGAATTTTTCTGGCCAGACGTCTGAGCTAAAAATTTCATGAAAGAGGCTATGCAGCGGTAGGATCGTATAGAATGGAGTATAAGTAGAATACTAAAGTAGCAGTAGTAAGCAGTAAATCACACAGTCGATTTATACTGGTTCGGACCACTGTCCTACGTCCAGTCCCAGACTCACTTCTGGTATTTCACTAACACTAAAAACCCTCACTTCACCCGGAGGAATAGGTTCACAATTACCCGAGCCACTGAACGGGATTTCTTGCCTCAACCACTGAAGAGGTCTTCACTAATACAGAATAATTGTTGACTCTTTTGTGTTCTTGATAACACGGATTGTCGAATGTTAAGTACACCCTTCCTATAGCCTTTCCTTGATGATAATCGTGAAGTATGTGAAGGATTATGGAAGTTTATAAGTCTCGAGTATGAAAATAGATCACTTTAGAATTTAGAGAGCTTTTTGTATAAGATAGAGAGAATTAGAATAAAAATCGGTTGTTGGAATAGTTATTCTTCCCTCTATTTATAGTATGTAGAAAGATGCATCTAATCATGAAAAGTTTTGCTCAAGAGTTATAAAGTAAATGGATGTATCTTTTTGTAGAAGTCGCATCCTTTCAGAATCAGACGTCTGAAAATAAAATTCAGATGTCTGTTTATTTTAAAAATCAAACCAGCAAGGAAATAGTGTATTTCGGGGGCATTTCAGACGTCTGAAATATATCAACCAGACGTCTGAATATTGTATTTAAAAACATTCTGTTTCAGCAAACAGACGTCTGAAAATTTCAGACCAGACGTCTGTCTTTTGTTATCAGACTATTCCTTGCTATATACATATAAAATGTGTGTGTGTGATCATCAAGGAAGACTTTAACATTAATATCTAAGACTAACAGACTCTTACAACATATTTAATCTTCAATTGTAGCTCTTGAATCTGTTGTTAAGTATCTTCCTGCAAGACAAAGTTAGTCGATAATAATATATATGTACATGTATAGTTGTCATAATCAAAACGCCATATAGCGAGATCCAACATTCTCCCCCTTTTTGATAATGACAACTGTATATGTAACTCCCCCTGTCAATATGTCAATATGCATATATTATCATATATATCTCTTTTTGATATCCATGTACTTGCAGGTTAGCGTAGAGGTTCTTTGGTATAATTGTATAGTTGTTGTCATCAAAATCCAACAATAGAGTTTCTAACATTCTCCCCCTTTTTGATGATGACAACTATACAATTTAAAAATATATTCTTTCTATAACATCTTCCTCTTATAATATCTTCCTCTATCAATATACACATGAATTTCTCCCCCTTTGTCATTATCAAAAAGAATGATGGAATGTAATAAATATCGCCGTCTTCTCTTTATTTCCTTCCTCTGAATGTCTGATATATGAATATTTCTCCCCCTAAGTATGTGATTATTATTTTCCCAAATTCTCTGATTTAGTTTTGAGCTCAGTTTTCAAAGATATTAGAGATACTGAAATACCCTCCTTTTTGTTGTGGTGTACCTGCAACAAATATTATATATATACTTTGGTACCCACTTTCTTGTTAGGGTCCAGGGGTTAGAGAGAAGGTAACCATACCCAAGAGGGTGTAATGGAACCTTTAAAAATAAAATTTTCATTATTAACTACTGAATTAAAATAATCATCTATATATATTTCTCTGTTTTTCCAATTTACGGGAACCCAAGTACTTAGATAATTTCTATTAAAATTTCCTTTTGTACTTCTATTATAAATGTTTCTAGTCATAGAAGCATTTGAATTTCTATAGAAATTTGATCTTCGAGTTACACGTGCTTTAGTACTAGCAGTTAAATTTTTGTAATACATGAAAGCATATCTAGTACTAGTTCTATGATTAGTTTTAATATACCCTAAGCCGCTTTTATCGTGTAAAGGTCTAGAGCAAGATAAAATATCATTTAAATCATTTTGACCTTTATTAAATTTTGCGAACTTATTTGTACATTTTTCAAATTTGATTCCAAAATCGCGATTGAAATTTTCAAAAGAAGTCTTGCAATCTTTTAAACCAATTTTCTTTTTTAATTCAGAATTTCCCCTTTTTAAAGTACTATTCTCATTTTCGAGACGACAAATTTGAGATTCTGAATTAACTAAAGAAGAGTGTAAATTTTCAAAATTTTCTTTCGAATCAGACGTTTCATTTTGCAAAATATTATTATTAACCTTTAAAAACTCATATTCTTTAGATAATTTTAAATTCTTTTCAGTTAAAGCACCATTCTCTTTTTCAAGAGACGAAACTAAAGAATTATAATTATTTAAAGAATCTTCTAATGATTCATTTCTATTTTTCAAGAGATCGATTTCCTTTAAAAGAGCATTGTTTTTATCTTCTAGTCGCTCATTTTCTTTTTGAAGGAAATCGTTTTGAAAAATAAGCTCTTCTAAAGTATTTTCAAAACATTTGGCTTGTTTGACTAAAAAATTATTTTCTTCTTTTAATTTGGAATTTTCTTCCTTACAATCTTTAGACTTGGCTAAAATAATTGCATTAAGTTTACCCAAACTTTTAAAATCTTTTAATAATTTTTCGTGGTCTAATAAAAGATCTTTATATAATGAATCTTCACATACCGATTGTGATCTTACGTTAGCCATTAAACATTTGCTCTCTTGCTCCGTCGCTTCTGCTTTGTTGTTCTTCCACTTTCTAATGCCTTTACTAGATTTCTTTATTGCCATTTATTCTAGGATGTTGTTACGATCTCTAGAATACCAAGCTCTGATACCAATTGAAAGAGGCTATGCAGCGGTAGGATCGTATAGAATGGAGTATAAGTAGAATACTAAAGTAGCAGTAGTAAGCAGTAAATCACACAGTCGATTTATACTGGTTCGGACCACTGTCCTACGTCCAGTCCCAGACTCAATTCTGGTATTTCACTAACACTAAAAACCCTCACTTCACCCGGAGGAATAGGTTCACAATTACCCGAGCCACTGAACGGGATTTCTTGCCTCAACCACTGAAGAGGTCTTCACTAATACAGAATAATTGTTGACTCTTTTGTGTTCTTGATAACACGGATTGTCGAATGTTAAGTACACCCTTCCTATAGCCTTTCCTTGATGATAATCGTGAAGTATGTGAAGGATTATGGAAGTTTATAAGTCTCGAGTATGAAAATAGATCACTTTAGAATTTAGAGAGCTTTTTGTATAAGATAGAGAGAATTAGAATAAAAATCGGTTGTTGGAATAGTTATTCTTCCCTCTATTTATAGTATGTAGAAAGATGCATCTAATCATGAAAAGTTTTGCTCAAGAGTTATAAAGTAAATGGATGTATCTTTTTGTAGAAGTCGCATCCTTTCAGAATCAGACGTCTGAAAATAAAATTCAGATGTCTGTTTATTTTAAAAATCAAACCAGCAAGGAAATAGTGTATTTCGGGGGCATTTCAGACGTCTGAAATATATCAACCAGACGTCTGAATATTGTATTTAAAAACATTCTGTTTCAGCAAACAGACGTCTGAAAATTTCAGACCAGACGTCTGTCTTTTGTTATCAGACTATTCCTTGCTATATACATATAAAATGTGTGTGTGTGATCATCAAGGAAGACTTTAACATTAATATCTAAGACTAACAGACTCTTACAACATATTTAATCTTCAATTGTAGCTCTTGAATCTGTTGTTAAGTATCTTCCTGCAAGACAAAGTTAGTCGATAATAATATATATGTACATGTATAGTTGTCATAATCAAAACGCCATATAGCGAGATCCAACATTTCAGACTTCTGAATTTTCTTGCTTGATTCCATAATTGTTTGAAGCGGGTCAGACATCTGACTTATAATATTCAGACGTATGAATCATGTTCAAAAGCACAATTTGCCTTGAAAACATGTTCAAAACGATATCGACGAATGCTCGAAGGCCTATGACGTTATATACATGTATATGAGGCTTCAAAGACTTGCCAAACAACTTATAATACCCAAATACACATGCACAAACATTCATACTAGAGATTAGCAATGGTTTTGATTATAAATTCCAAAACAGGAGAATTTCCTAACCAAAGCAATCAAATACGATTCAAGCGACTTGTAAAGGCTTAGAATTATGCCGGGGGGGGGGGGGCAATTGTGCTTCACAATATCACCAAATCACTCATAGCATATGCCTAAGATCGTATGAACAATCCCAATCATAATTTTCAATACAAGAAACATAACTCATGAAATCGGCTAAGCTACGCTAACCTAACTAATTCACTAGCATATGCAAACTCAAATGAATACTAAATTACACTTTTACAAGCCAATGGCTTGTGGCATAAATGTGAGTTCATAAAGAACTCACCTTTGCTTGTTTAAATACAAGGAATCGATCCAAAAGCAAGCTAAAGCAACCTCTCCTCCAATATAACTTGCTAATCTTCAATTTAAACATGAATGCACAAATTTCCTAGAAGTTAGGTCATAGGAAACACCACAAATTGAAGAGGAAACAAGATGGAGAAGATGAAAAGGAAGAAGGAGAAGCTTACCCAAGTTTCTACACTTGATTTCCTCAAGAATTGGTGCTCCAAGATTAAGCTAGGGCTTAGGGAATTTTAATTTCCCATTCCTTTCCCTATTTCCATTTTCTTTGAAGTGTTAGAATGAAATGAAGAGGAGAGGGCTGATTTGGGAGTTATAAAGTGGGCTAGGTTGGCTAAACCAGGACCCAGCCAAAGTGCCAAATCTCCGAATCTCGGAACATATCGATGCTTATAGTCAAAAAGGTTGTAAACGATGATCCGTACCCAATGGAAGTGGTTTCGAGTCCAAATTCATTCGTATGCAAAATGCGACTTTTTGGAGACACATTCGATTATTTATTAACGACGTTGTATTTAAATATATTATCATTAAATATGCGGGTTGTTACATGCACACATATATATATACACAGATATATATATATATATGAATACGAATATATGCATGTATACTTGTGTGCATGAATCATTTTTTTAACAACTATACATGTTTAAGAAGATGGACAGATCAACTACATAAGCAATCAAACAAGAGATAAGACAATGGAAAAATATTAATCAAGGAAATTTGCTGCAGTGAACTAAAGCGAAATAGTTCAAAATTATTAAAAATCCATAGTACAGATAGTGCAACAAAGTTTTTCAGAAATCCAGAAAACAATATATAGTTAAAAGTAACTATAATTTCAAAATCCACGAATTAACAGCGTATATACGAATATATTCAAAATATATAGAGATTCGAAGTCGTGGCCACAAAAAAGTTGGAGTTTAACAAAAAATCTGCCGCATTTTAAAGGATAAAAACCCTATATATTCACCATAATCATCATTGGCCTAATATCATCAAAGTTCGAGTTAAAATCCGAAGGAAACTAAAACAAAAAAAATCATACCTGAAAACGAGATTGAAATGTGAATCAAATTAAAGAAATTCAACTCGATTGAATCAATGGAACTCTGCAAACTGGAGATCGAAGTGCTTTAGAGAAGGAGCAGAAGCATGGAATTTCAGAAATCAAAGGAAATCGCAAAACCCAAAGCAAGCCGCCACCATTACTTTCACCCGAGAAGTAGAGAAGGTTTAGCGACTTGAGGAGAGAACGAAATGAAAAGGAAGCGTGTGAATGAAAATGTCAGCAGTAAATAGAGGAAGCATAGTAGATAGTTGATGGACGGTCGAGATTTTGTTTTAACTAACGGTGTGGGTCTCTACGTAAGATATGAAAAGGTCTACTATAGCAACACTGTATCAAAATGTTGCATATACACGTGTTTAGCTGTACCAAAATTTAGCTGATTTTGAACAGCCACATCTCAAATGTAGTGGCCTACTAATGAAAATAAAAAATATAATTGCACATACCCAATACATGTATACACATACATGTGTATATACATACACATATATAATGTGCAGAGGCAATATGGTCTAACATCAGTGTGTGGACAGCTCAAGCAGTAACTCAGGTGAACAAGACACGATCATGGTAGCTTCATCAACACAAATACACAAAGGCAAGTAATCAATTCAAATTCACAATGACCAATGATACGCATCACAAAGGCAAGGAGTGATATGGCAGGTCAAACTAACATGCCAAGTACAAGATGTTTCAAAACACATGAATCAAACAAACCGTGCATGGTGCAAGACAAGGACTTTCAGGAGAAACACAAGAGAGTTTGATCTAACAAAGAGATCAAATTTAACAACACTACAAGTTCAGGCATGGATGAAGTACGAGGCAATCGTACAACATGGTAACACACAATAATATGAGCACGTGTATATATACACACACATTTTTGTGTATATATACACGTGTATATATGGCAGTGTAATATGAACACACATACACATATGTACACAAACACACACACATTTTTTTGTATATACGCGCATGCATGTATATGGCAGTACCACATTCTCAAAGCATACGTCATCATCAAATCTGGAAACATAATGGCATAACAACGTGCATAAAGTAGGAAAATGGGTCAGTAGTAAGCAAATACATACAACATCTGACAACAGGGATCAGGGTCCAACCAAAAAGTCAAGGGGTGGTACAAAACAACAAACATGAGTGGTTCAGGAAGATCATAACACAAGACAGAGGCCATGCAGATCCACAAGGAGAGGCAACAGCAAAAGTAAGTTGGCAATAACATGTGTAACATGCACAAATACACAAGCAATTGGTTCAGGGAAAATGAAATGGTTCAGTATACAAGCACAAACTACAGGTGCATGACATTGCACAAGGAAGGACAACAACAACATGGGCCAAAGACATCACATGGTAGTGTACACAGTGGCATGCACACAAGGAGGCAAGTCAATTGGTCCAAAATCATGGCATATATAAGTACAAGCATGACACAACACAAAGACTCAAGTGAACAAAGCCACGAAGCAATAATACTTGCCACAAAAAAAAAACGTATACAAGCACATGAAAGTGGAGAACCAAACATGCCAAAGTACAAGAGAAATCTAAAAACTTAACACAGGCTACAAGAATACAAAATAGCAAGAAGCTCCAGATATTTCAAGTCAGGGAAGAAACAAGTGCAATTTTCATCCAAATGATCAAGTATTGTATCACTTCTTATCAGTAAAGTAAAAACTTATGCAAAATGACATGGACATAATCATAGCAGTGCACACATAAAAATATACATGTCAAGGCCACAAGAAAAACTCAAGCCAGGAGCAAAGTTCAAAACAGAATGGGTACATGTACAGGTTTATGCCATGCAAGTGTGTTTACAAGCAACTTCTACAAATCTGGACAAGTTCATATATGGGATGAAAAAAATTCCTAAATCTTGGAAAATACAATTTTAGGTAAGAAATCAAATAATTTTCCATAAATGCATAGTGAGCATTATTCAGTAAGAAGATATTCAAAGCTTCTAGATTTACACAGTATGATAATCTCGACATCTTTTATTTTTGGCAAGGATGAATTCAAATTGCAATTGTTTCCAGATAAAAGAAAGGAACAATTTAGGCAACTGAAAAATACTGCTTTCCACATTCACAGTGGGGACAAAAACTGGACCAGATACATCAAAGGAAATCACAAATGTGTATATCAACGTAATAGAAGAATGTGTTTTTGGGTAGAAATCCTTCAGGGTTTCACGACAATCATTCAAGCAATCACGCATGTCAAAGCCGAGAAAATCAAAGAGGGAAACTCATGCAAATCATAGACCAAGTCACTGAAATCGTATCTTATCAAGGGGTTTCAAAACCCTATTTAAACACATGATTCATCACAGGCAGAGGCATCGAAACCAAGCAACACAGTTCAAGAGCAAATGAAGTTAAAATCAAAACTACTCACTATTTCGATCGCAAGACCCAAACCAAATCGCCAAGCAGAGAGCAAGAAGAAATCAATCATCAGGGAATCAATTTTACTAGAGATTCAGGCATCACGATTTGGGAATCAAAACCCGAGCTTTTGATTTCGGCCTCCATTACTTTGAAGCCAAAAACATTTCAAAAGAAATAAAGGGAGGCCAACTGTTATAATTTTATACAAGTGTTTTGAGTTCACTACAATAAAATTGATTTTTTTTTTGTTGCAAAAATCAGTGGCGCTTATTTGTAAATGCAAGCAAAAGCATTTTCACTCACAATATAAATGCGGCAACAACTATTTCATTTTCCCGCCTAAGAAAAAATAGTGTGTATAGTCCAAAATAAACATAACCATCAATTTTCTGTTCCTCTCACCTCATTAAGCTTCGTTTCCTTTCCCCTAAGTCGCTTTCAGTAAAGAACCCTAGCTTATATCATATTTTGTTCATTTAATCTACTTCCCCCTTTCCTCCTATTTCATCTACCTTAAATGATTAACTTAATGCCAGACTGTTCAACAAAGCCACAGATATAAACCGATTCCGCTATTCATCTCCCCTCTTTCGTTTATTCTGTGCTCAGACAGTTCAACAAAGCCTCCGCTATAAGCCGTTCCACTGCTTCCAGTCTTCGATCCTGTCACTAGAGACACTTTCTATTGGTTTTTATGTTCGTATTCCTTATTAGGTGTTGTTACTGTGCTAGGTTTATTCTCTTGAATTGATAATATCATAAAAACCGGCAGATGCATTCCAACGCTTCTTCTTCTCACCGCTCCAATTCGACGAACTTTCGTAGTTGAATTATGTGTTTCAGTCTATATATAATGATTTAGCTAGTTCGTCCTTCTGTTCTTTATTTTTCTTGTTGTAAGCTCCGGAATTTGTTTTTGGAACCTACTATGATCTTTGTCATCTTGATTTTTCATCATTATCCTCTATTTTACAGTAATAAAAAATTTGCATAATAAACATATTTATAAGTTGGGTAACAAATATATTAAAACCTATTAATATTCACTTTTATTTACCCGTCTAATAATTATTCAAATTCAAATCATAAAGAAGCATAGCACAAGTTATTAATTTATTGTTGCTAAGAACAGGAATGAATTTTTTCTTGTTTATCATATGCATATCTTGGCATAGGTTGCTTTATTATGCTCACAGTACGCCTGATAATAGTGATATACATGACTTCAATTGTTATGTGTCCAACCTTTTATGACATATGATCTTGGAGATTCTCATTTGCTAAAAATTATTTATTTTATCATATATAGTTTATATGTGAAGTTTGAGCTTTTCTTCTCTTTTTAGAGGAACAACTTTTGCTAATTTAATGTAACGGTTGCTCTACCGAAATATGATCAAGTGTCTTATTTGATTACTTAAGTTTACTAATTGTTGGTAGTTTTATTTTCTTCTACGAAAAATTGCATATGTTATGTATTTTGCAGGATGCCACTCTTGAGTTGTTACTCCCCATTTTTCTTTCCCTGCTGAAGGACGAATTTCCTGATGTGCAGCTGAATATCATCAGAAAACTAGATCAAGTTAATCAGGTAATTATAAATTTTGGCTTGTTAACTGTTTTGGTTACTTTTCAAAAATGAAATGGTTCCATGTTTTTTTTAATTTGCTAACTTGCATTTTTATATGAATTAGAGCAAACTGAATGAAAACTAAATGAAGGTTTATTGAGGTGACTGCTTGCGGCATGTCATACACTCTTATACTTGCCAATTGCCCATCTGGAGTTGTCTGCAGTTACTATCGTGTTATTATTCGTCTTGTTGGAACTTTATTTTTCTTGCACTATAACCTATTGAGCAAATTAATTTTATTAAATACTTTTGAGCGCCTTAATATTTTTCTCACAGGTGATTAGAATCAACCTGTTGTCTCAGTCACTATTACCAGCCATTGTTGAGCTTGCTGAAGACAAACATTGGCTGGTTCATCTTGCCATAATCGAGTACATTCCATTATTAGCAAACCAGTTAGGTGTTTGATTTTTCAATGAGAAACTTGGTGCCCTTTGCATGCAATGGCTGGAAGTAAAGTATGATAGTTCTATGTATAGTAATTACAATTATATATAGATGGGCTGCTTCTATTGCATCTGTAGGCATTGATGGTTGGTGCAACAACATAAAGGAATAATAGGAGGAGATTTTAGCAAGTACAATGAAGGGTACACTCTTCATTACACATGAATTTTCATTTAAGCGTTTACTTTTGATTTCAACTGCATTGAAGTACCTGGGTTCAAAATTTTGTAGGTTAAGTAGCTCATATCTATTTTTTTTATTGAATACAGTTTGGAATCAGCTCGTATTTAAGCATTTACTATCGATTTCAGTTTGCAAGCAACTCATATCTAATTCTTTGCTGCAAAGTTGGTTATGGGGAAAGTAGTTGTGTCTGTCCTTTAATTCTTTATCAATTTGTAGGCAAATATGTTTTGTATCCACACCCATATTTTCATTCAAATATTTTGTAACAACCTACATTTTACGTATCGAAGGATCGTAAAATATTTTTATTTCATTCTATGAGGGTTGGATGATGTAACAACCCGTATTTTTAATAACATGTTATAATGTAAATCAAGGCAGAATTAAATTGAAAAATCTAAATCAAGGGAAACGGGCTGTGCCATTGCATTCGTCTCGGAAAAATACGCGAAATAGGGTCCGAGTTTTCGAAAAACGGAGTCCGTATGACCAAGTTATGGCCCAATGAAATTTTCAGAAAATGCCAAGCCCGAAAACAGTTCAAATTCGAATTCAGGTTTAAATTTCAGCCAAAACAGGATAGGCGGGAATTCTCCCGCCCCAGGAAGGGTCGACACAGGGGTCGACACCAGTGTCGACCCCCCCCCAATGGGTCGACACCCATGTCGACCCAGGGGTCGACCCCCCGGTCGGACCAGTTTTTCTGGTGCACCATTTTGACAGGTTAGGTCTTGCTCTGGAAATTTCTAACGGGAGCTGATGGCTCAGATTCGATTTAGGGTTAATCCTATGGTCTAAATTAACCTAATCACCTATAAAAAGACCCCTAGACCTAGCCTAAACCCTCATTAATCATTCCTACAACTAAATGCTGTCCAAATATTCACCAATCATGGCCTCCATCTTCTTCATGAAAGCATGAGTGTCTCAAATCAATCTATGTCATAAAAGAGCCATCTTTCTTAAGTAAAAGAGCCTTCTTTCTTTGTCATTGGAGTTATTACTTCTTGTTTCAAGGCGTTTAAGTGGAGCTTATTATTTTCTTTGCGGATTTTGCTTGTGGCTTCGTCTCAATCTTTATATATATTGAACTAGATCGCATAACCGCTCATTGTAAGCCCTATACTACTCTTAGATTCTAACTATGAAGTTAAATGTGACACGTTGCAAGTTGAGTTTGGGCCAAAGTATGATATGTGCTTTGATCTTATCATGTTATGCATGAATATATTCTATACATATTTGTAAACCTATGATCTTATCATGTTATGCATAAATATATTCTATGCATGTTTGTAAACCTATCACCTTGACCTTGTGGGCCAAAAGCTATAAGCTTTATGTTGAAATGTTGCATTATACAACATGAGAACTCTTATAACCTTCATGATAACTTGCATATAATGTTATATGCGAACTTCTATCCATCATCCTATGTCATTCATAATCATGTTTCACCTATTTGCTTAAGTTGATATTATGCATGCTTTGAGGCCTATGAAGTAATATGCAAGCTTATGAACCTATTTATGCCTCATATGCCACCATGTTTAACTTGTGGTCCACCTTATTACTTTATGCCCCTTTTTGTCATGCTTTTGCCAAGTTCCCTCTTTTAATCTATGTTATGTTATGCGAAACGTACATGCGATGGGAATGCGTTGGGTTTGGGTAATATTAATGACATGAAAACATGATTTTAAAATATGACATGAACATTGACTTGTGATTATGTTTGTAAACATAATGATGGACATGACACTTAGAAAATATGAGTGTGGCCAACTCGAGGTTGGGTTGAGCTTGTAGCATAAATCTACCCGGAACCGACCGGCTTAACTAGTGGCTACAAGCAATAGGACCCAATGTGAGTAGTTGGTCATGTTGCACTAGAAACCCGAGGTTAGACCAAGTTGTGGTGTAAAGCTACCCGGACCCGCCCGGCTTAACTAGTAACCACAACAAGGTCTAATGTGAGAGGTTGGGTGCATTAAACTAATTAATGCCACATGGTAGGGTTAAGTCATGGACCACTTGAATACTTAACCAATTAGACATGATGGGTTGACGCGGTTAAGTCATGAACCTTGGGTACACTTAACCAACTTGATACTTGATTGGATGGGTTAACCACACTTAACCCACTAGAAAACCCTAGTTACGTGGTCCTTCTCAGCAGTAACCCACTAGGGAGTATCGGATACCCTAAGGACTAGGCTAGGGTGGGGCACGATTACTGGGCTGGAGTGTAAGCGACCAAAAAGACGGCAAAAGTAGGTGCGCCATAGTAGATTCCAACGGACCATGGTCGTGCACATTGTCCGAGGATGAAAGACAGACTTGGGCACCAGTAGGTTTTGACTGTGCGTGCTTGTTTCGTGTCAGTGGTTGACACCCTAGGGCCGGATACACCCTAGTGTGGACCTAGCACAGTCGACTACATTTCATGTTTGGACCGTATGACACTGATACACGACGAGTTAGGCTGATAAGGAGCCGATCGACTAGACCGAGTAGTTGGACCTCGATTTAGGTCATCTCATGATGTGGGCCAGCTTTGGGCCAAGGGATCATTTTTTGTTTATACTTGACATGGATTGGAATACTAGTACACACCTGGTGCAACTTAACCTTGTATATGCGATGCCACACTTGATCTATCTTGTTAACTTTTCACCATGCCAGTTATCACCCTACATCTCATCTCTGTTTTACATGTTCAGTTAACTTTATTAGTTTTTATACTAATAGTAGATAGGACTTACCAGTCTTTTTGACTCACCCGTTTTCTTTCGCCTCTTTTCTTCCGTTCCCCCCCCCCAGGTTTACAGGGTGGGAACACTAGTACCTAGCTTGGATCTTTAGCTTCTTTTCTGGATAGCTCATGTACGGTTTGGACTTGAGCACGCTATGGCTTTATTCTACCCTGGGGATAGTTACTTTATGATGTTATTTCCAGTTTTTAGTTGATGTTTCTAGACTATGTTTTGTGGAAAATAATGACCAAGTACTTTGATGTAACTTGACTATGGTTTTGAAATGTTAGTTTTATCCGCTGCTTTATTTACTCTGTTTTTACTTATATGTTCTGTCTTGTGATATCTGCATGCATGTTTACCTCGTTTAACGCCCCTCCAAAGTTAGTGTCCTTGCAAGAGTGGCACTGGCGGAGGTGGGGTGTTACATTTGGTATCAGAGCATAAGGTTTACAAGATTTGAGCAAAAGTTTTTTAAAACTTACCTTTTGAAAAACTATTTCAAAACCAATTAAGTATTTTCCAAGAAAAGTCTAGTTATTTTAAAAGGCTACTCCCCAAAAGCCATTAGCACTATCCTTCGTTTCCTTGTTCTAAATCTATCTTTTCCTTTTTCAGTATGGCCGATCTTAACCTTCCCGAGGGAGTGACCATTCCCGGATGGTTCCGGAGGTACTTGGAAGCTAGGGCCAACAATGTGGGCCCAGCAACCACCCCCACCGTAACTGAGATCCCTCCTCCTCCTCCTTCTCAGAATCCACAAGCAGATTTCGCTAAGATTTGCAAAGACTTTAAGGCGATGGGTTGCAAGAATTTCATTGGGACGGAGACTTTTGTGGAGGCACGAAATTGGTTGAAAGAAACTGAGGATCTCTTCGCTATCTTTGATGTGGAAGACCATAGAAAGGTTTTATTGGCAGCATGGCTATTAAAAGAAGAGGCTGCTTATTGGTGGGAGGTCACCAATGCTACTAGACCTATAGAGACTTGGGCCGGCTTTAGGACGAGGTTTGGGCTTAAGTTTCTATCATCAGCTGAGGCGAATCTGCAATTGGAGAATTTTATATCTTTGAAGCAAGGGGACATGACAGTGAGGGAGTATGTGAATAAGTTTAACCAGCTTGCTCGATTCGGTTTGGACATGGTTAATACTCCCCAGAAGAAGGCTTTACGCTTTGCACGAGTATTGAATGAGCCATTACAAGGTTTAGCCCTATCTCATATACCTATGGGGGCCACTTTCGAAGGTCTAGTAGACATGGCATTGCTTCAAGGAGACGATAAGAATGGCAAGAAGGAAGTCAAGGCTAATGAGACTCAAGCCAAGAAGACAGACTCCAAGTGGGGAGGAAATCAGAACAATCAGAGTAATCAAAACAACAAGAACAACAAGGCCAAGGCAAAGGACCCAAGAAAATGCAACTTCTGTGGGATTGTTGGGCACATAGCCAAGGATTGCAGAAAGAAGAAGAAGAAGAGGAAGCGGGGCGAATGCTTTCATTGTGGAGAGACTGGACACTTTAGCAAGGATTGCCCCAAGAAGCAAGGACAAGGGCAAGGGCAGAATCAGCGTGCAGGACCTTCTGGAGGGCAAGTGCATGCCCTCAACACTGCTCCAGTTCAGGACCGAGGTAGTATTTCTGTAGAAAGTCTTGTTTATATTTCTGATTATCCTGTTCGCACCTTATTTGATTCTGGCGCATCGCATAGTTTTATTTCTTCTGACATTGTTGAAAGTTTGCACCTAAGTACTAGTCTAGTTGAGGATCCCGTTATTGTTTCAAATCCAATTGGGGGTTCCGCCCATTTATCTATGATTTGCGTGGATTTGAAGATTTCTATCTTGACCGTAGAATTCACGTGTAATGCTTATGTTCTCGGGTTCACGGGATACGGGTTGATCTTGGGCATGGATTGGTTGTCCAGTTATGGAGCCTTTCTCGATTGTGAGCATAGGGTGGTGAGGCTCATGACTCGCCTCGGTAATACCCTAGAAATTTCTTGTAACCCTAGAAGTCCCGTCATGTTATATTATCTTGAATCTCTTGACTCATCCATCGATGATCTGCAATCTGTAAGGGTGGTCCGAGACTATCCTGATGTCTTTGAAGAAGTTAAGGGGTTACCCCCTAAACGAGAGATAGATTTCCGCATTTATCTAGTCGATAATGCCAAGCCAGTATCATTGCCCGTTAGGCACATGGCCCCACGTGAAAGAAGGGAGCTCAGTAAGCAAATCAAGGAGCTGCTTGAGAAAATTTTTATTAGGCGAAGCATTTCTGAATGGGGTGCTCCTGTGGTATTCGCTACTAAGGCGGATGGTTCGCTTCGTCTATGTGTTGATTATCGAGAATTGAACAAGCTGACAAAGAAGAATAGGCACCCGTTGCCGAGGGTTGATGATCTCTTTGACCAACTTGTTGGTGCTTCTGTTTTCTCTCAGCTTGATCTAGCCACCGGATTCCATCAGCTTAGAGTGGCTGAGGATAGCATTGATAAAACTGCGTTTAGGACTCCAGATGGATTCTTTGAATGGCTTGTCATGCCATTCGGTTTGACTAATGCACCCGCCTACTTCGTAGACTTGATGAGTAGGGTGTTCAGGGAGTTCCTTAACAAGTTTGTTGTTGTCTTCGTGGATGATATTCTGATCTTCTCAAAGGATGAGGAAGAGCATGCTAGGCATCTCACGGAAGTGATGGATACGCTTAGAGCGCATCAGTTGAAAGCCAAGTTCTCCAAATGTCATTTCTGGAGAAGGGAAGTTCGGTTTCTTGGACATATAGTTTCTAAGCAAGGCATAGTGGTGGATCCCGCGAAAGTGGTTGTGGTTCAAGACTGGAAGACTCCTAGGAATGCAACCGAAGTAAGAAGCTTTCTCGATCTGGCGGGCTACTATAGGAAGTTCATCAGGGACTTCGCTAAGATTTCGGCCCCTCTTACTAAGTTGACAAAGAAGAACTTAGTTTTTTCATGGGACTTGGAGTGTGAGCTTGCTTTTCAAAGGCTCAAGAGAGCCCTTACCACAGCTCCAGTTTTGGCATTAACCGATGGCGGTAAGATGTTTACCGTGTACACCGATGCATGTGGTACGGGGTTAGGTGTTGTTCTAATGCAAGAGGGAAGAGTGATATGTTATGGGGGTAGGCAACTTAAAGTTCATGAGAAGAACTATCCCACTCATGATTTGGAGTTGGCGGCGATCGTCTTTGCACTCAAATCCTGGCGCCACTATCTTCTAGGTGAAAGGTTTGAGTTGTATACTGATCACAAGTCACTCAAGTACCTCTTCTCGCAGAAAGATCTGAATTTAAGATAGCAAAGGTGGATGGAATTCTTGGCATCATATGACTTCGAGATAGCTTATACCCCTGGCAAGGGTAATGTTGTGGCAGACGCACTAAGCAGAAGGAGGTTGACTTTGAGTCCCTTGTTTATTGAGATGAAGAACTTAGAGTTCTTGGCAACCTTTGATTTCACGACGGCTGTTGAGTCGATGACGGGTTCATTAGCATCCCTTGAGCTTAGACCCACACTTCTTGATCAAGTTGGGGCTTCGCAGAAGGAAGATCCACAGATAGTCGAGGTCATGGACAAGTTGATTCGTGGTGAGACGTCTAGTTACCTTGCTAGATATACTATTGATGATAAAGGTTGGCTAAGGCCTGACGGAAGGCTATGCGTTCCACAAGTAGGAGACTGGGTGCATAAAGTTCTCGAAGAAGCACATCACTCGAAGATGACTATACATTCTGGAGGAGATAAGATGTATAGAGATATGAAGCGCATTTTCTCTTGGGTCGGAATGAAGAAAGATGTGGCAGAGTATGTTTCAAAGTGCATGGTGTGCCAACAAGTGAAAGCCGAGTCAAAGAAACCAGGTGGGCTATTACATCCGTTGGAGGTCCCGCAATGGAAGTGGGAGAGTATTTCTATGGATTTTGTGGATGGATTGCCTAGGTCAAGGAAAGGGAATACAAGCATATGGGTCATAGTTGATAGACTTACGAAGAGTGCTCATTTCATTCCTGTAAAGAGCAAGAGGACCGCATCATGGCTAGCATCTATTTATCTTCGGGAGATAGTGCGGTTGCATGGAATTCCTTCTAGCATAGTTAGCGATCGTGACCCAATTTTCACTAGCCAGTTCTGGAATAGTCTGCAAGAAGCAATGGGTACGCGATTGAATCTGAGTACAGCCTATCACCCCCAGACGGATGGCCAAACCGAAAGGGTGAATAGAGTGCTAGAAGATCTTTTGAGGCTTTGTGTTCTTGACTTTGGTGGTACTTGGGAAGACCACCTTCCTCTTGTAGAATTTGCTTATAATAATAGCTATCAAGCCAGCATAGGGATGGCACCATTTGAAGCTTTGTATGGGAGGCCGTGTAGGTCACCATCTTATTGGTGGGAGACAACAGATAGGCTTATACTTGGGCCCGATATGGTACGGGACAAATCCGAGAAAGTTGAGTTGGTGAGAAGACGGATGAAAGCGGCCCAAGATAGACAGAAATCCTATGCTGACAAGCGAAGGGCAGATTTGGAATTCGAAGTGGGAGACATGGTTTTTGTGAAGGTTTCTCCTTTGCATAATGTGGTACGTTTTGGAGCAATTGGGAAGCTGGCACCAAGGTTCGTAGGACCCTTCCCTATCATAGAGAGAATTGGAAAGATGGCCTATAAGGTGGAATTGCCCGAGAAGCTAGCCGGAGTGCATAATGTCTTTCATGTCTCGCATCTCCGAAAGTGCTTACATGAGTCCGCTGAGGTGGTTGAACCAAGCATCCTTGAAGACGTGGAGGTAGAGAAAGAGGCAGCCTTGAGGAGAGCTCCGATTCGTATTTTGGGAACAGAGATCAAGAAGTTAAGGAATCGAGAAGTCGAATTGGTGAAAGTTCAGTGGAATGAAGCCGATGAAGATGCAACTTGGGAAACCGAGGAGAAGATGCTTGGGCTTTATCCATTCCTTTTTGAGGGTACATTCTCAATCTCCTTTCCTAAGTAGCATATCTTCCTTTTTGATATCCATGTTTATCCTGCTTATCTTGTTATCTCGTTAACCTTGTCATGAGAACCTTAAGTAGAAACCCTTTGGATGAAACATGTATTTGAAACATGTTATGATTGATGGTTGCAAGTGGTTGCAAGTGTTTGCAAGTGGATACTCGTGGATGCATGATACACATTAGGCACTAAGATTGGCTCACACACTTTCATGTTGCATATGCATGAGTGCTTATACTTATTCATGGATGAAACTTGTTATGCTATCACGTGGATGTTGCATATGAATGAATGTTATGTGCACTCATGTAGAGATCATAAATTATGTTAGGAATTTGCATACATATGGACTCATTTCACTAACATACTTTGCATTAAGGAGGTTTACTGAATCAGTAACCGCCTGATTTTTGCATTAGATAAGTACATATACACACACCTTTTGCATATGATCATATAGCATTTAGAATCCTTTAAGGACAATGACTGCACGTGGATGATGTTTTGAGTAGATGGATGATGGATGGTAGGATACGTTCTTCCTAACTTGAAGATTTCGGGGACGAAATCCTTTAAGGAGGGGAGAATGTAACAACCCGTGTTTTTAATAACATGTTATAATGTAAATCAAGGCAGAATTAAATTGAAAAATCTGAATCAAGGGAAACGGGTTGTGCCATTGCGTTCGTCTCAGAAAAATACGCGAAATAGAGTCCGAGTTTTCGAAAAACGGAGTCCGTATGACCAAGTTATGGCCCAATGAAGTTTTCAGAAAATGCCAAGCCCGAAAACAGTTCAAATTCAAATTCAGGTTTAAATTTCAGCCAAAACAGGATAGGCGGGAATTCTCCCGCCCCAGGCAGGGTCGACACAGGGGTCGACACCAGGGTCGACCCCCCCCAATGGGTCGACACCCATGTCGACCCAGGGGTCGACCCCCCCCCCCCCGGTCGGACCAGTTTTTCTGGTGCACCATTTTGACAGGTTAGGTCTTGCTCTGGAAATTTCTGACGGGAGCTGATGGCTCAGATTCGATTTAGGGTTAATCCTATGGTCTAAATTAACCTAATTGCCTATAAAAAGACCCCTAGACCTATCCTAAACCCTCATTAATCATTCCTACAACTAAATGTTGTCCAAATATTCACCAATCATGGCCTCCATCTTCTTCATGAAAGCAAGAGTGACTCAAATCAATCTATGTCATAAAAGAGCCACCTTTCTTAAGTAAAAGAGCCTTCTTTCTTTGTCATTGGAGTTATTACTTCTTGTTTCAAGGCGTTTAAGTGGAGCTTATTATTTTCTTTGCGGATTTTGCTTGTGGCTTCGTCTCAATCTTTATATATATTGAACTAGATCGCATAACCGCTCATTGTAAGCCCTATACTACTCTTAGATTCTAACTATGAAGTTAAATGTGACACGTTGCAAGTTGAGTTTGGGCCTAAGAATGATATGTGCTTTGATCTTATCATATTATGCATGAATATATTCTATACATGTTTGTAAACCTATGATCTTATCATGTTATGCATGAATATATTCTATGCATGTTTGTAAACCTATCACCTTGACCTTGTGGGCCAAAAGCTATAAGCTTTATGTTGAAATGTTGCATTATACAACATGAGAACTCTTATAACCTTCATGATAACTTGCATATAATGTTATATCCGAACTTCTAGCCATCATCCTATGTCATTCATAATCATGTTTCACCTATTTGCTTAAGTTGATATTATGCATGCTTTGAGGCCTATGAAGTAATATGCAAGCTTATGAACCTATTTATGCCTCATATGCCACCATGTTTAACTTGTGGTCCACCTTATTACTTTATGCCCCTTTTTGTCATGCTTTTGCCAAGTTCCCTCTTTTGATCTATGTTATGTTATGCGAAACGTACATGCGATGGGAATGCGTTGGGTTTGGGTAATATTAATGACATGAAAACATGATTTTAAAATATGACATGAACATTGACTTGTGATTATGTTTGTAAACATAATGATGGACATGACACTTAGAAAATATGAGTGTGGCCAACTCGAGGTTGGGTTGAGCTTGTAGCATAAATCTACCCGGAACCGACCGGCTTAACTAGTGGCTACAAGCAATAGGACCCAATGTGAGTAGTTGGTCATGTTGCACTAGAAACCCGAGGTTAGACCAAGTTGTGGTGTAAAGCTACCCGGACCCGCCCGGCTTAACTAGTAACCACAACAAGGTCTAATGTGAGAGGTTAGGTGCATTAAACTAATTAATGCCACATGGTAGGGTTAAGTCATGGACCACTTGAATACTTAACCAGTTAGACATGATGGGTTGACGCGGTTAAGTCATGAACCTTGGGTACACTTAACCAACTTGATACTTGATTGGATGGGTTAACCACACTTAACCCACTAGAAAACCCTAGTTACGTGGTCCTTCTCGGCAGTAACCCACTAGGGAGTATCGGATACCCTAGGGACTAGGCTAGGATGGGGCACGATTACTGGGCTGGAGTGTAAGCGACCAAAAAGACGGCAAAAGTAGGTGCGCCATAGTAGATTCCGATGGACCATGGTCGTGCACATTGTCTGGGGATGAAAGACAGACTTGGGCACCAGTAGGTTTTGACTGCGCGTGCTTGTTTCGTGTCAGTGGTTGACACCCTCGGGCCGGATACACCCTAGGGTGGACCTAGCACAGTCGACTACATTTCATGTTTGGACCGTATGACACCGATACACGACGAGTTAGGCTGATAGGGAGCCGATCGACTAGACCGAGTAGTTGGACCTCGATTTAGGTCATCTCACGATGTGGGCCAGCTTTGGGCCAAGGGATCATTTCTTGTTTATACTTGACATGGATTGGAATACTAGTACACACCTGGTGCAACTTAACCTTGTATATGCGATGCCACACTTGATCTATCTTGTTAACTTTTCACCATGCCAGTTATCACCCTACATCTCATCTCTGTTTTACATGTTCAGTTAACTTTATTAGTTTTTATACTAATAGTAGATAGGACTTACCAGTCTTTTTGACTGACCCGTTTTCTTTCGCCTCTTTTCTTCCGTCCCCCCCCCCCAAGGTTTACAGGGTGGGAACACTAGTACCTAGCTTGGATCTTTAGCTGTTTTCTGGATAGCTCATGTACGGTTTGGACTTGAGCACGCTATGGCTTTATTCTACCCTGGGGATAGTTACTTTATGATGTTATTTCCAGTTTTTAGTTGATGTTTCTAGACTATGTTTTGTGGAAAATAATGACCAAGTACTTTGATGTAACTTGACTATGGTTTTGAAATGTTAGTTTTATCCGCTGCTTTATTTACTCTGTTTTTACTTATATGTTCTGTCTTGTGATATCTGCATGCATGTTTACCTCGTTTAACGCCCCTCCAAAGTTAGTGTCCTTGCAAGAGTGGTACTGGCGGAGGTGGGGTGTTACAGATGATTCTCATCTTTTAATATGTTGCTTATGGGGATGTGAGACATGTCCATAATTTTTACCGATTTTGTTTGTGACCATTTTCCGCTGTCAGTATTGTACAGGGCATAACTTTTTACTCAGGTCGAATCAGAGGGTGAAACTTGTGCCATTGGAAACGAATTGATGATTGCTTTTCCGTAGAGTGGTTACAATAAAGATTTGGCTCAGTGGTTTGGGAGAAATCGCTATTTTAAGATTTTTCAGTTGGCTGTTGAGGTTTTGGGAGCTTAATGGGCTGATTTGGGGGAGGCCCATTAGTGGGCTAATGGAAACAATAAATAGGAGGCAAGGGATATGGAAATGGTTTTAGTTTTCTGTTCTCTCATTTGGAGGCCTTGAGCTTTGCCTTCCTCTAACACTTTTCACCATTAAAAATCATAATCCAAGGAGGGAAATCATAGATCTACACCATTGGAGACTAGATCTACATCAATTGAGGCAAGGATTCATCGGATCAAGGTGTTTGGTGCAAAGTGCTTGCTGTTCGATTTCATATTCCTTTGATTTTAGCTTGTTTTGGCAAATCGGTGAGTGATTTACATCTCTCACGTGGATTCAATGAAGTATATGAATGTTTGGTCATATTTTTGAACAAATTCAAGTGTTTTACCATAGATCTATGCCATGTTAAGTCTATTTTCATATGAATCACCCTATGATCTAGTTAGCATGTTTAAAACCGATGATTCTTATCTCATTTTACATGTTTATGCAAGTTAGATCCACAATTTAGATCATATGTTCATCTATATTGGTTTTTGGTGAAATTTTCATAATTTGATGACAATTATCATTTTCATGATGTTAGTGGTTTCATAACATGCTTATGATTGTATTGGAAGTATTGGATGAGTCGGTTTCGTCGAATTTGTCATTTGGCGAAGTTTTGGTCAAAATTGGAGTTGGATCGGGTGATGTGCAAGGACCGATCTGTGGGTGGTATACATGGTTGGTCAGGACCGATCGGTGGGTGATGTGCAAGGACCGATCAGTGGTCAGAAGCCAAGACCGATCGGCGTTCAGAAGACAGAACTGATCAGTGGCCAGGGTTAGAAGGCAGGACTAATCGATGGTATCAAAAGACCAATCGATGGATGTCAGGAACCAATCAGTAGTGCTTAGTGGTGTGTTATAGGAACCGATCGGTGGTGTTCAGTGATGTGCTATAGGAACCGATCGGTGGTGTTCAGTGGTGTACTATAGGAACCAATCGGTGGTGTTCGATGGTGTGCTCCAGGAAGGGGGGACTGACTGGTACGATTCAGATTTGAGCAAAAAGGTCTAAAAAAATATATTTTTCGGGGGCAAACCCCACGAACCCCCGCCGCAGGGCAGTGGTGTAATTTGCTCGGTGATGGTGCGACTTCGAAGTAAATTCAAATAGGAATATTCAAAGTGTCAAATGTGTTTATTGATCGCTGTAGACCAACGAGAAAGTTGGCAACTCAAAGGTCGTGAGTTGGTGGATAATGGTTGCTCGAGAAGGTAGCTTGAGCTATGAAGAGTCATCGGGTTGGATGACTAGATATGTGAAGGCCAACGGATTATCGTTGTTGTAAGTTCTAGCAGGCTCGAAGCAGGGGTACGATAGGGGCACCTAAAAGACCGGTTGTAGGTCGAGTACCCTGGGCCTTGTAAAAAGGCCTAGTTGTCAAGGTTTGACATATGGAGTTTATGCTAGAACTGGATTTACCATTAGCCCTTGACATATGGCAAGGTTGGTCGTCATACGATTAACGATGGTTTCAAAGCAAGATTGACGGTGATAGTCAGAGTCAGTCATAGATGATTGGTTGTTCTATTTGTACCGTCTCATGTAGGTTGTCCAACGTCGTAGGAGATATTCCTTGGATGCTTGTCTGATATTGGTTTAGGCCTCTGCGGCTTCTGCTTGAGGGATGTTGAATTCGATTAGGATGGTTTACATGAGATATATATAATCTAGATGATATAAGTGCTTTCCGTGATTGAATGGATGTTCTGGTTTCCATGGATGAATGGTTGACTTGTTTATTGTAAAAGCTATCACTGTTCGATATGGGGAAGATTGAGTTGAGTTATTCTCTGGTTTTGTGGGTAGATTAGTATGTTTATTTATCCATTTTCATATATCTTTATTGTTAAAGCTTGTTAGTTGTTTTATCGCTCACTAAGACTGTTGTCTGACTCAATGTTTTGTGTCTCCTCTTATTACCTTGGGTTGTTCATTCGGTTGTGGATGAGCAGATTAAGTAGCAGGTTACAGGTGATTAGTGAGGACAATGCTGCTGTGCGGAGGCAAGTAGGAGGTTGGAGTACCAGTTTTATTACTATCTAGTATTTTCTGTTTCCGCTGATTCTATATACTTTGAGGGATGTAGTGAGGACCTTTGTACAGAAATATTATCCTAAGTTGTACGGATCTTTCTACCAGTTCTGTTAAATAGTCTGCAGTTTCTGTCAAAGTGGATTTCACTACTATTACCTGTTGTATATGTTCTATTATATTTTATCCTTGCGCTTTGAGTTTTACGAAAGGTTCCGCTTATGTTTACCTACGCTGATGACCGTCTATAGCTGCCGTGCACACCTTTTAGCGCATTATTCCTCTTATTAAGTGCAGGGGCTATGGGCGGTCGTCACATTTGGTATCGGAGCTCTAGTTAACGATTTTAGCCATAGTTCAAAGACATAATCACATTTGAGAGACATAGTTGTAGATTTTATTTGAATGCTTACTATATATATAAGCATATATAGTAGTAGCAGTTGTATTCTTTAGCAGTTTTTCTTGGAAGTGGCTAATTATTTTAAATTGCAGATTTAGAATGAGTATATGACCATCAAGACACACTGCTAAGGGAGCTAATACTAGAGGAGGAAATGGTGGTGAACCATACTACCCAGCCATATTCGAGGCCATGGCTGCAGAGATCATGAACAGGGTCCCTGCTCCGGTGGCAGCTACGGTTGGTATTGGAGTTCCAGTGCCCAGGGCTGTAGAATTTGCAAATTTATGCAAAAGACTTTTCTTCATTGGGCGGACAACAATTCAAGGGCACTGAACCAGTTGAATAAGTCCGAAGGTGGATGGATACTTGTGTTAGGATCTTCAAGGACTTGGGCATTGATGATGCAACAAAGAGAAAGTTTGCATCAAGGCAGTTAGAGGGCAGAGAAATGGACTGGTGGAACTCTTTCACACTTGAGGCCCCTGAAGTGGATATTTCATGGGAGCTGTTCCAAGCTAAGTTTGAAGTGAAGTTTATCTCCATCGTGCTAAAGTCTACTCTGTTTAAGAGATTCGTGGAGCATAAGAGGAATGGTCGGCCAGTTCTTGAGTATATTTCTGACTTCGAGGCCTTGTGGAAGTATGCTCATTCTTATGTGGATACTCCTTATCAAAAGAAAGAGAAATTTGTCTTGGGGTTGGATGAATATATTGGGAATCAGCTTATGTATCACCTCAATGATAGCCTTGAGAAGATCGCCGAGAAGGCTTTGAGGCATGAAAGTCTTTTTCCTAAGAAGATGTCGGTTGTTGCACCTAATGAAGAACATAAGCCACATCAGGGTGGTAATAATAAGAAGAGGAAGCAGTAACAACAGAAAAGAAAAGATGGCCAAAAGAAGCCTAAGAGTGAGGTGGTTTGCTTTAACTGCCAACAAAAAGGTCATTTTGCTAGTGAGTGCAAGAATCCCAAAGCTGAGAAGAAGTGCTTCAAGTGTGGGAAGCCTGGGCATGAGAAGAAAGACTATCCAGAATCAGCTAAGGGAAAGCAGGTTATGAAGGCATATGCTTTGGAAGCCGTGTCAACTTCTTCAAGAGCACCTACTGCAGAGGAGAAGGGAAAGGGTGTCTTGGTGCAAGGTGCTCTTTCTGTTTGATACTGGAGCATTACATTAATTCATTTGTAATAAGCTTATTTGTCGCTTGGGTTTGGAACCCGAGATTTGTGATAGACCATCGATCATGACAAATCCAGTTGGCGGTTCGTCCAGTTTGTGCATGACTTGCCGTAGTCTAATGTTGTCGAGTCATGGTTGCTCTTTTTCGTGTGATTGCTTTATGTTGAACTTCGTCGGGTTTGGTACCATCTTGGGCATGGATTGGCTCAAGAGGTATGCGACAAGGGTGAATTGCACGAAGCTAGAGGTGAGGGTCGGGGATGTGGATGGGCGAAAGGTGTTGATTAGATGTAAGCGCGAAGACGGGGTCTTCATGAGTTATCTATTTCTCTTGGGATTCCATAAGAAGACTTGTCATCAGTGCTGATCGCTAATGAGTATGTAGATGTCTTCGACGAGGTCAAAGGGTTGCTGCCGCATTGTGAGATCGAGTTTAGAATCGATTTGGTTGAGGGTGCTAGACCAATCGTTATGCCACTTAGGCGGATGGCGCCTAAGGAACAGCGAGAGTTAGAGGTGCAAGTTAGAGACCGTTTGGGAAAAGGATTCATTTGGAGGAGTGTATCCGAATGGGGTGCACCAGTCGTATTTGCAACCAAGGTGGATGACTCGTTAAGATTGTGTGTGGACTATCGTGAGCTGAACAAGGTGACTAAAAAGAACAAGTATCCGTTGCCAAGGATATATGACTTGTTCGATCAGCTTCACGAATCCAAAGTGTTTTCTTAGATGAATTTGGCAACGTGATTTCACCAGTTGAGGGTGGCTAAGGATAGTGTGCTAAAGACTCCTTTTAGGACACCATCTGGTTTCTTCGAGTGGTTGGTGATGCTAATCAGGTTGACTAATGCACCAGCATATTTCGTGGATCTTATGAATAAGATTTTCAGAGATCAATTGAACAAGTTCGTGCTTGTGTTTGTGGATGATATTCTGGTTTATTCCCAGAACGAGGAAGAACACAAGATGCACTTGAGAGTTGTGTTGGAGATCATGCGAAAGAATTAGCTGAGAGCTAAGTTTTCAAAGTGTAACTTTTGGAAGAGTGAAGTGAGGTTTTTAGGCCATGTTGTTTCTGGAAATGGGATAGCTGTTGACCCCACTAAAGTGGCAGAAATCCGGGACTGGGATAGGCCTAAGAATGCGAAGAATGTTCGGAGTTTCCTTGGTTTGGCTAGTTATTACCAACGGTTTATCAAGGATTTCTCCAAGACAGCTGCACTGTTGACCGGACTGATGAAGAAGAACCAAGTGTTCACATGGAATGTAAAGTGTGAACAAGCGTTCGGGATCCTGAAAGAGAGACAGACGAGTGCTTCCGTGTTGACCATTCCGAACGGTAATGAAGAGATGGTAGTATACACCAATGCACGTAGTACTGGACTTGGAGCGGTACTGATGCAAAAGAATAAGGTTGTCGCCTATGCGAGTCGACAACTAAAGCCACATGAGAGGAATTACCCAACTCATGATTTAGAGTTGGCGGCGATTGTATTTGCTCTAAAGATGTGGAGACATTACCTGTTGGGAGTTCAATTCGAGTTGTTTACAGATCACAAGTCATTGAAGTATCTTTTCTCCCAAAAGGATTGGCGGGAGCCAAAAGCGAGAAGCAAAGCTTGTCGAGTTCATCCATAAGCTAGAACTAGAAGAAAAAGAGTTTGAAGTCGATCGAGAAGGTTGGCTTCAAAAGCAAGGGCGATTGGTTGTTCCTGGTATTTATGGATTGAGGGATGAGGTTCTAAGAGAATGTCATCACTCAAAGTTGACAATTCATCCCAGTGGAAATAAGATGTATCAGGACATGAAGCGAGTCTACTACTAGGAAGGGATGAAGCGAGATATTGGAAAGTTCATTTCCAAGTGTATGAACTGCCAGTTGGTGAAAGCTAACCATAAAAAGCCGAGTGGTTTGCTTCAGCCATTAAAGGTTCCTACGTGGAAGTGGGAGCAGATATTTATGGATTTTGTCGATGGACTACCTAGAACTAGGGCAGGAAACGAAGGAATTTAGGTCATCATGGATCGTTTGACCAAAAGTGCAAGGTTCATTCCTGTCAAGTCGACTAGGACGACATTGAAATTGGCTGAACTTTATGTGAAATGGATAGTTCGATTCCATGGTGTCCCAAAGAATATAGTGAGTGACCGAGATCCATTATTTACGAGTGGATTTTGGAAGAGTTTGCAAGAAGCTTTGGGAACCGAGTTGTGCTTAAGTACGGCTTACCATCCCTAAACCGATGGTCAGACCGAGAGAGTGAACCGAGTTTTAGAAGATCTCCTGAGGGTTTATGTGTTAGACTTCGGAGGATCATGGGAAGACCATCTATATCTAGTTGAGTTTACATATAATAATAGCTACTAGTCGAGTATTGGGATGGCACTATACGAGGCATTGTATGAGAGGCCGTGCAATTCTCCATCTTGTTGGTTAGGAACTGGAGATAAGTTGGTACTTAGGCCAGAGATGATTAGGGAGACCTCGGATTATATTGAGATCGTTCGGCAACAAATGAATCAACCTAAGATCGCCAGAAAAGTTATGCTGACAAGCGTCGAAAAGATTTAGAATTCGACATTGGCGATATGGTTTTTGTGAATATTTCACCATTTAAGCATGTGGTTCGATTCAGAAATAAAGGAAAGTTGGCTCCTAGGTTTGTTGGACCGTCTCCGATAGTCTAGCGAATTGGAAATCTCTCATGTAGATTGGAGTTACCCGAGAATATGTCGAGTGTGCATAATGTTTTCCATGTGTCGTTTCTATGGGAGATCATGCATGATTCGAATGTGGTGGTATCTCCAGAGCAGTACGAAGACCCAGAAGTAGAAACCGTGGTTATGAAGCCTCGTAAGCCGCTTCATGTTGTGGGAAAGGACACGAAACATCTTAGAAGGAAGACAGTTAAGCTAGTCAAGTAACAATGGAGTGGAGATGGTGACGATTGTACATGGGAGATGAAAGAGAGCACGAGGCGACTCATCCAGAACTCTTCGTCGGTAGGACCCTTTTGGTAGCATATCATCGTTACATCTCTGTATCTTGTTATTGTTTGATAGAATTACGCGTGCTAGGATAAGGCTATGGATGCATGGCTAGATGGTTGCTAGTTTGGATGATAGAATTGGCTTCTTATGGATGATAGGCATGCAGAATTGTTGTGGTTGCTTGTGTTTGCTTAGAATTTCGAGGGAGAAATTCCGAAAGGGGGGGAGAGGAATGTAATAGCCTACATTTTACGTATCGGAGGATCGTAAAATATTTTAATTTCATTCTATGAGGGTTGGATCATTCTTGTTTTTAATATGTTGCTTATGGAGATGTGAGACATGTCCATAATTTTTACCAATTTTGTTTGTGACCGTTTTTCCCCCGTCAATTTTGCATAGGGTATAACTTTTGACTCAGGTCGAATCAGAGGGTGAGACTTATGCCATTGGAAAGGAATTGATGATTTCCTTTCCGTAGAGTGGTTACATAAAAGATTTCGCTCAGCAGATTGGGAAAAATCGTCGTTTTAAGATTTTTCAGTTGGCTGTTCAGGTTTTGGGAGCCTAATGGGATGATTTAGGGGAGTCCCATTAGTTGGCCAGTGGAAACTATAAATAGAGGGCAAGGGATATGGGAAATGGTTTTAGTTTTCCATTCTCTCATTTGGAGGCCTTGAGCACCTCCTTCCTCTAACAGCTTTCCACCATTAAAAATCATAATCAAAGGAGGAAAATCACAGATCTACACCACTGGAGGCTGATCTACATCAATTAAGGCAAGGATTCATTGGATCAAGGTGTTTGGTGTGAAGTGCTTGCTATCCATTTCATATTCCTTTGATTTTAGCTTGTTTTGGCAAATCGGTAAGGATTTACATCTCTCATATTGATTCAATGAAGTATATGAATGTTTGGTCATGTTTTTCATCAAATTCAAGTTTTTTACCATAGATCTACACTATGTAAAGTCCATTTTCATATGAATCACCCAATGATTTAGTTAGCATGTTTAAAACCGATGATTCTTATCCCATTTTACATGTTTATGCAAGTTAGATCCACAATTTAAATCATATATTCATTTATATTGGTTTTTGGTGAAATTTGCATAATTTGATGATAATTGTTGTTTTCATGATGTTAATGGTTTCATACCATGCTTATGATTGTATTGGATTAGTCGGTTTCGTCGAATTTGTCGTTTGGCGAAGTTTTGGTCGAAATTGGAGTTGGATTGGGTGATGTGCAGGGACCGATCGGTGGGCGGTATACAGGGTTGGTCAGGACCGATCGGTGGGTGATGTATAGGGACCGATCGGTGGTCAAAAGCCAGGACCGATCAGTGGTCAGAAGCATGGACCGATCGGTGCCCAGGGTTAGACGGCAGGACCAATCGATGGTATCAGAAGACCGACCGGTGTGCTACAGGAACCGATCTGTAGTGCTTAGTGGTGTGCTACAGGAACCGATCGGTAGTGTTCAATGTTGTGCTATAGGAACCGATCGGTGGTGTTCAGTGTTGTGCTACAGAAACCAATCAGTGGTGTTCGGTGGTGTGCTCCAGGAAGAGGAGGGACCGACCGATGTGCTCTAGTAAGGGAGGCTGATCGATGTTGATTTTTAGAAAAATTTATTCTTCGGGTACGATTCTGATTTAAACAAAAAGGTCTGAACAAAAATATTTTTCAGGGGCAAACCCCCAGAACCCTAGCCGTAGTGCGGTGGTGTAATTGGCTCGGTAATGGTGTGATTTCGAAGTAAATTCAAGTAGGAATATTCGAAGTGTTGAATGTGTTCGTTGATCTGTGTAGACCAACGAGGAAGATGGCAACTCAAAGGTCGTGAGTTGGTGGATAATGGTTGCTCGAGAAGGTTGCTTGAGCTATGAAGAGTCATCGGGTTAGATGACTAGAGATGTGAAGGCCAACAGATTATCGTTGTTGTAAGTTCTAGCAGGCTCGAAGCAGGGGTACGATATGGGCACCTAAAAGACCGGTTGTAGGTCGAGTACCCTGGGCCTTGTAAAAAGGCCTAGTTGTCAAGGTTTGACATTGTCAAGGTTGTATATATGGAGTTTATGCTAGAACTGAGGTTACCACTAGCCCTTGACATATGGCAAGGTTGGTCGTCATGCGATTAACAATGGTTTCAAAGCAGGATTGACGGTGATAGCCAGAGTCAGTCATGGATGATTGGTTGTTATGTTCCTACCATCTCATGTAGGTTGTCCAACGTCAAAGGAGATGTTCCTTGGGTGCTTGTATGATATTTATTTAGGCCTCTGCGGCTTCTGCTTGAGGGATGTTGAATTCGATTAGGATGGTTTGCATGAGATATATATATTCTGGATGATATAAGTTCTTTCCATGATTGAATGAATGTTCTGGTTTCCATGGATGAATGGTTGACTTGTTTATTGTAAATGCTATCACTGTCTGATGTGGGGAAGATTGAGTTGAGTTCTTCTCTGGTGTTGTGGGTAGATTAGTATGTTTATCTATCCATTTTCATATATCTTTATTATTGAAGTTTGTTAGTTGTTTATCGCTCACTAAGACTGTTGTCTGACTCAAGGTTTTATGTCTGCTCTTATTACCTTGGGTTATTCATCCAGTTGTGGATGGGCAGACTAAGTAGCAGGTTACAGGTGATTAGTGAGGACGATGCTGCTGTGCGGAGGCGAGCAGGAGGCTGGCATACCAGTTTGTTACTGTCTAGTATTTTCTGTTTCCGCTGATTCTATATACTCTGAGGGATGTAGTGAGGACCTTTGTACAAAAATATTATCCTAAGTTGTACGGATCTTTCTACCAGTTCTGTTAAATAGTTTGCAGTTTCTATCAAAGTGAATTTCACTACTATTACCTATTGTATATATTCTATTATATTTTATCCTTGCATTGTGAGTTTTATGACAGGTTTCGCTTATGTTTACCTACACTGATGATCGTCCATAGCTGTTGTGCACATCTTTCAACACATTATTCCTTTTATTAAGTGCAGGGGCTGTGGGCGGTCGTCACATATTTCTTCCTTTTTCAGGTTTTGTCATAATGCTAATATTTATCATGTTAGTTACTATAAATATTTGTGTTCTGAGGTACAAAATCCAGAGATGAAGCAAGTGGTATGTTATGGTATAATTTTGGATTGCAAACCTCGAATGCATGTAATATTCCCATGGATACTTCACGAATATAAAGCTAGAATTTTATTTGGGCAAACTTCGTTTAAAACTAATTACAAACACAAAAGTGTTTCTGCAACGTTGGTAAGATAACTGAAAATAACTCACATAATTCAGAGTAATGTTAGTTTATTCGGTTGTTCTCCTACGTGGAAGAAACATGTTTCATAAGGAATGTATATTATCCAAGAGTCACGACTTCTCCTAGAAAGCATTGTTGGAACTATTTTTTTTTTCTTTTATAGGTTCTTGCACTGTGTGAATGTCCAGATTTATTTGACAAGGAGGAAACTCCTCCTTTATTCAGGTGTTCTGTCTCTCGTTTGAAAGCATGCTTTATTCAGGTGCCATGTTCTTTAACTAGTTATAATTCAATAAGGTAGACTGCAATTTGTCCACACATGATACTTCATTTCCCAAATTTCAAATACTGCTACTCTCTTTTTAACACCTTTTATTACCATTTTTCTTTTATTACATTACAGACTTCTAGAGCGTCTATAAGACAATTTGTATTTTGGTTGTGCCTTCCTGTTTCTAATACTTATTTTTTTCCATATGCAACTAGCTAACACTTCCTTTCTGGTGCACTAGTTATAATACATTTTTTTTCTTCTATATGCATTTCAGCAAGAAGCATAGTCATCCTTTAATTATTCAACTAGTCATCTATAAATTTTCTTTTGCATGGAATCAACTCATGTAGATAATTACAAATTTATATATTTGAACTAACATCAAATTCTCAGATATTTTGCACCCTTTTTCATTTATCTCCTTAAGTATTGTATTCTGTATGATAATTGTATAAACATAGCAAGCTAAAAATCATAAAACTACAAATTATGCATTAGGGAGAAATCTTCTGCTGGAAGTAATTCAACGGTGCTAATAACAAAACATAACCATGACGTATGATTCCTCTAACAGGAAAAAGATCACTTACACGCATAAATACAAATGAATACATATTTCAATCTTAGATGCATGATAACATATTAATATTAGTCAAAATGAATACAAATGACAACATGGATCTAATTCCGCTGGAAATAACTATAACAGGGGATCTCAGCAAAAAAGACATTTACTGTCAATCTATACATCCTATTTATATGGTGGTAGTATATCAAGGTAGCAAACAACAATTGTAAATCAAGGAATGCGTGACAAAATTGCTAGTGCAGCTAAAAGGTATGTCTTTCATTGAACATTTAGAATGAATCACTTCTATATATATGTGTGTGTGTCTACAGTATAAATGTATACACACATATGCATGCGTGCGTGCATGCATGCATACACACACATACATACATATATATATATATATATATATATATATATATACATACACATATATACATATACATATAAATATACACACATATTGAACACTTTATATGTTAGAAAAGTAAAATTAACGTACTGTTTCGTGCTTTACATGGATTGGTAAAAGTCATTTTCCATCGATTCCCCTAAGAAGGCATCAAAAGATTTCTATTTTAGCAATGGCCACTGCTTTTTATGATAGCTAAGTTTACCTAAGTTTGTTCGGTTAAACTTGATGCACCATGATAATAAAAGTAGTTAAGTATAAGCTATGTCAAATGAAAGGGTCAGGAGTCATTGAGAAGAGCACATCACTGTCAGTCTATGTCAATTTGGAACTTGAGTCTCATTGTTGATTATTATTGTTTATAGGTAGGTCAACGTTTCTGAAAAAATCAGCAGCAACAACACTAGTTTATGGTATTTGTTAGGTAGTTTAATTTTTTATTGTGCTTTTTTATTTCAGTTGTTTATGGTACTTTAGCTATAGTACTACTATAACTTTTGTTAGGGATAGAGGACACTTATGTATTTGCGGATATTTGAATGTGTATATATCTTGTGGATCTTTGAATGTATGTATTTTGTGGTTGTTTAATATGTTATTTTCAAAAGTGTATGCGTTGGTGCATTATGTTGTTATATAACTGGAGGCAAAATTATGGGTAAGTCTAGAATATTATGATATAAATTGGGAACAACCGGTGGCAGAAAAAACATTACGGAATTTTTTTTGTAGCGTTTAAAAACCGCTATGAACCAGTGATTAAAGTAATCAGGAACCCTTGCAGTGGCGTTCACAAAACGCTACAAAAACAATAAGTGGACGCCATTGAAACAGAATCGCAGTGAAGAAACCTTTTTGGTGGTGTTTCATAGATGCTGCAAATATAATATTCGTATCTTTTGAAAAAACGCAATTAAAAATAAATATCTAATGGCATTCAGAAAAAGTGAAACTAATACTCAATGATTTTTAGTGGCATGTTTTCTCGTAACGATTACCAGAAACGTCACCAAAAAATGTTTGGTAGCGTTTTTTGAGCGCTACAAAAAATCATTTTTCTTGTAGTGGTTGTTGTTTTTTATGTTTTTAATTTTACAAAACATTGTATAGGTTTTCTAGTTTACTTTAAACCAGAGTTTACGAGTTACAGGTTTATAATTCGGGGAAAATATGATCTTGGGGATAAAGATCAATGCAAGGTTTTGAGCGTAAGACTAGAACAATTGTGAGAGGTTATCTCGAGTTTGTAGGAATTTTGTAAGCATAATTTTTTTTTAATACCTAGTAAAAACCTTGGGAATGCAACAGTAGGCAGGGTTTGCTGAAGCTGGTAAAGTCCATGTCATTTACTTTCTGCATTTATTTTCTCTACTGCAATCTGTGCTGTGATAATTTTGATATATCTGAAAAATCCAATAAACCCTATTTACCCCGACTAGGGTTAATGCAACAACCTAAATTTTGATTGACCAATTTTTCCTTAAAAAATCCAATCTATTGAAGCTCAAGTTGGTTTGTCTGGTATCCTGCAGAAAAGACAGAGATGATAAATATATTAGAGCTCGATAGAATATCATACAACGGAAAAGATAAAATATAATAATCAAATATAGTCTTGCCAAAATAGTAACACTGTCTAACACGTGCCCAAAGACTTCCAAATCTCTGACATAAACCTAACATGTAAGTATGTTATGAGGAGGGGATCAGAACGCAAAGTTCTGGTGACTGGACAAATTATACATTCTGAAATAACCCTGCATGTACTGTTCAATTATGTTTTCTTAATTATTGGATTATTTGGGTTGACAACACTCATGGCTATATACTTACGTTGTAACCATATACTCCCCATTATATTAACCTAATATAGTATACACGTAGCTAAACCCCACATCTCAAGATACTTTCCATAGTACCCTCCTTGAACGGTCTCCGCCATCACGCCACAGAAGCGTATACAACATCCATCATACATCAAATCACATACTAAAAATCTAAATCATTAAGCCACATAATAGCATAGAACTACCATAGCTATGCCACGTAAGAGTACGGATCATTGTATCTGAACTCGTCGGATGAATCAAGTCTCAACACGAAGTAATGCCCTACTGTCTACGATATACCATCCAATGCGTGTATCTAGACCTTCACATGTACGTACTGGCTATTATACCCCAAGTCCCATTATAGGGCTGCATCCAATGCACAGAACTCTATCGGGAGATTTCCATATCTGTGAAGGTCAACCTTAAAGGGCCTATAATACATATATCCAGAGTATGGTCTGCATTTTCATGGTGGCTATCGTCCCACCCTAACCCCTCCCTCAACTAGTGAATGGCTACATCAAGAGATAAGTGGCTGCCCCTATCAAACAATCTAACATCCAATTTGGCGTGTTCAACAATCAACGTCTCGATAGTGAAAGATCGATGGTTTCTTGGTTTAGCTTTAGTCTTTCTGCATCCCACTAACTGCTGATGAAAGGTACCCGACGATTACTATCTTATATTGGTCCTAACCTAGTCTCTTCCCGAGGCAATCGCTGAATCACCCAACGACATCCGCCACAACCTTTCGATTGGTAAGTACACAGTTGTGGTCAAAGTATACTCACTGGGTGGTATCGCGCAGATCCCACCTCTACGAGTACAACCTGAGCATGTACCCCGACAGAGGACCACCACGGAGTACCCTACCATGCCCCCCGGAATCCATGTGCTTCCCTCCAATCCCACAGAGCAATTAGGTAGAATATCAAGTAGAATAATCAGATGGACGTGCTCCTCTCGTATCTTCGGACACCATGATGAGCTACCCCGTTGGGTTCTTCACCTTCGTACGTGCGGACTGGTCCAAGTGCATCACGCAAACGTGTTATTAAACCCTATGTTTAATCTTTTATCATGTGCTTACTTTATCTTATTAGATTGCTAATTAACTTGATTATGTTTTAACTAAGCTCAGTGACATGTAATTAACAAAAATAATCTACAACCTTTTACCCCAGATTGTAATTAATGAAAGTAAATTACAACCCCTTTTATTACCATGTCATTTACTGTCCAATTACAAGTTTATAAGTTCAATAACATGTTCTACTTAATATATAATTAATTATATCCTTCCCCATTTCTCATGTTTTCATATGACATGTCTACTTAATAATTAAGTACAACTTATTTCATTTCATAAGTCTACTTTATTCTTTATTCTTTAATCATAACCTCATCTTACACTGTCATCAGAACCTCTTCTTGTTGTTTTTTCTTATTAGCTTAGTTCTCATAATTAAGGTCTATTAATAAGTTCTCTTTCCATTTATTATCACCCATGTTATAACTCCACTTATCCCTAAGACAAGCCAACCTATTATATTACATTGTCATTCATATAATTAATTATAATAGTTATATTCCCTGTTCATCACATTTTCCCTAAATTTTTACTGTGCAACATCCATTTATTTAATGTCTTGTATATTCTCATTATTTCAGGGAAATATTTCACATACCTCATTAGATTGACTACTGGAAAAACGTAAAGATCTATTTCCATAATGCACATAAGTTAAGACCCGTAGTTGCAAGCTATTTCTTTTATTTTCTTTTGGACATACATATATCTTTTTATTTTATTAGTGTGAAATACAGTAAATGAATCCCTATTTCACACTAATCCTTTTTCTTCTCTTTTCTTGCAACTACGTTCTTAGAAATTTTACCATTATGGGAATGTATCAATCTTCCCAAATACATCTAACTCAGTCCACTGCAAATTTCCCCTTTTTATTTTCTAAGTTAAATGTTAATTTCAACTTTCATTTACCAATTCCAAATCACTGTAAATTTTCCATACGAATTGGGTACATCTATTCATTTTCCAATATTTCCAATTTCACTTAAGTTCTATTTACAACATATTCAAGTTTATTGTAAATTCCACAATTTTCAGTATTACATTAGTTCTTAATCCAAATAGAAGATTCATAGAATATATTTTGTGCAACAGTGATATTCTTAACATACTTGAAAATAAATTATATCATAATTACTACAAATTAGAATTATTTAACATGTTAAGATAACAGGGAATGTAAACGGTAAATATACCGTTATCCAAAAGGTATAATTCTAAATCCACTCACTTGACAATTTTCCTATCCTTGAATCTGTTTCAAATCTATGATTTTATGGTCTTCCTAACAGAATCTAGTATCAAAATAACCACGGATTTACAAATCTGATACTAAAGAATAGAGGAAATAAGAAAGAAACCCAAATAATTTAAATTCACAGGAAAACCTCATGTTAACAAGAAATCTGAACACCTATGTTATATATTTACATTCTTTGCCTTGATATCTTAAATCAGAATTCCTTAAAACAAATGGATTTTCTCTAGATAGGTGATTATACACCCTAATGGGGGCGACCCACATAGCCATGCTGCCTGCCCGATTTTTGTCATTTCCCAGTTGATGAGGCTTGAGGCTGCGTTTTATTTTTATAATCAGCACATCACATTCACTTCGAATGCCACATCGTCAAATCCATCAGCATCACTAATTGACGTCCACAATAATACATAACGTGTTAGCTAAAAGAAGTTTCCTTCTCCGCTTCCACTCTTGGTACGGTTGGAGAAGTCAATGTACGTGACCTTTTTGGAAATACTTTGTCAGACATTCATCCATACACGTCATCCAGGAACAGCATGAACTGAAGGCACCCTCCTATTGCATTCTAGGAATCACTCTGAGAATCAGTAGTGAGCAGTCCTTGCAAACCGTAGATTCCAACCACGACAGATTCACATTATATCTCTGCTTGCAATCAAAGATTTTAAGTAATCCTTCCGCTTATGAAGATCTACGGCCTTCAATAGCTCCATCTCGAATCATCATCTTCAACGTATTCGTATTAGCTGGACGGAATGGTTTACAAATATATAGTCGATCCCGGTCTTTTCGTACCAACAATCATATGGGCCAAATTTGATAGTCGGTTATTTAACTATCAAATAAAACAACCCATCATCCATAAAATAAAATGGATCCACTAATTCAATACTTAGTATCATTTAGCCTCTTTAACGAACCGTCCATTAATTATATTCTTTAAATTTTCCAATATTTGAAACATCGCTTTTACTTCTTATTATAAAATAAGAATATTCTCCAAATTCATTATAGTCAACTTATAAACTTCTTGAAATGGTTTATGATGTCATTTACGAAAATCATACCTTATGTTTCCCTCAACCACTCTCGTTTATAAACTAATATCATTCTTGGATAATCCTGGAGTCGTTCAAGTTGCGGTATGTTATTACCTCTCATACCTTGACCAACAACCTTCATATCTTCAGAATAAATAGAAGTTTATTAACCACACATTCCTTTTGGAAATCTTATTTAAATCTCGACCACGTTTACTTAACTAATTATTAAGTAAACTCTTATTTGAACTCTTTCATTTACGTCAACAACACTTCACGATATTATATACGAGCTTCCATTCTATTATAAATAGAATTCTTATAAAAATTCCTTAATATTTCTTTATTATTATATTACAAATTATTTTCAATAACTCAAATTCATTTGTTCTAAACACATAAACAACGCTTTTAAAAATCTTATATTAATGTCTTATACAACTATTATATTGATATCCTTTCAAATTCTTCTATTGATCAAAATGATTCAACTTATCGTCTGTAACAAACATTGTAGATTTCATTTCTAAACCATTTCTCTTTACCTCATACTCGACCACTTATTTTTTGTCTAAAAACATATAATAATCCTTTAAAAAAATCTTATGTCTAAAAATAGTCCATTTCATTTGTAACCAATGTTACAAAACATATTTACAAACAACTAGGTTTATTTACTCGTGCGATTCCATCTCCAAAACATTAAATTTCCATTTACAAAATCTTTTGTACGACACTTACCATTCATTTCCATTTCACATCTTTAACTATATTTAAAATCTCGTTTTCAATTCATTATCGACAACTAATATTCGTTGTCGTTATTCAAATCTTTAACTTCATTTACTTCTACCTTCAGTTACCATTCCGAACCTCGGAATAAGCTCACTTCGATTAATCATTCCAAACTTCGGAATACCACATTCTAAACCTCGGAATAAACATCGCTTCCATTTATTTAACTGAATCCCATTTATAAATTTCATTTATAAATACATGTTGATATCTTCAACTTTGATCTCTTTTAAAATATGAAATCGCATTTCTAAATCAATACTCATTCCCAAATCGATCGATTTGTTAATCTTACCCACGAATGTCATTTAATCGCATTTCGTATATATTTAAACAACGTTTGTCAAAAATATCACCCTTTAAACTCTTTTATAAATTCTCGCATACCCATGATTCAGTTATTCCATTTCAATATTTTTAAATCCATTTAAAACTCTCTTTAGGACCGTTAAGGCCTTTATAAAATCATTTTAACATTTAAATAACCAACACGATAAATTTATACCGTTTAAACATTTATTCAATAATATCTTACATTTCTATTTGTTACATATTTTATATTTATAAAATTGGTAAATTTAACTTTGACTATTATTTTTACCATAAAAATCGTAATTTGAATTCATATAAAGATATATTCATATCTTTGAAACCATTCGAAATCCATTTAACATTGATTTTGACAAATCATTTCTTTTGATTGACGGTACTAAAGAGGCAAATGACTACTATAGTACCAAACCGTGAAATATAAACCAATTTCACATTTCATAACAAATAATGTAATCATATTGATAAATATTATCAATATCAGTGAGGAATCCAGTTGGATTCCTCCAACCTATTATTTCCTGCAAAACACTGGGTTACCACAGATTCAATTCAATCAATTTACTATGGCCAATCAATATTTGTTTTCCATCCAAATAGGTGATCACATAAACAATTTTAATGATAACAGTCAAAAATAACTTTAACAATCAATACTGGGCTAATGCAAGCATTCAATTATTTATATAATGCTTATAATTTTATAAATGTAACCACTGAGGTAAGTTACCTCAATTGGATTCAATTGTTATAAATAACAACATTTTTTCAATTAAATTAAACGAACGTTTAATTTAACTATTCAGTCAATATATAAATAAATAAACAACCACTAACAACCATAGCGCACAATTATAAAACCCGATTTATATAAAATATAAATGGGGAGCACTGAGCGAGTTTAACTCACCTGATTTCCATTCGTTGTATAAGCAGTTCATTTCAGCGTTTAATTTAACTGAATATCTCAGTTGCTTTTAACTCTGTCCAAATCAGTTCCATAGTGATGCACTTGTCGCACGATTTCGGTGTAACTAGTCCCGTTCCATGCTGATTAGCACAATAAAATTTATTCACGTTATAGCACACGATTTTAATAAACTAATTTATTATTTTTCCTAATCATAATATTATAAACCGTTAAATAATTTCTTTTTACTTACTTACTTATATAAATAACCGATTATATCCCAATGTTTCTTTATTGTTTCGTTTATTTCTTTTTTTTTCCAACGGTCGACTTCAAACTCCACCCATCCTTCGTTTCAATCGATAATGCCCAAATATGTCAATTTAAATCAATATTCATGACCACTTAACATATAAAAATAAGGTCATCTTAATATGGTTTAGACACGAAAAATATAGGATTTGGCACTTCAATTATTTGACCACATCAATATTATTAAGTACAAAATAGAAACAGGTAGCTTAGGAAAATGATCAGACTATATCTGTTCACGTTACTGTACATAACACAAGCCATATTTTCAGAACTTTGGCCATACGGTTTCTATATTTACTAACACCTTAAATAATTATTGTTTACTTAAGTAAATAATAAAACCCGATTAGGCATTAGTAAACATTATTAGACACTTAATTTAATCCAATAGGCTACATTAAAATAATTATAATAACTTGTTATATAATATTAACCAAAGCAAGTTGGTCATGTTATTACTAATTAGGAATATTTAAATAATTAGGCTCAATTAACGTTATTTAAGGCACCTCCAACTTACAGGAATTGTTTCCACGCACTGTACATCATCTTTCCCACCTTCTTTTTCTCTTCCATGCAATGAAGACTCCACGTACTTCTCCCTCCCTCCCCCTTCTTCTTTCAGGAACGAAAGCTCTCACACCTCCTCTTCTTCGTTTTGTATTTTCTCCTTCTTCTTTTTTTTCTTTTTTAGAAACACCTCCTGCCACGTTATATTTATTAACATATAGATCTAAGCTTAATTATGCAACTTAACTAGGATTAGACCGTTTCAAAATGGATCTAGCATATGTACTTCCCATGCACCGTTTCCATCCTCAAAGTCCATGCACACTCCATATTTCCATGATCCTACGTTGCAATCCACCTCCTTGCATTACTTCTCAAGCTTTCGTGCTTTACAGTACTCTGCACCTTCTTCCCTCTTCTGTTTTTCCTTTCCACTTGCGTTAGTTGTTCTCCCCTACTGCACGTCTGCCCACAATCATTTGCATTCCTCTTCTTCAAATACAACGCCATTCCTCCTCTTATATTTGTACAATGCGATTAGACCTGCTCCGCTTTATACAATTGCCAGCACCACGTGTTGCCACTAGTACTCACGCCACCACTTCACCAGACTCCACTGTCCTGGCCTTCACATCCGACCGCCCTCATCGTCAACCACCCCTGACTGCTGCTTCCACCATTAACCTCCAATTCGACTCTCGCCTGAACCGAGCCTCCGACCATAATTCTCCCACGAGCATCTCTGACCTCATAGTGAACTCAACGTTCTTGGTTAGGAGAGAGAATGGAAGAGATTTCGGTGGTTTAAGTGTTCTAGTTTTACTTGTTTTGTTTTTTAATTCTTGAGTGATAGTGCATGTTTATTTATGCTAAAGTGATGGAGAAACAAGAATGGAGTAGTCGTTTATATAGGAGGAAATGTCGTGGTCTCCACGTTGTCTAGGGTATAGCCTTGTAGTAAAAGATAGGGTAGCTGGTACAACTTTTGGTGGGAGTCTCAAAAACGTGATATGCACGGTAGAACAACAGATTGGTGACCAAGTAAACGGATTGTTTGGGAGCCAAGTAACGCACAGTGAATGAAGGTTTGGGATGCAATTGAATGAAAATATACATTACGTATCCCTTATAAATTGTCTGTAGTGTATGGGTATATTTTTCAGCTCCTAGTATGTGCCACTTTAATTACAAAGGATGCTTTAGGTTGTTGTACCTGTATGGGATTAGTATAAATTTGGTCGGCTTGTATTGTCTAAATAATTAGGGTGGCGTGGATTTGAAAATACACCGGTCTGTAAGGTCTGCGTTGCCATTCAAAATGAATTCATTATATGTTTATATAGTTATTTGTAATATTTGTAGCTTACTGTGTTACGTAGAATTCCGTTCATGTCCGCATTGCCATAGACAGAAATAACAACATAATCGTGTCGAGCGATGGGTCATGATGCCAAAAATAAAATAATATAGACAAGTTAACTCATATTGTGGTATCCCAAAATGCTGATATAGGGTGTAAAATATTTCGAATAAAAAGTAGCTTATTTTTCAAAATAAAAATTAAAGAAAAATTCTATAAATTAAATTATAACTACATCTCAAAAATTTTGTCTAAATTCGAAACCATTATTTAATTATATTAAATAAACTGTTATGGCTGATACACGACTCCACAGCGACTTTCTGAATATTTGATTTGGACAGAACATACAACCTATAGTACGAAATCTCTATTTTTTTCTTCCATTAGAAAATTATAATCAAATCGAGTCTAATGTTTCTTGTTTCACAGAATTCTGACTTATATCGGATCCAATATATTCAATTGAAGTTGAAAATTCAATATTGCGAACTGCCGTGCCATTTCGAGCTTGATTTAATTATATATATATATATATATTATAAAGTTTAAACTTCGTTTTTAAATAACGAATTCAATATTAAAAATCAATTAATATCCCAAATATAATATTTAAATTAATAAAATAAATTAAATATTAACTACCAAATATGGGACGTTACATTCTTCCCCCCTTAAAATAATTTCGTCCTCGAAATTGCTAAGTGAGAAAATTGCCCCAAACCCAATTATATTCAAGATAATTATTATAAAAGTATTTTTTTAAAAAAATATATCTATTTCTAAGTAGTAGAAATCTACAAAAAATTTGCCAGCACCTCCTCTATACGGTTCGATCTGAACAACTACAATTGCCACATCGGCCTCACACCGATCAAAAGAAAACAAATGCCAAGTGGCAACCCAACTCAGGGTATAAAACCAACTATCCAAACAACAATATTATGGTTTACCTATTTGTCGGGCAATCGATCTCTAATTCCAAAGCAAAGCAATTTAATAGCTCTTTTCTCTTTCCAACCTGCACTTAATTCTATTTTCAATGCAATAACACATAAAATTTTATCATTCAATTTCATTTCATGTTCGAATTCTATTCGAATTCATTATATTAGAATTCATCACCTTTAGTTTTTAATTTATTCAACTTCTTATGAAATTTATATTGAACCAATCTATCATCTAAACAATACACAATCAATTTTACTTAGTTAAGTTCAATTTCCATATTCAGTTGACCAATTGATTATCTAATTAGTTTATTTTTATTACATAATCTAATTCAAATTTCAATCAAATAAATCCAACAACCGACATCTCAATAATTTTCACAAAATTATTTTATTATTATAAAAATAGAATTCAGGTAAAATTATTTCATTCACCCTCTTTACAAAATAATATTGTGTCCAATACCAGTTCAATGCTTCTCAACACTAGAACCGATCAACCAACACAATAAAAAATATTTGTTTATAAATTTTACAAATACGCTCTCATATATACACTCAACTCGATCTAAGGTTTTACTAACCCCATCTCTATCGAGTTACGCCACAGAGCCAAGGTTATTACTAAACCAATAGCTTTGATACCACTGTAACGACACAAGGAATTCGACGCCCGAAAATCGACATAAATGCATTTACCGTATCTCATGCCGACCTTCCAAACACCCAAAACACTGGAGCATTGTTAGGAAGAAATTTTAGAGGGTGAGATAAGAAAGAAAGAAATATTAGAAAAGAAGAAGAAGAAGAAGAACCAACACAACACATAATCTAACATCGCAACGGAACAAAATATAATACAGAAATAAATCTTTATTAGGAGCTTTAAAATATACTTACAATCATCAGAGTACATCAACACAACTGGGCAGTTATAATAATCTGCCCTTATACAACACACAGTGGAATACATATCATATATATATATATAATCTCTCTGAACTCTTCTTGCTCGTCTCTGGACTTCGCATCATCCGATAACCTATACCTGTACACCCCGGTCTAACCCGAGCATTTACAAAACACCGGGTCAGTCTGGTGAACCAGAGTGAGAAAAACACACTAGGGTTTAACAGTATCATCCAGCTTGATTTTAAAGTTCAAAAATCTTTTCAAAAGAAAAGGATAACCATAAGACCAAATCCACATATAAATACGGACGGTTTTTACCTTACGATAACCCAAAACGTCTTTGCAATCAATGTCTTTTATGATATTATTATAATGTCTAAATACAAGTAAACAACAATCTAGCAGAACGCTTGCATCTCACGCTCTATATATATAGTATACAATCAAAACCACGGGCGCTTAGTGGAGATTGGATTTCGACTATGACAAGGTATGGAACCACCTGCCGATAGTGTTTCTCTAGAGGGGAATACACCGGGTTCATCAAGAATGTCTTGCAACCCGTCCCATACATGACCGAACACTCATTTTACTTGAGTGTATCGAATGTATATCACCAACGGTTGGGCTCAAACCACCGTTTCTCGAAAAGGGACAGCATCGAAATAGATTAAAGAAGCAAATGAATTTTCTCTAGATAGGTGATTATACACCTTAATGGGGGCGACCCACATAGCCATGTTGCCTGCCCGATTTTTGTCATTTCCCAATTAATGAGGCTTGAGGCTGCGTTTATTTTTATAATCAACACATCACATTCACTTCGAATGCCACATCGTCAAATCCATCAGCATCACTAATCGACGTCCACAACAATACATTACATGTTAGCTAAAAGAAGTTTCCTTCTCCGTTTCCACTCTTAGTACGGTTGGAGAAATCAATGTACGTGACCTTTCTGGAAATACTTTGTCAGACACACATCCAAATGCGTCATCCAGGAATAGCATGAACCGAAGGCACCCTCCTACTGCATTCTACGAATCACCCTGAGAACCAGTATTGGCAAGTCCTTGCAATCCGTAGATTCCAACCACGAAAGAATCGCAGTACATCTTTGCTTGCAATCAGAGATTTTAAGTAATCCTTCCGCTTATGAGGATCAACGGCCTTCAATAGCTCCATCTCGAATCATCATCTTCAACGTATTCGTATTTGCTGGACGGAATGGTTTTCGAATATATATTTGATCCCGGTCTTTTCGTACCAACAATCGTATGGGCCAAATTTGATAGTCGGTTATTTAACTATCAAATAAAACAACCCATCATCCATAAAATAAAATGGATCCACTATTTCAATACTTAGTATCATTTAGCCTCTTTAACGAACTGTCCATTAATTATATTCTTTAAATTTTCCAATATTTGAAACATCGCTTTTACTTCTTATTATAAAATAAGAATATTCTCCAAATTCATTTTATTCAACTTATAAACTTCTAGAAATGGTTTATAATGTCATTTATGAAAATCATACCTTATGTTTCCCTCAACCACTCTCGCTTATAAACTAATATCACTCTTGGATAATCTTGGAATCGTTCAAGTTGGGTATTACCTCTCAGAACTTGACCAATAACCTTCATATCTTCAGAATAAATAAAAGTTTATTAACCACATGTTCCTTTTGGAAATCTTATTTAAATCTCGACCACGTTTACTTAACTAGTTATTAAGTAAATTCTTATTTAAACTCTTTCGATTTACGTTAACAACACTTCACGATATTATATACGAGCTTCCATTCTATTATAAATAGAATTCTTATAAAAATTCCTTAATATTTCTTTATTATTATATTACAAATTATTTTCAATAACTCAAATTCATTTGTTCTAAGCACATAAACAACGCTTTTAAAAATCTTATATTAACGTCTTATACAACTATTATATTGATATCCTTTCAAATTCTTCTATTGATCAAAATGATTCAACTTATCATCTGTAATAAACGTTATAGATTTCATTTCTAAACCATTTCTCTTTACCTCATACTCGACCACTTATTTGTTGTCTAAAAACATATAATAATCCTTTAAAAAAATCTTGTGTCTAAAAATAGTCCATTTCATTTGTAACCAATGTTACAAAACATATTTACAAACAACTAGGTTTATTTACTACTGCGATTCCATCTCCAAAACATTAAATTTCCATTTACAAAATCTTTTGTACGACACTTACCATTCATTTCCATTTCACATCTTTAACTGTATTTAAAATCTCGTTTTCAATTCATTATCGACAACTAATATTCGTTGTCGTTATTCAAATCTTTAACTTCATTTACTTCTACCTTCAGTTAACATTCCGAACCTCGGAATAAGCTCACTTCGATTAATCATTCCAAACTTTGGAATACCACATTCTGAACCTCGGAATAAACCTCGCTTCCATTTATTTAACTGAATCCCATTTATAAATTTCATTTATAAATACATGTTGATATCTTCAACTTTGATCTCTTTTAAAATATGAAATCCCATTTCCAAATCAAAACTCATTCCCAAATCGATCGATTTGTTAATCCTACCCACGAAATGTCATTTAATCGCATTTCATATATATTTAAACAACGTTTGTCAAAAATATCACCCTTTAAACTCTTTTATAAATTCTTGCATACCCATGATTCGATTATTCCATTTCAATATTTTTAAATCCATTTAAAACTCTCTTTAGGACTGTCAAGGCCTTTATAAAATCATTTCAACATTTAAATAACCAACACGATAAATTTATATCGTTTAAACATTTATTCAATAATATCTTACATCTCTATTTGTTATATATTATATATTTATAAAATTTGTAAATTTAATTTTGACTATTATTTTTACCATAAAAATCGTAATTTGAATTCATATAAAGATATATTCATATCTTTGAAACCATTCGAAATCCATTTAACATTGATTTCGACAAATCATTTCTTTTGATTGACGGTACTAAAGAGGCAAATGACTACTATAGTACCAAACCGTGAAATATAAACCAATTTCACATTTCATAACAAATAATGTAATCATATTGATAAATATTATCAATATCGGTGAGGAATCCAGCTAGATTCCTCCAACATATTATTTCCTGCAAAACAATGGGTTACCATAGATTCAATTCAATTAATTTACTATGGCCAATCAATATTTGTTTTCCATCCAAATAGGTGATCACATAAACAATTTAAATTATAACAGTCAAAAATAACTGTAATAATCAATACTAGGCTAATGCAAGCATTCAATTATTTATTTATAATGCTTATAGTTTTATAAACGTAACCACTGAGGTAAGTTACCTCAATTGGATTCAATTGTTATAAATAACGATTTTTTTGTTAAATTAAATTAAACGAACGTTTAATTTAACTGTACAGTCAATATATAAATAAACAAACAACCACTAACAACCATAGCGCACAATTATAAAACCCGATTTATATAAAATATAAATGGGGAGCACTGAGTGAGTTTAACTCACCCGGTTTTCATTCGTTGTCAGAGCAGTTCATTTCAGCGTTTAATTTAACTGAATATCTCAGTTGCTTTCAACTCTGCCCAAATCAGTTCCATAGTGATGCCCTTGTCGCACGATTTCTGTGTAACTTGTCATGTTCCATTCTGATTAGCACAATAAAATTTATTCATGTTATAGCACATGATTTTAATAAACTGATTTATTATTTTTCCTAATAATAATATTATTATAAACCGTTAAATAATTTCTTTTTACTTACTTACTTATATAAATAACCGATTATATCCCAATGTTTCTTTATTGTTTCGTTTATTGATTTTTTTTTCCAACGGCCGACTTCAAACTCCACCCATCCTTCGCTTCAATCGATAATGCCCAAATATGTCAATTTAAATCAATATTCATGACCACTTAACATGTAAAAATAAGGTCATCTTAATATGGTTTAGACACGAAAAATATAGGATTTGGCACTTCAATTATTTGACCACATCAATATTATTAAGTACCAAATAGAAACAAGTAGCTTAGGAAAATGATCAGACTATATCCTTTCACGTTACTGTACATAACACAAGCCATATTTTCAGAACTTTGGCCATACAGTTTCTATATTTACTAACACCTTAAATAATTATTGTTTACTTAAGTAAATAATAAAACCCGATTAGGCAATAGTAAACATTATTAGACACTTAATTTAATCCAACAGGCCACATTAAAATAATTATAATAACTTGTTATATAATATTAACCAAAGCAAGTTGGTCATGTTATTACTAATTAGGAATATTTAAATAATTAGGCTCAATTAACGTTATTTAAGGCACCTCCAACTTACATGAATTGTTTCCATGCACTGTACATCGTCTTTCCCACCTTCTTTTTCTCTTCCACGCAATGAAGACTCCACGTACTACTCCCTCCCTCCCCCTTCTTCTTTCAGGAACGAAAGCTCTCACACCTCCTCTTCTTTGTTTTGTATTTTCTCCTTCTTCTTCATTTTTTTCTTTTTTCGAAACACCTCCTGCCACGTTATATTTATTAACATATAGATCTAAGCTTAATTATGCAACTTAACTAGGATTAGACCGTTTAAAAATGGACCTAGCATATGTACTTACCACGCACAGTTTCCATCCTCGAAGACCATGCACACTCCATATTTCCACGATCCTACGCTGCAATCCACCTCCTTGCATTACTTCTCAAGCTTCAGCGCTTCACAGTACTCCGCACCTTCTTACCACTTCTGTTTTTCCTTTCCACTTGCGTTAGTTGTTCTCCCCTACTACACATTAGCCCACAATCATTTGCATTCCTCTTCTTCAAATACAACGCCATTCCTCCTCTTATATTTGTACAATGCGATGAGACCTGCTCCGCTTTATACAATTTCCAGCACCACGTGTTGCCACTAGTCCTCACGCCACCACTTCACCAGACTCAATTGTCCTGGCCTTCACATCCGACTGCCCTCGTCGTCAACCACCCCTGACTGCCGCTTCCACCATTAACCTGCAGTTCGGCTCTCGCCTCAACCGAGCCTCCGACCATATTTCTCCCATGAGCATCTCTGACCTCATAGTGAACTCAACGTTCTTGGTTAGGAGAAAGAATGGAAGAGATTTCGGTGGTTTAATTGTTCTAGTTCTACTCGTTTTATTTTTTAATTCTTGAGGGAGAGTGCGTGTTAATTTATGCTGAAGTGATGGAGAAACAAGAATGGAGCAGCCGTTTATATAGGAGGAAATGTCGTGGTCTCCACATTGTCTAGGGTATAGCCTTGTAGTAAAAGATAAGGTAACTGGTACAACTTTTGGTGGGAGTCTCAAAAACGTGATATGCACGGTAGAACAACAGATTGGTGACCAAGTAAATGGATTGTTTGGGAGCCAAGTAACGCACAGTGGAATGAAGGTTTGGGACGCAATTGAACGAAAATATACATTACGTATCCCTTATAAATTGTCTGTAGTGTATGGGTATATTTTTCAGCTCCTAGCATGTGCCACTTTAATTAGAAAGGATGCTTTAGGTTGTTGTACCTGTATGGGATTAGTATAAATTTGGTCGGCTTGTATTGTCTAAATCATTAGGGTGGCGTGATTTGGAAATACACCGGTCTGTAAGGTCTGCGTTGCCATTCAAAATGAATTCATTATATGTTTATATAGTTATTTGTAATAGTTGTAGCATAGTGTGTTATGTAAAATTCCTTTCATGTTCGCATTGCCACGGACAGAAATAACAACATAATCGTGTCGAGCAATGGGTCATGATCCCAAAAATATAATAATATAGACAAGTTAACTCATATTGTGGTATCCTAAAATGCTAATATAGGTTGTAAAATATTTCGAATAAAAAGTAGCTTATTTTTCAAAATAAAAATTAAAGAAAAATTCTATAAATTTAATTATAACTACGTCTAAATTTTTTTGTCTAAATACGAAATCATTATTTAATTATATTAAATAAACCGTTATGGTTGATACACGACTCCACAACGACTTTCTGAATATTTGATTTCGATAGAACTTACAACCAATAGTACAAAATCTCCATTTTTCTCTTCCATTAGAAAATTATAATCAAATCGAGTCTAACATTTCTTGTTTCATAGAATTTCGACTTACATCGGATCCGGTATATTCAATTGAAGTTGAAAATTCAATATTGCGAATTGCCGTGCCATTTCGAGCCTGTTTTAATTATATATATATATATATTATAACGTTTAAACTTCGTTTTTAAATAACGAATTCAATATTAAAAATCAATTAACATCCCAAATATAATATTTAAATTAATAAAATAAATTAAATATTAACTACCAAAATACGGGATGTAACAGATGTTGACTAGCCTTTCAGCAAGGCCATCAAGATTAATTGACGTTATAAACTTCGACCGATGTGGCATGAGGGTCCGAGTAACCCTAAATAAGGAATTCGCTAATCCATAGGTGGGTTGGTCGATACATGAGACTTAAGCCGAGCACAATAACCTGATATGCAAGCCAGTTGGAACCCGTGACTTCTGGATTGACTGGGTTAGGTCCATTCTAATTCCATACAAAATATCCTCCTGCAGATTTGGTCTCACTCCTACTTGAACACTTTTATTCATCCTTAATGATTGGATCAGATGCCACCTATCCCTACAGATTCGAATCACGCAGCCATTCACGAGAAGAACTCCTCTTCAAGATCTCCTGAAATCCTGATCAGAGGACACTTGTCTCAGCCAATTTAAATGTTGTAGCATTTATAAATTGACCTTCTAGACTCAGAAGAAGGGGATCTTTTGGAAAATTTCTGATTATATCATTATTGTGATTGTTCGCTTGTAATATATCATTTGATATAAGAAGACTATAAAGTGGACATAGGCTCGTTAACGCCGAACCACTATAAACCTGTGTGTGATTGTTTCCCTCTTCATTTTTCATTTATTTGTCTTCATTTATTCTCTACAATTTTATCTCTTGGGTGTTGTGCTAATTTTTGGTGTCTTCACTTTAGTGCTTTCACTGAGAACTATGATAATCTCAGCATTTGAAGGATTTTGCTCTACTATCGGATCACCATGTATGAAATGAAATCCTAAGTCTTTACCAATATCATTGAACTATGGTCACCAAATCCTTGGCACGTAATACCGGAAAGCAGCCACGGGCAGCAACGTCGGCAGATGTAGCCGGGGGTCAGCTGCTCTAGGGTCTATTCCTGATCTACCAATACTACCACCTTCAGTGCAACCTTCTATGATAGGTCAAGCTTCCCCCTCAATTTTTGCTACTCGCAATGGGTTTATGCCCGTGATGGCTCAACTTTGGGAACCAATGGAGGATTTAAATGCTCAGGCCCAAGAGAATGCAACAATGAGACAAGATAAGAGCCAAATTTCGAGAAAATGGGAAGAATTTAGAAATTGTCAATCTTCCCCTCGTCGGCTGGACCAAAACTCAGTAGGCTCATCATCATCCCGAGGAAGTAGAGATCGACATCAACCACGACGCCCACTGGAAAGACCTGAAAGCATATGAAAATTGCATTTGTAAGGGCGGTTAGACCAGCTCAGAGCGGTGGACCAAACTCAGGCCAATCTGTCCAACTTGGGAAACATTGATCTAATGAACCGATAGGATGTGGTACCTCTCCTTTGTCCCACCAAAATACCACTCAAATAGCCTAAGCTCCTACTCTTCCTCCCAGACGTCCTATGGATAATATGGATGTCCGGGGTCGAGGAAGTTCTGCCCAGATAGCGACTTAGGCGATGTTGCCTGAAGTGGGAGCAGGGAGAGTTCGATCGGTTGAGGAAGTTAATCGATGTGCGATAATCCCACCGAATTTTACTACCATGGTATGGTAGATCATGAATGATAGCAAATTGTATAAGAATGAAGATTAGGAGATCGACCGATGCCATACACTGTTTACAGATGGCATTCTATAGGCAAAATTCCCTAGAAGATTCAATATTCCCCAGATGAGCCACTACAAAGGAACCACTGATTTGCAGGAACACTTGACGAGGTATTCGTCGCATATGGAGGTAGCTGAAGCTCCAGACACCAAGTGCAAGTCCTTCCTTATTTTCTTGAGCGGGGATAGCGCTCATGTGGTTCACTTGGCTTCCCCTGAGATCGGTCCCAAACTTGAAGGACTTAAGCGAGAAGTTCCTGAATCAATTTCGCCTTCATGCCTCTAAGTCAAAGCAAGTCATATCCCTCTCTATAATAAAGAAAATGAGGGGGAATCCCTGAGGAAATACCTTGGTAGATTCAACTGGCAATCACCGAAGCGAGCAATCCCAATCATGAGACCGTCCTAATGGCCATAGTAAACGACATCGACAAAAGAACAAAGTTTGGGAAGTACCTAATCGGAAAGCCTTCAACGTCGATTGAAATGTTCTATGAGAAAGCTATCATCTGATTACGATAGGAAGATGCGCAGCTGGAGGAAGAAGATGGACCGAAAGACATTACCAATAAAGCCATCCAGAAAGAAGTCCGGGGATAATTCCAGAAAGCTGGAAGTGAATGTTGGAAATCGTGGCAAGCGAAACAGTAAGGAATCGATGGGAGCCAACGGAAACCCTGGACAAAGAGGGAATTTCAAAAAGCGACACCGGATCCAAGTCTTTGAAAGTTATACGGCGTTGAATGACATGTTGGAGAACATTTCTCAATACATGCAATACGGTTCAGCATAAGAAGCCGCCCTTGCATGAATCCACCGAGAAAAAGCGGGCGACTGGAAAGTTTTGTATGTTCCATGAAATTTACAGGCATGCGACTAATGAGTGTCGCCGCCTCCAAGACATTGTTGAAAAGCTGGTTCGAGAAGGAAAGATCGATGAGTATAAAGTGACCTCAGGAGATAGGGTCAAGGAACATCAACTCCCAAGCAAAGTAAGGCGGCACCTAGAGCCACAACCCAAGAAAAGGCGAAAGGGATAGTGATCAATGCCATTTTTGGAGGACCTCATCCAGTGTAGCATAGCATTCGGACTATGGAACGGTATGTGAACTCCGCAAAACATCTAGACATTGCAGAGACCAGCACCCCTAAAATTACAAGTCCTATTGTGACGACCCCAAAACTCTGTACCATGGTGTTAAGGGTAATCTTTGGAATATAACACATAAACAGATAGTAACAGAACAGAAATAAATAAATACACCAGATAACGTACAATAGAATACACTGGATAAACATAATCATCAGAGTTACACAATATACAGGATCATACTTAGTACAAATACAGTTCAGCTATACATAAATGTCTACAGCGGAAAACAAACATAATATGTACAATAGGAGCTGAACAACATAAAAAGAGATAAATGATAGAATCCATCTTCATCTCCAGCTACCCAGAAAGAGCCTGCTAAAAACCTGAACACAAGGCTGCCCGTGTAGAAAAAGGGGCACCCGAGTTTGCAAGTGAAACAAACTACGAGTCAGTCATGGGACTGGTATGAGAAATCTACTTAACACATTTATAATATGGCTAATCATAGGACCACGCCACTTTCGCGGAACGGGTTTACTCCATTGGATTGCCAGTGCTTTAAAACAAGTAAATCTTTTAAACATCACAATGCTTTTTATAAAAATGAAGCCATTATAAGAATCAGTTCCCATCACACAATGCAACGCAAACTGGAGGATAGAGTTTTACCTTATAATGGCCAAAATATGCTTGATACGAATAAAACAAAAGCATTTGATATTATTACTAGTGTTTATATGTTTCAAAAACAATTTCAAATCATAAGTATCAATCATAGACGACATTATTAATGCCCCATACCACTATGTCGCCATATATAGGTATACAATCAAAATCGCACAGTCACGTATTTGGAAATTGGATTTCCGTCATGAACCAAGGCAAAAGATAGTCCTTACCGAATTCGAGACTGTCTAGCCCGAGCCTCAGGATCAGAACTCGAGTGACCCTTGGATCTTCAGGGCCGGTCCCCGTTGTGGATTAAAATTCCTGAACACTGCGTTTCCCCGCCCTTTGGGGTGTAAGTGAGCCAACGAATGCCTCCATCGGTCCCGGATCGACCGACATAACCGAGGCGCCTCGCAACAGCAACAACCACATAGGTGAAAATAATATAAATGTCAGCCAGTTCAAGCACCGACACCACCTCTAACTAGAAAGAAACGCATGTCCTCCCTGAGGTCCTCTCCCATTTCTGGTTCATACAGTGGTTTGAGGCTCGCGAATTCACGTTATACACAAAGCTATGCCACATAGCCGGTGCTTTGATCATCAACCGTAAGACTTTGCTTTTCAATAGAAGCCTTGATCACTGCATCTTAGCATGCCACACAGGCAATTCACACCATGCAACTGATGGCTATCAATCGCACAGAATGAATTCCAATGTCAGACACACAGTCGATTTGCAAGTCCGTTCTAGGTCTGAACGAAACCGGAGGCACTATATACCTCGCATACCCATCGATCTCCACGTACGTCTGGACGATCACCACTCATTATCCATATTTCGGGGTGCCTCCCAATCAGGACATCAGTTACCATCCAAATGAGGTGAAGATCTCCGGTCTTCAACCACCGTCTTCATCATCGATTTCTTATCGTCGATTCAGTTATTCAGAATGGGATAAGCCCGGTCTTTCTGAGCAACTCGTGTATATAATAAACAAGTGCTACACAAACACAACATACGCCTTAGTCCAATTCATTAGTCACTAACCGTAAATTTGTAAGAGAACGATTTCCCAAATATTAACCCCGAAGGCCGAAACCAACATCAGATCAAAATCCAGGAAACTATTCGACTTAGCTAACCTTCAGTTAGTTTCTAAATTTCACATTCCATATCGTTTATAATATTTTATAATGATTTGTCGCTATTTTTATTTATTTAAAAACAGCCAATTTATTTAAACGACGCTTCAGGCCATAACGCGGCCGTGGCACTATTTTTCTTCAGATTTGACTTACACATATCTGAAAATCTAACCGTTAGATCTTCACAAAATTTATATCATTAGAAAGATCTTTTCAAAACAAATCCAACGGTTCTAGTTTTGGGAAAATCCGAAAGACGGATCTCCCGGTATACTCGTTTGAAGTTTCGATTTCAAAATACGAACTGCAGCGTCGTTATTCGATTTAATTTAATTATATATATATATATGTATATATATATATAATCGATTTTGGCGCTGTTTTTCTTCAGATTTGAATTAAACATTCCAGACAATCCAACCGTTGGATCTTTACAAAGTTGGTGCCGTTGGAAAGATATTTCCAAAGCGAACCCAATGGTTTCGGTTTCGGGAAAATCCGATGGTCGGATCTCCCGCACTAATCGTTTGAAATCACGATTTCAAAACACGAACTGCAGCTTCGTTATTTGTTTTATTTTAATTATATATATATATATATAAATAAACTATTCTTCGATTACAAAACCCTATTCTTTTCATACCTTCGATAAAAATGATATTTTTATCCAACCGACATTTATTTCAACACTTCACTATTTTTAATAATTCATGTATATAATAAAAATGTGATTTTTATTGCAAAACAATTTATTTCAAAACACGCCTATTTTATATAGCTCATATAGATGATAAAGATATGATTTTTATTATAAAACAATTTATTTCAAAAGACGACTATTTTTATTGTTAAAACAATTTATTTAAAACACGAATACCATTCAGTACATGAATTTCTATTCAACGAATGAATTTCTATTCAACGCATGAATGTTTTCTATAGTTCGTATATATACAATAAAAAGGTGATTTTTATATTTAAAACAATTTGTTTAAAACACGAATACCATTCAACACATGAATTTCTATTCAACGAATGAATTTCTATTCAACACATGAATGTTTTCTATAGTTCGTATATATAAAATAAAAAGGTGATTTTTTATATTTAAAACAATTTGTTTAAAACACGAATACCATTCAACACATGAATTTCTATTCAACGAATGAATTTCTATTCAACACATGAATGTTTTCTATAGTTCGTATATATACAATAAAAAGGTGATTTTTATATTTAAAACAATTTGTTTAAAACACGAATACCATTCAACACATGAATTTCTATTCAACGAATGAATTTCTATTCAACACATGAATGTTTTCTATAGTTCGTATATATAAAATAAAAAGGTGATTTTTATATTTAAAACAATTTGTTTAAACATGAATGTCGTTCAACACATGAATATAGTTTCAACACATGAAAATAATTCTAACACATGAATATTATTCAAAATTTCGGCAGCATAACGACAGTGTAGTTAAAACCGGGGTCGTCCCTAGTACGTCTCCTCGCTCTACCTTAAAGCCTCGTAGCTTTTGACAATGGGGATTTCATGCATCTAGTTCGCACACAGGCGGCATGTATATTTTTTTATTTTCCACAAACTAATCCTATGTGGTTTCAACCAAATAATTCTCAACCACAAACGGGTATTTTTCAACCACAAACAATTCAAATCAACCATTCACTATCAACCAATTTTCACACCAATCACCACCAATAAATATTGTCCATGGTTTGTGGACGAGGGGCGTATATATATATATATAAGTATATTTCACTTCTATTCAACACATATATAATTTTTACAACACATATATAACTTATACATCGAACGTACAACTTATACAAAGCTTATACATGAGGTGTACAACGCTTATATAACTCATACATGGACTATATAATTTATACATCGTCGTTTTCCATATCGTTTATAATTTAGAAATTTCACTTTGGGTTCCACTCCACCAAAAATAGCAGAAGGCTCAGAAAAATATGCGGTCTCTTCTAGAAGGTAGAAGACGTCCACACGAGTCCACTGTCTCTTGTTTCACTGAATTTCGTCAAGAAACGAAAAAGATATGATTTTTACAGTGAAATCAAAAACGTAGCACTTTAAAGTGCTATAATATAGTTAAAATAAAAATAGCCGTATACCTCTCTGAATTCTTCAAAACTAGGTTTAGCTTTTTCTCGAAATCCATGTAGTATTACGACGATTGGGCGATGCAGCGTTGAAGAGGACTAGGAGGCACACGTGCGCGCGGCGGTGTGCCCAACTCGGTGGTATGACGTGGCCACGACGGCGCTTGGAAGTTCGAAACTTTCGAGCCCGGTTTCTCCCCCAATTCTGAACGATAGAAGGTGAAATCTATATGGATTTGAAGATCGTTGATAGCACTACAAAAATCTCCAAAGGAGCATGGTGTTTTATTGTGTGTAGGAGGAGGAATCGGAGGGGGAAGGTTTGGATGCTTTCAGTCGATCATTTCAGGAGGATCGGGGAGAGAGAACGTTGACCTGGCCCAATGAGATTTTTTTATATTTATAAATTTTAAAATCCAAAAATACCCTTTGCCACACACGAACACCAATCCAAACCCAACGACTATCGTTCCTAGCTAAATACCCCCATTCCGAACACAATGGGATATGTTTCGTAGGCCCATTCGACTGTTTCAGTTAGTTTTCCTTCAAATTAAAATATAAAACATTCAATATTTGATTTGAACGTACATTTCAATTTGCCAGGGCCATATACTGATTCTAAAAATTCTCGAAAAATAATTCTAGCTATGTTTTGACGATACGGTCCCAACAAAACTTGTTTCATCGAATTCTGAGACCGTTTGAAAAATGGCCCTTTTCTGATCGATCCAATTTAATAGAAATCGACTAAACACATTTTCCTTTGCCACGCTCACATACTAGCTTGAAAAATTATGAAATTTAAAACCTAGCAATAATTTGACATCCCGGATCCAACAAAAGTGGTTTTGTCGAATTCTGAGGTCGTTTGCAAAATGGCCATTTTCACGGGCTATATAAACTCTATAGGGACCTTTCTGAAAATTCATTTGGCCATAACTTTTGCTTCCCGCTACGAAACTTCGATTTTTCAGATTCGTTAGAAAGATATTCACTAACAGATTTAAATTTTTGGTTTCACTAAAATCTGTTTTGTTTTGCACCCGGTATAGTCAGTCAAAGTTTGAAATGAAAATTTGAAACTGCCGCGCCATTTCAGGCCTTGTTTATAATTCAAAGTAATTATATTTATTTTCAAACGTCGATTCAAACTTACTTTTCGTCGTTATTAACTAAAATATTTATTTTAATTATTTTAAATTCACTAAAATAGCCAATTTAAAATTTTTTAATTGGTTCAGATTTTCCGGGTCGTTACACCTATAAAACAAAGAAAGACGATGACTGATGATATCATTTTCCACACTCAGGAGTCGACCTGTGTAGAAATCCCAAGCATTGACCCATTGGTTATAACGACCATTATTGGTCCGGCCACTATACGAAAGGTTTTGGTCGACAATGGGAGATTGGTTAATATCTTGTTCAGACATGCTTATGACTAGATGACGTTGGAATTGATGGACTTGAAGCCATGCAAGGGCCAGATACGTAGCTTCAGTGGGTCATCCACTGAGATGGTCGGCTTGATCGACCTATCGATAGAAATGGGAGACGAAGATCATAGGAGACTGCGGATCCTGCCATTTGTTGTAATGAATATAAACTCCCAGTACACTGCATTCTTATGATGACCTACCCGAGCTGAGTTTAGAGCCTGTATTGCTCCTTGGTGCCTACTTTTGCAATTCTCAACCGATGGGGGGATTGGAACGGTGCGCGGGGACCAAGTAACAGAAAGAGCCTGCTATTTGGTAGACTAGAAAGAACTGTGAAGCTAAAATATCAAGGAATCGGAATATACTCCTCCCCCTACGGAGGGGAAGGAAGCATAGCAACTACATAAAACATCCCGGCCAGGACCATCCATCTGTCAACTCGAGGTTTAACGACCCGACCAATTTCTGATCTTGATTATTGACATAAAGCACCACATCGACTAACCAAGCATTAGAAACCAGCAGATCATTAATAAAAAGAAGTTAGAGAGTGAAAAATAGAAAAGAAAGAATAGAAGAAAACAAAGAACAAAAATCTCACATCGGAACGAATATAATATATTAAATAACATAACTTTTGAGATACAACCTGTTTTTTTATACATACCATCATCAGAGTTTAATACAACACATCACAGCAGAAATAAATAGTAGCTATGTAACGCCGAAGCCTCCTGCTCCAAGCTCCTCCAAATGTATCTAAAAAATCCAGACTACTTGACTGCCCATACAAATTTGGGAACCCAAGAGTTTAGGGTAAAACAAAACAAAATAAACTCCGGGTCAGTCATGGGACTGGTGTAAGTAAACTCTAACCATTTGATTTAACTTCCAAAAGACTTTTTGAAAGAAAAGATAATCGTAAGACCAATCCACACATAAACACGGATGCTTTTTACCTTGTTATAACCCAAAACATTTTGATATCAAATCCGGTGATATTATAATAGTATCTAAATCAAAAAAATAACAATCTAGCAGAACGCTTACATCACATGCTCCATATACATAATATAAAATCAAAAACCACAGGACGCTTATTAGAGATTGGATTTCCAACATGACAAGGTATGGGACCACCTTCCGATCAGTGTACTCTAGAGAGGTACACTGGGGTTCAATAATAACATCTTGCAACCCAACCACACATGATTGCTTACTCATTTAACTTGAGTGCACCGAGCATATTATCACCAATGGTTGTGATTAGCAACCATTACCTAAGGCATACAACAGCGAATAGAATAAGAAGAAAATGGAATTTCTCTAGATGGTGTGATAATATCCGTAATGGGAATGACCCACTTGGCCATGTTGCCTGCCCAATTTATGTCATTTCCCGGTTAATGAGGCTTGAGGTAACAATTATCTTTTTAGAAAATCTTGCCACCATTTACTTTGAATACCACATCGTCAGATTTGTCAAATCACTAAGTGACGTTGACAAATACATTTTGGGTTTTAAGCTGAGAGAGGTTTCCTTCTCTGTCACCAAACTTGGTATATTCTAAGAAATCAATGTATGTAACCATCTAGAAACACTCTGTCATACATTTGTCCATATACGTTGTCCTGGGACTGGACAAATCGGAGGCAGCATCCAATCAATCCATCTTGGCAATTTCTACCTAGGATTAACAGAACAACCCTTGCACTTTACTCCGGTATTCAATTATCTTCAGCACAAGTTGACGCTTATGCTAATAAAGAGTTGTTTTCAAATATTAAACCTGATCCCGGTCTCTCCGTATTGACAACGGTAGTATAAAATAAACCAAAACTTTGATATTTGGTGATTTAACTATCAAAGAAACAACTATACAATCAACGATCCTAATTCCAAATGGAAATTCTACTGATCATCAATCAAACAACACTAGGCCCTTTTTAAATTAATTTTTTATTAATTTCCCAAGTTTCCATATCTTTTCAGATATTTCTCGAAATTCGTTAGTCTCTTCCGACTATTGGAAAACATTGCCAATATTATGAACTCTATATTTGCTATATTCCAGAAAATATCTCTTATCACAGTTTGGAAAAACGTTTCCATATATTCACGAATAATTATTTTCTAAATTCATAAAATATACGTTTTTAATATTAGAAAACATTTCCATATTCCATTTCTTAATTCCTTATTAACAAATTCATTTCATTTTCTAGGCTTAGAAAATATCTCTGATTTTATTTGGGAAACATTTCAAATCCTTTACATTAAACCGTTGTTATAAAAACATCATTATTATAACTTAAACTATTAATCATTCATTAACTAACCGTATTACTAACCAATCTTCACTACTGAACCTTAACCATTCCTCCGTCAATCATGAAGTCAATCAAGTAGGGGTTCAATTACCTCTCAGAACTTAACTGAACAACATTCTTAACTTTGAAATAGTCAAAGGTCACAACTTCAATTTCTAATAAAAATGTTGCTTACGCAACTCTCGGATTCAATTTAAGAATCCACATCTTTTATGGAAAACATTAATTATGACGATAGCGTTATAATCCCAATTTATGAAATAATAAATTTCTAAAATAAAACTGTTATTCATTAAATTTAAATAAATACATATATTAATTAATAGATAAATAATTAATTAAATATTGATTAAAAATGAAAAGTAAAAAAAATTACTTTCTTAAATTCGATGTGATCAATTTTAATAAATAACTTTTGATTCATGTTCCAAACTTCAGAATAATCTGCCATTTCAGATTAACTCAACTTGCCTTATAATTATTTCCATTCGCAAAATATTTTCTTTCAACTCGTTATTCACTTTCAAATATGAATATCACTTCTTAATAGGAATCTAGACTCGTTTATCAAATCAACTTGTTTTCTGTTTGTAAATATCATCATAGGTTCAGACTGAGCCACTTATAAACCCACATCATATTCTACTTTATTTATAAATTCTGTTTATAAAAATTGCTAGTGACCTTCCTATTTATATAGAACAATTCCATTTTTTCTTTTTTCTTTTAAAAACATATTTACAAGCATCACTTCTGAAATCAATTTTATTTGATTTCTACCATTCCTTTCCTATTTAACAATTCAAACTTAAATAATAATAAATTATTTTAAAATATCGAGTTGTATTTTCATAGCTATAAATATTGAAATACTAGCTTCTTAACATATTTCACTTAAATTATAGAATTTAAAAATATCCTATTTGAAAATAAACCATTAAAATTCGTCATAGTCGGTTTATAATTATAAATCCCTAGGATTTATCTTAATTTACTTTATATTCCGAAATTCAGACTAAAACCCATTATTTCTTTTGAAAGCAATTCCCCTTTCTTATCCAAATTTCCATTTGAATTTATATTTGCTTTATAATCGCTAGTTACCAAACCCCATTATAAATATTAGTTTCAAAACCCATTTCCATTTTTTTATATAAATTCAAATTTGAATTTACATTTCAATTTATCAAATGATAAATACTTTACTAAATTTGTAACCGTTATTTAAAATAAACTTCTTGTTTCATTCATTTAAAACAAGTTGGATTCCTCCAACAAGTGTCTCTGCATCCACCGATGTTAATCAACATAAATAACATCAGTTTTATTCAAATATGAGATATTATGGTAAGAAGAACTTATAATCAACCAATGATTTATATAATCAATCATTTCAACCAATTATATACAGTTTATCCAAAGAACCATCACATAGCATCCAATTATCATTCGAAAACATGATTAAAAAATTATAGCTAAAAAGAGTTAGTGAGATTACTCACATTGTTTTGTAGTTGACGATTCTTTTTTTTGTTTCGTTTAAAAATCAAATAGGCGTTTGATTTTGTCATGAAATTCCAATAGCTCTATCCTCAGTCACGTCAGTTCTATGATGTAGGTTCCACCGTAACATTACCGACATGACTGGTTTTGTTCAATTCCGTTCATAGTTGCTAGAGTTATACCATTATAAACATTTTCAATTTAAATAATATAATAATCTCTTAATTAATTATGTTTACTAATTAGGTTTGCTTAGGATATTAATAGGTCTTTTTAAACTTCCTTTTCTTCTCATTCATTGTTTGCTCCAGGTATCCCAGTGCTACGCACGCATCTTCTTCCCCGTATATAAAAATATTGCTTAGGGAGACATCATTCTTCGAAGCGTGAACTTCCCAGTTGTAACTGCAAATACCCACACATATCCAAATTACCAACTTCACTTCAATACAGCAAATATACATCAAACGGTTAATCCTTCTCGCTGAACTACACAATACCTTCTTCCCTGCTAATCACTGTAAACAACCCATTACGGCATTCCTGCAAAGCTTGGTTCAAAATTTTACCTTTCTTCCATGTTTTAACTATTCTCTCTTGTACAGTAAAATGAACTCAACTCCATCCATGAACCCACATATGCCGCAATTTCCCTGCCCATACATACCACCATGACGTCTCCCCTAACAATACTGTAATCGCTATGATCTTATTGACTCTTTTATAAAAAGAATTGTCCAGAGTTTGTGTTGAATAAAGTCATCTGCTATCAACAAACAAATTATCAAATGTAATGCGGATTAAATTGAATGAAGTAGCGTTTATTTTTATCTTTAATTTAAATCTAGACACCTAAGACATCATTTATAATTTAATTGAATAGGTCTATAGGCTTCCTTAATCCAAAGAGTTGAAGCCCAAATCCAAAACCATTGTTTCTTCCTTCCTCTAGAAGCCACATCGTTATCTATTACACGCAAACACACAAAAAAGATGTGATACCCTAAAATGATAAAATCAATGCGTAAAAAATGACGAGGGAATCTCCTTCGACCTAGGGAGGCGCGCGTGAAGCGGAGGGAAATGTCACCTGATATGCAAATTAGGGCAGAATCATGTTCAAAGAGAGAAGTAGCCTTAGAACCCAGCGTCGACGCTAGTAGATGAAGCGCTTGAAGGAGGACCACGTGGACTTGGACGATGTTATAGAGGCATACGATTGGATTGTCAAGATATAGAAGGCAACTGGATAATCGCGATTTTGGGTGTTGCGACAAATTCAGCAGCGAGATCCAGCATAGTGGTGGTGCGAATACAACAGGGCGTTGTGATGGTGGGTGTTGCAATTTTGAGGAGTGCTTGCTGGTGATGACATACGTGATGGAGCAGGGTATTATGGTGATGCCGCGTTTGTGCTTCGACTATTATCAGACGCGCAGAGGTGGAGATACAAAGTTGGTTGTTAAGAGTAGCTGTGATTCTGACAGTAGTGCAGAGACAAGACGGAACTTACTACAAGTAATAATGTAGCAAGCTTGAAATCTTTCGGTGATTTTCCCCTTACTAACATCTATGTTTATATCCATTCTAGTTATATATATATATATATATTCATCAGTTTTGCTTAAAATTCTTTGGTGCTAAGGTTGGTGGTTTTGAATTATTACCAGTGATTAATTTGGTTGTTTGAGATTGATTTGGCTATTTGATTGATGCGGTTGTCATAAGATAATATTTTTTTGAATTTGGATTGGTGGATGGATTTTGTGTTAGTTGGATGATTAAAAATATAAAGGGGATGTTGTCTAATCTTGTTTAAAATTATAAGTTACAGAACTTGCTTATTTTGACGGCTGAGTAAAAAAATACATTCTTAAGTAATTTGCAAAAAGTCGCACATACATGTAAATATAAATACATATATATCGATTAGGAAGTTACAACATTCTAGATTATTAATTATAAATTAAAGCATACAATGTGATTTCAAATATTGATATGTAGTTAAGTTATAGATTGATCAAATTTAACTAGATATACCTATGTATGTAAATCCACTTAAGTGAACATTCGTGTTTTAATTTCTATTCCAACAAATGTTTATGTATTAATTGTTTAAATACTCCTTTGCAAGTTTGATGAATATCATTATTATGATTTAGGAATTATTTTACTTCTAAGATTGTTTGGAAGCTTGAAAATGATTTCCCGTGTATCATATTTTTTATTTTGTTTTTTTGTTTATCTATTCATTTCGATTCCTTAAATATAAATTTCTAGTTTATGAATGATTCAATGTTATATTGATTTAATTAATTATTTCGGAATGATACAGTGATGACATCTTTGTTTGATTTTGAGACGGATATATTTTGTATAACAAGAAATTTGAATAAACGGTTTGGTGAAACCGTCTGGTATGGGACTTTCGGTGTCACCATTCTGGTTATTCATTGGACTTGTTGTATATAGTATTAATGGTAAGTGTATTATACGAGCTTCGTTAAATTTGATTCCCGTCTAATTGAAGCTATTTTGTGGTATTTCAGTGTTTTTCCATTGTAGAGTTGATAAGTAGCTAGTGAACCAATAGTGAGAACGTGTGGTATGTGACACACTGTTACCATTACTTGGTTTACTGACTATGAGTCAATGACGCATATTGTGTTTTGATTAGCCAGTACTTTGCTTCGGGGGGAAGCCGGGACTCGAAGGGAGTCACATCTACGTATTCACATGACCAGGAGGGTCCAGATACACTCGGCTGGGGGGTCGCAGTGATAGGCGCCTAACTTGAATACGTAAAAGTACTGAGCTAAGCTCGAGGGGAGCTATATTATTATTGGATTGCACGTGCATATTTATTTTTGCTGGATCCATATTATGATGATATTTAATTTGTGACTTTATCTTTACGATCATACATTGAGGTTATTATTGGGTTTTAAATTCACAAAAACATTTGTGATTTTTTTATGTTGGAGTTTGATGCTTCTTTTGTGATATTTGACCCACTTAAGTTGTATGATGATTTTGATGCTTTTGGTGATTTTGAGAACATTGGTGATACGTGCTAATGAACCACCTAACCTTGTACTAGTGAGTGAGTCTAGTTGTGTGCCCTTCGTTTGTGATCTGTGAATGCAGTCTATTCCATTCTAATAGATTTTCACCTTCTTAACACTTTGGTTAAAAGTTTCTAATGATTAGGTATACGTCTTCGATTATCTCTCAAGTTTAGAGCACCCAAAAATTTTATATTAACTATATTGGATTTAAACATAGACTGATGCGTTTATTATCTATATAATACTCGGGTTAGACCAAGACATTACAGGTGTTGGGACCTTGAGACCGGCCTGTATTTATTGGGCTTAGAAGAGCATAGTAACTTAGTATATTATTTATTATCGTTTATTGTATGGATTGATGCATAGATATTGATGTGTAATTGATAAATGAGTATAAAATGTTAAATATTATACATTATATTAATCGATGTGATTGACTCTGTGATCTCTGTATTTATTACAGTATATATGGTTCTGTCCTAGGGACACACTGAGACGACCCGAACTTCCCCGTGAAGGAAAGCACGGATAGAATTGAGGACAAGACAAAATAGAACGCAAACAGAAGAACATTTCATTGTTATTACAACAATGCATCAGATTACAAGAATATACAGAGTATAAATGAATATTACACAGAAATATCAGAGACTTAAATTACATTTAAATACATAGCAGTGGAAAAATAATACAATACACAACTAGAATGAGATATACGGATACAAAGCTTTCCGGATATCGTTCCAGCCATAAACCAGGATCCTGTGAATATAAATCTGCAAAACCAAAACTACTAGCTGCCCGTGTCGAAAATAGGGGCACCCAGAGTTTAGGTTAAAACAATAAACTCCAGGTCAGTCATGTGACTGGTGTGAGAACTAAAACAGTTATTAATCTTTATTTTAAATCATTAGGTAAATCAAGGGACCACGCCGTATAACACGGAACGGGTTTCCTCCCAAGAATACCAGTGCATAAAACAAACAGCGCAATGCTAAATAAAGAAAAATGAAGCTGTTATAAGACCCAGGTCCTATCACACAATGCAACGCAAGCCGGGGGATAGGGTTTTCCCTTATAACAGCCAAAGAATGCTTGATACGTTTAAAACAAATCATTTGATACGACTATAAGTGCATAGTGTATAAAACAACTTCAAATCATAAGTATCAATCATAGGCGGCATGGGTACCATATATCATGTCGCCATATATAGGTTTACAAATAAAACCGCAAATGTCACGTATTTGGAAATTGGATTTCCGTCTATGAACCGAGGCAAAAGATAGTCCTCACCGACTTCGAGACTGTCTAGCCCGAGCCTCAGGGTCAGAGCGCATCGACCCTTGGATCCTCAGGGCCGGTCCACCGATGTGGATTAAAATGCCTGAACATGCGTTTCCCCGCCCTTTGGGGCGTAAATGAGCCAACGAATGACTCCATCGGACCCGGATCGTCCGATCAAACCGAGGCGCCTCGCAACAGCAACAACCACATAAGTCAAACTCGTCAGGGCATGTAAAACCACTGACGCCACTTCTAGCTAGAAAGAAACGCATGCCCTCCCTGACGTCCTCTCCCGTTTTTGGTTCATACCGGGTGTGAAACTCGCGAAGTAAACGTTACACAAAGCTACGCCACAAAGGCCGTGCTTCGATCATCACCACAAGACTTTGCTTTTCAACAGAAGCCTCGATCAATTGCCACTTAGGCATGCCACACAGGCAATTCACTCCATGCGTTTGATATCCATCAATATATAACCTCTGAGCTCGTACGTCTCAGAGAAGGGCGTTAAGCAAGAGAATAAATTCTCCGCCGCCAAACAGATATATATTTAATAGAGATCAATCACACGGACTAAAATCCAATGTCAGACACACAGTCCATTTACAAGTCCGTTCTAGGTCTGAACGAAACCGGAGGCACCTAGTACCCCGCATATCCATCGATCTCCAAGTACGTCTGGACGATCACTAACTGTTTCCATCTTCTTGGGTGTACAGCCCAATCAAGATCATCAGTAATCACCCAAACGACGTGAAGACTTCCGGTCTTCGACCACCGTCTTCATCTTCGACACCACGTCGAATCAGTTATTCAGAATGGGATAAACCCGGTCTTTCTGAATAACTCGCGTATATATTATAAAAGTGTTACACAAACACAACATACGCCTCATTCCAATCCAGAATATTCTTTTATTCAAATATTCCTATACTTTGGGAAAAGTTCCCATTAATTTTATCCAAGATAAATTCTTTAAATTTATTCTTTAATCTCCTTTGAATATCAATTCAAACTAGTCGGGATTAGCGAACCACACCGAAGTAATCATTTATTTTATTTCCCAATCCCAACCTATTCATCCCATGAAGTAAAACTGGTAATACTTCATATCTAACACCACAGTGTTATCGGTAAATTCAATTACCATTTCACGTTCAAATCTAATTAAAGATTTAACCATCGCCTGGAGCAAAACTGGTGATACTCCATTTTCGATCATTTCAATCTAATTAAAGATTCATTAAAACTCCACTTAGTTTTAATCTTTAAATGGGTTAAAGAATCAGTGTCATTTAAAAAAACACGGTTCACGATAAACCCAAAATCACATTCCATTAATTATCGGGTTAAAGAACAAGTGTTATTTAAAACATTGTTCACGATAAACCCAAAAATCAATACCAATTCAATTCCAATTAAATATCATTTAATTGGTACACTTCATTAAATCTAAAATAAAAAGATTTAATCTTTTCTCAACTGGGTTCAAGAACAGTGTTAGTGAAGACACCATTCACGACAAACCCAAATCACATTTGATATTAAACACAAGGCTCTGAATAGAAAATATACCGGCTTATATTCAATATCAAATTCTACGACTAACAAATATCGTATTGGAAATAACGATATATATATTTATATCTTTCAAATTTCCATAACAACATTCGTATAATCCCGAATTCCAACATCGAAATATTCCGAAGACAATTTCGATTCAAATCCACTCCAATGCAATCATTGGAAATTCTGGTTATTTTTAAAACCCTTTTTCAAATTCAATTTATTTATTTAAAAATAAATAGAATTATATTTCTAGTTCAAAACTAGTTCATTTCGATAAAAATCTATTTTTATCTTTTCAAATATGGAGTTTTTCATCCCAATTTTTCCCCAATCATTTCTTATGATTTTACACAAATTATTACTATTTTTAATAATTTTATCAAGGCCCGTACAGTCGATTTCCATCAATGGCCATCGAACTGCACTTACAGCGACCTTTTTCAAATTTGATTTGGACATAATTCCAAATCCAACCGTTAGATTTCAAATTTCTAATATTCGTTAGAAAGATCTTTTCGATACGAACCCAACGGTTCCGGTTTTAGGAGAATCCGACGGTCGGATCTCCCGTAATGTCCATTTGAAATAAATGGTCGAAATTCACGAACTGCCGCGGCGCGGCGCGTTCTATTCAGGCCATTATATTATATATATAATATATATAATATATATTTCGTCGATTTCTATTTAAAACGAATTATATAAATAGTTTTGAATTCGTTTCAAAAATATTTTCAACTTCCATTTCAATTCAAATCAAAATTGAATTCTTCTTTATAAATTCGTTTCAAAATTCATTTCTATTCAATTCAAATTTCAATTCAATTTGAATTCATTTAAATTCGCTTTCAATTCAATTTGAATTCGTTTTCAATTCATTTCGAAATCGTTTTCAATTCATTTCATTTCGAAATCGTTTTCAATTGATTTCATTTCATTTCGAAATCGTATTCAATTCAATTCATTTCGAAATCGTTTTCAATTCAATTCATTTCGAAATCGTTTTAAATCGATATAAATATCGTTCACGTCAAAATGGCGTCAATCTAATCAACACGGCTTCACAAATTTCTATTTTCGAATATTCTATTTCAAATATTTCTTTTTTCAAAATATTTCGTTCAACACATGACCAATCTCAATGGATGAGTACTGTCAACACATGAACCTTTATTTTATATTATTCTTTATTTTTCAAATTGGAATGAGGCCCAATCAATTACCATATAACGTTGATTATATGGATTTTCATACATCACATGTATATAATAGCATTGAAAAATAATCAACCATCAACCAAAGTGCACTACACTGTATAAGCATCAAATATAAATATCTAACGCTTATAACAGCCTGTCAATCAATCGATCGACATATTTAATCAATCAGGATGAGTGAACTGCATATTTCATCCTAACACCCGTGTGGGGTTTCAAACAATCAAACACAGATTTTATTTGTGCAGTTGGGCGATGTGTAAAATTTATCGACCCAATCAATGTCCTTCAAATAGGTGTACATAAACAAACCATCTGGTTTGTAAATGAATATTTTACTCACTTTCACTATATTCATATTCACGTTAAAAATTATATTTTTAACGATACTACCTTTTATTTTTTATTTTTGATGCAAAAAAGGTAGTGAATCGCTAGATTCACGCCTTCATTCATTCATTAAGCATAGAGCAAGTACATCGTGTTCAGCATACATAGAGCTATCTACTAGTTACAATAGTTACATATATTTACATACATATGTACAATCAAAATACATGCACGCAGGCATGTTTACATAGAGTCCAAATTTTTTTATGAAACTACAGCAAAAAACAGCATGCAAACCCAGTAAAGTGAAGCATGGCAACATCAAGCTCTGCTACCACGGGCCCTGTCCATCACTCTAGCTCCGATTGTGTCAACAAACCTGATTTCTTCCTTGCCTGACCAAAGAGAAACAAAATTAAGTATGCGAAAAATAACTGAGTTGGGCCGTTTCATTTTGCATTTAAACTTTCGTGAGTTGCGTTCATGCCAGAGGATCCAAACATAAGCAAAGTTCAAAAGAGCAAACATATGGCGCATGTCAGTGTCAGGTAGTGTAATAATAGTGCTATTCCAGAAGAGAAATTGGTCAGAGATGAAGTGAGACCAGTCTAAGCAGATATTAAGGCTAACTAAACACTTCGTCCACACGTAAAAGGCGAAATCGCAATCAAGAAAAAGATGCATATAATCCTCGTCATCGTCATTGCAGAAAACACATCCCCCAGTAACATGAACACCTTTTAGCCTTAATCTTTTCACTGTATTGAGCTTGTTGTGCATGATCGTCCACATATGTATCCTGACCTTAGCAGGTACAGCTTTAAAACTCCACATTCTCATGAATCCATCGTACTTTCTTCCTGTGAAGTTCATCAACTTATAAAGTGCACTCACGCAAAATTTACCACCAATCTTCCACACAAAGTCATCCTCCTCATTGCTATGAAGGTGAACATCTTCAAGCAAGCGAATCAGTCCACAAAGTTGAAGCAGAGCATTACCAGCCACAATACGACTAAAGGACAGGTTCCATTTAAAGTTGGCAGAATTCGCATTAAACATTTCACAGACTGAAGCACCTTTATTGCATGCAATAGCAAACAGATCGGCAAATTCATTACGCAAGGGGATAGGAAGCAACCAACAGTCAAACCAGAAAGAGACGCTTCGGCCGTTTTTAACTACAATCTCAGTCCCAATCTTCATCCAGTGAACATTTGCCATAACACCACGCCAGAATGTTGAGCAATGGGAAATGTCCGCATTCCAGTCAAATCTACCACCATAGCAAGTGTTTAAGATCCACTCCTTCCAGAGAACTTTCTTTTCGCTAAGCATAATCCAAAGCCATTTACAAAGTAATGCATGATTCATATTCTTCAAATTGATGACACCTAAGCCTCCTTGATCTTTGGACTTGCACACCTGGTCCCACGACACTAGACAGCAGGTTTTGCGCGTGTCCTTCGTACCGGTCCAAAAAAAATTCCGACGAACAGCATCAATCTTCTGAACAACCCAACCCGGGCACGAATAAAAAGAGAGCCAGTACAAAGGGATAGCCGCCAGAACAGAATTCACCAGCACCAGGCGTCCAGCCTTTGATAGACAATTTCCTTTCCATCTCGCTAATCGCCTGTCCACTTTATCAATCACATATTGCCAATCACTCTTCATCAATCTCTTTGGACGGATATAAGCACCAAGGTATTTGAGAGGGAAAGAATCAGCCATGCAGTTGAGCATTTCAGCGCAATTCCTGTGCACATCAACGCTACAACCCAAAGTGTAAACACTGCTCTTGTGAAAATTAATCTTTAAGCCAGATAAACTTTCAAAAGCATAAAGCAAAAATTTTAAAGAGGCAATATTCTTGAAATCAGGGTTGCAAAAAATAATGGTGTCATCAGCATATTGTAGAGAATTAATACCCCCAATGATGTGATCACGCCCAAAGCTTTGAATAATCTCATTAGAACTCGCCACCTGAAGGATCCGACAAAATACATCGGCAGCCAAGTCAAAGAGGAGTGGGGAAAGTGGGTCACCCTGTCGCAGCCCACGCTTGGATACAATAGTTTTGCCAGCCACTCCATTCACACAAATATTGGATCTACTTGAAGTTAAAATGCAATGAATCCAGTTTAGCCATTTACACGGAAAGCCTCTCGCGCTTAGAAGATCCATGATAAACCTCCAGTCAACTGTGTCAAAGGCCTTAGCAAAGTCCAACTTCAGGATTGCGCAAGGCACGTTATGTCTATCACTATGGGAGATAACTTCCTGGACAAGAGCCGCACCATCAAGAATGAATCTTCCTCTAATAAATGCTGTCTGCGAAACATCAATCAGGTTGTCCATCTTCGCTTTCAGTCTGTTTGCGAGAACCTTCGTGATCAATTTGAAACTGCTATTCAAGAGACTAATAGGTCGAAAATCCGCAGCCGAGACATTTCCTCCTTTCTTAGGGATCAAAACTACATTAGCGTATCCCAACATGTCCAATCTCAAGGAACCAGAATGAAATTCTTTGAATATGTTAATAACATCCTCTTTAATCACATCCCAATATTTCTTATAGAAGAAATTTGGAAAACCATCAGGGCCAGGGGCTTTATCACCAGGCATTTCGTTTAAAGCCGCGACGATTTCCTCTTCTGAGAACTCCAAATCAATGCCACTAAGATCAACAGACGAAGGATACAGCTTCTTCCAATCAACATTCACCCGATTCTCAATGCGTTCACCAAAGATTCCCTTATAATATTCAGTAAAAACCTCCTATATCCTTTGATGATCACAAATTTCAACTCCGTCTTTCCAAATGCTACATATTGTGTTAGTACGCCGTCTACCGTTCGCTACTTTGTGGAAATAACTTGTGTTACTATCACCAAGCTTAAGCCACTGAGTTCTCGACCTCTGTTTCCAAAAGATCTCTTCTTGATCAATCACCGTTAGAAGCTCCTTTTCTTTTGATTTTAACAAGGCACGCTCGGCCTCACTTAGATTACGCCCTTCCTCAAGCACATTGAGCTCCATAATCTCAGATTCAAGCCTCTGCTTCTTGACTCTGATGTTTCCAAAGACTTCTCTATTCCATTTGGCTAAAAATTTACGCAAAAGTCTCATTTTCCTACAAAAATTACTAGCTGCATCACCAAAGTTGCGAAACTCTATCCACTTCTCCCGCAACATCACATCAAAATTTGGTTCAATACACCACATATTCTCGAACTTAAAAAAAGATTTCCTTCTATAATCGACATTAGTGTTGAGAACAACCGGGCAGTGATCAGAAATAAGGGAAGTAAGACCTCTTTGAAGAGTTAGGGGGTGCAAGTCATCAAAAGCAGAATTAATGAAGAAGCGATCGAGTCGAACTAAAGTAGGAGGGGTCCTACCGTCAGTCCACGTATATTTTCTATTAGTCATGGGTAGGTCAATGAGGCCACAGTTTCCAATAAAGTCACTAAAATCGTTCATGTCACCCAAGCCAGCGTTTTTCACAACATTACGTTCAGACATAAATCTTGTAACATTAAAGTCACCACCAATTACCCAGGGACCATACATAAGTTTATAAAAGTCCAAGCCCTCGGCCCATAAAGTCATTCTTTCTCGTCTTGTATTGGGTCCATAAACATTAGAAAAGAAGTAAAGTACATTTGTGGATTTACATTCCAGGGCTAAATGCAGACAGTAAGTTTGTTTGATTTCTTGCTTAAGCAACCAAGAATTACTATTCCAACCAGTAAAAATGCCACCCGAGGTTCCCACAGCAGGTATAAAAGCCCAATCATCAATGACACCCCACCCCAGACATTTGAAAATAAGTGGTTCAGGATTCTCAAGCTTGGTCTCTTGAAGCATGATGATGTCAGGTTTTACAGACTTGAGGTAATTTTTAACCCTGAGGCACTTATCAAAAGTTCTTAGGCCTCTAACATTCCAAGTGACGATAATCATGTTGAACCATTAACCCTCTCATTTTCTTTATTCTTAATATCACTTATCACATCATCATTTAACACAAAGCCAGATTTACTTGCAATATCATGAAGTTGATCACTAGACAAAGTATTAAGTATAGCAGGAACAAAAATGCTACCTGCCAAAGGGTGACCCATCCCACGTGCGCTGCGACGTAGCATGACCACACCATGATCCGATGCACTCTTGCCTTTACCACCTGTAGCCGAGCATTCCCCTGAGCTGGTTGGAGCCAGCGCCAAATCCCCAGCCAAATTTAAGTCTTGTGATTCATTGTCCATGACTTGTTCATCCACCGCCTCTCTGGCGCCTTGCATGTTGCCTTCCTCCCCAAGATCCTGTAAACCTACTCCCTCATTTTCGTCGACGGCAATGATCTCTCTGGAGTTGGCACCCACACCCACAATATTGCCAACCTCGTCAACCTCTACTGCCACCCCATCATCAAATCGAACCACATAATTATCATTATTCCTTCTTGCAAAAACATCCCCTTCTCCTTCAATAACCGAGTCTGCCACCGAAGCAATCACTTCCTCCACGTGCATTTTGGCACCCCCATCCTTACTATTCAAAATTTTAAGCTTCCCCTCTCTATCAGTTGCAAACACCCTCTGCTTGAAAAGAGGAACATTGATTTTCGGTGGCGAATCTTCCTCGCATCTTTCAATCTGCACAACATGGGAAAAACCATCAATTGGAATTGCCACTGAATTCGGCAATGGGGTGCCCACCTCCTTCGTAAATTTGGCACGCAAACAAGTATAATCCACATCATGAATTGCACCGTACTGGACTCTCTCCACTTCTCCATAATCTTCTAGAGCTGTTTGGAGGACGTCAAGTTTACGACATACAAGCGGAGCATTTTTCAATAGGATCCAAAAGGTTTCCTTCTCCCTCGAGACACTGCCAAAACGCGGACTCCACCGTCTCAGGTTAACTCCCCATGGTAAAATTGAAGTTATATTGGAAGTTTACTGTCAGCAGATGTTGTGGGAACCGAACAACAAAGACATCACCCATTCGCTTGACGTTCCAGTCCCAGGATGGGGCACGACGACCATATCTGGCTTTCAAAATCTCCTCAATCTGCCGTATCGAGAAAGATCCACTCACAATAGAGATGATTACCATCGATCGAGCCCAATCAAAAGAATTTTGGAAGCGATTAGCGGAAATTTGTTTTCTGGAACTTTCAGCCATTTTTGGGGGAGGAGAACGAAAAGATTTGCAATTAAAACCCTTGTGCCCTGTCTTATGACATTTAAAACAAATAACTGGATTACGGCATGATCTCGCCCAGTGATCTGTCGAACCACATCTGAAGCAGCCATTTTTTGATTTGATATTATTGAGATTTTCATTATAGCTGCGAAGGATGCGAGGAGACGGTTTTGACAAAGGTCTTTTATTATTTAGAAAAATCGGATCTGGATTTCGCTTTACAGCTGGCCTGAGCAGAATATCCTTAAAAGATGGATTAGCAGAAACGTTTTTAGCGTTGTCAACCTGATCAACGTGTAAAGAAGAGATTTGTGAGGAGAGAGACGATTTGAGAGAAGAAAAAGCGTGTTTTGAATTTTCAAAAAGCGATCGCCATGACGTCGCCATTTTTTGTTTTACAAATATAAATTGTTGGTTGACTATTATTCGATACTACCTTTTATTTTAACATATGAATTTCTATTCAGTTCATTCTTTAAATAAAATGATATTTTTATTTTTCTAACATATTTTAGAAAATTTCGGCGGCATAACGGCACGATACTAGAAACGGGACAAGGCCTAGCCTTATCCCCGGTCTAGTGAAGGCCCACGCCATTCACACATCAATCAAATCAATTCATTTCACCACACAATTCAATTTCAATCAAATAATCTAACTAATTTTTGCAATCAAACAAACAAGTCCATGGTCTGTGGACGATTGTGTCGGGTGCTACTAAGCACCGTCTGCATCCTAGTATATATATATATAACTAGAAAAAGAAATGGAAAGGTGAGAAATTCTCACCGATAGCTATCCAATCATCTTGACTCTTCTTTTGCAGAAGTCTTCGTCGTTATCGCATTCTTGTCACTTTCTTTTCCCGTATTCTCTACATATGTAAAAATCACATTTTTACTTCGATGTTCAATATATAAAAATCATATTTTTACTTCGATGTTCAATATATAAAAATCGAATTTTTTACTTTGTTATCCTCTATATAAAGGTCTCGCCTTTTTAAACATATCATTATAAAAATTACATTTTTATTTTTTTTTACACATATAAAAATGGTATTTCTAATATTCCTACCATGTAAAAATTATATTTTTACTTCATATATATAGTAAAGACTATATTTTTAATACTTTTAAAAATATAAAAATCATATTTTTACATCTTCAAAAATATGAAAATCAGTTTTAACCTATGCTAGTTTAATTAAAACTGAAATTAAATTAAAACTGATTTACTAAAAATATAAATCACCTTCTTTACCATTTAAATATCTCGTCTTTTTATTTTAAAAATAAAACTGACTTAACTACTTCATCGAATAAAATAAAATAAATCAATATATAAACTCACCTTGTTAATCGAAGGAAGTGGAAGAAGGAAGGAGTAAAGAGGAGAGAGCGCGCAACTGAAAGGGGGAAGGGGTTTCGCAGTTCGTCGGAGGGGTGGTGCTCTCGCCGAGTTCGGCGTCGGAAGTGCTCGCAGGGGGGAGGGCTTCTCTGGCATGGCGGATGAAGGGGGAGGGAGGGGGGTAGCTGCGCGTCGATTGATGAGGGAGAGGGGGGGGAAGTCGCAGTTCGCAACGGGGGGGCTCGCATCCAGGCGGCGGCGGGAAGCCCCAGGCGACGGCGGAGGATCGGAGGTTGGGGGATCGGCTGGTGGCGGCGTGCGATTTCGATTTTGTTTTTTTTTTAGGATCAGATGAACGAGGGAAAAAGGGGGGGCAGCGGTTAATAAGGGGGAAAGAGAAGATATTTTATTTTTATATTTTTTATTTTTTATTATTTAATTAGAAAAAGTTGACTTTTACATGCGACCTCTAAACGAGGCCCACCGCCTGTCGTCCATAGCGTTTTACCCCCATTCCGAACACAATGGGATATGTATCGCATGCTGATTTGATCGTTTCGATTAGTTTCCGTTAAATTTTCATTTAAATCTCTATATTGAATTTTAAACGTACATTTCAAATTACTGGGGTCACATATTAACTCTAAAAATTCTCGAAAAATATTTTCTAGCTTCGTATTGACGATACGGTCCTAACAAAACTAATTTCGTCGAATTCTGAGACCGTTTGAAAAATGGCCATTTTCCAGTCGATTAAAATCAACTGAAACTGGTCAAACGCGTTTTCCTTTGCCACGCTCACATATTAATTCGAAAAATTATGAAATTTGAAACCTAGTAATAATTTGACATCACGGACCCAACAAAAGTGGTTTCGTCGAAATCCGAGGTCATTTGCAAAATTTCCATTTTTAAGGGCCTGAATTCCATAGCGACTATTCAGAATTTTCAACTGGACATATCTTTTGATTCCCGATATGAAATCTTGATTTTTCGGATTCGTTGGAAAGATATTCACAATTAGATCCCAATGTTTTTGGTTTCACTAAAATCCGGATTGTTTTGCACCCGGTACATTCAATTGAAGTTTGAAATCGAATTATCGAACTACCGCGCCATTTTCAATTCTATTTATAATTATATATAAATATTTATATTATAACGACGACGCGTATAATATATACGTTCGAATTATATTCAAAATAAATTTTTCGTCGATTTTATTTAAAATAATTCATTTTAAATAATCAAAATTCGCTAAAATTGCCAAAATAAAAATTTTAAACTGGCCCAGATTTTCGGGTTATTACAATCTCCCCCACTTAAAACTTTTCGTCCCCGAAAAGGAACAAAGTCGAAAGTGGTTTGATTAATCAACTCTACGCTCGATCTGGCTTCCATTCTCCAACTCTTTAGTTTCTGAGAATTTTCAAAAATTTCAAAAATTTGGCTAACACCCTAAATTTTCGAAAAATTTAGCCATAACCTCCCCTGCACTGGGAGCATCGGGGAATTTCAAATAGCTTCCCCGGTCCTTCAGATCTCAAAAAGAAAAAGAAAAAGCCAAGCGGCTAGCCAATAGGCTCATAAAATCATCATCACCCAAACAAAACAGTAAATTATGTAGTAAACATGTACCTATTTGTCGGGCAAACAAATTTTATTCTCTGGCTCTAGCCTCCTTGCTATGACCTGTTCAATATAAGTATATGTATATGCAAGCAAATGCGACCAATTTTCAATACAATTCAATATTTGTTTCAATTAGGCTAAATGGTTCAAAATTATCAAGCAAATAAACAAACAACACAAACATCAATCAATTAGTGAATTTTAACGTTTCAAATTGATAATTTTGATACATATACAAAAATCATGTTTTGGTGTCAAATCACAACATTGTATTCTAGCTATATTAGTTTTGGTTCTCACACCAGTCTAATGGAAATATATAGAAAATCACACCTTCGAAACTCGAACATAAATGTTGATGATGCGATCGCTATCATCAATATCATCTTCGGGCGACTAGAGTGTGATGCTATATCTATCCAATATATTAAAACTTTGAATACACGCGGATCAGACGTATACGCAAAATCTTTATATACTGGACTGTCCAACTCAATATAAATAGATAATCAGATACGAATAATTGATTTAAATTTTCAAAACAAAAATTGTTTTCATTTGAAAAATATACTCTTCTCACTCGTTCTAGGATACTACTGATCCCATCTCTAACGAGTCATTCTCGTTGGATATTACTAATCCAATATCTGATGAATTCTTTCATACGGTTCTAATGTGTCTTGTTCTCTAGCTTTGTAAACCAAAGCTCTGATACCAAACTGAGACGACCCGAACTTCCCCGTGAAGGAAAGCACGGATAGAATTGAGGACAAGACAAAATAGAACGCAAACAGAAGAACATTTCATTGTTATTACAACAATGCATCAGATTACAAGAATATACAGAGTATAAATGAATATTACACAGAAATATCAGAGACTTAAATTACATTTAAATACATAGCAGCGGAAAAATAATACAATACACAACTAGAATGAGATATACGGATACAAAGCTTTCCGGATATCGTTCCAGCCATAAACCAGGATCCTGTGAATATAAATCTGCAAAACCAAAACTACTAGCTGCCCGTGTCGAAAATAGGGGCACCCAGAGTTTAGGTTAAAACAATAAACTCCAGGTCAGTCATGTGACTGGTGTGAGAACTAAAATAGTTATTAATCTTTATTTTAAATCATTAGGTAAATCAAGGGACCACGCCGTATAACACGGAACGGGTTTCCTCCCAAGAATACCAGTGCATAAAACAAACAGCGCAATGCTAAATAAAGAAAAATGAAGCTGTTATAAGACCCAGGTCCTATCACACAATGCAACGCAAGCCGGGGGATAGGGTTTTCCCTTATAACAGCCAAAGAATGCTTGATACGTTTAAAACAAATCATTTGATACGACTATAAGTGCATAGTGTATAAAACAACTTCAAATCATAAGTATCAATCATAGGCGGCATGGGTACCATATATCATGTCGCCATATATAGGTTTACAAATAAAACCGCAAATGTCACGTATTTGGAAATTGGATTTCCGTCTATGAACCGAGGCAAAAGATAGTCCTCACCGACTTCGAGACTGTCTAGCCCGAGCCTCAGGGTCAGAGCGCATCGACCCTTGGATCCTCAGGGCCGGTCCACCGATGTGGATTAAAATGCCTGAACATGCGTTTCCCCGCCCTTTGGGGCGTAAATGAGCAAACGAATGACTCCATCGGACCCGGATCGTCCGATCAAACCGAGGCGCCTCGCAACAACAACAACCACATAAGTCAAACTCGTCAGGGCGTGTAAAACCACTGACGCCACTTCTAGCTAGAAAGAAACGCATGCCCTCCCTGACGTCCTCTCCCGTTTTTGGTTCATACCGGGTGTGAAACTCGCGAAGTAAACGTTACACAAAGCTACGCCACAAAGGCCGTGCTTCGATCATCACCACAAGACTTTGCTTTTCAACAGAAGCCTCGATCAATTGCCACTTAGGCATGCCACACAGGCAATTCACTCCATGCGTTTGATATCCATCAATATATAACCTCTGAGCTCGTACGTCTCAGAGAAGGGCGTTAAGCAAGAGAATAAATTCTCCGTCGCCAAACAGATATATATTTAATAGAGATCAATCACACGGACTAAAATCCAATGTCAGACACACAGTCCATTTACAAGTCCGTTCTAGGTCTGAACGAAACCGGAGGCACCTAGTACCCCGCATATCCATCGATCTCCAAGTACGTCTGGACGATCACTAACTGTTTCCATCTTCTTGGGTGTACAGCCCAATCAAGATCATCAGTAATCACCCAAACGACGTGAAGACTTCCGGTCTTCGACCACCGTCTTCATCTTCGACACCAAGTCGAATCAGTTATTCAGAATGGGATAAACCCGGTCTTTCTGAATAACTCGCGTATATATTATAAAAGTGTTACACAAACACAACATACGCCTCATTCCAATCCAGAATATTCTTTTATTCAAATATTCCTATACTTTGGGAAAAGTTCCCATTAATTTTATCCAAGATAAATTCTTTAAATTTATTCTTTAATCTCCTTTGAATATCAATTCAAACTAGTCGGGATTAGCGAACCACACCGAAGTAATCATTTATTTTATTTCCCAATCCCAACCTATTCATCCCATGAAGTAAAACTGGTAATACTTCATATCTAACACCACAGTGTTATCGGTAAATTCAATTACCATTTCACGTTCAAATCTAATTAAAGATTTAACCATCGCCTGGAGCAAAACTGGTGATACTCCATTTTCGATCATTTCAATCTAATTAAAGATTCATTAAAACTCCACTTAGTTTTAATCTTTAACTGGGTTAAAGAATCAGTGTCATTTAAAAAAACACGGTTCACGATAAACCCAAAATCACATTCCATTAATTATCGGGTTAAAGAACAAGTGTTATTTAAAACACTGTTCACGATAAACCCAAAAATCAATACCAATTCAATTCCAATTAAATATCATTTAATTGGTACACTTTATTAAATCTAAAATAAAAAGATTTAATCTTTTCTCAACTGGGTTCAAGAACAGTGTTAGTGAAGACACCATTCACGACAAACCCAAATCACATTTGATATTAAACACAAGGCTCTGAATAGAAAATATACCGGCTTATATTCAATATCAAATTCTACGACTAACAAATATCGTATTGGAAATAACGATATATATATATTTATATCTTTCAAATTTCCATAACAACATTCGTATAATCCCGAATTCCAACATCGAAATATTCCGAAGACAATTTCGATTCAAATCCACTCCAATGCAATCATTGGAAATTCTGGTTATTTTTAAAACCCTTTTTCAAATTCAATTTATTTATTTAAAAATAAATAGAATTATATTTCTAGTTCAAAACTAGTTCATTTCGATAAAAATCTATTTTTATCTTTTCAAATATGGAGTTTTTCATCCCAATTTTTCCCCAATCATTTCTTATGATTTTACACAAATTATTACTATTTTTAATAATTTTATCAAGGCCCGTACAGTCGATTTCCATCAATGGCCATCGAACTGCACTTACAGCGACCTTTTTCAAATTTGATTTGGACATAATTCCAAATCCAACCGTTAGATTTCAAATTTCTAATATTCGTTAGAAAGCTCTTTTCGATACGAACCCAACGGTTCCGGTTTTAAAAGAATCCGACGGTCGGATCTCCCATAATGTCCATTTGAAATAAATGGTCGAAATTCACGAACTGCCGCGGCGCGGCGCGTTCTATTCAGGCCATTATATTATATATATAATATATATAATATATATTTCGTCGATTTCTATTTAAAACGAATTATATAAATAGTTTTGAATTCGTTTCAAAAATATTTTCAACTTCCATTTCAATTCAAATCAAAATTGAATTCTTCTTTATAAATTCGTTTCAAAATTCATTTCTATTCAATTCAAATTTCAATTCAATTTGAATTCATTTAAATTCGCTTTCAATTCAATTTGAATTTGTTTTCAATTCATTTCGAAATCGTTTTCAATTCATTTCATTTCGAAATCGTTTTCAATTGATTTCATTTCATTTCGAAATCGTATTCAATTCAATTCATTTCGAAATCGTTTTCAATTCAATTCATTTCGAAATCGTTTTAAATCGATATAAATATCGTTCACGTCAAAATGGCGTCAATCTAATCAACACGGCTTCACAAATTTCTATTTTCGAATATTCTATTTCAAATATTTCTTTTTTCAAAATATTTCGTTCAACACATGACCAATCTCAATGGATGAGTACTGTAAACACATGAACCTTTATTTTATATTATTCTTTATTTTTCAAATTGGAATGAGGCCCAATCAATTACCATATAACGTTGATTATATGGATTTTCATACATCACATGTATATAATAGCATTGAAAAATAATCAACCATCAACCAAAGTGCACTACACTGTATAAGCATCAAATATAAATATCTAACGCTTATAACAGCCTGTCAATCAATCGATCGACATATTTAATCAATCAGGATGAGTGAACTGCATATTTCATCCTAACACCCGTGTGGGGTTTCAAACAATCAAACACAGATTTTATTTGTGCAGTTGGGCGATGTGTAAAATTTATCGACCCAATCAATGTCCTTCAAATAGGTGTACATAAACAAACCATCTGGTTTGTAAATGAATATTTTACTCACTTTCACTATATTCATATTCACGTTAAAAATTATATTTTTAACGATACTACCTTTTATTTTAACATATGAATTTCTATTCAGTTCATTCTTTAAATAAAATGATATTTTTATTTTTCTAACTTATTTTAGAAAATTTCGGCGGCATAACGGCACGATACTAGAAACGGGACAAGGCCTAGCCTTATCCCCGGTCTAGTGAAGGCCCACGCCATTCACACATCAATCAAATCAATTCATTTCACCACACAATTCAATTTCAATCAAATAATCTAACTAATTTTTGCAATCAAACAAACAAGTCCATGGTCTGTGGACGATTGTGTCGGGTGCTACTAAGCACCGTCTGCATCCTAGTATATATATATATAACTAGAAAAAGAAATGGAAAGGTGAGAAATTCTCACCGATAGCTATCCAATCATCTTGACTCTTCTTTTGCAGAAGTCTTCGTCGTTATCGCATTCTTGTCACTTTCTTTTCCCGTATTCTCTACATATGTAAAAATCACATTTTTACTTCGATGTTCAATATATAAAAATCATATTTTTACTTCGATGTTCAATATATAAAAATCGAATTTTTTACTTTGTTATCCTCTATATAAAGGTCTCGCCTTTTTAAACATATCATTATAAAAATTACATTTTTATTTTTTTTTACACATATAAAAATGGTATTTCTAATATTCCTACCATGTAAAAATTATATTTTTACTTCATATATATAGTAAAGACTATATTTTTAATACTTTTAAAAATATAAAAATCATATTTTTACATCTTCAAAAATATGAAAATCAGTTTTAACCTATGCTAGTTTAATTAAAACTGAAATTAAATTAAAACTGATTTACTAAAAATATAAATCACCTTCTTTACCATTTAAATATCTCGTCTTTTTATTTTAAAAATAAAACTGACTTAACTACTTCATCGAATAAAATAAAATAAATCAATATATAAACTCACCTTGTTAATCGAAGGAAGTGGAAGAAGGAAGGAGTAAAGAGGAGAGAGCGCGCAACTGAAAGGGGGAAGGGGTTTCGCAGTTCGTCGGAGGGGTGGTGCTCTCGCCGAGTTCGGCGTCGGAAGTGCTCGCAGGGGGGAGGGCTTCTCTGGCGTGGCGGATGAAGGGGGAGGGGGGGTAGCTGCGCGTCGATTGATGAGGGAGAGGGGGGGGGGAAGTCGCAGTTCGCAACGGGGGGGCTCGCATCCAGGCGGCGGCGGGAAGCCCCAGGCGACGGCGGAGGATCGGAGGTTGGGGGATCGGCTGGTGGCGGCGTGCGATTTCGATTTTGTTTTTTTTTTGGATCGGATGAACGAGGGAAAAAGGGGGGGCAGCGGTTAATAAGGGGGAAAGAGAAGATATTTTATTTTTATATTTTTTTTTTATTATTTAATTAGAAAAAGTTGACTTTTACATGCGACCTCTAAACGAGGCCCACCGCCTTTCGTCCATAGCGTTTTACCCCCATTCCGAACACAATGGGATATGTATCGCATGCTGATTTGATCGTTTCGATTAGTTTCCGTTAAATTTTCATTTAAATCTCTATATTGAATTTTAAACGTACATTTCAAATTACTGGGGTCACATATTAACTCTAAAAATTCTCGAAAAATATTTTCTAGCTTCGTATTGACGATACGGTCCTAACAAAACTAATTTCGTCGAATTCTGAGACCGTTTGAAAAATGGCCATTTTCCAGTCGATTAAAATCAACTGAAACTGGTCAAACGCGTTTTCCTTTGCCACGCTCACATATTAATTCGAAAAATTATGAAATTTGAAACCTAGTAATAATTTGACATCACAGACCCAACAAAAGTGGTTTCGTCGAAATCCGAGGTCATTTGCAAAATTTCCATTTTTAAGGGCCTGAATTCCATAGCGACTATTCAGAATTTTCAACTGGACATATCTTTTGATTCCCGATATGAAATCTTGATTTTTCGGATTCGTTGGAAAGATATTCACAATTAGATCCCAATGTTTTTGGTTTCACTAAAATCCGGATTGTTTTGCACCCGGTACATTCAATTGAAGTTTGAAATCGAATTATCGAACTACCGCGCCATTTTCAATTCTATTTATAATTATATATAAATATTTATATTATAACGACGACGCGTATAATATATACGTTCGAATTATATTCAAAATAAATTTTTCGTCGATTTTATTTAAAATAATTCATTTTAAATAATCAAAATTCGCTAAAATTGCCAAAATAAAAATTTTAAACTGGCCCAGATTTTCGGGTTATTACACACACATGTAATTGTTTTGTACGGACATTGAGTACGTAAGAGTAAAGGATATTTCAGAAATTTTAATATGTACCACTGTTAGTCCAATAGAATTTACACATATGTGCCCCTACAACCTCATTCTCCGTATTATCTGATAGTATTACTTAGTAATGCTCTTGAATAATATGGGTATAGAGGTGGAGTGTTACAATTTGGTATCAGAGCAAGGTTTAAAACTATACATTATATATATGCATAAGAGGCATGAATCTAAACTTTAGAAGAGACTTAGAGTCCCTGTACCCGTGGGTGTGTAGTAGATTTGTTGTAATTATATTATGATAGGTATATGCGATGATTACTGGGGTAATCATCTGGGGACGTATTTGTTATTTTCTATTGTATCATAATATATTGATCTACTTTCCCCATAATTTTAGTGTTTATTTTCATTTAGAATTTAAACGGTTGGTATGATTAAGAAATAGGAAGTTGCGATGCGGAAATTAATATATAAATTTCCAATGAAGGTGTTATTTGTTTGTTATTTGATTGTTGATTGCTTAATAAACGTTATGAGTATCAAAATTAATGTAAAAGCGAGTTTAAAGTAGTCGTTAAATTCAAGTAAACAAATTACTTAGTAACGACAATAGCGATAACAATAATGGTATGAATTGTTAAAAGGATATACCGACTAGCAAATATTTAAAGGAATTGATTCTGTGTAAGTTATCCGTGAAGACATTTAAGAATTTCAATTGGTACGTTTGATAACATTATCGATAGAGATTCTTAAATACTTGTGTGAGGCAATTTGACACAATATTATAAGAAAAACTAAAAAAATTAAGTCGGTAGTTAAAACAAGGATGTAATTATATTTGATATTATTCAAAAAAAAAATGTTGACTTGTCCATAAAGTGTGTTGAGGAAATTAACCGATACAGGTGCACGTGTATTCGGTTAAGGTCTTTAAACACTGAAACGAGACATCTTAACACAAAATTTTGAAAACAATAAATCAAAATAATAATGATATTTTGAAAAAGTGGTGCATAGAAGAAACTAGAAATACAGGTTAACATTTGATTAACTTACCCATTTGCTCATACACTATGCTTATAAAATAGTTGGGGTTGTCACCTGCATGTTGGTCAGTATATTATTATAAACATTTTGTAAAATGTTTTAATCCTGTTGGTCGGTTACTTCTTGATGTCTTTACTTAAACACAACGGTTATTTTTATAGAAAAGTAGAGGATACATCAGGAAGTAGATTCCATTAAGCATTTATGAGTTATAGCCACTATGAAATTGTACAAAACAAGCATATGATTTAATTGTGATGTTAACGTTGGAGAACAGATAAATGAAGAACTCGCTACTGAATCAAGTGTTTAACTGTCCCGGGTCTAATTTTTGAGCTAGGTCAACTTGTTTTAGCAGCAAAGGTTTAATAAATTTTTATACTTTAATAAAGGCCTATGGAAGTTTTGTACATTGCAATTCTCTGATATGATTAAAAATATTCAAGAAGGCACCAGACCAGACGTTGTACATGATGGGACTAGAAGATATCTTAACTATTATAGCTACAAGTACAGGTTACTTCTAGCCGTGCTTTTAGACATATTAGAAGGTTAGATCAAGAAAAAAAACAAGTCAACGGGCATGATTTTCACCTCTTTTTTCAAATTTAGCGCTACTCTGTTTTTCTTTATATTTTGCGATCATGATATGGTATTTATAGGGTTCTAAACCCATGTCTCGGATTTCTACAGCTTGGGTTAAGTTGCATATATATTTGTTTCTCGGTTGAAATGCGCTTGATATTTGACTTGGTTTTAGTTTCTTCGGTTTTTTGGCTCTGACGTTGCTTTGTCTTGGGATTCTTGACCATTTCAATAGTAAATTATGAGCTATATTTAGTTCGCTGATTCTCAATTTTAGGAACTGAAATATTTGCAGTAAATTGTTGAATTGTTTAACAATTTTATTTTGAATCCCTACTGATTGAATTTCTAATTTGAATAGTTTCCACACATTATTACAGTATACATAAGAATTGATACTACTCTCGTATATCTTCTATGCAAATTATTCTTTAGTTCAGCCTTGATCACTGATGTTTCCCTGCACATGTTATATTTGAAACTTGAATTTGAACATTTGTGGTATTGATATTGCACAGTCCTAAGTTAATATTGAAGGGTTTGGTACGATACTACAATGCTTTAATGTGGTTCTCATCCCTGTGAAATTCCAACCATGTATTACCGAATATTGTGTTTTAATTAAGCTTGTTGCGCCTCTAAATCTTTGTATCAGTTCATCATACTAGAATTGGATTTGAGTTGCTTTCTTGTACATGTTGTACTTGTGATTGAGCTCTTGTGCTTTGCATAATTTTGATTTGTATTTGTTGTATGTTGATCCATTTGAATTTTTCATGCTTACTGTCTTGAATTAACTTATCCCAAATTTTGTTTGTATCTAGAATTGTTAAGCATTTTTTTCACTGTTTTTTTATAATTGTGAGCTTCAAATAACGCAAGCCTTTGTTTCTTGTTGTCACCATGTTATTCTTAAATTCCACATGTCCCTCCCTGACAATTGTTTATTTTGGTTTCTACTTTCTTCTTTTACCTTACTATGTGTGCTCATTTTCTCTTCTATTTATTTCGTTTTTTTTATTTTCATGGCATGTTGTTACATCAAATATTGTTAGGTTGTCCTTACTTCTCCATGCTGAACTAATTTGTCGGCTTAAGCTATATTTTATTGCAACTTTTTCTTCCCTTCTCCCTATGCATTTCCTTTAGCTATAAAATTTAGTCAAGCCATGCATCTTTATACATGGCAATGCATAAATGGTCATTGTTATAGTTCTATGTGCATAATGTACAAATATTTCCTATCTAACTTTTGAGAAATTTTGATCGTTATTAAGAGCCTGAGATCATAGATTAAGCCTACAACAAAATTCATATTTTAAAGACTCGGCAGAATTTTGTATGTAACTTTTGAACTACTCTTCCGAATTCAATGATTTTGTGCATTCTGGAAAAATAAGATTGTAAGTAGCAACTTTCATTTAATGAGTTTTACAAAATTTTGTCATTTATTAAGCTAAAAATATTGTTTTAGATCGCTGTCCCGAAGTGTGAAAAAAAAAGACTGAGCTGAACAATTTTTTTGTACATAACTTTTAATTGGCTTGTCTGAATTCGACATCCTTGCCCATTTCGGAAAGCTAGAAACATAAGCTACGACTTTCATTTTATGTGTTTTGCAAAATTTTGAAGTCTCTTATGCTAAAATCCTAATTTTGTAGCGCCAACCTGCTGCATGGGTTGAAATAAACACTATGCTAAAATGAGGGTAGCTTTTAAATTATTTACCCGAAATTGGCGATTTTATTTTTGGAAAGCCTAAAACCTATATAACAACTTATATTTTGAATACTTTGTGAAATTTTGATGTCTACATGACTGAAAATATCTTTTCATGCTGTTGTCCCGACATGTTAGATAAATGTGTGTATAATGTTGTTCATGTGTAGTGTAAATAATTGCATATAAGATAATTATAATATGTGCGACTAACATTCAAATTGAGTTGAGAATTGGTACAATTGGAGCATGCTAAACTATATGACAATGAAGATTTGTTATCGCTTGCTTTATAAACAAGCAAATTCGCATAAAAAAATTGCTAATACAAGGAACTCTTTTGGTTTAAATACTAGAAAATATTGGTATGTTGTATTACTGTTTTGGTTCCCCGTGTTTTGGGATGCTCCATATTGGGATGCCTATATGGAGATGTATATTTTGTGATTATATTATACTGGTTTTTCCGAAACGTCCTCCGTACAAGGGAGACTCTGCCAAAAAAATTCGGAATTTTGGGAGTCAGAAAATTTTCTTACACTAAATTTGTATGTAGAAAATATAAGACATTAATGTTATTCAATTAAAGCATATTTTATATGCAATTGGTTCGAGTGTATAAGCTACATATTGAAACAAATTATGTAAGATATAGAGTGCATTAGTATTAGAATATAAGTTGTTCATTTTTTCCTATAAGAAATTGTGAGGATGCAATTTTGTTAAGGGGGGAAGTTTGTAACAACCCTGCTTTCTGGGGCAAAGATTTTACGTGTGTTAATTAAAATGGAGATGTTAAATTTAAATTAGGACGATTTGTTAGTTGAATAAACCGATTAAATTTGATAAAACTGTTTGTGATATTAAATAATTTCATTATATATATATGATTGAAATAAAATGGAAATATAGTCTATTTATATGAAATATTGGATTATCAAAATAAACACTGAGCGTTGAGTTAAAATATAATATAAAAGAGCTTATCGAACACAACATGTGTTAAATTATAACGGATATAACATAGTTTTAGGATTGTTAAATAATTTTACAAATAAATAAATAAGATAAGAGATGTTTTATTAAACGTTGGCGGTTGTTGGATTAAACAAAAATAATCCTATTTTGCGTGTAATTGAAGTCAATTAGGCGAGCGTTGAATATAATGAAATTGTTAGTGTTTTAATTTGTAGTTCAAATTATAACGTACAGAGGCATACGATTGGATTGTAAAGATATTGAAGGCAAGTGGATAATCGTGATTTTGGGTGCTGCGATAAATTCAGCAGCGAGATCCAGCATAGTGGTGGTGCGAATACAACAGGGTGTTGTGATGGTGGGTTTTGCAATTTTGAGGAGTGCTTGCTGGTGATGACATACGTGATGGAGCATGGTATTATGGTGATGCCGCGTGTGTGCTTCGAATATTATCAAACGCGTAGAGGTGGAGATACAAGTTGGTTGTTAAGAGTAGCTGTGGTTCGGACAATAGTGCAGAGACGAGATGGAACTTACTACAAGCAATAATGTAGCAAGCTTGAAATCTTTAGGTGAGTTTCCGCTCACTCACATCTATGTTTATATCCATTCTAGTTATATATATATTCATCAGTTTTGCTTGAATAGCTTGGGTGCTAAGGTTGGTGGTTGTGAATTGTTACCAGTGATTGATTTGGTTGTTTGAGATTGATTTGGCTATTTGATTGATGCGGTTATCATAAGATAATAATGTTTTGAATTTGGATTGGTGGATGGATTTTGTGTTAGTTGGATGATTAAAAATATAAAGGGGATGTTGTCTAATCTTGTTTAAAATTATAAGTTATATAACTTGTTTATTTTGACGGCTGAGTAAAAATATATATTCTTAAGTAATTTGCAAAAAGTCGCACATACATGTAAATATAAATACATATATATCGATTAGGAAGTTACAACATTCTAGATTATTAATTACAAACTAAAGCATACAATGTGATTTCAAATATTGATTTGTAGTTCAAATTATAGATAGATCAAATTTAACTAGATATACCTATGTACGTAAATCCACTTAAGTGAATATTCGTGTTTTAATTTCTATTCCAACAAATATTTTCATATTATTGTTTGAATACTCCTTTGCAAGTTTGATGAATATCATTATTATGATTTAAGAATTATTTTACTTCTAAGATTGTTTTGGAAGCTTGAACATGATTTCCTATGTATCATTTTCATTTATTTTGTTTTCTTGTTTATCTATTCATTTTGACTTCCTTAAATATAAATTTCTAGTTTATGAATGATTCACTGTTATATTGATTTAATTTATGATTTCGAAATGATACAGTGATGACATCTTTGTTTGATTTTGAAATGATATATTCTGTATAACGAGAAATTTGAGTAAACGGTTTGGTGAAACCATCTGGTATGGGACTTTCGGTGTCACCATCCTGCTTATTCATTGGACTTGTTGTATAGAGTATTAATGGGTAAGTGTATTATACGAGCTTGGTTAATTTCGATTCCTGTCTAATTGAAGCTATTTTATTGTATTTCTGTGTCTTTCCATTGCGAAGTTGATAAGTAGCTAGTGAACCAGTAGTGAGAACGTGTGGTATGGGATACACTGTTACCGCTACTTGGTTTACTGACTATGAGTCAATGACGCATATTGTGTTTTGATAAGCCAGTACTTTGCTTCGGAGGGAAGCCGGGACTTAGGGGGAGTCACATCTATGTATTCACATGACCGAGAGGGTCAAGATACACTCGGCTTGGGGGCGTCGCAGTGATAGGCGCCTAACTTGAATACGTATAAGTACCGAGCTAAGCTCGAGGGGAGCTATATTGTTATGAGATTGCCCATGCATATTTATTTCTGCTGGATCCATATTGTGATGATATTTAATTTGTGACTAGATCCTTACGATCATACATTGAGGTAATTATTGCGTATTAAATTCACAAAAACATTTGTGATTTTTTTTATGTTGGAGTTTGATGCTTCTTTCGTGATATTTGACCAACTCAAGTTATATGATGATTTTGATGCTTTTGGAGATTTCGAGAACATTTGTGATGCATGCCAATGAACCAACTAACCTTGTATAGTGAGTGAGTGAAACAACCCACCTCCGTTAAGGTCACTCACAAAGGGAATGCCTTAACTTTGGTGGAGCATTTTAGGTAAAAGATGCAGATAAATTATAAGACAGATAAATAAAGCAGCTGAAAATAAAGTCATTTTATAAACAACTTAATTCAGCCAAGCTTTTACAACAATTGTCTCAATCATACTTAAAAGTAATACATAGAAATTCTGTCTTGATTCAAAAACTTCCAAGTATAAAAGAAGCATAAAAATGAAAATGATATTCCCCAATAAAGCGTGAACCAGCCTTAGCAGTGGAAGAGAGAGTCCAAAGCAATACATCGACTATCTTCGAGCTTGGAAAGAAAACTGAGCTAAGTGATAACATTTCCTCCCTGTGAACCGGGGGGGAACGGAAGAAAAGAGGCGAAACAAAACTAGGTCAGACATAAGTCTGGTAAGTCCGGTGACTTTCAGCATATAAACAGGCAAAAGTATTATGATATGAATAAACTGAATATAAGACAATACCATAATAACAGGGATAACAAGATAACATAGGATATGCATAAGGTATGATAAACTGAATGCGCTTCTACTCTTTCTCTGCTTCGCTGCTACTTTGTTATTCTGATTTCTATATCTGTCTCTGCACCACCTAACTAATGTCCCAACTACTAATCTGTATAAAATGATCCCAATCCCCGTAATTGTGGTAGCCTTCAGGTGTACATCCATCGTGAGGATTCCACCTCAATCAGCCTAATTGCCATGAATATGTTAGATGTACCCTTACTACCCTATCGATCGGCTCCCTACTTGTATGTATGTTCCATGTGTCTGTGTCAATCGGCCCTCTCTTGCGTGTAGATACCCGGTGCTGGTCCCACCATAAAGTGTATCAATCCTTATAATAGCAACCCGACACGATTCAAGATGCACAGTGTATAACTACTGGTACTCAGTGCCTGCTTTTTCCCACTCCGGAGTACGTGCACACCCGTAAATCGTCGGAACCTACACTGATGTACCCCTTGTCGTTGTTTTGACCGCTTATAATCAACCCAGTAATTGTGCCCCACCCTGCCTAGTTTCAGGGTACCATGATACTTCTATGTGGGTTACTGGTGAAATGGGTCCCCGTTACTTGGGTTTCCTATTGGTTAAGTTTGTGGGGCCTATATATACAAATATTACCCACCTACATGATATGTACGTAACCCTCCCACCGATTCTAGCATGTTTATTTAACGGTTAGGTTGTGTGGGCCTATATGTACTAATATTACCTGCCAACCCGATATGTACTTAACCCTCCCGCACATTATGTCATATTGGTTAAGTGTTGTCCATTCATGTTAACATAACCCAACCATTCATCGTGTCATGTTGGTTAAGTGTTTCTTATTAACTTAACCCTTCTCACTTATCATGTTAGATTGGTTAAGTGTTTCCTATTAACTTAACCCCGTTCGTTCATTAAGTTATATTGGTCAAGTGTTTCTTGTTACTTAACCCCACGTGTTCGTCTTGTTGTATTGGATAAGTGTCATCATTCAATTCAAGTTAACTTAACCCACCTACTCATCATGTCATGTTACTTTAGTTAAGTGTCGCCTCCTTGTGTTAACTTAACCCTACCACAAACCAAGTTTTATTGGTTAAGTGTTAGCTTAACCCTTTCCATTTATCATGCTATACCGGTTAAGTGTTTCCTATTAATTTAACCCTAGTCATCCATTTTGTCGTATTGGTTAAGTGTTTCTCATTACTTAACCCTAGTCATCCATGTTATATTGGTTAAGTGTTCCTATGAACTTAACCATACTCATTCATCTTGTTCATTAGCATTAATTGATTTATTAATGCACCAAACTCTCACATTAGATATGTGTTGTTGCGGTTACTGGATGTGTCGGGCGGTTCCGGGCAGTTTTACACCACAACTCAATCTAACCTCGGGTTTTTCTTGGGCATGATGCACTAACCTCTCACATTAGATAGGTGTTGTTGTGGTTACTGGATGTGTCGGGCGGTTCCGGGCAGTTTTACACCACAACTCAATCTAACCTTGGGTTAGGCATGTTCATCTTTAATCTACACATTTACCCTATATACCCAAATCTAGATTTTACATGCTAATTACCAAATTCACCAAAACTAGTCATGTTACATTTTACACCCAATCTAAATTTAATGCTCAAGGTACCCCAAATTCACAACAATAACAATTTTGCCCAAAACTTGATTTATATGCCAACTTCCTACTTTATCGTTCATGCCAATTCAAGGTTCAATATATTCCATAATCTATGTCAAATTACCACAAATTGCATCTTAACAGTTATGACATATTACATGTTCCGAATTATGCCAAATAATGTCAATTTCATGTTATACCCAATTTCCCCTGCATTCATAACGTACGTATTTCGAGATTCAACTCAAGATTCATAATATAAGGGAAGAAGCAAGATGGAACATCATAAGAATAGGCATAGTCATATGATGATAAGAACTACTGGTCCAATAAACTTGAGGTACTAAAAAGACAAGTTTTGCAAGGAATACATCGCAGGCATATAGATATGATAAGAATTAAGTCATGAACTTAAAAAGGATTACAATTCCGATATACAACAAGGATAGATATGATTGGACCAGTTTCATAGTCAAAAATAATTCCCAAAGATGTAAATACTCAAGCACAGATTTCAATTAAAGGATAGCTTACATCAGGCATATTCTCATATCCATTTTATTACATGTCACAATTAAATTTAGGTGTTCAAATCTAAAAAGTAACTGACTTACAAAACAAAGGCAAATCTTGTTTTCATGCCTAAGCCATACATCACTATACACCCTAATGTTCTTCTTCCAAATCATAAACTATCATATATATATATATATATATATATCCAAATTATAGATCACGACATGTATTATGCCTTAAATTTATAGATCAATTTACGCCCCAAATCCCAAGTCATATGTCCAATACTTTATGCTTCAAATCTCAAGTCATATGTCCAATACTTTACGCCTCAAATCTCAAGTCATATGTCCAATACTTTATGTTTTGAATGTGTTATGTCCTCAAATCAGTTACAACTCAATTATGCCCAATTTTATTTCCAACGTACGTTCATCTCTTATAAGATCCGGCTCAGGCTCGCAGTAGCCTGGCTATAAAACAAAAAGGGAAGAAGGAAAGAAGAGACAAAGAACGGACATAATATTATCAATGAGATGGGTCCAAAGGATATAGAAAGACAGACATAATCTCAGATCCAGATTTATTACAATGTCAGAATTACAATTAACTTTTATTTTTGAAAGTAACATGAACTTACAAATTACAAAAGGGTCTTGAATTCTGGGATCTGTATTCTGAAACTGAATAGCTCTCCCTTGAAGTGGACTATTTGATTTGATTCTTAGAAATAGTTGTTGAAGTCGTTGAATTTGCTTTTGAATCTCTACTAGAATTCTAAACTTGATTTCTACGAAGGACTTGAGCAGCATAACCCCGTCTTACATTTATTTTGATATGAATTAGGGTAGAGTATAGGCGTAATGAAGTTGTGTGGAGAGAAAATGAGGTTTGGGGGGGTGTTTAAATAGCTTAGGAGCAACGAATCTGGTCAGAACGGGCATCTAAATGCAGAAAAACGAATCTGTCCACGGATCTGGAAAAAGGGGGAGGTCGACCCCCAGGTCGACCTGTTCTACCCAGGTAGACCTCCTGGTCGACCTGGGTCCTGGGCGGGAAACTTCCCGCCCGGGCCGGGTGTGTGATTTGAATTTCGAAACTTTAAATTTGAATTCGGGATGGTTTTTATTTTAAATTCCTGAAACTTCTAAGTGCCATAACTTCTTCATACGGAGTCCGATTTACGCAAATTCGGACTCTGTCTCAAGCAGAATTCCGAGACGAACGCAATGGCGTAACCCGTTTCCCTTAATTCTTCTCTTAAAAACTAAGTATACTTTAATTTGTTACTTTGACGTTTACAGAAAATACGGGGTGTTACACTCTCCCCTCCTTAAAGGATTTCGTCCCTAAAATCTTCAAGTTAAGAAGAATGCATATCCTAACATCCAATATCCATCTACTCAACTATTCAATCACAGGCATCCATTGTCCTTAAAAAGATTTCTAATGCTTTCATGATCATATGCATAGCGTCTGTACATGTTCTTATCTAATGCAAAATCAGGCGGTCTACTGATTCAGTTGACCTCCTTAATGCGGATTATGTTAGTGTCATGAGTCCATCATGTATGCAATTATTCATAATCATACTTTATAACTTCTACATGAGTGCATAGTCATTCATACAAATGCAACATCCATACGATAACACATCAAGTTTCAACCCATATATATAAAAATTAACTCATGCATATGCAATATGAAAGTGACTGAGCCGATCTAGTGCATAATGTGTGTATATGCATCCACGAGCAACCACTGGCAAATACTTGCAACCACTTGCATCCACCAAACATAACATGTCTCAAACACATGTTTACATCCACTGGATTCTACCTAAGGATCAAGGATAGGACCGAAAGGATATACTTAAAAGATAAAGACTAGCATGCAAATAAATTTTATAGAAAAAGAGGAATTAAGGATATACCCTCAAAAAGGGTATGATGCGCGTATCTAGTCTTCAGTCTTCTAAGTCGCATCTTCTTGAGCTTCACTCCACTATACCTTAACTAATTTAACTTCACGATTGCAAAGCTTCTTGACTTCCATTTCCGAAACTCACTAGTAAAGATAGAACCTCGATCACTTACTATGCTAGAGGGTATCCAATGTAGTCGAACTATCTTTCCAAGATAAATAGATGTTAACCATGACACTAAGTGTATATACTAAGATGATTAGAGGTCTCTCTTCTACTTAGCTTATCCATCATGTCACAAATATGAGGTCTAAAGCTAAAGGTTGCTATGTATTTTTTACCTCTCTTAAGGTCAGTCTTACTTAGGGCGCCTGCCACAACCATTTATTTCTCACGCAAACCATCCTAGTCGAACTCGACATCCCTCAAGTACAAGCCCCAAAGGCCTAAACCAATATCAGACAAGCACCAAAGGAATACCTCCTTCGAATTTGGACAATTTATGTGAGATGATACTAGCAAAACAACCAAACAATTGAGCACTTAACCGACTCTGGCTATCCTCACCAATCTTGTTCAAAAAACTATTGTTGATCACATAACTGTCTTCGCATTGTCAACTAGATATATGCGGAAGTCTATCTCAAGTTTTAGGGGGAAAACCCCTAACCTAATCAAAACATCCTCGTACTCATGGACTATTCTAACGGATTGCAAACAGTCGATAGATGCATCAAGTGATTCTAGGTAGCTAAGCCTAACTGATCCCTTAGGATCGCACGAAATCTCGAGGGTATTCCCAAGGCAAGTAAAAGGTCTAACTACCCTCCTTTCGCAATTACTAGCTAACCATCCCATGCCTAGAATCAACCCAAAGCCCATGGAACCAAAACATAAGCTTTAATATAGCTATTCTCAAATCCTCGCAAACCAAAGATAAATGAGCCGAACCAACAATTGGATTTGAGACAATAATGGGATCCTCTACTATACAAGTTCTAAGGTGCAGAGACTCAACTATGGAAGCAGATATAAATGAATGTGAAGCACTAAAATCAAAAAGATTACTAACAGGATGATCAAAAAGGAAAAACTAAACTCTTTCAACAGAAACCTTATTACCTCTCTCTCAGGTACGCTGGCGCTGAGAGCATGCATTTTCCCTCCTGAAAATCCTGTCATTTGTTCTGCCCTTGTCCTTAATTATACGATCCGTTATACCATAATAAAAATACTTCCTCTTGTCTTAGGTTTTACTATTCTTTCCTCCCCTCCTTTGTGAACCAAGTCTGTATCCATGAGTTCTTCATCCTTGGGTTGTGCTCCTTAGCCAAACTCCCTCATTCTCATCTTTTCCATCCTTGTGTAACTTATTGACAGGTCTCTAGAAAGTTGCCTCCATCGCACGGAAAATTCTACAAAGCTCAAAAGAAAATTAGCCGCAGGTGAAACTACAGCAGCTATAGATGGAAGTTGGGTACTTATTTACCCTTTGACAAGTGTTATAGTCTCATCAAGCCTATGGAACCATGCCGCAATGAGGTTACCTCCCAGAAAGCCAGGAGCCCTGGAGACTCAGGAAACAGGGAAACAAGGATTCAAACAGAGGATCAAAAGATGATGCATATGGCTTTGGGGAATATGCCTTTAAAACATGACTTTTCTTTTGAAAATTCTTCTTTTAAAATCGTTTTGAACATAATTTTTCAAATCTTTTATCTGATCTGGTAACCTTCAGCTCTGATACTAAGTGAAACACCCAACCTCCGTTAAGGTCACTCACAAAGGGAATGCCTTAACTTTGGTGGAGCATTTTAGGTAAAAGATGCAGATAAATTACAAGACAGACAAATAAAGCAGCGGAAAATAAAGTCATTTTATAAACAACTTAATTCAGTCAAGCTTTTACAACAATTGTCTCAATCATACTTAAAAGTAGTACATAGAAATTCTGTCTTGATTCAAAAACTTCCAAGTATAAAAGAAGCATAAAAATGAAAATGATATTCCCCAATAAAGCGTGAACCAGCCTTAGCAGTGGAAGAGAGAGTCCAAAGCAATACATCGACTATCATCGAGCTTGGAAAGAAAACCGAGCTAAGTGATAACATTTCCTCCCTGTGAACCGGGGGGGAACGGAAGAAAAGAGGCAAAACAAAACTAGGTCAGACATAAATCTGGTAAGTCCGGTGACTTTCAGCATATAAATAGGCAAAAGTATTATGACATGAATAAACTGAATATAAGACAATACCATGATAACAGGGATAACAAGATAACATAGGATATGCATAAGGTATGATAAGGCAAGATAAACTGAATGCGCTTCTATTCTTTCTCTGCTTCGCTACTACTTTTTTATTCTGATTTCTATATCTATCTCTGCACCACCTAACTAGTGTCCAAATAGTAATCTGTATAAAATGATAATGTGATCTCAATCCCCGTAATTGTGGTAGCCTTCAGGTGTACACCATCGTGAGGATTCCACCTCAATCGGCCTAATTGCCATGAACATGTTAGATGTACCCTTACTACCCTATCGATCGGCTCCCTACTTGTATTTATGCTCCATATGTCTGTGTCAATCGGCCCTCTCTTGCGTGTAGATACCCCGTGCTATTCCCACCATATGTGTATCAATCCTTATGATAGCGACCCGACACGATTCAAGATGCACAGTGTATAACTACTGGTACTCAGTGCCTGCTTTTTCCCACTCAGGAGTACGTGCACGTCCGTAAACCGTCGGAACCTACACTGACGTACCCCCTGCCGCTGTTTTGACCGCTTATAATCAGCCCAGTAATCGTGCCCCACCCTGCCTAGTTTCAGGGTACCATGATAAATCTATGTGGGTTACTGCTGAAATGGGTCCCCGTTACTAGGTTTTCCATTTGGTTAAGTTTGTGAGCCTATATATACAAATATTACTCACCTACACGAGATGTAATTAACCCTCCCACCGATTCTAGCATGTTTATTTAACGGTGAGGTTGTGGGCCTATATGTACTAATATTACCCGCCAACCCGATATGTACTTAACCCTCCCGCACATTATGTCATATTGGTTAAGTGTTGTCCATTCATGTTAACTTAACCCACCCATTCATTGTGTCATGTTGGTTAAGTGTTTCTTATTAACTTAACCCTACTCACTTATCATGTTAGATTGGTTAAGTGTTTCCTATTAACTTAACCCCGTTCGTTCATCAAGTTATATTGGTCAAGTGTTTCTTGTTACTTAACCCCACGTGTTCGTCTTGCTGTATTGGTTAAGTGTCATCAGTCAATTCAAGTTAACTTAACCCACCTACTCATCATATCATGTTACTTTGGTTAAGTGTTGCCTCCTTGTGTTAACTTAACCCTACCACAAACCAAGTTATATTGGTTAAGTGTTAGCTTAACCCTTTCCATTTATCATGCTATACTGGTTAAGTGTTTCCTATTAACTTAACCTTAGTCATCCATCTTGTCATATTGGTTAAGTGTTTCTCATTACTTAACCCTAGTCATCCATGTTATATTGGTTAAGTGTTCCTATGAACTTAATCGTACTCATTCATCTTATTCATTAGCATTAATTGATTTAATAATGCACCAACCTCTCACATTAGATATGTGTTGTTGCGGTTACTGGATGTACCGGGTGGTTCAGGCCATTTTTACACCACAACTCAATCTAACCTCGGGTTTTTCTTGGGCATGATGCACTAACCTCTCACATTAGATAGGTGTTGTTGTGGTTACTGGATGTGCCGAGCGGTTCCGGGCAGTTTTACACCACAACTCAATCTAACCTCGGGTTAGACATGTTCATCTTTAATCTACACATTTACCCTATATACTCAAATCTAGATTTTACATGCTAATTACCAAATTCACCAAAACTAGTCATGTTACATTTTACACCAATCTAGATTTAATGCTCAAGTTACCCTAAATTAGCAACAATAACAATTTTGCCCAAAACTTGATTTATATGCCAACTTCCTACTTTGTTGTTCATGCCAATTCTAGGTTAAATATATTCCATAATTCATGTCAAATTACCCCAAATTGCATCTTAACAGTTATGCCATATTACGTGTTCCAAATTATGCCAAATAATGTCAATTTCATGTTATACCCAATTTCCCCTGCATTCATAACGTACGTATTTCGAGATTCAACTCAAGATTCATAATATAAGGGAAGAAGCAAGATGGAACATCATAAGAATAGGCATAGTCATATGATGATAAGAACTACTGGTTCAATAAACTTGAGGTAATAAAAAGACAAGTTTTGCAAGGAATACATCGCAGGCATATAGATATGATAAGAAGTATATCATGAACTTAAAAAGAATTACAATTCCTATATACAACAAGGATAGATATGATTGGACCAGTTTCATAGTCAAAAATAATTCCCAAAGATGTAAATACTCAAGCACAGATTTCAATTAAAGGATAGCTTACATCAGGCATATTCTCATATCCATTTTATTACATGTCACAATTAAATTTAGGTGTTCAAATCTAAAAAGTAACTGACTTACAAAACAAAGGCAAATCTTGTTTTCATGCCTAAGCCATACATCACTATACACCCTAATCTTCTTCTTCCAAATCATAAACTATCATATATATATATATCCAAATTTTAGATCACGACATGTATTATGCCTTATATTTACAGTTCAATTTACGCCCCAAATCCCAAGTCATATGTCCAATACTTTATGCTTCAAATCTCAAGTCATATGTCCAATACTTTATGCCTCAAATCTCAAGTCATATGTCCAATACTTTATGTTTTGAATGTGTTATGTCCTCAAATCAGTTACAATTCAATTATGCCCAATTTTATTTCCAACGTACGTTCATCTCTTATAAGATCTGGCTCAGGCTCGTAGTAGCCTGGCTATAAAACAAAAAGGGAAGAAGGAAAGAAGAGACAAAGAACGGACATAATATAATCAATGAGATGGATCCAAAGGATATAAAAAGAAAGACATAATCTCAGATCCAGATTTATTACAATGTCAGAATCACAATTAACTTTTCTTTTTGAAACTAACATGAACTTACAAATTATCAAAGGGTCTTGAATTCTGGGATCTGTATTCTGAAACTGAATAGCTCTCCCTTGAAGTGGACTATTTGATTTGATTCTTAGAAATAGTTGTTGAAGTCGTTGAATTAGCTTTTGAATCTCTACTAGAATTCTAAACTTGATTTCTACGAAGGACTTGAGCAGCATAACCCCGTCTTACATTTATTTTGATATGAATTAGGGTAGAGTATAGGCGTAATAAAGTTGTGTGGAGAGAAAGTGAGGTTTGGGGGTGTTTAAATAGCTTAGGAGCAACGAATCTGGTCAGAACGGGCGTTTAAATGCAGAAAAACAAATATGTCCACAGATCTGGAAAAAGGGGGGAGGTCGACCCCATGGTCGACCTGTTCTACCCATGTCGACCTCCTGGTCGACCTGGGTCCTGGGCGGGTAGATTCTTGCCCAGCCCACGTGTGTGATTTGAGTTTCGAAACTTTAAATTTGAATTCGGGCTGGTTTTTATTTTAAATTCCTGAAACTTCTAAGTGCCATAACTTCTTCATTCGGAGTCTGATTTACGCAAAGTCGGGCTCTATCTCAAGCAGAATTCTAAGACGAACGCAATGGCATAACCCGTTTCCCTTAATTCTTCTCTTAAAAATTAAGTAAACTTTAATTTGTTACTTTGACGTTCACAGAAAATACGGGGTGTTACAGTGAGTCTAGTTGTGTGCCCTTCGTTTGTGATCTATGAATGTAGTCTATTCCATTCAAATGGAGTTTCACCTTCTTAACACTTTGGTTAAAAGTTCCTAATGATTAGGTTTACGTCTTGGATTATCTCTCAATTTTAGAGCACCCAAACATTTTATATCAACTATATTGGATTTAAACATAAACTGATACGTTTATTATCTATATAATACCCGGGTTAGACCGAGACATTACAGGTGCAGGGACATTGAGACCGGCTTGTGTTTATTGGGCTTAGATGAGCATGATATAGTATATCATATATTATCGTTTATTGTATGGATTGATGTATAGATATTGATGTGTAATTGATAAATGAGTTTAAAATGTTAAATATTATACATTATATTAATTGATATGACTGACTCTGTGTAACGACCCAGAAAATCTGAACCAATTTAAAAAATTTAAATTGGCTAAAATAATGGATTTTAAATATTTAAAATAAATATTTTAGATAATGGCAATGAAAACTGAGTTTGAATCGACATTTGAAAACCAATATAATTAATTATAATTATATATAGAATTGAAAATGGCGCGGTAGTTCGATAATTCGATTTCAAACTTCAATTGAATATACCGGGTGCAAAACAATCCGTATTTTTGTGAAACCAAAAACATTAGGATCTTATTGGTAATATCTTTCTAACGAATCCGACCAATCGAAGTTTGATAGCGGGAATCAAAAGATATGTCCAGTTGAAAATTCTGAATAGTCGCTATGGAATTCAGGCCCTTAAAAATGGACATTTTGCAAATGACCTCGGATTTCGACGAAACCACTTTTGTTAGATCCGCAGTGTCAGGTTATTGTTAGATTCCAAATTTCATAATTTTTCGAATCAATATGTGAGCGTGGCAAAGGAAAACGCGTTTGACCAGTTTCCGTTGATTTTAATCGACTGGAAATTGGCCATTTTTCAAACGGTCTCAGAATTCGACGAAACTAGTTTTGTTAGGACCGTATCGTCAATACGAAGCTAGAAAATATTTTTCTGGAATTTTTCTAGTTAGTATGTGGCCCCGGTAATTTGAAATGTGCGTTTAAAATTCAATATAGTGATTTAAATGTAAATTCAAAAGGAAACTGATTGTAACGACCAAATCAGCTTGCGATACATATCCCATTGTGTTCGGAATGGGGGTAAAACGCTATGGACGACAGGCGGTGGGCCTCGTTTCGAGGTCGTATGTAAAAGTCAACCCTTTTGCAAATTTAAATAATAAAAATAATAATAATAATAATAATTTTTAATTCTTCCCCCCCCCCTTTCTCTTCTGCTTGCCCCCCCCCCCCGTTCATTATAATTTCAGAAAAAAAAAAGAGAAGAAACCCTAAATACGATCGAGCGCCTCCCTCCAGTCATCGCCGCCCCTCCTCGAGCATCGCCGACGCCCCCCGATCCCTCGAGCTCCGACGAAGCCTTTCCCCCCCATCGCACGAGCTCCGATCGAAGACCCCTCACCTCGAACCCTGCCGACGCGACACCACCGAACACCACGCCGACGCTCCCTCTTCTTCCCTCCACTTCGCAAGCCAACGGTGAGCTTTTAGTTATTTTATTTTTATTTTTATTTTCGTTTTATAAAAAAACTGATTTATAAAATGTTTTAAAAATTAATTTCTGAAATGTTTAAAAGTATTAAAACTGTTTATTTTAAAAAGAATAAAACTGATTTGTTTTAAGGTATAAAAACAGATTTTGTTTTAATATTAAAAACTGATTTGTAAAGTTATAATAAACTGTTTTTTTTTTAAATAAAGAAAAAAACTGCATATTTTTTTTTTTAAAAAAAAAAAAAAGATTAATAAAACTGTTTTTGAAATAAAGATAAAAACTGCATTTTTGCAAAAGTAAAAAAAAACATATTTTTATATGTTGAAAGCAAAAGTAAAAAAACATATTTTTATATGTTGAAAGCAAAAGTAAAAAACATATTTTTATATGTTGAAAGCAAAAGTAAAAAAACATATTTTTATATGTTGAAAGCAAAAGTAAAAAATCATATTTTTATATATTGAATAGCGAAGTCAAAATTCGATTTTTATATATTGAATAGCATAGTAAAAATTCTATTTTTACATATGCAGAGAATACGGGCGAAAGCGACAAAAGGCGAAGATTTCTATAAGAGAAGAGTCGTGAAGTTGGATAGCTATTGGTGAGATTTCTGATTTAAAATTTATATATATATGTGTGAAGTAAAAGTGAATTGCTATATATAAATATATATATATATATATATACGCCCCCTCGTCCACAAACCATGGACGATATTTATTGGTTGAAATTGTTGTGGAAATTTGATTGATAGCGAATGATTGTTTGGGATTGTTTGTGATTGATATTGGTTGATTGTGGTTGAAAAATACCCATTGGTGGTTGTGAAATATTTGGTTGAAACCACATAGGATTAGTTTGTGGAAATGAAATAAATATATATACATGCCGCCTGCGTGCGAACTAGATGCATGTTTCCCATTGTCAAAAACCGCGAGGTTTTAAGGTAGAGCGAGGAGCCTTACTAGGGACGGTGCTGGTGTAACTACCCTGCCGTTATGTTGCCGAAATTTTGAATAATATTCTTGTGTTTGAATTATTTTCATATGCTTAAACTATAGAAAACATTCATGTGTTGAATTGATATTCATTCGTTGTTTAGAAATTCATGTGTTGAATGGTATTCATATTTTGAAATAAATAGTTCGATAATAAAAATCACATTTTTATCTATATATAAAAACTATAGAAAACATTCATGTGTTGAATTGATATTCATTCGTTGTTTAGAAATTCATGTGTTGAATGGTATTCATATTTTGAAATAAATTGTTCGATAATAAAAATCACGTTTTTATCGATATCTAAAAACTATAGAAAACATTCATGTGTTGAATTGATATTCATTCGTTGTTTAGAAATTCATGTGTTGAATGGTATTCATATTTTGAAATAAATTGTTTGATAATAAAAATCACCTTTTATCGACTACATGAACTATATAGAAAGAAAATAGTGTTTTGAAATGAGTTGTTTTACAATAAAAATCACATTTTTATTGTATGCATAAATCGTTAAAATATGAAGTGTTAAAAATAGCCACTTGTTCAAAATAAACATATATGAGTTGAAATATTCATTAATTAACTAATGAAATGATTTGCACCTATTTATGTAACATTAGAATGAATGGTGTTTTTAAACCAAATAGAAATCGAATATGAAATCGAATAGAAAATGAAAAATGATATGAACTGTATATATATGTACATGCAATATTCTTTGAACAGGTTATAGCAAAGGGGCTAGAGAAGAGGAATAAAATTTTGTGCCCGACAAATAGGTACACATTTACTGATTTGTTTAGGTGATGATTTTGAGCCTGTTGGCTAGCCGCTTGGCTTTTTCTTTTTCTTTTTGAGATTAGAAGGACCGGGACGCTATTTGCGATTTCCCGACGCTCCCGGTGCAGGGGAGGTTATGGCGAAATTTTTCCAAAATTTAAGGTGTTAGAAATTTTTTTGAAGTGAAAACGATATAGAAATCCTTGAATGAACTATATTTATATAACTATATAAATATAAATAAAATTAAAACGAAACGAGGCCGTGCAGTTCGTATTTCGAAACCGTGATTTCAAACGACTAGTACGGGAAATCCGACCATTGGATTTTCCCGAAACCTCAACCGTCGGGTTCGCCTTGGAAATATCTTTCCAACGGCACCAACCTTGTAAAGATCCAACGGTTGGATTGTCTGGAATGTTTAATTCAAATCTGGAGAAAAACAGCGCCAGAAACGATTATATTTATTTATATATATAAATAAAATTATATTTAATCGAATAACGACGCTGCAGTTCGTATTTTGAAATCGAAACTTCAAACGATTGTACCGGGAGATCCGACCGTCGGATTTTCCCGAAACTGGAACCGTTGGGTTCGTTTTGAAAAGACCTTTCTAATGATGTAAATTTTGTGAAGATCCAACGGTTAGATTTTCAGATATGTGTAAATCAAATCTGAAGAAAAACAGCGCCACGGCCGCCTTATGGCCCGAAACGTCGTTTTGAATAAAATGGCTATTTTAAAATAAATAAAAATAGCGATAAATAGTTAAAAAATATCGTAAGCGATATGGAATGGAAATAAACTGAATTTGCTTGATTTATGTGATGTTTGATGGTTGAATGTGTTTGGTGTGAAAACTATATAAAGAACACAATTGGTGTTGTCGAATAATTTAACCATTGAAATAAATCGATTTGAAATTCTAAATATACGTGAATTATTTGAAAAGGCCGAGTTAATTCTCATTTCGAATAATCGACCGACGATTGAAATTCGAAGATGAAGACGATGGTCGAAGACCGGAGATCTTCACCTCGTTTGGATGGTAACCGAGGTCCTGATTGGGAGGCATCCCGAAATATGGATAATGAGTGGTGATCGTTCAGACGTACGTGTTGATCGAAGGGTTTGCGAGGTATTTAGTGCCTCCGGTTTCGTTCAGACCCAGAACGGACTTGTAAATGGACTGTGTGTCTGACATAGGATTTATTCTGTGTGGCATGCTAAGATGCAGTGATCAGGACTTCTGTTGAAAAGCAAAGTCTTGTGGTGATGATCAAAGCACCGCCTGTGTGGCATAGCTTTGTGTATAACGTGAATTCGCGAGCCTCACACCCCGGTATGAACCTAAAACGGGAGAACGGACCTCAGGGAGGGCCTACGTTTCCTCCTAGCTAAAAGTGGCGTCATTGGTTTTACACGCCCTGACGAGTTTGACTTATGTGGTTGTTGCTGTTGCGAGGCGCCTCGGTTAGATCGGACGATCCGGGTCCGATGGAGTCACTTGTTGGCTCGCTTACGCCCCAAAGGGCGGAGAAACGTAGTGCTCAGGCATTTTTAATCCACTCCGTGTGGACCGGCCCTGACGATCCAAGGGTCGATGCGCTCTGACCCTGAGGCTCGGGCTAGGCAGTCTCGAATTCGGTAAGGACTATCTTTTGCCTTGGTTCATGACGGAAAACCAATTTCCAAATACGACATCGTGCGGTTTTGATTGTATACCTATATATGGCGACATAGTGGTATGGGGCATTAATGCCGTCTATGATTGATAGTTATGATTTGAAATTGATTTCAAAACATATAAACACTAGCAATAATATTAAATGCCTTTGTTTTATTCGTATCAAGCATATCTTGGCCGTTATAAGGTAAAAACTCTATCCTCCGGTTTGCGTTGCATTGTGTGATGGGAACTGAGTCTTATAACGGCTTCATTTTTTTTTTTAAAAGCATAGCGATGTTTAAAAGAAAGATTTGTTTTAAAGCACTGGCAATCCAATGGAGTAAACCCGTTCCACGAAAGTGGCGTGGTCCTGTGATTAGCCAATTATATATGTGTTGAGTGGATTTCTCATACCAGTCCCATGACTGACTCGTAGTTTGTTTCACTCTCAAACTCGGGTGCCCCTTTTTCTACACGGGCAGCCTTGTATTCAGGTTTAGCTGGTTCTTTCTGGATAGCTGGAGCTGAAGATGGATTCTATCATTTATTTCCTTTTATGCTGTTCAGCTCCTATTGTACATATTTTGTTTATTTCCGCTGTAGACATTTATGTATAGCTGAACTGTATTTGTACTAAGTAAGATCCTGTATACTGTGTAACTCTGATGATTACTTTTATCCAGTATATTTTGTTGTTCATATCTGGTGTATTTATTTAATTCTGTTCTGCTATTATATGTTTCTGTGTTATATTCCAAAGATAACCTTGTTTCCGTGAGAACGGGAAATCGGGTCGTCTCAACGTGGTATCAGAGCTTTGGTTAAGCTTAGTTCTGGAATATAACATTTGAACGAACTCGTCAGAAATAGAACCAGTAGTGTTCTAGGACGGGTAACTCAATACAGATAGGATCAGTAATATCCTAGTATGAGTAAAGCAGAATGAAATTACACCTCGATAGACACATTTACATTCAAGTATTTGTCTCTATATTTTGAAATATCTTTTCTGTTGACCTGACACTTGATCTGCTATTTGCAGAAGAACTAGAAAATGAGTGCCAGAAACAGAAGTAATACTGACCCGGATATTGAAGCTCTATTCATGAAATATAGAAATCTGGGTGGAAAACCTTTCTCGGGTGAAGAAGCAATTATGAAAACACAAGCTTGGATTCGTTCAGCTGAGAAAATCTTCGAAGCATTAAAGCTGAGGGATGACCAAAAAAGATTACTGGCCTCCTGGGCTCTCAAAGATGAAGCTTTGTTTTGGTGGGATTCAGTTATTAAAGATAATCCAGAAGGTGATATCACCTGGGATAGATTCAAAGTGATTTTCTTAGAAAGATTTACTCCTCCCGAAGCAACTGAACGACTATGTGATGAATTTTCTTATCTAATACAAGGTGACATGACCATTCCCGAATATCATAAGAAATTCAATGAACTTTCTCACTTTGCCCCTCACCTAATTCAAAATCCGAAGAGTAAAAATATGAGATTTATTCACGGACTTCAAAGGAAATACCAGAATAAAGTATTGGGGCATGTGAAGCTTCCTTTCTCAGAAATGATTTATATGGCTTATCAATATGAAGATCTTCATAAGAAAGGAATGTTACGCGACGAAGAAGAAGTCTGTTCTAGTGACAAGGAAGATTCGGAAACTGATATTCCTGAAGCCAGTATGATGTCTGAAGTCGGTAAGGAGCCCGAAGTAAATCGAAAAAGGGCTAGATCTGAAAAAGAACCTGGAACGACTGCCATATGCAAGAATTGCAATCAGAAGGGGCATTTGTCCAGGAAATGTAAATCTTTAAAGAAACCAATAAAGGATGGATATAGAGCCAATCGAAAGCAAAAGAAGAAAAGGTTGGGAAAAGATGGGGAGTTTCAAGAGAATAGGCATTGTAAACAGTGCCGCGAGGCCGGTCATCTTGCAAAGGATTGCCCGCTCTTAAACAAGGTCGAAGCAGTACATGTAAATGAATTGGCAGAAACTTCTGAGCCCTCAGCTGGCCAAGAAAGACCAGATGTTTTAGAAGGCACGCTAACTATCAAAGACATCCCAGTTAAAGTACTGTTTGACACAGGCGCGTCAAGAAGCTTCATTGCCAAGGATGCAGCTAAGAAACTGGATTTGAATTTGAAAAAGCTCAAAGAACCAATGACTGTCCAGAATCCGGTTGGGGGTTCCATTGATCTAAGTTGGGTTTGTGGAGTGCCGGTTTCCTTTTCTCGTTATCGGTTTCCTACCATCGCAGTCGTCATGAATTTTAAAGAGTTTGATCTTATCTTGGGGTTAGACTGGTTGACCAAATACGAAGCTGAAGTTAAATGCGCCGACAGAGTCGTAAAGGCGAAGATTAAATCAGGTGATTATATAACCATTCCCTGTGAAGGTCAGAATGCTAATAGAAAAGACTTCTGGGCAGCTTTGAATGTTTCTCCAGCCCAAATAGAAAATATCCCTGAAATCACTGAGAATATTCCTGACCTCATTAAAGATATTCCTGTCGTCAAGGATTATGCGGATGTGTTTGAGGAAGTCGTTCGCTTACCTCCGCAGAGAGAAATAGATTTCAAAATTGCTTTAATTCCAAATGCAAGGCCGGTAGTTCACGCTATTCGAAGAATGTCCTTGAAAGAGAAGGAGGAATTGGACAATCAAACACGACAGCTAGTATGGAAAGGTCTGATCAGGCCTAGTTTCTCTGATTGGGGTGCAGCAGTGGTGTTTGTCCCGAAATCTGACGGTACTCTACGTCTATGTGTAGATTATCGAGATCTGAATAAACAAACAATAAAGAACAAATATCCATTGCCGCGAATAGATGATTTGTTGGATCGATTAAATGGAGCACAAGTATTTTCAAGAATGGACCTAGCTACAGGTTTCCATCAACTTCGAATTGCCGAAGAGTGTGTTCCAATGACAGCGTTCAGAGGCCCCGACTTATTCTACGAGTGGTTAGTAATGCCGTTCGGCTTATGTAACGCTCCAGCTTATTTCGTCGATCTGATGAACAGAGTATTCAGAGGAGTATTGAATAAGTTTGTTCTGGTTTTTATTGACGATATTCTAATCTTCTCTAAATCAAAGGCCGAACATGAAAAGCATCTGGAACAGGTTCTAGAAATTCTGAGACGGAATGTATTGAAAGCCAAGTTTTCCAAATGTATATTCTGGCAAGATGAAGTGAAATTTCTGGGCCATGTCGTATCGAAAGATGGAATCGCTGTGGACCCAAGCAAAATCACAGCTATTCAGAATTGGAAACAGCCCAGTACTCCCACTGAAGTCCGCAGTTTTCTTGGATTGGCTAGCTATTACCGGAAGTTCGTTAAAGACTTTTCGAAGATATCTGGCCACTTAACGAAGCTTACAAAGAAGCATTCTAAATTCAAATGGACTCAAGAGAGTGAGGAGGCTTTCGAAGAGCTTAAGTTGAGATTAACTACAGCTCCAGTGTTAACCATCATCGATGGCAACCAAGATTTAAAAGTCTGGACTGATGCGTCTAGAGAAGGCCTCGGTGCAGTGTTGATGCAAAGGGGCCAAGTGATTGCCTATGCTAGCCGTCAACTGAAACCACACGAGAAAAACTATGTAACTCATGATCTTGAGTTATTGGCTATCATATTCTCTTTGAAAATCTGGAGACACTATCTTCTGGGCGAGAGATTTGAACTGTTTACAGATCACCAGTCATTAAAGTATCTGTTCACTCAGAAGGACTTAAATTTGAGGCAGCAACGTTGGCTAGAGTTTCTTGCAGCATATGACTTTGAAATTATATATACTCCAGGAAAAGCCAATGTCGTGGCCGATGCTCTGAGCCGAAAGAATGTGATGATTGCCAGCTTTATTATCACGACTTCCTTGATTGACAAAATATCTATTCTTCAGAAGGAGGATAACTTTATTAAAGATATGATCAAAAGGATTCAGAAAGGCGAACCCTCGTGTTTTCAAATAGATAACGACGAGACCTTGAGATTAAAAGGAAGGATTTGTGTTCCTGACATCCCAGAGCTAAAAAGGGAAGTGTTAGACGAGTGTCACAAGTCCAAACTGAGTATCCATCCTGGCATGGCCAAAATGTATAACGATCTCAAAAGAACATTCTGGTGGAAGGCTATGAAAAGAGACGTTTCAATATATGTTAGCCGATGCCCCACCTGTCAGCTAGTCAAAAGCGACCAACAGAAATTGGCTGGATTATTACAACCGCTAGAAGTTCCTGGCTGGAAGTGGGAGCATATTTCTATGGATTTCATTGATGGTTTGCCCGGGACCAGAAAAGGAAATGACAGTATTTGGGTGATCGTAGATCGTTTCACGAAGACCGCCCATTTCATACCTGTCAAATCAAATAGAACCGCTCAGAGTCTGGCGCAAATATACTTCAGGGAAATAGTTAGACTACATGGAGTGCCGCTCAGTATAGTCAGTGATAGAGATACAATATTCACTAGAAAATTCTGGGAAGCATTTCAAGTCGAGCTGGGAACGAAGTTAAACTTGAGCACCGCTTATCATCCTCAGACAGACGGTCAGACTGAGAGGGTGAATCGCATTTTAGAAGATCTATTGCGGGCTTGTGTTATAGATTTCGGTGGATCATGGGAAGACAATCTACATTTGGCTGAGTTCTCTTATAACAACAGCTACCAGGCGAGTCTGACAATGTCGCCATTCGAAGCATTGTATGGTAGACCGTGCCGATCTCCTGCTTGTTGGGTCGAGCCTGGAAATAAACTTGTGTTGGGTCCTGATATGATTCGAGAAGCTGCCGACAAAGTCAATTTTATTAGGAAGAGATTACTCGCCGCTCAAAGCCGACAAAAGAGCTATGCCGATAAAAGGAGAAGAGATATATCCTTTGAAGTTGGCGACTATGTATATTTGAAAGTATCGCCGATGAGAGGAGTTATCCGGTTCGGTAAAACTGGAAAGTTAGCACCCAAATTCATTGGTCCGTTTCCTATTCTGGAACGGATTGGAACTCTCGCTTATAGGGTCAAACTGCCTGACTGGTTGCCTGGAGTGCATGATGTATTTCATATATCTCAACTTCGAAAGCACGTTCATGATCCAGACTTGATCGTGGAAGAAGCAGCTCAACAGGATATTGAAATTACTCCAGAACTAGCTGTGAGGCGTGAGCCGCTAAAGATTATCGGCAAAGAAACCAAAGAGCTGAGAAACAAGAAAGTTCACTTAGTCAAAGTGCAATGGAGTGGAGATCCGCGAGATTGTACTTGGGAAACTGAGGAGAGCATTCAGAAAGCTTATCCTAGATGCCGAGTAGATATCTCTGTTTGACTCTGGTGCAAGGTACATTTACCCTACTTTGCATTACCGTTTAATTCTCTATTCTGTTGCTATTTTCTTCCCATGGATGTGCACTATCTATTCTATACTCTGAATGATTTATAAAAGAATATAGGAGTTGATAAGAATATTTTTGAAAGGTTAGAAACAAATTGGTTGTTGTGTTGTATGATTGTAGATTTATCAAACCACTTTCGACTTTGTTCCTTTTCGGGGACGAAAAGTTTTAAGTGGGGGAGATTGTAACGACCCAGAAAATCTGAACCAATTTAAAATTTTTAAATTGGCTAAAATAATGGATTTTAAATATTTAAAATAAATATTTTAGATAATGGCAATGAAAACTGAGTTTGAATCGACATTTGAAAACCAATATAATTAATTATAATTATATATAGAATTGAAAATGGCGCGGTAGTTCGATAATTCGATTTCAAACTTCAATTGAATATACCGGGTGCAAAACAATCCGTATTTTAGTGAAACCAAAAACATTAGGATCATATTGGTAATATCTTTCTAACGAATCCGACCAATCGAAGTTTGATAGCGGGAATCAAAAGATATGTCCAGTTGAAAATTCTGAATAGTCGCTATGGAATTCAGGCCCTTAAAAATGGACATTTTGCAAATGACCTCGGATTTCGACGAAACCACTTTTGTTAGATCCGCAGTGTCAGGTTATTGTTAGATTCCAAATTTCATAATTTTTCGAATCAATATGTGAGCGTGGCAAAGGAAAACGCGTTTGACCAGTTTTCGTTGATTTTAATCGACTGGAAATTGGCCATTTTTCAAACGGTCTCAGAATTCGACGAAACTAGTTTTGTTAGGACCGTATCGTCAATACGAAGCTAGAAAATATTTTTCTGGAATTTTTCTAGTTAGTATGTGGCCCCGGTAATTTGAAATGTGCGTTTAAAATTCAATATAGTGATTTAAATGTAAATTCAAAAGGAAACTGATTGTAACGATCAAATCAGCTTGCGATACATATCCCATTGTGTTCGGAATGGGGGTAAAACGCTATGGACGACAGGCGGTGGGCCTCGTTTCGAGGTCGTATGTAAAAGTCAACCCTTTTGCAAATTTAAATAATAAAAAAAAAAAAAAAAAATTAATTCTTCCCCCCCCCCCTTTCTCTTCTGCTTGCCCCCCCCCCCCCGTTCATTATAATTTCAGAAAAAAAAAAAGAGAAGAAACCCTAAATACGATCGAGCGCCTCCCTCCAGTCATCGCCGCCCCTCCTCGAGCATCGCCGACGCCCCCCGATCCCTCGAGCTCCGACGAAGCCTTTCCCCCCCATCGCACGAGCTCCGATCGAAGACCCCTCACCTCGAACCCTGCCGACGCGACACCACCGAACACCACGCCGACGCTCCCTCTTCTTCCCTCCACTTCGCAAGCCAACGGTGAGCTTTTAGTTATTTTTATTTTTATTTTCGTTTTATAAAAAAACTGATTTATAAAATGTTTTAAAAATTAATTTCTGAAATGTTTAAAAGTATTAAAACTGTTTATTTTAAAAAGAATAAAACTGATTTGTTTTAAGGTATAAAAACAGATTTTGTTTTAATATTAAAAACTGATTTGTAAAGTTATAATAAACTGTTTTTTTTTAAATAAAGAAAAAAACTGCATTTTTTTTTTTAAAAAAAAAAAAAAAAGATTAATAAAACTGTTTTTGAAATAAAGATAAAAACTGCATTTTTGCAAAAGTAAAAAAAAACATATTTTTATATGTTGAAAGCAAAAGTAAAAAAACATATTTTTATATGTTGAAAGCAAAAGTAAAAAACATATTTTTATATGTTGAAAGCAAAAGTAAAAAAACATATTTTTATATGTTGAAAGCAAAAGTAAAAAATCATATTTTTATATATTGAATAGCGAAGTCAAAATTCGATTTTTATATATTGAATAGCATAGTAAAAATTCTATTTTTACATATGCAGAGAATACGGGCGAAAGCGACAAAAGGCGAAGATTTCTATAAGAGAAGAGTCGTGAAGTTGGATAGCTATTGGTGAGATTTCTGATTTAAAATTTATATATATATGTGTGAAGTAAAAGTGAATTGCTATATATAAATATATATATATATATATATATATATATATATATATATACGCCCCCTCGTCCACAAACCATGGACGATATTTATTGGTTGAAATTGTTGTGGAAATTTGATTGATAGCGAATGATTGTTTGGGATTGTTTGTGATTGATATTGGTTGATTGTGGTTGAAAAATACCCATTGGTGGTTGTGAAATATTTGGTTGAAACCACATAGGATTAGTTTGTGGAAATGAAATAAATATATATACATGCCGCCTGCGTGCGAACTAGATGCATGTTTCCCATTGTCAAAAACCGCGAGGTTTTAAGGTAGAGCGAGGAGCCGTACTAGGGACGGTGCCGGTGTAACTACCCTGCCGTTATGCTGCCGAAATTTTGAATAATATTCTTGTGTTTGAATTATTTTCATATGCTTAAACTATAGAAAACATTCATGTGTTGAATTGATATTCATTCGTTGTTTAGAAATTCATGTGTTGAATGGTATTCATATTTTGAAATAAATAGTTCGATAATAAAAATCACATTTTTATCTATATATAAAAACTATAGAAAACATTCATGTGTTGAATTGATATTCATTCGTTGTTTAGAAATTCATGTGTTGAATGGTATTCATATTTTGAAATAAATTGTTCGATAATAAAAATCACGTTTTTATCGATATCTAAAAACTATAGAAAACATTCATGTGTTGAATTGATATTCATTCGTTGTTTAGAAATTCATGTGTTGAATGGTATTCATATTTTGAAATAAATTGTTTGATAATAAAAATCACCTTTTATCGACTACATGAACTATATAGAAAGAAAATAGTGTTTTGAAATGAGTTGTTTTACAATAAAAATCACATTTTTATTGTATGCATAAATCGTTAAAATATGAAGTGTTAAAAATAGCCACTTGTTCAAAATAAACATATATGAGTTGAAATATTCATTAATTAACTAATGAAATGATTTGCACCTATTTATGTAACATTAGAATGAATGGTGTTTTTAAACCAAATAGAAATCGAATATGAAATCGAATAGAAAATGAAAAATTATATGAACTGTATATATATGTACATGCAATATTCTTTGAACAGGTTATAGCAAAGGGGCTAGAGAAGAGGAATAAAATTTTGTGCCCGACAAATAGGTACACATTTACTGATTTGTTTGGGTGATGATTTTGAGCCTGTTTGCTAGCCGCTTGGCTTTTTCTTTTTCTTTTTGAGATTAGAAGGACCGGGACGCTATTTGCGATTTCCCGACGCTCCCGGTGCAGGGGAGGTTATGGCGAAATTTTTCCAAAATTTAAGGTGTTAGAAATTTTTTTGAAGTGAAAACGATATAGAAATCCTTGAATGAACTATATTTATATAACTATATAAATATAAATAAAATTAAAACGAAACGAGGCCGTGCAGTTCGTATTTCGAAACCGTGATTTCAAACGACTAGTACGGGAAATCCGACCATTGGATTTTCCCGAAACCTCAACCGTCGGGTTCGCCTTGGAAATATCTTTCCAACGGCACCAACCTTGTAAAGATCCAACGGTTGGATTGTCTGGAATGTTTAATTCAAATCTGAAGAAAAACAGTGCCAGAAACGATTATATTTATTTATATATATAAATAAAATTATATTTAATCGAATAACGACGCTGCAGTTCGTATTTTGAAATCGAAACTTCAAACGATTGTACCGGGAGATCCGACCGTCGGATTTTCCCGAAACTGGAACCGTTGGGTTCGTTTTGAAAAGACCTTTCTAATGATGTAAATTTTGTGAAGATCCAACGGTTAGATTTTCAGATATGTGTAAATCAAATCTGAAGAAAAACAGCGCCACGGCCGCCTTATGGCCCGAAACGTCGTTTTGAATAAAATGGCTATTTTAAAATAAATAAAAATAGCGATAAATAGTTAAAAAATATCGTAAGCGATATGGAATGGAAATAAACTGAATTTGCTTGATTTATGTGATGTTTGATGGTTGAATGTGTTTGGTGTGAAAACTATATAAAGAACACAATTGGTGTTGTCGAATAATTTAACCATTGAAATAAATCGATTTGAAATTCTAAATATACGTGAATTATTTGAAAAGGCCGAGTTAATTCTCATTTCGAATAATCGACCGACGATTGAAATTCGAAGATGAAGACGATGGTCGAAGACCGGAGATCTTCACCTCGTTTGGATGGTAACCGAGGTCCTGATTGGGAGGCATCCCGAAATATGGATAATGAGTGGTGATCGTTCAGACGTACGTGTTGATCGAAGGGTTTGCGAGGTATTTAGTGCCTCCGGTTTCGTTCAGACCCAGAACGGACTTGTAAATGGACTGTGTGTCTGACATAGGATTTATTCTGTGTGGCATGCTAAGATGCAGTGATCAGGACTTCTGTTGAAAAGCAAAGTCTTGTGGTGATGATCAAAGCACCGCCTGTGTGGCATAGCTTTGTGTATAACGTGAATTCGCGAGCCTCACACCCCGGTATGAACCTAAAACGGGAGAACGGACCTCAGGGAGGGCCTACGTTTCCTCCTAGCTAAAAGTGGCGTCAGTGGTTTTACACGCCCTGACGAGTTTGACTTATGTGGTTGTTGCTGTTGCGAGGCGCCTCGGTTAGATCGGACGATCCGGGTCCGATGGAGTCACTTGTTGGCTCGCTTACGCCCCAAAGGGCGGAGAAACGTAGTGCTCAGGCATTTTTAATCCACTCCGTGTGGACCGGCCCTGACGATCCAAGGGTCGATGCGCTCTGACCCTGAGGCTCGGGCTAGGCAGTCTCGAATTCGGTAAGGACTATCTTTTGCCTTGGTTCATGACGGAAAACCAATTTCCAAATACGACATCGTGCGGTTTTGATTGTATACCTATATATGGCGACATAGTGGTATGGGGCATTAATGCCGTCTATGATTGATAGTTATGATTTGAAATTGATTTCAAAACATATAAACACTAGCAATAATATTAAATGCCTTTGTTTTATTCGTATCAAGCATATCTTGGCCGTTATAAGGTAAAAACTCTATCCTCCGGTTTGCGTTGCATTGTGTGATGGGAACTGAGTCTTATAACGGCTTCATTTTTTTTTTAAAAGCATAGCGATGTTTAAAAGAAAGATTTGTTTTAAAGCACTGGCAATCCAATGGAGTAAACCCGTTCCACGAAAGTGGCGTGGTCCTGTGATTAGCCAATTATATATGTGTTGAGTGGATTTCTCATACCAGTCCCATGACTGACTCGTAGTTTGTTTCACTCTCAAACTCGGGTGCCCCTTTTTCTACACGGGCAGCCTTGTATTCAGGTTTAGCTGGTTCTTTCTGGATAGCTGGAGCTGAAGATGGATTCTATCATTTATTTCCTTTTATGCTGTTCAGCTCCTATTGTACATATTTTGTTTATTTCCGCTGTAGACATTTATGTATAGCTGAACTGTATTTGTACTAAGTAAGATCCTGTATACTGTGTAACTCTGATGATTACTTTTATCCAGTATATTTTGTTGTTCATATCTGGTGTATTTATTTAATTCTGTTCTGCTATTATATGTTTCTGTGTTATATTCCAAAGATAACCTTGTTTCCGTGAGAACGGGAAATCGGGTCGTCTCACTCTGTGATCTTTGTATTTATATATATTATGTATGGTTCTATCCTGGAGGCACATGTGTAATTGTTTTGTACGGACATTGAGTATGTAAGAGTAAAGGATATTTCAGAAATTTTAATACGTACCAGTGTTAGTCCAAGAGAATTTGCACGTGTGTCCTCTTATAGCCTCGTTCTCCATATTATATGACGGTATTACTTAGTAATGCTATTGGATAATATGGGTATAGAGGTGGAGTGTTACACCCAATTTATTTTAATTAAAATATTAACTTATTCCTATTAACAAAAATTTTCAAAAATTCTGAAATTTTTTTAACACCTTAAGTTTCCGAATTTTTTTGGCAGTCTCCCCTGTACTATGGGACTTTTACAATATCGTAGGATATATATATATATATATATATATATATAGATATAGACCCACAAGGTCCGAAAACAAAATTCAAAACCCAAATTTTGTATTTTTGCGTAGGCGTACCTTATATAAGCGTTATTAAGCGAACTTGTTTAATTCGTAGGAAATTTACGCACCCAAACTCAAACCAATGGTTCTACGTAGCTACACTTACTCACATTCAAATAAGTGAGTTTCAATAATTGATGTTTAAATAATTATTCAGTCCTTTAGCCAATATCACCACATAATTTTCATTTAATGTCCTCACATCTATATAAAATTTCATCCATATACATTCAGAACAACTCATAATCCATATACAAACATTCACATTTATCCAAATTGATTTTAAACCAATTTATTTACTTTCAATTTATAAGCTACGCGGTTTAATTAATCATCCAATATAATACTTTTTAACTCAACTTAAGTTATATTTTTAATCTATCGATTTACTTATACTATTTCAATTCATTTAACTTACCAAGTTAAATAAAAATTCAGAATTCAAATTTCCAGCTTTTATTTCCAAATCAGTTTGGAATTTAAACCTATTTATAATCATCTGCAAATTCAAAACATTTAAACTTTTGAAACAACTTGTTCTTTTCAAACAAATTTTCCATTAATGAATTATTATAGTTGCAATCCGTCACTCAAAAACTTGAAAATGAACATCGATAATGTCGCGATCCATTATCAGAATTATTTTCTTGCCACTAAAGTGATTTCAGCTTAATCACTTTCAAAATCCATTTAAAACCATTTTATTCAAAAATCCTTCAAAGTGATGTTATATTACTTTATAACATTTCAGAAAATATTTCTAAACATTCAGGATTTAAATTCTCAAATTCTGGTTTGAACTCAATCTTAGTTCATCTCATTTGTACACATCATCCATATAAAATTATATTTGGTTATATAAATATTATAATCCCATTTGATTATAATAACAACCAACCAAATCAATAATTTCAAAAAATTATTCCTTCTATATAAAAAATAGTTTTTGGGCAAAATTAATTCATTTACCCCTTTTTAAAACAATATTATATCGAATTGCTTTGTTCGAGAGTTTGGAAATACCCATAGATACAGTTGTACATTCTGTATCGACTAGAATTCATAAACCACTCAACAAATCAACCAACACAATATAAAACAATTTTATATCAAATCTACAAATATGCTTTCTCATATATATACACTCAAATTCAATCTAGGGTATTACTAACCCCATCTCTATTGAGTTACGCCATAGAGCCAAGGTTATTACTTAACCTGTAGCTTTGATACCACTGTAACGATCCGACCAATTTCCAATCCTGATTATCGACACAAAATACCACATCGACTAACCAAGAGTCAGAAATAAGCGGATCATTAACAGAAAGAAGTTAGAGTGTGAGAAAAGGAAAGAAAGAAAAGATAGAATAGAAGACGACGAAGAACACAAATCCCATAGCAGAACGAAAAAAAATATTAAATAACATAACTTTGGAAATACAATTTGTTTTTATATACATACCCTCATCAGAGTTTAATACAACACATCACAGCGGAAATAAATAGCAGCTATCTAACATCGATGCCTCCTGCTCCAAGCTCCTCCAAATGTATCAGAAAAAACCATTTGATTTAACTTCAAAAAATCTTTTTAAAAGAAAAGATAATCGTAAGACCAATCCACACATAAATACAGATGGTTTTAACCTTACGATAACCCAAAACATTTTTGATGTCAAATCCGGTGATATTATAATAGTGTCTAAATCAAATAAATAACAATATAGCGGAACGCTTGTATCTCACGCTCCATATACATAATATAAAATTAAAAACCGCAGGACGCTTATTGAAGATTGGATTTCCAACATGACAAGGTATGGGACCATCTTCCAATCAGTGTACTCTAGAGAGAAAACACTAGGGTTCAACAAGAACATCTTGCAACCCGACCACACATGACTGGTCACTCATTTAACCTGAGAGTATCGAGCATATTATCACCAATGGTTGTGATCAGCAACCGTTACCAAAAGCATATAACAACGAAAAGAATAAGAAGCAAATGGAATTTCTGTAGATAAGGTGATAATACCCCTAATGAGAATGACCCACTTGGCCATGTTGCCTGCCTGATTTATGTCATTTCCCTGTTGATGTGGCTTGAGGTCACGATTATCTTTTTAGAACATCTTGCCACCATTTAATTTGAATGTCACATCGTCAGATCCGTCAAATCACTAATTGACGCCCAAAAATACACTCTGGGTGTTAAGCTGAGAGAAGTTTCGTTCTCTGCCACCAAGCTTCGTATATTTGAAGGAATCAATATACATGACCATCTAGAAATACTCTATCAGACATTCGTCCATATACATTGTCCTAGGACTGGTGTAACAGCCGAAAGAATTCGACGCTTTAATTTCCAACAATAATACATATAACTCTATTACTTGCCAAAAATCCAAGTATCGAAAACTCAGACTGTTAATAGAAAGAAGTTAGAGGATGAGAAATAGAAAGAAAGAACTAATAGAATAGAAGAATGAGAAGAACATAAGAATCTCACTGCGGAACGAGTAAAGTATAATACATCAAATATCTTTACACAAAAAGAAACTATATACATACATACCAATCATCGTAGTACATCATATATCAGAAACAGTGGAATAGACTCTAGATAACTAACGGTGAAGCCTCCTGCTTCCAGCACTTGGACTCCAAGCGGAACCGAACCTGTAAATATACTTGGTTTAACCTGAGCACATTTGATTTAAAACAAAATTCACCCGGATCATTCTGGAATACTTTCAGTGATAAATTCAAAATAAACATCTGCTTAACTTTATAAATCGTTTTTGAAAGAAAATGATAATAGTAAGACTAGCCCACACATAAACACGAACGGTTTTTACCTTAGAATAACCCAAAACAGTTTTGATATATCAAAATCCAGTGGGATTATAATAGTGTCTATCAAACCACAAATAAATAACCATCTAGTAGAATGCTTGCATCTCACACTCTACATATTTATTATAAAATCGAAAACCACAAGGCACTTATTGGAGAATGGATTTCAACTATGACAAGGTATGGGACCACCTTCCGATCAGTGTACTCTAGAGGGGATACACCAGGGTTCAACAAGAATGTCTTGCAACCTGGCCACACATGACCGCCCACTCATTTAGCCTGAGTGTAGCGAATATATTACCACCTAGCAGTTTTTAAGGGCTCAATGCACATCCGCAGAGATACAGAAACGAAAAGAAGAACAAATAAGGAATTTCTTTAGATTGGTGATAATACACCCTGCTTGGGTATGACCCATCTAGCCATGCTGCCTGCCCGATTTTTGTCATTACCCGGTTGTGAGGCTAGAGGTTACATTTCTAGAACATCTAGCCATCATTCACTTTGAATGCCACATCGTCAGAGCCGTCAAATCACTAATTGACGTCCTCAAAATTACACTGGGCACGTTTGAAAAAATCAATGTGTAATGACCCAGATTTCCGTAACATCGGAGTTGACTATATACATCATACGTCCAACCCAAATATCACGAAAATACGGAACATTTTTTTTAGAAGAAAGAGATAGAAGAAGAACATAAATATCAACACAAAATCTCACATCGCAGCGGAACAAAATATAATATATCATATCTTTGAAATACAAAATCTTCACTGTATAACATACACTTATCAGAGTACAACACTTACAACACAACGGAACAACTATAACTGGATAACGCTGAAGCCTCCTGCTCCAAGCTCCTTTAGATATATCTGAAAAATCCTGAACTACTTGACTGCCCGTACAAATTTAGGCACCCAAGAGTTTAGGTAGAACAAAACAAAATAAACTCCTGGGTCAGTCATGGGACTGGTATGAGTAAACAGTTTAAAACAGTTTCAGAAACTAAATGATATCTCATAAGACCACGCCGTATAACACGGAACGGGTTTTTCCCTTATGAGAATCCAACACTTGATTTAACTTTATATCAAAACTCTTTTGATATTATAATAATGTCTAAATCAAGTAGATAACAATCTAGTGGACCGTTTGCATCTCACGTTCCACATATATAATATACAATCAAAACCGCAAGCACGTATTGGGTAATGGATTTCCAACTATGACAAGGTATGGAACCACCTTCCGCTGGTATATCTCTAGAGGAGAATATACCGAGTTCAACAAGAACATCTTGCAACTCAGCCACACATGACCGACCACTCATTTCGCTTGAGTGTATCGAATGTATATCACCAACGGTTGGGATCAGCAACCGTTTCCCGAATGGGACAGCATCGACAATAGATTTTTAGAAGTAAATGAAACTCTAGATCAGGCGATTATGCACCCTAATAGGTGCGACCTACATAGCCATGCTGCTTGCCCGATTTCTGTCATTTACCGGTTGATGAGGCTAGAAGCTACGCTTTATCATCACACCAGATTCACTTCGAATGTCACATCGTCAGATCCATCGAAAATCACTAATTGACGTCTACAACAATACATTACGTGTCAGCTAAAAGAAGTTTCCTCCTCCGCTTCCACTCTTGGTACAGTTGAAGAAATCAAAGTACGTGACCTTTCTGGAAATACTCTGTCAAACATTCATCCATACAAGTCACCCAGGAACAGGATGAACTGAAGGTACAATTTCTATAAATAGAAAAAGTCCTTGCACTCTACTCCGTCTTCGATTATCTTTATATAATCTGATTCGCAACGCTACTGCCAATACGGAGTGGTTCTTCGGATAATAATCCAACCGGTCTCTCCATATTGACGACGATGGTCAAAACTTCGATAGTCTGTGATTTAACTATCGAATAAAAACAAGTGTTTCGATAGTCGATGATTTAACTATCGAATAAAACAAGTGTTCATCCAAACATCCAACAATCACTGAACCTTTAATTAATATTCCATTAATTAAATCTCTTCTCTATTTCTTATCAATATTTGTTATTCAAATTAAGAGTTAACCAGATAGAGTTAATTGAACATAGTTAAATCGAATTAGGATTTAATTGAATGTTACTTATTCAATTAAAGTTGATCGAATATAGTTATTGAGATAGTGTTGGTCAAACATAGTTACTCAGGATAAGTTGCCGTTTCGTATGACTGCTAGCGAAATTCGCAGGGCTGCAGATAGCCTAGGGCGGTCAGATGTTTCCTGGGGGAATCAGGCGTAACCATTGTGATCGCTGTGATCTAGCGTCAAGCGAATGGAGTTAAATCAAATACGAGTTATTCGAATAGAATCAAAGTGAGTTATAGAATATTGGTTATTCGAAGGAGTTATCGAATATAGTTTATTCGAAAGGAATTATCGAATTTGGTTATTCGGAAGGAGTTGTCGATTATTAGTAAATCGAATGAGTTATTGATTATTTGTTAATCGAAATGAGTTATCGATTATAGTTTAATCGAAAAGAGTTATCGATTAGTTTAATCAAAGTGAGTTATAGAATATTGGTTATTCGAAGGAGTTATCGAATTTAGTTATTCGATGGAGTTAATCGATAAGAGTTAAATCCAATAGAGTTAATTGATAAGAGTAAATCGAATATAATTTATTCGAAGAAAGGTTTTCGAATCTAGTTATTCGAAAGAGAGAATATCGAATATAGTTATTCGAAGGGAGGAGTTATCGAATAAGGATTTATTCGAAAGAGAGGTACGTAAGGAAGTTTGAAATGTTGAATATCAACATAAATAAGTTCTGAAAAGTTAATGGGTTTGTAGCACTTTTTCTACCTTAGCAATTTCGAGGACGAAATTATTTTAAGTGGGGAAGATTGTAATGACCCGGGATTTCGACCAACTAATTTTAAATATTTAGAATGGATTTAAATATTTAGTTGATAATATAAATGAATTTTTATATTTATGTTATCGATTTAAATATCGATTTCGATTTAATATCTTATATATTAAATTATCAAAATAAGGAATCAGCGAATAACTGAATTCGAAGTGAAAACTGATTTGAAAAAAGTTCAGATAATTAATACATAATTCTGTTTGAATTAGAATAATAATATTCAATAATTATCGAAGAATTTAAATGGTTTGAAATTTAAATTAAATCGATTTAAATTAATATTTGTTCGGGATGATCGAACTGGACTTCGATACTTATCCCAGTGGGTTCAGAATAGCGGTTTTACCCTAGAATGGACAGTTGTTGGGTTCAGAAAGGAGTTCAGGACCATGGAGTATTTGAATTTAAGGATACGGTGTAAAAACTAAACTAAATAAAATAAAGTTTCTTTTGTTTTTGGCCACTAATAAAACACCCAAGCCAATAATCAAATGTGTTTCAATCGGCCACGAAATCCATTTCAAAACCACCTCCAATCCACTGGTTAAAAACATGGCCACACAGTTCATAAATTAGCTGCACCCCTTCCTATTTAAAACCGTGATTTCCTTTGCTCCTTCAATCTCGTTCAACAGAAAATCAAAAATAGTCGAACTCAGTTTCGATACCAAACCAAAATCGATCAGAGGAACCGCGACTCAGGTGAACGATGTAAGGTCTCCGATCATCAGTAGATGCTGCGAAATGTTTTCTGGACGTCGACTCCTTCATAGTCGAATTAGGGCATCGAGTTTGGGGATGCTCGCAGCGCTCGAAGGATTTGTGGAGTGCGATTCATTTATCAGAGGAATAATGGCGAGTAACACAGCAGATTTGGGGGATTCAAACTAGGTTGATTTTGTGGAGTACGATGTCTGTGAAGGTGGAAACCGTATCAGGTTTGGGAAGGGTGCGATGATTATTTTGGGGATCGCGATTTGCTTCCTGGAGTTCATCGATGTAGCTGTAGCTCGCGGTTCTGGTTCTTGGGGTTGGAAGTCTCTGTTCGGCAGTGATGTATTGAGGAGGAAGAAAGAATTTAGCAGGATTAAGGTATTTTTCTTTTTGGATTTAGTTTTTATTTATTTGGAAAAATAAATAAGGCAGTTAGAAATTTATTATGAGGGACTAGTTATATAAAGAGCAAATAAATTTATATAATTAGTTATAGAAAATGAATTAGTTAGTTTGTGTTTCTTTTATTTAAACTATATTAGTTTGATTCAGATTTCAAACTCAAAATAAATAAAAGAAGTTGGATATTTAATTAAAAACAATTTGATGATTTAATTAAATGAGAAAAGGGATATATATATATATAAGACATTTATTTATTCGTTAATTGAAATGTTAATCGTTAAATAAATATTCGTAGGAGCACGATAAAACTCATTCGAGCCGATTCGAAGCCGTAAGATTTAAATTTCCACAAGATATTCAGCAAAGAAAATCTCGGTGAGTAAATCTCACCTGTTTGTTTAGAATTATTTTTATATCATTAAAAATAATTGTTGTTGCTTGTTTGAATGCTGTTTGGTTGATTTAAATATATATAGTTATTTAGGGTTGACTATTTTATATATATTGGGTTGATGATTGGTTGGATTCCCGCAGTTTCATTAGCGGATGCCCGCAGTTTCATAGCGGATGATTACCCTATACGCCCCACGCTATGATTAGTGGATGACCTTCTATACCGCGATATCCTGCCTCGAAGCAGGATGGGTATTACTATGTTGACTAACGTCTGTGGATGCAGGAAAACAGGTTGGAGGAATCCAACTGGATTCCTCAAAAATATATTATCTGTTGTTGTTTGTTTGATTTCATATATATTCATATATGATGTGTTAAAAATCAAATGATTGAAAATTGGTTGATTGATTGTTTGAATATCACTAGGGCTTGGGATATTGGTTTATAAAATACCCTGAAAGGGTATTTGAGATTTAAAAAGGGAATTCTATTTTTATAAATAGAATTTGAATTTTAATAAAACTATAGAAAATATTAACTTGTTTTGAAGATATATAAAACGAGTATAGAATGTATAAACTTTGTTTATAAATGAAAATATGGGATTTGAATCGAATTTATAAACTTTGTTTATAAATGAAAATATGGGATTTGAATCGAATTTATAAACTTTGTTTATAAATGAAAATATGGGATTTGAATCGAGTTTATAAACTTTGTTTATAAATGGAAATATGGGATTTGAATCGAATGTATAAACTTTGTTTATAAACGAAAACATGGGATTTGAATTGAATTTATAAACGTTGTTTATAAATGGAAAGGTGGGATTTGAATTGAAGTTATAAACGTTGTTTATAAATAATGCAGAGAATTCAAATGGACTTTAAACTACAGAATTTGAAAATAGAATTCAAATGAAGTTTAAATAAAGAGAATTCAAATAGAATTGAATTGGAATTTGAATAAGAAGTCGATAAGGAAACGAGAGTATGAGTATAATTAGAATTTGTTAATATGCAAGTTAAAATATATTTGAACATGTCATGTTCAAATATGAAAGTGAAATAGACTAAGGAGTAAAGTAACAAATTTAGTTAAAAGATTGGTATAGTTAAAATAGATTGGACAGGCATAAATATACAGGAGACAGGTATGGGAAAAAGTGTTAGAAGGTATATAAATAGAATGCCCGACAAAAAGGTATGTATTTAATTCATATATGAGATTTTATGCGCCGTATCGGCTAGCCGCTTGGCTTTTCTTTTTTCTTTTTGATTGGAGAAGGCCTGTGTGGCAGTTTGGGGATTTTCCCGATGCTCCCGGTACAAAGGAGGTTATGGCAAATTTTTCCGGGAATTTAAGGAGATAGAATATTTTTAAGATAATTTGATAGTTAGAAATCAACGTATCGATATATATAGAAGTCGATAAGAAAACGAACTTAGAAATAGAATAGTATAATCAAAAAAGAAGTATAAGAATAAAATCTAGTAAGAATAGAAAGAAAAAGTGTATACGTGTTTAAAGGTAAAGAAGCAGTTGTATGTTATTGATTGTTCGAGTAAGTAGTCATATCTGTTTTGACGTTATAAATGTTATTCAGTCAAGGTCTGAGAGGTAGTTATACCCCAACTTGATTGATTGCATTATCAACAAATGAACAGTAAGATTTCAGGCTCGAAGATCAATGTTAGATAAGAGTTAGTTGAATATAGTATTTGGGTTGTCGTAACGATGTTTTACACAACATCCGTTTTAACCCAAATAAGTGTAAGCTGGGAAATAGAATAATAAATATTTCCTAAGTATAGGAATAAACGAGATTGGGAAAGAGCTAAGTAATTGGAATATTTTCCAATTTTAAATAACATATATTTCCTAAAGTTTAGAAAATAAAAGAAGGCGATATATGGAAATGTTTTCCAAATAACGTATAAGGCCAATATGGTTATTGAAAATATTTGGTTAACAAATATTGATAAGAAATAGAGAAGAGATTTAATTAATGGAATATTAATTAAAGGTTCAGTGATTGTTGGATGTTTGGATGAACACTTGTTTTATTCGATAGTTAAATCATCGACTATCGAAACACTTGTTTTTATTCGATAGTTAAATCACAGACTATCGAAGTTTTGACCATCGTTGTCAATATGGATAGACCGGTTGGATTATTATCCGAAGAACCACTCCGTATTGGCAGTAGCGTTGCGAATCAGATTATATAAAGATAATTGAAGACGGAGTAGAGTGCAAGGACTTTTTCTATTTATAGAAATTGTACCTTCAGTTCATCATGTTCCTGGGTGACTTGTATGGATGAATGTCTGACAGAGTATTTCCAGAAAGGTCACGTACATTGATTTCTTTAACTGTACCAAGAGTGGAAGCGGAGGAGGAAACTTCTTTTAGCTGACACGTAATGTATTGTTGTAGACGTCAATTAGTGATTTTCGATGGATCTGACGATGTGACATTCGAAGTGAATCTGGTGTGATGATAAAGCGTAGCTTCTAGCCTCATCAACCGGTAAATGACAGAAATCGGGCAAGCAACATGGCTATGTAGGTCGCACCTATTAGGGTGTATAATCGCCTGATCTAGAGTTTCATTTACTTCTAAAAATCTATTGTCGATGCTGTCCCATTCGGGAAACGGTTGCTGATCCCAACCGTTGGTGATATACATTCGATACACTCAAGCGAAATGAGTGGTCGGTCATGTGTGGCTGAGTTGCAAGATGTTCTTGTTGAACTCGGTATATTCTCCTCTAGAGATATACCAGCGGAAGGTGGTTCCATACCTTGTCATAGTTGGAAATCCATTACCCAATACGTGCTTGCGGTTTTGATTGTATATTATATATGTGGAACGTGAGATGCAAACGGTCCACTAGATTGTTATCTACTTGATTTAGACATTATTATAATATCAAAAGAGTTTTGATATAAAGTTAAATCAAGTGTTGGATTCTCATAAGGGAAAAACCCGTTCCGTGTTATACGGCGTGGTCTTGTGAGATATCATTTAGTTTCTGAAACTGTTTTAAACTGTTTACTCATACCAGTCCCATGACTGACCCGGAGTTTATTTTGTTTTGTTCTACCTAAACTCTTGGGTGCCTAAATTTGTACGGGCAGTCAAGTAGTTCAGGATTTTTCAGATATATCTAAAGGAGCTTGGAGCAGGAGGCTTCAGCGTTATCCAGTTATAGTTGTTCCGTTGTGTTGTAAGTGTTGTACTCTGATAAGTGTATGTTATACAGTGAAGATTTTGTATTTCAAAGATATGATATATTATATTTTGTTCCGCTGCGATGTGAGATTTTGTGTTGATATTTATGTTCTTCTTCTATCTCTTTCTTCTAAAAAAAATGTTCCGTATTTTCGTGATATTTGGGTTGGACGTATGATGTATATAGTCAACTCCGATGTTACGGAAATCTGGGTCATTACACAATGTACGTGACCATCTGGAAATACTCTATCAGACACTCGTCCATACTAGTCATCTTGGAACAGGATGAACCGAAGGCACCCTCCTACTGCATCTTAGGAATCACCCTATAGATCAGTAGTGAGTAGTCCTTGCAATCCACAAATTCCAACCACGACAGAACCACAGTTTATCTCAGGGCGCGAACCGAGATTGTAAGTAGTTCTTCTGTTTCATGAAGATCTATGGTCTTCAATTTGCTCCATCTTCATTTGCGGCAAGTTAGTTTCGTACACAACGTTGGTTCGAAGTGGTTTTGGGTCTAGTTCCCATCCCGGTCTCTTCGAAACAACACATCAAAAGGATCTAATATATTTCATTGATAGTTTGGTGTTTTAACTATCAATGTCAAAACAGTATGGTTAAGTATATTGGTAGCTCAGACCTTATTATTTAAAATCATTCATTCAACTCCGTTATCGAGTCATTTCATTGATTTTAGAATTCGATTCCATTTGTTTATCTCGTCAAAACTCTTTACTTTCATTATTTGGCATCAACGACAATATACACTAAAACTTTGCTTTACTAATATCACATACTTACATAAAAATCCATTTTATTTCCCTTTATAACTAATCTCGACACCCCTTCCTGTTATCAACTAATATCATTCTTCGATAATAGCGAATTCGTTCAAGTTGGGGTATTTGTTTACCTCTTAGACCTTAATCGACAACGTTCTTATCTCAGAATAAATATAGGTATGTAGCTCAATCCCCATATTACTTCTAATATCAATCAAACTGTATTTCTTATTTCATTTGAGATATGGTTTTATAACACCATACTCTTACTTTGAAAACTTGGTTGTTTATAACTTATTTTACTTAATATTAATACTTGCCTTCAACTTCGTTATACAATCAGATTTATAACTTCTTTACCAAAACCACTAACACTCTTTGTCTTCTGACGTTTCACTTTCTATTTGAATTGTTGTACCTAATTCAAGTAACATCTCATTACAAACTCAATGTTGTCTTAAATGAATTTCATTCAAGAAATAGTTAGTTTAAAGAAAAGAATTAAATACTAATTAACGGTTTACTTTAGTGTTAATAGACTTATCGCTTACTTTAACAATCATTAACTACTTTATTACAAAGGAAATTAATAATCAAGAAATCTTATTAATTTAAACAATAAATTTCCAACTATCGTTATTTAATTAATTGAAGATCAATTAATCAAGCAATCAACTTCTAACAAACAGTTGATTTAGTTAACTTCAAACCGCTAATCAATTCGTTATCTGATCTTAATTTCTCCTTATCATTAGATTAACATAATTAATCTAAAAATATTTCTTAACTGTTCGTCTTAAAATAACTATCCAAATATCTTAACTTACTAGGTAATTATATCTTTGCTCGCTCATTAACGTATGTAAAATGTCAAACAATCGTTTATATTTATTTTATAAAAATTAACAATAGAATGTTTATAATAGAACTCCTATTATAATTTAAACCCGCTTTACTTATAAAAATATAATTTTCATAATTTAACTTTGTTGATTCATCTGACGACCAATTAGCTCTTATCAAAAAGATGAATTTATGGTCGTTTGCTGCCAATTCCTTAATCGATACCGTCTATTGGTTAAAATCACAATACGTTGTATTTCCATTCAACATCGACATCTAAAACAGGTTTTCGATATCATTTGGGTTCAAGCAGTGCATGTATAAATAATAACAAACAGCACTATAATATTTAAGAAATCTGGTTGGATTCCTCCAACTTGTTCTGCCCTGCATCATAGTAATTATAATGTATGATAATAACGGAAATTTATCTAATGCATTTAAATGACGTAAATAAACTATTGTTAGCTTAGTGTTTCGGCCCATACCATTCCTTCCTTTCTGTCGCACGCCAAACACGATACAACTCCATACCTCAATCTCGTATAAACAGCGCTCCACTACATTATTTTCTTCTTCGTTGATCATAGCTGTTCCACCGTTCACCCATAGCCTGCACCGACGTGTCCGTTCTCAGACCCTCATCATCTCCGTCCATCAGCTCTTGGAAGTATACAAACCCACATGTCTGCTTTGTTGAATGGCTCATGCAACAAAGAACCTTCCACCGTTATTTTCAGGAAATATGCTTCTTCCACTTGATAGTATCTCTGCTTAAACACTTCACCTCTCCTACCTCCACGTTTTGTACCGTTATCTCCTCGTTCAGAACCCCTTACTCACGTTCAACTTCCACGTTCAACTTCTCTGATCCCTAAGTATTACTATGTTAAACCCTTCTATAAACATAATACTACAACATGCACCCTTCTCTTTTCCAACATATCACAGACCTCCTCACCATTCAACAGCCTTCACGTCCCTCCTCCTCTGTCTTGTACATGCTTGCGCTTCCCCACCTCATCGTATTTAAGACTCAACAGTTTTTCACCCCTCCCTCTCAAACGTTCATCCGTAAGACCCTTTAACACTATACATGCCACAAAAACTCCCCTTTCATCCATTCACACATCACCTCAAACAAACCATGCCCAAAACCTGCCTCATCATTTCTGTTTATCCGAACAACCACCATTCTCACTTGACATCAATCTGTCGTCGTCTAGTGGCCAACCCCCCTCCGGAGTTCACCATGAAAGCTCGAACCTACTGCCTTGATCCATGTCCGCATGTCAGAGCGCTCCTAAAACCCACATGCCTTTCACAGCGCGGCCACCCAACGCCGGCATCTCCGACTGCCCTTGTCAGCGCCTCCTCCTCCATAAACTCTTCCTTCCCGATTCTACATCATGCTGAACACGACAACGCTTAACCCGAAAGTACATCAACCCCTCCTTCGCAGGTTCTAGAAACCCTTCGGCTCCTCATGCGAGATTTAATAGCTCGCGAATTGATTTAGTTTCGGCAATTTTTTTTTTTTTTATATTAAATGTGGACGAGTTTCCTTTTTCTTAGATTGGGATGGGTTTCTGAGTTTGGGAGAGAAAAATGGGCATGATCTATTAAATAATAGTAAAGTGAAGAATTTCAAGCTCTCTCCTTCATTCTCTCAATTCCCCTTAATTCTCTCAAATCTCTCAATTCTCCTTAAAACTCTAAAGATATTTTTTATTAAATCAAAATAGTACAATAATATAAATTTTCCCTCCCCTTTATTCTCTCGGGATACTTTATGCTATACTGTAATAATTAGTTAGTGAGTTGAATTTCTTCCTCGGTCTCCTTTCTCCCTTTTTACGGCTAACCCTAATTTTTATTTTGCTTTATTTTCCAAAATCATGCCAAAGATGTTTGGGGTACCGTCTCTGTAACACTAATTTTCTCGCTTAATATTTTTCCTTCTGTTAAATTTCTTCGTCGCTCTCCCATTCTCCCTTTTTACGACTAACCCTAAATTTCATTTTGTAAATTTCCACAGATTCATATTCAAAGAGGAGAACAGTGTTCGCATCCCATCGTCGTCAGTAGGATTTCCCGTCCATTACTTCTCACGTCTGCCTCGGTCGTTCTCATGGCTTGATTTAAACTTCGGTTGTGCGGTGCTACTTTCAATTCCTCTTCTCTGGTCGGAAAATCATGCATTTTCAGAGATCTAGTATGTCTAATTGAAAATTTGATTATTTATTTACTTAAGTATTCTACAACCGTTGAAAAGTCAAAAGAAGTTTCACAATAATTTTTATTTTGGCCATATTCCAGAACCCGTTCAATGTTATGATTTTGTACTTATAACATTGTTATTCAGATTATGATATATTGGTTTTCATAATATTAATTCCAGGACCTGTTCGATGTGAATATGACAGAAAAGCAAATATTAATTTCATTTTCATATGTCTGTGTTTATATATCTTATTTCTTATATGCAGAAATGCTCTTTTATAGCCGAATATGTGAATGAGAAGGATATCATGTTTCCTCATATTGTTTCATTATCTTTGAATTTGATATGATCTTTGCTTGACAGGACTATTTTTGTTTATGAAGTTTCATGAACTCTTGGTCATATGACCAGTATAATTGACAGGTGTGTTTTTTTAACACACTTTATTTCATTCTCTAGAGTTTATAGTTTCCATTGTAGAATTTGTTTGATAGCTTTGAATAATGAAATCTACCTTATATCCTTTTCAATTGAAGATTGACTAAACTCATGTGTGATTGTTTTAGATCATCCGTAGAAACAAAATCATCATAATTACATCATGTTTTTACTCTACTGAGAGTAAATGGATCTTTGATATTCTTGGTACAAAGTATCTATACTATATTATAACTAATGAGTAACATTTCAAGAGCTCACAGGCCTCCTCACTAATGTTAAAACCAACAGCCGCATTTTTGTTTCATTAGTTATCCTTTACGTCTCTCTGCATCCTCTTTTGTTTTCACATAAAGAGAACCCAGTTCTTTTTCATTCAGCTCCAAAAGTCCGTCCAATTCTCCGTTAATGCCTTTTCATAATCTACCGTCTTTGTCCTCTCCTTCTACCACCGTCGCCAGCCCTATGGCTCGGACTCACCGCCATGCCGACTAAGCTACATTAATGAAATGTTGTGTCATCGCTACTAGGTTAGCACTAAACTTTTAGTCCTGTTCTAATCATTATATCAAAAAATGGGTGGATTTTGTTTTTAATTTAGGTATGGAATTTTATTCGACTGTTCCAGTTATGTTCTCCCTCAATTTTATTTCAAGCAACGAAATGTTTCACGTAATTCACTGATTCCCTCTGTTATTTCAGAAGTACGATGCCTACTCTAAGCCGAAGTTAACTACTATTATCGCTTAATTTTTTTACAGCTTCAACTTCCTATTTAGGTAACGTCAACATCTTAGATTTATGGGTTCTTATCTTGATATAATTTTCTCACAACTATCGTACTTAGTTGTATTAGAGATGTTTTAAATTTGGATTGTTCGTATTTGACATGAATTTCCATTTTATTTCCATCTGATTTATTTTAAAACTTTTGGAGTGGTTTCTCTGTTGTTAGGATAGTTTAGAAAATAAAAGCATGAGGCTTATGTTGTCTTTTGTATACTCAGATTGTTAAGTTAATTTATTTTGAATGTTAGTTTCAAGAATAATTACTGAATTCAAGCTTCTATTCTTCCATAGCCTATTCTGAGATACATATTATGGTGCTTTATTTGCCTATTCTTTTGATCAACCATATTGATTATTTTATTCTTTGTTCTGGTTCTATACTATGAATTAGCAATCCAGAGCGCACAAGCACTCTAAAATTTATTTAAAACTGAAACAGCGCACATTGCTTTTGTGTTTTAGGATTTCCTTCCCCAAATAGCTTTGCTTTCTCTCCCTAAAAGACTCATGCCGATCTGCCTTCTCACCATCCGTGCATCACATCGTCCCATGGATTTAATTTGCTGCATGTCCTGCCCTTCTTTCCCTCTTTTAGTTGTCATTTAAGTCTACATGAATCATCATACAACGCGTTTTTCCAGCTGTCGCTGTCCCGGTCCTTTCTTCCTGAGCTTTTCTGTCGCTATTGTGCATGCCAGCTCTCATGTTCACCATCTTCCTTTGAAGATCGGATTTGGCTACTCATTCTGATTTCTCTTCCCGCCTGAGAAAGAGAGTATTTTTTGTTAGTTTTAGAATTTATCTATTGTGCTCTTAGATTCACATTTTAATTTCCTGTTGTCTTTGTGACTATAATGTACACAAGGTGATGATAATCCCATTAGTTAGTTTTAGAAATGTGCTAATACATGTGGAATTCATCATGCTTTGGTATGCCCGAGTAGTTTTGATTCTTCTTCCGAAGAAGTTTACCTCTCATTCATTTTTAGAAGTACAGACATTGTTGACCAATAGGTTTCTGAATGTAAAGCGATCTTGAGCAGAAGTCTAAAGAAGTGGTCATCGAAGTGGCAAGGCCTACAACATTTAATTTGTAGTTGGAATTTGTATTCCTTGCTTTTAGTAAATAGTTTTTTTTATTTATAATCGGTTTCAGAGCTTATGAAAAAATAATTATGAAGACTTTTCAGCATGTAAAAAACATGTTTTTTTCTCTCTTTAGGATAGAAGTGTATTATTGTAATTTGAATCAACATCAAACACTGTTCATTTTGCGGATATGTGATGGCATTTGTTTTGGTGTTTTATTTGATGGTTTTGATAAATAAATGAAATAGATTTTGTCAAGTTGTCTCATATTACTTTCATAGAGCAGTTTTATATTGCTAACTTATGGCTGCAAACAAATTTAAAAATTTGCCAAAAAAAAGTAGTGGTTTTGATATTGATATTTTGCAATGATTAGTAGTCATCTGTCTGCCATTTGAAGTTGAAAGCATCAGGCTTTAGTTTAGGTATTATTTCTTAATTTACCGAATCAATGAATCCATTTCACTATGTTAACACATTAAATTTTTTAATCAATTATGTAATTACAGTTATGTATTTTAACCTTCGACTGTTTAATAAATCACACGAGAAAAAAAAATATCCATGATACAATAGAGAACGTTGCTTCAAATTTTATTTGCTTCTTTCTTTTACCTTATCTATGTTTACCTTAAGCCACCTGTAAAAGTGAAATGTGTTCAACAGTTACAACATCCTCGCTTAATTTCTTCTATAAAACATGCATTTATAGTTAGTCAAATTTTTGATGCTAATATAGTTTTTGTAACATTGCTTAATGTTTCCTACTGGTCATTAGGTAAATGTTGCTAAGGAGGGATTATGTAATTTGGTAGTAGATAAATTGTTTACCAGCTGTTGTCCTTTCTTTGATTATCAGGTAAATATTAATATAAGTCTAATTACCTGCATGATAATCCATTTCGTTATAAGGTAAACATTAGCTTTAGCTAGAATTTAATTTTCTATCTTTAATTCCATGTCAATTAAGAGGGTCCTCATATAAAATAATATTATTCATATTTCCTTAATGTTGGTTAAAATAAAAAATTGTCTTTTGAATTTCAAATTTGGTTGTGCTTTTTGTGTTTGTTTGATTGCTATTGTAAAATAATAAAATTTTCCTTTGCCAGAATCTCTTTATGAAGTACTGTATATCGGTGAACGTGTGCCTTTCTGCTCATATACTAACTAATTCGACAATAAACATAAAATATTTTTTTCTTACACAAACTTGATTCATTCTATAACGTTGATCATTTCTCCGTAATAAAAACCTTTATACATTTACACCTACTCTACAAAGATATTTTAGATTCAATAATAGTGAATTTTGGTGTATGGTGCGAAGTATGTTGATAAAAAAGCATAGGCTTTATCTTTCAATAAATATATACATTGCTTTTTTTATTATAATTTGGATAACTTTTTTATATAATAATTAAAGGTTGTTATTCAAATTTTATGCTTTCTCAAGCAAGGGCTTATAAGTGATGTGCAATTTTAAGCAATGAAACATTCTCCTCTGCTTACCATTACAGTCGGAATACTACTTTTATACATCTTTTACCATAGATAATTTAGTTTTCCAGTTTTCCGTGTGGCAATTTCAATTTCTACATTGACTACCCTTAGTCCCTTATATTTCATGTTTTTTCTTCTGTCGGATAAAAAGGTGGAATGGAAAGTGAATTTGATGCATGTTTTTTGTTTGAGTTTTGGTCATGACAAAGATATGTAATATTTAGACATAGGCAAGTTTTAGAGGAAATTTAGTTGTGTGTTTCAATAATATAGTCACTTACAATCACGTATCTAAAAAATTAGAATTGTTACTTATAATATTGCATGATATCAATGCTACGAAATTATGTATCATTGCATTAATTGCATGATTATAAGTGACTATATTATTGAAACATGATTATAACTGACTATATTATTGAAACACACAATTAAATTTCTATTAAAGCACACAACTATATTATTTGTTTCAATAATAATATAGCTGTGTGTTTCAATAACATAGTCACTTATAATAATATAGTTGTATGTTTCAATAATATAGTCACTTATAAATCACTTGGTTGTGTGTTTCAATAATATAGTCACTTATAATAATATAGTTGTGTGTTTCAATAAGATATTATTGCTACTCATAATATTATGGTCACTTATTAAAATAATATATGTATGTATATATGTATATGTGTGTATCCTTTCAACTATGTACCATTGCATTAATTGCATCAAGGGTCCTTATCACTTTTTGTTCCATTGTACAACCAAAATTTTCATATCCGTGAAGTATCATTTGTTTCATTTTTCTAAGATTCAAAAAAAGGTAAGATACGTGAGATTATGAGAATTGGCTACTACTAAAACAAAGATTTCTCAGTATAATGATGCTAATTTTTATAATATAAAAGGAAATAAAGGGGAAAAAATATAGACGGCTAATTGTAGAAAAATGACACGTTTAATTCACACTACGGGTTCCTAATGGAAATTTAAAATCGTGCTGTGTATGTATTCCCACATTCAGAAGTAAAATTTGGAAGAACTGAATTAATATTTGCACAATAGTAATATACTAACAAATAGGATGCTGTTGCCACACAAAATGAAGACCAAAGTAAACATAAATTTCACGATTCATGGTTGACTATCATATTTTTCTACTTTGTATATTTAGGATTCAATTTAGTGTGAATAACTTATCATTTTCAATCAATTTATATTAGCATAGACAATAATATATTAACTAATTAATTACTCAATAATGTTAGAATGACAACCAAGATGGTAAGGTATTTCATAAATTGTTCTTAAGCTATCACCTTTTCCTAATCATTATTTATTTGTCGCCATACATAGGATTCAGTTTAATGTGCACTAATTTTCCTTTTCTGCTAGTTTGTTTATTTTATGTCACGTTGATGCTATGAGGTGCTTATTTTATTAATATGGTGATGACTATAAATATAGGATCAATATGTTTGTTCTTACCATATTTTATAGTTCTTACAATTTGTGCTTTAACTTATAAGGTTAAACTATCATATAATGAATTTATTGTGGCAAATTATTTTTTCCTTTTGATTCCATCCGCTTTTTTGATTACTGGTTGTAAACTAAATATCATAATTGTTTCATATATTCAATTGTTGTTTCTTCCACTTGTTGTTGCTTATAGTGGCTCCTTATTTGCTTCAGCCCGGCAATTAATGAGTATCCAACAAAGTCTGCTTTGAGGAGCTTTTTAGAATTAAAATTCATTGGCAGTATCTTAACATTGAAGAGTAACTGAATATCTTTAGATCTGATGGGCTAAAGCTACTTAATAAGGAATAGGAGTTTGCTCAAATGCTGAGAGGAAGATCTGTTGCAACCAGAATTACATGAGAGCTTATCAGCTTAATTTATGCGTATGTATCAAAGTGTTGTATATTATATATTGTGAATATGGACAAAGAGCAGAGATAAGCATTACCGGAAACTTAATAGATGCAATGCATTACTATGTGTGTAAACAATGAGTATTAGCTTAGAAGAACATGATTCCCTGCTCTATTGGAACAGAATTTTGAGATATCAACATTTCTGTGTAATGTGTACATAGCATGTGCATGATATTTTCGAGGCAAAGCATTTACAAATACAGGAAGTGTGGGTGCTGCAATGCAGAGTATGTTCTTGATTGTTACCCACTGCTTTGAGAGTTTGAAATTGGATTGTATCTTGCTTAATATATGATGCGTGCACTATATGCTTCGATGTGATACATAAACTGAATATTGAATTCGTATTGACTTGGCTACAAAGGTAAGGAGAAAGAGCTACTTTACTATAGAACGTTATATATGGTGATTTTGACCTAATAGTAGACCAAAATAAGTAGTTTTAAAATGCATTTTCATACACTTATGAAGACAGCTATTCAAACAGGTAGAGAGGAAATTTGGCTCTTGGCCTTTATAAAATATCACGCTTAGCTGCTTAGTTCATTCCTCATGGACTGACTTAAATATTTGTCGATAAATTCAAAAGGTCGTTATGTTTGATTTGCTGTTGAGATTTTGTTCTTCTATTATTTGAGTTGCTCTTTATATTGTTCTTTGCTAATATGGACATAATGCCATTTGCTATCAATGTTTCTGCTTTTTATGTTATTATTGGAACACAATCCTAATTTTGGATTATGTATATTCCTTTAGTTGAAAATATTATCATACTCCTAAAAAAATATCTTTATTTAATTCATTTTTCCTTAAATAAGTGAGAGAATAAGCGTAACATAAATGTATCATTTTTGTTCTTTTCTTGCAAATCATAGCCTTACCCATGATAACTAATACTGTCATTTTTTTTCTTATCACAATTGAATAAGAAAATAAACATAATCTACATAACTATAAGCTTTTTATGTTTAATCGTATTTATTGTTGTATGAATATGTTTTGGTCACTTGAAATATAAAATCAGCCAACATTTAAACTTTAGAATTCGTTCATTGATCTTTAGTTGATATGTGGAAAGTTGTATAATTTGTGATTATACAGTGTGACCTTTCAGTTATGTTTCTAATGATTAAATGGATTAAATGGTATGTATTGTGACTTATCAATTTTTATTATATTTTTAGTTATTTCCAAGAAAAAAATTTATGTCAATTATTTGTTTCAACGAATCTAAATTTCAGATTAGAATTAAAAGTATGAATTAAAACGTTAAACCATATGTCACAAGGTCATTTATGGTGAAATTTTGTTTTGTCCTAGCATTTAACATGGTTTCTTTGGTTATACTTTCTGATGTTTTATTTTTGCATTTTTTTCTTTTTAGATTTTCATTATTTACCCATACATCTTACTTTATGTTGTCTTCCATATATTTTACTCATGTGTAATAAATATGCCATATTCTATTTTTAGATGGAGATGACAAAGTCTTCTTTCCAAGGCTGTTCGAAAAGCAAGTGATGCATAATGATTGTTTTTTCTTTGAGGTTGCAACTTTTTATTTGTTTTAATACATACCTACGGTTTTGAAATAATAGCTAACGAAAACTTGCAACGGTTGCTCATACATTTTTTTTTTACTTTGATGATATTTGTCGTCTTATAGTAGTCCATAGTCGTTGCTACATTGAATTGAACATATACATTGTAATCATACATGGTTAACAAGCTTGATTTGTCATTTAAATATTGTAATTAAATATGTTACAAGTTCAATATCTTTCATAAATTTTAATTTTCCACTGATCTTTTTCTTCTTATTAATACTCGCATTTGAGTCAACTAAGTAAACCAATAACATAAGTAAAAAATTTAACATACTTTGAAAAAGTAACTTGATTAAATAAGTAAAAATAGCAAAGATACTTTCTTTCTCAAGCCCATTGTGCAAGATATATAACATAAAATTATACATTATAATTTTAAAATTTTGTTTTAAAAATCAAATATTTTACTTAAAATGCATAATAGGCTTTTATTTTTTTTATCATTAATAGTGCAAATGTTATATTTTAAAAAATAACGTGTGCAACGCATGGGTTACACACTAGTTATATAAAATGGAAAAGGAAGAAGAGGGTCAGTAATCAAATGGGTACACGTAGGGTGATGTTTTCTTCACATAGCATCTCAAAATAGGGTATGGAACACACGAAAAGCAGGCCATGTTATTATTAATGAGATTGGACGTAGATATTTTCTTCAAACTATAGTGTAAAAATAGGGTATGGAACAAAGTAAAGTATGGGCTGACGCGTTGTTGAAGCGAAATGAAAGGTAACGTAATCCATGCCTCTAATTTTAGGTAGATTTAGGTTAGATATTTTTGCTTATTTATTTATTCTTTATTTTATATGGTTAACTCTTCCGCTATTTGACGTCATTTTCCAATATTCGTACCGTCAAATACCAGTCTTCAAAATCGACGAAAATCAATACATTGCACTGATGTTTTTAGCCTAATCGTTATATTGATTACATTGGAACTGACTTTAAGATTTAACTCGGTCGTAGGGACAACGTATAAAATTATAACAATTATTTCAAATGGTTAATTTATGCGTGTACACCGCGCACGATCACTAAATATTTAAATTAATAAAAAAAAATCTGGCAATAGAAAATACAGGATGTTACAACTGGACAAATCCAAAGCACCATCCCATCAATCCATCTTGCACAATTTCTACCTAGGATTAACAGAATAACCCTTGCACTTTACTCAATCTTCAATTATCTTCAGCATAAGTTGATTCGTAATGCTTATGCCAATACAGAGTGGTTTTTAGATATTAAACCTGATCCCGGTCTCTCCGTATTGACAACGGTAATACAAAATAAACCAAAACTTTGATAGTCGGCTATTTAACTATCAATGTAACATCCATACAATCAACGCTCCTATTTCCAAATGGAAATTGTACCGATCATCCATCAAACAACACCAGGCCCTTTTTAAATTAATTTATTAATTTCCTGACTTTCCATATCTTTCCAAATATTTCTCAAAAGTCATTAGTCTCTTTCGATTCTTGGAAAACATTTCCAATATTATAAACTCTTTATTTTCTATATTCCAGAAAATATCTTGTGTCATAGTTTCGAAAAACATTTCCATATATTCACGAATACTTATTTTCTATATTCAGAGAATATACGTTATTAATATTGGAAACCATTTCCATATTCCATTTCTTAATTCCTTATTAACCAATTCATTTAATTTTCTAGGCTTAGAAAATATCTCTGATTTTATTTGGGAAACGTTTCAAAATCCTTTAAATTAAACCGATGTTATAAAAACATCATTATTATAACTCAAACTATTAATCATTCATTAACTAACTGTATTACTAACCAATCTTCACTACCGAATCTTAACCATTCCTCCGTCAATCATGAAGTCAATCAAGTTGGGTACAATTAAATCTCAGACCTTAACTGAACTAACATTCTCAGCTTCGAAATAGTCAAAGCTCACAAATTTAATTTCCAATAAAAACGTTGCTTACAGAACTCTCGGATTCAATTTAAGAATCAACTTCTTTTATGGAAAACATTAATTATGACGATAGCGTTATAATCCCAATTTCCAAAATATTAAATTTCTAAAATAAAACCGTTATTCATTAAATTTAAATAAATAAATATCTTAATTAATAGATAAATAATTAATTAAATCTTGATTAAAAATAGTACTTTCCTAAATTCGATAGGATGAATTTTAATAAATAACTTTCTTTCGAATATTCTATATTCAATTATTATTCTAAACTTCAGAATAATCTTGCATTTCAGAATAACTCAACTTGCCTTATAATTATTTCCATTCGCAAAATATTTTCTCTCAACTCGTTATTCACTTTCAAATATGAATAGCACTCCTTAAAAGGATTCTAGACTCGTTTATTAAATCAACTTGAATTTTATTTGTAATATCATCATAGGTTCTGATTAAGCCAATTATAAACCCACATCATATTCTACTTCATTTATAAATTCAGTATATAGAAACTGCTAATAACCTTCCTGTTTATATAGAACAATTCCACTACAAAAAAAACGTATTTACAAGCATCACTTCTAAAATATTTGATTTCTTTGATTCGTTTCTCATTTAACAATTCAAACTTAAATAATAGTAAATTATTTTAAAATATCGAGTTGTAGTTTCATAGCTATAAATATATAAATACTAGCTTCTTAACATATTTCACTTAAATTATAGAATTTAAAAATATCCTTTCTGAAAATAAACCATTAAAATTTGACATAGTCGGTTTATAATTATAAATCCCTAGGATTTATCTTAAATTATTTTATATTCCGAAATTCAGACTAAAACCCATTGTTTCTTTCGAAAACAGTTCCTCTTTCTTATTCAATTTTCTATTTGAATTCATATTTGCTTTATAATCGCTAATTTCCAAACTTCATTACAAATATTGGCTTCAAAACCGATTTCCACTTTTCTATATAAATTTAGATTTGAATTTACATTTCAGTTAATCAAACGATAAATACTTTACTAAATTTATAACCGTCATCTAAAATAAACTTCTTGTTTCATCCCTTTGAATCAAGTACTATTTTCAAGCCCATTCAAGATTTAACTTCTATTTTGGAAATAAATTTTTGTTTTAAATCTCGAATTCCTTTTCTACATTAGAAAATATTTTATGGTATTTAAAAGACCAAAATTATAGGGTCAGGGTTATTCAACATAACCAATCACAGATTTTATATCACATCATATATCACAATCAATGAATAAACATTAATATAAATGTTGAGGAATCCAGTTGGATTCCTCCAACCTATTTCCGTACATCGACAGATGTTAATCAACATAAATAGCATCTATTTTATGCAAATATGAGATATCGTGGTTAAATGAATTTATAATCAGCCAACGATTTATACAATCAATCAATTCAACTGATTATCAATAATTCATCCAAACAACCATCACATAGCATCCAATTATCATTTAAAAATACGATTAAAAATTATAGTTGGACAGAGTTAGTGAGCTTACTCACATTGTTTCACAGTTGATGATTCTATTTTTTCCTCGTTTAAAAATAAAAAGGGCGTTTGATTTTGTCACGAAATTCCAATAGCTCTGTCCTCAGTCACGTCAGTTCTATATTGTAGATTCCACCGTGACAGTCCCGACATGACCGATTTTGTTCAATTCTATTCACAGTTGCAAGAATTATACCATTATAAACATTTACTATTTAAATAATATAATAATCTCTTAATTAATTATGTTTACTAATTACGTTTGCTAAGGATATCAACATGCCGTTTTAAACTTTCTTTTCTTCTCATTCGTTGTTTGCTCTAGGTATCCCAATGCTACGCACGCATCTTCTTCCCCATATGTAAAAATCCTGCTCCAGGAAACACCATTCTTCCAAACGTGAACTTCCCACTTGCAACTGCAAATAACCACACATATCCAAATTACCAACTTCACTTCAATACAGCAAATATACATCAAACCGTTAATCCTTCTTGCTGAACTCCCCTATACCTTCTTCCCTACTAATCACTGTAAACAACCCATTACGGCATTCTCACAAACCTTGATTCAAATTCTACCCTTCTTCCATGTTTTAACTATTCTCACATGTACAGTAAAATGAACTCAACTCCATCCATGAACCCACACATGTCGCAACTTCCTTTTCCCATACATACAACCATGATGTCTTCAATGACAATACTGTAATCACTATGATCTTATTGACTCTTCAATAAAAAAAATTGGCCACTAAACAAGGGTTTAAAACCCGTAGCTTATTTGCTTACAGCATCAAAACCTGTGACCGCCCCCTTTCACCTGGAACCGCGCCTCCTCCGCAATTTGCAGGCCGCCGCACCACCCCCTTCAGGCGTGCCTCTAACCCAACAACAACCTTGGACCAACCTCGTGGCCCTCTTCATCCCCAAACAAGCTTCCGAAGACTGCGCCCTTACCTCCATATACACATGCTGACATTGATTTGCCTCTCAATCACTTCTCGGTTGTCGCGCAAGTCGATTTTTCCCCACTGCTTTATTTTCGAGATTCAGAAAATTTCGTTGAGTTGAAAAAAACTTGCCTCATCACGAAGCTGGCAAATTTACAGACTCAATGAATTCCATATTTTATTTTTCCATGGGGTATTTGATTTTTAAATCAATTTATAAAGTTTGAAATGGGGAGCCCTGTTTGGAAATTAGAAAATGTGAATTATTCAAAATGGAGACCTAGGGATTTAAGAATTTTTTCTTTGATTTTTTATTTTTATTTTGGTGAATCGTTGGAACTCGCGATTGACCATTTCTTTTTGATTTTGTTTCAGGACCGAAGGAATTTGTTGGATGAAGGAATACACAATTGTAAATAGAAGAAAATGGAAGGGTCCTTTTCATACATACAAGGGTAGGGTGGAAAATTTTCGATGTAGCGTGCGATATAATAAATTTGACTATGACTTAGCATGTGCGTTATTAAATTTGGTGAGCACCTAGCAGTGTTTTTTTTCCTCAAGCCTACATGTTAGGCATGTGCGGAACGAAAATATAGGGCGGCAGTTGTTTCCTATATATATATATATATATATATATATATATATATATATAGTATAAAGCTTACATAATGAATACGAACTAAGGACAAATAGAAGTGAAGGAATAGCAGATATTTACAGTACTTGATAAGATTTTGCAATACTATTATTATTATTATTATTATTATTTTCTTTCTATAAGCCTAGCCGAAAGGTTTGACATCACATTTTTTCCTTTTACGCCAAGATCTTTGAGCATGTATGTTATTTAGAAAGTGTTGCTACATAGACGAGATCTTCCAAAGGTTTTCAAAGGACTTTGAAACTGATTTTTCAAAGATGTGAAGAGATTCAGATAAGATATGGTGACATACTGATTATATTTCTTTTTCTAAAAGCAATCCTATTTTTATAATATTACTGAATGGGTAACCAACGCTCAAAGTTTATAGCTTGCACAAGCATATACAACGTATGATCAAAACCAAAATTATAATCTTAGTATAATTAAATATTACGGATCCAATGAAACTAATTTCGTCAAAAACGTAGGTTGTTTGCAAAAAGGCTATTTCTAAGGCTCAAGTAAATCGATAAAATATTAATAAATTAAAAAATAATTCAATTAGATAATAATAAATTACTATAATCGTATATATATTGGAATAAAACATCACATAGCTCCAAAATAGACATATTTGGACTTTAAACTCAATATTTCAAATTAAAACGACGTTTGGATTATTAAAAATCGATTTACATATAATATAAATCGTTATAATTTATAAACGATTCCATAACGACTATTTGAAAATTTGATGGACATAACTCACAAGCTACAAGGCGAAATCTTGATTTTTCTCTTTCATTAGAAAAATATAGTCAAATAGATCCGAATGTTTCTTGTTTCAAAGAATTCCGACTTATATTGGATCCTGTATATCCAATTGAAGTTCAAACTGTAATATTACGAATTTACCGCGACGTTATGAGCTTGTTTATAATTAAATTATAATTTATGCGTTTAAACGTCGTTTTTAATAAATAAATTCCATATAAATTTCCATTTATATTTCTAATACAACATTTAAAATATATTTTAATGTTCAAAATAAATTGGTAGAAATCTGGGTTGTTACACAAGGACGTCAATCCAAGGGAGGGTGAAGAGCCGGGATGTAGTAAGGCAGCTCTAAATGAAACAATAGTGAAGATCTCGATTGGCGACGACAACCCAACTAGGGTCTTGAAGATCGAATGCCACCTTGACCCACTTCGGACGAGGGAGCTAACCGAATTTCTCTGCGCCAACCTTGATGTGTTCGCGTGGACCCATGCTGACATGTGTGGGATCTCACCCTCCATCATGACACATTCTCTTAGCATCGATATGAAGTATACCCCTATGAAGCAGAAGAGGCGGATGCTCGGCCTAGAGAGGTCCACAACCCTAAAGGAAGAAATTGGATAGCTCCAGGCCAATGGGTTTATCCGAGACGCAACTTACCCCAAGTGGATAGCCAATCCTGTGCTTATGAAGAAGGCTAATGGGAAGTGGCAGACTTTTATCGACTTCTATGATTTAAATAAAGCCTACCTTAAAGATAGCTCCCCATTGCCCAGGATTAATCAACTGGTCGACTCAACCGTAGGGCATGAACTCCTATCATTTATGGACGCTTATTCGGGGTACAATCAGAATGCAATGCACATCCCAAACCAAGAATATACCCGCTTCATAATGGATCTAGGGTTATATTGTTACGTAGTCATGCCTTTCGGATTGAAGAACGCTGGGGAGATTTTTCAGCGCTTGGTCAATCGGATTTTTCACGATCAGATAGGAAAAAGGATGGAAGTCTATGTAGATGATATGTTGGTGAAGTCTAGGCAATCGTCTGATCAAGTTAGGGATCTTTCAGATATGTTCGGCATTCTCCGAATATATGGGATGAAGCTCAATCCCTTAAAGTATTCTTTCAATGTAGCACCAGGGAAGTTTTGGGTTTCATAGTTAGCTCCCGAGGGATCAAGATCGTTTCCGACTAGATCTTATCTATTAAGAGAATCCAAGAACCTAGAAGGATTAAAGACATGCGGAGTTTGGCAGGAAAGGTGGTCGCCATGAGTCGATTCATATCCAAAAACAACCGACTAAATCTTACCTTTCTTTGAATTGATCAAAAGAGGGAAATGAAACTTCGCCTGGACATCTGACTGTGTCAAGGCCTTTCATAATTTACTTCCCATCTGGAGAAACCTCCTATCTTGTCCAGACCGATCGACCATGAAGATTTATTTGTGTATTTGGCGGTATCCAGCATGCAATCAGCTCGGTCTGAATTCGTGAAGTGGATCGGGTACAACGAACAGTTTATTGTGTAAGCAAGAAACTGACAGGGGCAGAACGTGACTATCCAAAGATTGAAAATCTCTCCTATATACTGCTGATTGCATCACGAAAGCTACAACATTACTTCCAGGTCGCGTCAAAGTGTTCACCGAGAAACCACTATGACAAGTCTTGCAACGGCCTGAGGCATGCGGAAGACTCCTAAAATGGAATATTGAGCTTAGTCAATTTGACGTGACCTTTGTCCCGCGGAAGATAACCTGGGCATATGCACCGGTTGATTTCATCGCCGAGTTCACCATTCCGGAAGGCAACAGCTTGGAGGACAGTATCAAGCCTACGGATACCAAATTAAGTTCAGACACTTGGAAGTTGCATACATATGGGGGCCTAACGATCGGCATTCCGGTGACTGCATAGTGTTATTATCCCCTGAAGGCGGTTGATCTATTATTCCTTGAGACTGAATTTCTTGGCTACCAACAAAGACTCTGAGTATGAAGCATTGATTGTGGGGCTCAAACTCGCGAGGGACTTAAAAATAGCGTCACTTAATATTTGCTGTGATTACAACTTATTGTATTTCAGGTTCGGAAAGAGTATCAGACTAAAGGAGTTCGACTTGTCGCCTATCTCGAGCAGGTTGAAGAATTGCTAAATGGCTTTGATCAGTATAGCATCTCCCATATTCCTAGAGAGGAAAACCAAAAGGCGGGTAGATTGGCCAAACTCGCCAGTTCAGACAAACCGAGCGAAGCAGAACTAGTCCCAGTAGAAAGTTAGAACATTTCGATTATAGATAAAATGGAGGTCGATCGGTCGAAAATCGAACCTGAAAAATAATCCTGGATGACTCCCATTAAGAATTGTTTCTTACATGACATCCTCCCCAGAAGAAGGAATGAAAGACGAGCACTCATGCGATAAGCCTCTAGGTAAATCATCCAACAAGACCAACTTTATAGGAGGGGTTTCTCCATTCCAATGCTTTGATTTGTAGCTAATGATGATGTCAAGCGAATATTGAGAGAAGTGCACGAAGGAGAGTGCGACGCTCATATAGGAGGACAAACACTGGCTAAGAAAGTGTTGCGATATGGATACTTCTGGCCGACTGTTAGCAAAGACGCCGCAAACTACTCCAAGCGATATAATAAATGCCAAAGGTGTAACGACCCGTATTTTTACGGTATTATAAATAATTTATTAAATTATTTAAATAATTTTTTGGTAATTTAAAATGACTAGAATTAAATAATATTGAATATTTAATTAATATAAATAATTAAATAATACATTTAATTTTCGAATTAGTCGGAAATAGTAGAATTCACAATATTTTGTGAATTGGATCATTTATAATATATATGTATATAATTAAGTTTAGAGTTAAATTATATTAACGACAGTTGAACGTATAATTATATTATAATTATAATCGATCTCGAAATGGTGCGGCAGTTCGTAATTTTGCGATTCGAACTTTAAACAAATATACAGAATCCGTTTTAAGTCGGATTTCTGTGAAATAAGAAACGTTCGGAGCTGGTGAAGTATATTTTTCTAATGGAAGAGAAAAATCGAAATTTCATCGTGTAGATTGTGAGTTATGTCCAAATCAAATTTTCAAATAGTCGCTATGAAATCGTTTATAAACATAACGATATATTTATTTATTTCTAAATATTGGCTTCGAATTTAGACAGGATCTTTGAGGCGTAGGTATTATTAAATTTTTAGAATTTTTCTGTAATTTTTATTTTGGAAAATAAGCACTTTTTATTTTGGAGTATTTTACACCCTAAATCAGCGTTCGGGAACATTACAGAATAAGCCAACTTGTCTATATTATTATATTTTTGGGATCGTGACACATTGCTCGTCACAACGGTATTTTTATTTTTGTCATTAGCAGTCTGTAAACGAACGGAGTTTTGCGTAGTGGTGTACACTATTTTTACTTATGAAGTAAAGGGATTTTTATAAATATTCAAAGGTAAATTAAGAAGGATGATATAGTAATAATTTGTTTTATTTTATTTACTTTGCCTACCTTGGGTTTTCTTGAAATCTAACCTAATGAAATATATGACTTTATAAAAAAATCGATGAGAAGCCCAGAATTAAACCATTTCTAATGCGGATTTTGCTCGGAATTCATATTACATAATGCAAGCTATACTACAAATCAAAACAAAGAATTACATGAAATGTTAAGTTGGGGCTAAGTTTACATGGTGTTGTCCTTATCCTGCCACCTTCACTACATGAATTGTCACCACGTAGAGTACCACTCTACAATCAAATACTTAACCCTTAAGTTTACTCAAAGTTTCAGCAGCAAGCTTGGTCTTCGTATAAATACATCTTGCTCGACTCCTCCGCTTAGTCTCAGAGAACTCAAAGCCAGCTTAATTCCATGGCTTCTTGAACATGAAAACAAACGAAAACTTCAACCAAAAAGCATCGCCAGTTTCTCACGTGCGAGTAAATTGAGGGTGCAAGTTCTAATGTTTGGTGATGCATGGGGTTGGCGCATCTGCATAGGAGAGATGTAAGGAGAAGGCCGCGGGAAGACTTCGAAGGGGAAGTCATATATGTGGTGTCCGTTCGTCAATTAAGTGGTATGTAAAGGGCGCTGGCTTTGAAAATCTTGGTTATGAGGAGTCTGTAAGGTGCGTGTGTGTTGGAGAACTGGGATTCTCTGGTGACGCGCGCGAGTGTGAAGAGTTGGGGATGGCCGGAAGTAGCTAACGTAGAGGAGCTACTGTGAATGGCCGATGAAAGCTTGATGAAGGAGATGATCGAGTCTTGAAAAAGTGAAGTGGGATGAGAACAAATGAAAATGAAGTGAGCTGTTTACGGTGAAGTATGCGCAGGAGGTATTTGACATGGGAAGTGGGGTTCATACGAAATGGAATGGAAGTAGGAGATTATTGTAATGACCTGCATTGTCAGAGGTATTATAATTAATTTATTTAATTATACAAATAGTGATATAGTGAATTAAATAGTGGTTTAATAAAATAATATGGAATATTTAATTAAATTAAATAATTAAATAATATATTTAATTCAGAAATAATCAAAATATTGGGAATCACAATATTCTGTGAACGGGGTCGTCCCTAAGATTTAATTCAGCTTAGAGTTGAATTATATTGACGAATATATTCAATCGACGTCAGTTTGAACGTAGAATTATAATATAATTATAATAGAGCTCGAAATGGCGCGGCAGTTCGCTATTTGGCGATTTGAACTTCAAATGAGTATACAGGGTTCGTTTTAAATCGGATTTCTGTGAAACAAGAAACGTGTAGAGCTGGTGGAGTATATCTTTCTAGTAGAAGAGAAAAATCGGGATTTCATCGTGTAGATTTTGATTTACGTCCAAATCAAATTCTATAAAAGCCGCTATGGAATTTCCTTTATAATTTATATCGATTTATAAAAGGAATTTCAATATAAATTGAATATCGATATAATATGGATTTGGAATATCGAGCTGTAAATCCATATATAAATATTTAGGAGCTGTGGTATATTCTATGTGGATATATACGATAATATTAAATTATTAATATTTAATTTAATTTATTTAAATATATTTATATATTTAAATGGATTATTCAGAGCTTTAAAAATAGTCGGTTTTGCAAACGAAGTCGGAATTCGACGAAACTAATTTTGTTGGATCTGCAATGTTAATTTTTTGTTAGAGGTCAAGTTTCGTGATTTTTAGAGTCAGTATGTGGCCGTACGGATTTTTAGAGTGGAAAACAGTCAGTATTTCGACGGTTAAAAATACGCTGTATGAGCAGACGGGGTCGAAATTCGACGAAACCAGTTTCGTTGGGACCGTAATGTCGAATGGTAGCTGCATGTCCAGTTTCGTGATTTTTAGGTACCGTATGTGATCGTACGGATTTTTAGAAGATAAATTTAAAAAAAAAAGAATATGCTGAGAATATTCTCTAACTCAAAATATCTAGATATTTAGTTCCCTTATAAATACCCTCCTAACAACTAAACTTAAACCTAATTCTCTTTTTTGGTCAACGGGGTATTTTTCAGCCGTTCCTTTTTTTTCTCCTTACAGTAAAAGCCAGAGAGAATAAAATCAAAGAAATAGAAAACAAATTGGTAAAATCATCATACTAATATATTTCGATCCCTGCTAAGTTCCGTTCATCCTCATACGGTCATTTTTGGGATCGGACCATTTTTAGTTCGATAGTGTTTCAACAGTTCGTGACCTAGGGTTTTGGTATGCTCGAATTTGGGGCATTTGATTTTGATTTGAAGTATAGAAGCAAGTTTAGATGGAAGAAACGAGTTGTTGGATGGATTTTGGTATTTTCTGGAATTAAAAGTTGACGATGGTCTCACTGTAGGGGCGTGGGAGGGTCGAAGTCGCAGGTGACAGCGAGGAAGCAAGCGCCATCATTTTGGGTTGAGGAAAAGGAGAATTCGAAAAGGAAGAAAATGGTGAAGTCCGTTTGAAAGTTGTGGTGCAGAGAGGAAGTAAGGAGGCTGAGTTTCGGCTATGGTTTTGGGTATACAGGAGCGACGTGGTTCTGGTATTGAGGAAGATGGAGAGGAATTATACGGCATGGGCTTTGAAAGGAGGAATGGGCCGAGATGTACAAAGGGGTGAGGCCCAACGTAGTATTTAAATCAAGTTTTGTTTTAATTAAAATGTATATGAACTTGTAATGACCATATCTCCATCATACTTAAACAGAAATTCGAATGGTTGGATCTGTTAGGATCGTATGGACGAGAGCTTCACAATGAAGCTGACTGGGAGTGGATTCGAGCTCGTATGAATTTATGGCGAAATAAATTGTTTGTTTCAAATCAAATAACAGTTTATCGTTCTTTAACGATGAACTGCCAAAGTGAGTAAAACTCACCAACTCTGAACAGTTTATAATTTCATGTTGTATTTTTAGAACTGTTAAATATTGTCTGTTTGACTGTGTGTTGACTGATTGATTGAACTGCTAGTCAGTTAATGAAATATTATATATATAAATATATATAAAATATATAAATATATATAAAATATATAAACAGTTATATAGTTATATATTGATTTTGTTTATCAGAATAATTCATATTGAACTGAAAGTGATGACAATCATGTTGTGTAACATCTGTGGATGCAGGGAAACAGGTTGGAGGAATCCGACTGGATTCCTCAACAGTTATTTTATTGTTTTTCATATATTTTGATATATGGTGTGAATTATAATCTGTTGTTAATTGTGTGTGTATGGACGATATTGATCATCGTGATTTGATATGTTGAATACCATAACATACGGGATGTTGATAAGTAGATTTTCAAAGTGATATTGAAAACAGAATATTTATAAATTGGAATATTTATAAATAAGAGATATTTATAAATTTGAACATTTATAAATAAGGAATATTTATAAATTGGGATATTTATAAATAGGAGATATTTTAAAAAGGAAAATAAATTCAAAACATTTCTTTTTGATTGGAAAGGCCTGTGTGGCGGGTTTGGGGATTTTCCCGATGCTCCCGATACAAAGGAGGTTATGGCGAATTTTCCCGGAAATTTAAGGAGTTAGAATATATTTAAGAATAGAATTGAAAAGGAAATATTTGCAAACCATTTGCAAATAGAATAAAATAGAAAAAGGAAATAGTTGTAAACCATTTACAAATAGAATTGAAAAGGGAATATTTAGTAAATAAATAGAGTTAATAAAAAGGAAAACGTTATTAAAAGGACATTTATAATGTGAAGAACCGTTACTAAAAAGTGAATCTTTATAAATGAATAAACGTTGTTAAAAGGGGATCTTTTTAAATGGATAAACGTTATAAAAAGGAGAAATCGAATATGGTATTCGAAGTTAGTTAATCGAATATGGTATTCGAAGTTAGTTAATCGAATATGGTATTCGAAGTTAGTTAATCGAATATGGTATTCGAAGTTAGTTAATCGAATATGGTATTCGAAGTTAGTTAATCGAATATGTTATTCGAAAGGGGTTAGTCGAGTCGTGTTAGTAAAATAGAGTTAATCAGTTAGAGTTAACCCGTAGAGTTAATCCGTTAGAGTTAACCACTAGAGTTAACCAAGTGTAGTTATTTGAGTTAGAGTTATTCAAACATAGTTATTCAGGATAAGTGTCATTCAGCACGACTGCTAGCGTAATTCGTAGGGCTGTAAATAGCCTAAGGCGGACGGATGTTTCCTGAGAGAATCAGGCGTAACCATTGTGATCGCTGCGATCTAGAGTCAAGCGAATGGAGTTAAATCGAATATTAGTTATTCGAAATAAAGTTAAACAGGCATAGTAATTCGAATATAAGTTAATCGAATATTAGTTATTCGATAGGAGTTAAATAAGTCGAGTTAATTAGGTTAAGTTAGTCAAAATGAGTTAAGTAAACCGAGTAAATCCAAGTGAGTTGATTTAAAGGAGTTAGTCGAATATTGGTTATTCGAATAGAGTTTAAGGATTTAGTCGAATATAGTTTATTCGAATAGAGTTAAAGGAAAGGAATTATCGATTATAGTTTAATCGAAAGGAATTATCGATTATAGTTTAAATCGAAAGGAGTTATCGATTAGTTAATCGAAAGGAGATTATCGAATATGGCGTATTCGAAAGAGAGAGATTTCGAATATAAGTTATTCGAAGAGAGATAATTGAATATAGGATATTCGAAGAAGAGTTAATCAAATAGAGATTACTCGAAAGAGAATTATACGTCGAATTCAATTATATCGAATTCGAGAAAGTAATATTCACTTTCCGGTTTTTAAATCAAGAATATACACTAATAAATTAGGGTTAGGTTTAATTATTCGAATTAAAGAATAAAGGTTATAATTGAAGTTTGATATTGTGAAAGTAGGGATTATAACGTTATCGTTATAATCCATGTTTTCAATAAAGAAGTGGATTCGTAAATTGAATCCGAGAGTTACGTAAAGAAGTTGTTAAATGTTTAAAAGATAAACTATTACTATTTCGAAGTTATAACGTTGTTCAGTTAAGGTCTGAGAGGTAATTATACCCCAACTTAATTGACTTCCTTCTTAACTAAGGAATGGTAAGGTTTGATAGCGAATGATGGTTAAGTGAATTCAGCAAATGGTTTGAGTTGGCATAGCGATGTTTATTTAGACATCAGTTTAAATCCAATAAAGGAACTTTGGAAATGTTTTCCAAATAAGAAATCAGAAATGTTTTCTAATATAGAAAACAAGGAAATGGAAATGTTTTCCATTGTTAATAAAGTATATTTTCTAAAATTAGAAAATAAGAAATTTAGAATATAGGGAAACAGGAGATAAGTAAATTAATGAACTAAAGAGATAAATGTTAAATGATGATTGGTTGATATAATTTCCATCTGGAAATAATATCGTTGTTTGCACACGAGTTTTTCTTTGATAGTTAAATCACAGACTATAAATGTTTTGACCATTTTAACGTTGTTAATATGGAGAGACCGGTTGGATTATTATCCAAAGAACCACTCTGTATTGGCATAAGCGTTGCGAATCATATATGCTGAATATATTGAAGACGGAGTAAAGTGCAAGGGCTGTTGTATAAATCTTAGATAACAATGGACTAAGATGGATGTACTGAATAGTGCCTTCGGTTTCGTTCAGTCCCTGAACAAACGTAAACGGACGAATGTCTGACAAAAGTATTTCCAATGATCGAATGGGTTGGTCTGTATAAATATATATATGGTTGCAACGGATTTATCCCTTAGCATAACATCCAGGATATTTGTATAAACCAACTAATGATTTACGGATCTGATAATGTGGCATTCAAAGTGATCGTGTTATAAATGAATGGAAAGTAAGCGTAGCTTCTAGTCTCACATCCGGTAAATGACAGAAATCGGGCAGGCAGCATGGCTAAGTCGGTCGCACCGAAGTAGGGTGTATAATCACCTATCTAGAGAATATTCATTTGCTTCTTTTAATCTATCAATGCTGTCCCATATATATACGGGAAACGGTTGCTGATCCCAACCGTTGGTGATGTACATTCGATACACTCAAGCGAAATGAGTGGTCGGTCATGTGTGGCTGAGTTGCAAGATGTTCTTGTTGAACTCCAGTGTATCGTTCCTAGAGTACACTGATCGGAAGGTGGTTCCATACCTTGTCATAGTTGGAAATCAATTACCCAATACGTGCTTGCGGTTTTGATTGTATACTATATTTGTAGAACGTGAGATGAAAGCGTTTCTGCTAGATTGATATCTATTTGTACTTAGACATTATTATAATATCAGAATGATATTGCTTTACAAAGTTGTTTGGATTTTCATAAGGGAAAACCCGTTCCGTTTTCACGGCGTGGTCTTATGATATATCCGTTATTTAACCAAGTGTTAGGAGTTTTATTCACACCAGTCCCATGACTGACCCGGAGTTTATTTGTTTGTTTTCCCTAAACTCTTGGGTGCTTAAATTTGTATGGGCAGTCAAGTAGTCGGGATTTTACAGATACACTTGGAGAGCTTGGAGCAGGAGGCTTCAGGATTCTATAGCTATTGTTATTTCCGCTGTTGTTGTAAGTGTTGTACTCTGATAAGTGCTATTGTATATATAACTGTTTGTATTTCAAAAAGTTATGTTATATTTTATTCGTTCCGCTATGAGATTCGTGTTTACTCTGATGATGATGTTCTTCTTCTTCTTCTATTCTACTAGTTCTACCTTATCTATCCTCACCCTCTATCTTCTTTCTATTAGTTTCTTGAATTTCAAGTGCAATTTGGGGTTGGACTTGTGTTATTTAGTCAGCTCAAATTGGACCGGATTTTCGTCGGGTCACTACAGTTGGTATCAGAGCATTGGTTTAGTTATTACCTTGGCTCTGTGGCGTGATTCAGTAGAGATGGGATTAGTAATATCCTAGACTGAATTTGAGTGTATATATACGAGTGCGTATTTGTTAGTTAATATAAAATGGTTTTATATTGTGGAGACTCATTGGTTGAGTGGCTTATGAATTCTGGTCGATCAGTTTGATCCACTGTTTCGATAAGGGTTACTAAACACTCGAATACGATGAACCAACATGGTATGTTTTGAAAAGAGGGTAAATGGAATAATTTTACCTGGATATATTTTGATATAGTATATTGGTTGTGTTGATTGATATTATAATCGAATAAGATTATAAAATGTGAAATGGTTATAAATAGCCAATGAGAATTCATATAAGTATTATGAAATAAATTGAATCTGAATTTAAATCAGTATTGGAATTAAAACTCTGGAAAATTGAAGAAGAGTTTGTAAATGGATTTGAATTGAATATAAGAGAATTTTAAGTTCCTGGGAGATTTTTAAAACGTTTTTCAAACTGAAAGTGATATAGTATTGAACTCACTTCGATAGCTGGAAAATAGATTCTGATGATGGATCGCGACATCATCAGTGTTCATTTTCGAGTTCTAAGTGACGGATTACTACCAAAGGTTTTGTTTTTGAATTGTGTTGAGAAAACAAGTTGTTTAGAAATTCAAAGATTTTGAATTGGTATTATAATTTCAAATTAATTTGAAAAGAAACCCAGGAATTTAAGTTCCGGAATTAAAAATTTAACTAATGAAGTTAAATAAAATGAGATGGTAAAAATAAATTGAAATTTAACTTGAACTGAGTTAAATAGAATTGAATTGGATTAAAGAATAATCTATTATGGAATTGGGTTGATGAGTTAAGAATTTGAAATTTGATATTGGGGTTCAAATGAAATTCGATTTGGATTTGAGGGTATGAACTGATTGGAATTTGACTGAGATAACACTGGTATATGCTGAGTTGATAGCATATGGAAGTGATAGAGTTGATATGCCCGACAAAAAGGTACCAGTTTATATTTGATATGAGTTTGAGATTTTGATGAGCCGAATTGGCAAGCCGCTTGGCTGTTTGATTTTCTTTTGGGTTGAAGAAGGCCCAGAGAGGCGAGTTGGAGTTTGAGATATTGACCAGTACAAAGGAGGTGCTGGCGAAATTTTTCGAAAAGTTAAGGTGTTAGAAAATTTTCAGAATTTTTGAAAATTTAGTTAGTCAAAATAAATTAATATTTTAGTCGATATTAATTGGTTCAGTTGAAACCGGAGATAAGAGGTAAACATATAAATTTTTACCCAGTAGACGGATCGTCCCCTACCTTAGCAATTTCGAGGACGAAATTATTTTAAGTGGGGAAGAATGTAATGACCCGCATTGTCAGAGGTATTATAATTAATTTATTTAATTATATAAATAGTGATATAGTGAATTAAATAGTGGTTTAATAAAATAATATGGAATATTTAATTAAATTAAATAATTAAATAATATATTTAATTCAGAAATAATCAAAATATTGGGAATCACAATATTCTGTGAACGGGGTCGTCCCTAAGATTTAATTCAGCTTAGAGTTGAATTATATTGACGAATATATTCAATCGACGTCAGTTTGAACGTAGAATTATAATATAATTATAATATAGCTCGAAATGGCGCGGCAGTTCGCTATTTGGCGATTTGAACTTCAACTGAGTATACAGGGTTCGTTTTAAATCGGATTTCTGTGAAACAAGAAACGTGTAGAGATGGTGGAGTATATCTTTCTAGTGGAAGAGAAAAATCGGGATTTCATCGTGTAGATTTTGATTTATGTCCAAATCAAATTCTATAAAAGCCGCTATGGAATTTCCTTTATAATTTATATCGATTTATAAAAGGAATTTCAATATAAATTGAATATCGATATAATATGGATTTGGAATATCGAGCTGTAAATCCATATATAAATATTTAGGAGCTGTGGTATATTCTATGTGGATATATACGATAATATTAAATTATTAATATTTAATTTAATTTATTTAAATATATTTATATATTTAAATGGATTATTCAGAGCTTTAAAAATAGTCGGTTTTGCAAACCAAGTCGGAATTCGACGAAACTAATTTTGTTGGATCCGCAATGTTAATTTTTTGTTAGAGGTCAAGTTTCGTGATTTTTAGAGTCAGTATGTTGCCGTACGGATTTTTAGAGTGGAAAACAGTTAGTATTTCAACGGTTCAAAATACGCTGTATGAGCAGACGGGGTCGAAATTCGACGAAACCAGTTTCGTTGGGACCGTAATGTCGAATGGTAGCTGCATGTCCAGTTTCGTGATTTTTAGGTACCGTATGTGATCGTACGGATTTTTAGAAGATAAATTTAAAAAAAAAGAATATGCTGAGAATATTCTCTAACTCAAAATATCTAGATATTTAGTTCCCTTATAAATACCCTCCTAACAACTAAACCTAAACCTAATTCTCTTTTTTGGTCAACGGGTTATTTTTCAGCCGTTCCTTTTTTTTTCTCCTTACAGTAAAAGCCAGAGAGAATAAAATCAAAGAAATAGAATACAAATTGGTAAAATCATCATACTAATATATTTCGATCCCTGCTAAGTTCCGTTCATCCTCATACGGTCATTTTTGGGATCAGACCATTTTTAGTTCGATAGTGTTTCAACAGTTCGTGACCTAGGGTTTTGGTATGCTCGAATTTGGGGCATTTGATTTTGATTTGAAGTATAGAAGCAAGTTTAGATGGAAGAAACGAGTTGTTGGATGGATTTTGGTATTTTCTGGAATTAAAAGTTGACGATGGTCTCACTGTAGGGGCGTGGGAGGGTCGAAGTCGCAGGTGACAGCGAGGAAGCGAGCGCCATCATTTTGGGTTGAGGAAAAGGAGAATTCGAAAAGGAAGAAAATGGTGAAGTCCGTTTGAAAGTTGTGGTGCAGAGAGGAAGTAAGGAGGCTGAGTTTCGGCTATGGTTTTGGGTATACAGGAGCGACGTGGTTCTGGTATTGAGGAAGATGGAGAGGAATTATACGGCATGGGCTTTGAAAGGAGGAATGGGCCGAGATGTACAAATGGGTGAGGCCCAACGTAGTATTTAAATCAAGTTTTGTTTTAATTAAAAAGTATATGAACTTGTAATGACCATATCTCCGTCATACTTAAACAGAAATTCGAACGGTTGGATCCGTTAGGATCGTATGGACGAGAGCTTCACAATGAAGCTGACTGGGAGTGGATTCGAGCTCGTATGAATTTATGGCGAAATAAATTGTTTGTTTCAAATCAAATAACAGTTTATCGTTCTTTAACGATGAATTGCCAAAGTGAGTAAAACTCACCAACTCTGAACAGTTTATAATTTCATGTTGTATTTTTAGAACTGTTAAATATTGTGTGTTTGACTGTGTGTTGACTGATTGATTGAACTGCTAGTCAGTTAATGAAATATTATATATATATATATATAAAATATATAAACAGTTATATAGTTATATATTGATTTTGTTTATCAGAATAATTCATATTGAACTGAAAGTGATGACAATCATGTTGTGTAACATCTGTGGATGCAGGGAAACAGGTTGGAGGAATCCGACTGGATTCCTCAACAGTTATTTTATTGTTTTTCATATATTTTGATATATGGTGTGAATTATAATCTATTGTTGATTGTGTGTGTATGGACGATATTGATCATCGTGATTTGATATGTTGAATACCATAACATACGGGATGTTGATAAGTAGATTTTCAAAGTGATATTGAAAACATAATATTTATAAAAAAGAGATATTTATAAATTTGAACATTTATAAATAAGGAATATTTATAAATTGGGATATTTATAAATAGGAGATATTTTAAAAAGGAAAATAAATTCAAAACATTTCTTTTTGAATGGAAAGGCCTGTGTGGCGGGTTTGGGGATTTTCCCGATGCTCCCGATGCAAAGGAGGTTATGGCGAATTTTCCCGGAAATTTAAGGAGTTAGAATATATTTAAGAATAGAATTGAAAAGGAAATATTTGCAAACCATTTGCAAATAGAATAAAATAGAAAAAGGAAATAGTTGTAAACCATTTACAAATAGAATTGAAAGGGAATATTTAGTAAATAAATAGAGTTAATAAAAAGGAAAACGTTATTAAAAGGACATTTATAAAGTGAAGAACCGTTACTAAAAAGCGAATCTTTATAAATGAATAAACTTTGTTAAAAGGGGATCTTTTTAAATGGATAAACGTAATAAAAAGGAGAAATCGAATATGGTATTCGAAGTTAGTTAATCGAATATGGTATTCGAAGTTAGTTAATCGAATATGGTATTCGAAATTAGTTAATCGAATATGGTATTCGAAGTTAGTTAATCGAATATGGTATTCGAAGTTAGTTAATCGAATATGGTATTCGAAGTTAGTTAATCGAATATGTTATTCGAAAGGGGTTAGTCGAGTCGTGTTAGTCAAATAGAGTTAATCAGTTAGAGTTAACCAGTAGAGTTAATCAGTTAGAGTTAACCACTAGAGTTAATCAAGTGTAGTTATTTGAGTTAGAGTTAATCAAACATAGTTATTCAGGATAAGTGTCATTCAGCACGACTACTGGCGTAATTCACAGGGCTGTAAATAGCCTAAGGCGGTCGGATGTTTCCTGAGAGAATCAGGCGTAACCATTGTGATCGCTGCGATCTAGAGTCAAGCGAATGGAGTTAAATCGAATATTAGTTATTCGAAATAAAGTTAAACAGACATAGTAATTCGAATATAAGTTAATCGAATATTAGTTATTCGATAGGAGTTAAATAAGTCGAGTTAATTAGGTTAAGTTAGTCAAAATGAGTTAAGTAAACCGAGTAAATCCAAGTGAGTTGATTTAAAGGAGTTAGTCGAATGTTGGTTATTCGAATATAGTTTAAGGAGTTAGTCGAATATAGTTTATTCGAATAGAGTTAAAGGAAAGGAATTATCGATTATAGTTTAATCGAAAGGAATTATCGATTATAGTTTAAATCGAAAGGAGTTATCGATTAGTTAATCGAAAGGAGATTATCGAATATGGCGTATTCGAAAGAGAGAGATTTCGAATATAAGTTATTCGAAGAGAGATAATCGAATATAGGATATTCGAAGAAGAGTTAATCAAATAGAGATTACTCGAAAGAGAATTATACGTCGAATTCAATTATATCGAATTCGGGAAAGTAATATTTACTTTCCGGTTTTTAAATCAAGAATATACACTAATAAATTAGGGTTAGGTTTAATTATTCGAATTAAAGAATAAAGGTTATAATTGAAGTTTGATATTGTGAAAGTAGGGATTATAACGTTATCGTTATAACCCATGTTTTCAATAAAGAAGTGGATTCGTAAATTGAATCCGAGAGTTACGTAAAGAAGTTGTTAAAGGTTTAAAAGATAAACTGTTACTATTTCGAAGTTATAACGTTGTTCAGTTAAGGTCTGAGAGGTAATTATACCCCAACTTGATTGACTTCCTTCTTAACTAAGGAATGGTAAGGTTTGATAGTGAATGATGGTTAAGTGAATTCAGTAAATGGTTTGAGTTGGCATAGCGATGTTTATTTAAACATCAGTTTAAATCCAATAAAGGAACTTTGGAAATGTTTTCCAAATAAGAAAACAGAAATGTTTTCTAATATAGAAAACAAGGAAATGGAAATGTTTTCCATTGTTAATAAAGTATCTTTTCTAAAATTAGAAAATAAGAAATTTAGAATATAGGGAAACAGGAGATAAGTAAATTAATGAACTAAAGAGATAAATGTTAAATGATGATTGGTTGATATAATTTCCGTATGGAAATAATATCGTTGTTTGCACACGAGTTTTTCTTTGATAGTTAAATCACAGACTATAAATGTTTTGACCATTTTAACGTTGTTAATATGGAGAGACCGGTTGGATTATTATCCAAAGAACCACTCTGTATTGGCATAAGCGTTGCGAATCATATATGCTGAATATATTGAAGACGGAGTAAAGTGCAAGGTCTGTTGTATAAATCTTAGATAACAATGGACTAAGATGGATGTACTGAATAGTGCCTTCGGTTTCGTTCTATCCCAGAACGAACGTAAATGGACGAATGTCTGACAAAGTATTTCCAATGATCGAATGGGTTGGTCTGTATAAATATATATATGGTTGCAACGGATTTATCCCTTAGCATAACATCCAGGATATTTGTATAAACCAACTAATGATTTACGGATATGATAATGTGGCATTCAAAGTGATCGTGTTATAAATGAATGGAAAGTAAGCGTAGCTTCTAGCCTCGCATCCGGTAAATGACAGAAATCAGGCAGACAGCATGGCTAAGTCGGTCGCACCGAAGTAGGGTGTATAATCACCTATCTAGAGAATATTCATTTGCTTCTTTTAATCTATCAATGCTGTCCCATATATATACGGGAAACGGTTGCTGATCCCAACCGTTGGTGATGTACATTCGATACACTCAAGCGAAATGAGTGGTCGGTCATGTGTGGCTGAGTTGCAAGATGTTCTTGTTGAACTCCAGTGTATCGTTCCTAGAGTACACTGATCGGAAGGTGGTTCCATACCTTGTCATAGTTGGAAATCCATTACCCAATACGTGCTTGCGGATTTGATTGTATACTATATTTGTAGAACGTGAGATGAAAGCGTTTCTGCTAGATTGATATCTATTTGTACTTAGACATTATTATAATATCAGAATGATATTGCTTTACAAAGTTGTTTGGATTTTCATAAGGGAAAACCCGTTCCGTTTTCACGGCGTGGTCTTATGATATATCTGTTATTTAACCAAGTGTTAGGAGTTTTATTCACACCAGTCCCATGACTGACCCAGAGTTTATTTGTTTGTTTTCCCTAAACTCTTGGGTGCCTAAATTTGTATGGGCAGTCAAGTAGTCGGGATTTTACAGATACACTTGGAGAGCTTGGAGCAGGAGGCTTCAGGATTCTATAGCTATTGTTATTTCCGCTGTTGTTGTAAGTGTTGTACTCTGATAAGTGCTATTGTATATATAACTGTTTGTATTTCAAAAAGTTATGTTATATTTTATTCGTTCAGCTGTGAGATTCGTGTTTACTCTGATGATGATGTTCTTCTTCTTCTTCTTCTTCTTCTTCTATTCTACTAGTTCTACCTTATCTATCCTCACCCTCTATCTTCTTTCTATTAGTTTCTTGAATTTCAAGTGCAATTTGGGGTTGGACTTGTGTTATTTAGTCAGCTCAAATTAGACCGGATTTTCGTCGGGTCACTACAATTATGGTGGAGGGCGTTAGCAGTGTCAATTAGAAGAGAGGGATTCAGGCGTTAAATTGGGAGCATGCGGATATTTTTAAAAGTAGGATAATGTACTGGAAGAAGATTTTAGTGTGACTGATCTTATGGGCTTGGGCCGGTGAAAATGCGGATGAGTTCATATACAGGAGGACACATTTACATTTAGAGAAAAAGGAGGGTTAATGTCAATACTTAATGATATTGGTACATGAAGCTGTTTGGGGGATTCAATAAGGCCTGGAGGAGTAGAAGCCTGGGGAAGTCAATATCGCGAGCAAATGTATGGCATTGAGCATATCGAGTTGGCGGCGGTAGGATAGAACTTTGGATGGTGGTTGCATTTGTGAAGCCAATGGTGAGAACGGTCGACGATGGAGGGGACATAGATGCAAAGAAACAGTCGCCAGTAGTGTAAATTGGTGGAGCAGGTTTCCAATTGTAGAAGGAGTACTTGGTGGGTCAGAAATTGTTTGGGCCGGCTTATATAGGTAAAGCCCAAGCAGTTAATTTAAAAGAGATTAATTTTAAGTCAAGTATATACACAACTTGTAAAAAGTATAACTATACCATATATTGTTAGAATCTCCAACGGTTGGACCCGTTGGGATCGTACGGACGGTGGCTACACTATGGAACTGACTGGAAATGAATTAGAGCTCGTTACAATTTATAGCAAAATAAATTGCCTGATCTGAATCAACGACCGTAATCGTTATTTAACGATTAACAGACAATGTGAGCAAATCTCACTAACTTTGATCAATTTATATTTTTATAAATATAATCTAGTAATGATAAATGATAATTGACTGATGTGTGATGATTGTTTAGTTGAATTGCCGATGTATTGTTTGAAATTATATATAACGGTATATATAAATCGTTAATCAAATATTGATTCTGTTTATCAGAATATTTCATATTGAAATGAAATTTGATGTTAATTATATTGTTTAACATCTGTGGATGCAGGGAAATAGATTGGAGGGATCCAACTAGATTCCTCAATATTTGTAATACTGTTTTTCCATATATTGTGATGTATGATGTGATATATAATCTGTTGTTGATTATGTGTGTTTGGATGATATTGATCGTGGTTATTTGGTATTTTAAATACTATAAGAAATACTGGAATGTATAAAGGGAATTTTCAAAGTGTATATTGAAAAGGGAAATATTTATATGTAATAAATAGGATATTGAAAAGGAAATATTTGGAAAACAAATAGAATTATAAAAGAAATTATTTGGAAAACAAATAGAATTATATAAAGAAATATTGTTCACATTCAATGTGAATAAAGGATTTAAGTAAATATTTTGCAAATAAAATATTATAAAGGAGTTTGGGGTTTGAATTAGGAATTTAAATGGAATTACTGAAATTAGAAACTGACTGCAATTTAGTTGAGTTGAATGGCTTTCTGGGTATCAATCTGATGTCGGTTTCTGCCTTCGGGGTTCATGCTTGGGAAGTTGTTCGCTTCCTAGTTTACAGTTAGAGACTGATAGAGGTGGGAAGATATTGATGCGTGAATCAGAAATGGGAACATTTTCCAAAGTTAATAACATATATTTTCTAAAATTAGAAAAATAGGTATTTGATGAATATATGGAAACGAGAAATGGGGAAATGAATAAATATTGATTGATGATTGATCGATAGAATTTCCATCCGGAAATAATATCGTTGTTTGCACACATGTTTTCTTTGATAGTTAAATCACTGACTATCAAAGTTTTTGACCATTTTTCCGTCGTCAATACGGAGAGACCGGGATCAGATTCATTATCTGAAAACCACTCTGTATGGGCGTTAACGTTGCGATCAAATATGATGAAGATAATTGAAGACGGAGTTATCCAAGGGTTGTCCTGTTTACATAATAGTGTCTTCGATCTGTCCAGTTCCAGGACGACCTGTATGGAAGAATGTCTGACTGAGTATATTTAATAGATCGCGTAAGTTGATCTCTTCAAACGTATTTACGTTTGGTGGCGGAGGAATTCGTTTCTCTTAGCTATTTACCCATGATATGTTTGGAGAAATCAATTTGTGATTTAGCGGGTATGACGATGGGACATTCAAAGTGAATGAAGGTGTGGTTTGAAAAGAATACTTTATGACCTCTAGCCTCACAACCAGGAAATGGTATAAAATCAGGTAGGTCGCATGGCTAAGTGGTTAGCTGCCAATTAGGGTGTATTGTCACCTGATCTAGAGAAATTCCATTTACTTCTATAATCTATTTCGATGTTGTCCCTTTCGGGAAACGGTTGCTGATCCCAACCATTGGTGATTATACATTCGGTACACTCAAGCGAAATGAGTGACCGATCATGTTTAGTCTGGGTTACAAGATGTTCTTGTTGAACCCGGTGTATTCCTCTCTAGAGATACACTATCGGAAGGTGATCCCATATATTGCCAGTTGGAATTCATTACCCAATAAACGCCGCAGTTTTTGATTATATATTATGTATGTGGAATGTGAGATGAAAGCGTTCTGCTAGATAATCATTATATTGTGGTTGATAAACATTATTATAATATCTAAAGATTTTTGATATAAAGATTATCGTTTCTTTTAAAAGGATTTTTGAATGATTGAATCAAGTGTTTTGGATTCTCATAAGGGAAAAACCTGTTCCGTGTTATACGGCGTGGTCTTATGAGATATCGTTTATTTTATCAAACTGTTTTAAATTGTTTTACTCACACCAGTCCCATGAATGACTTGGAGTTTTTTTTGTTTTTTTTACCCTAAACTCTTGGGTGCTCAAATTTGAACAGGCAGTCAAGTAGTCAGGTTTTACAGATATACTTGGAGAGCTGGAGCAGGAGGCTTCAGGAATATATAGCTATTGTTTATTTCCGCTGTGTTGTAAGTGTTATACTCTGATAATGTTACTATATACATATACTAATTTTATTTCAATGTTATGTATCTATCATATATTGTTCGTTCCGCTGTGAGATTCATGTTTACTCTGATGTTGTAGTTGTCTTCTTCTTCTATTCTAATTTTCTATCTTATCTATTCTCACCCTCTAACTTCTTTCTATTAACTATCCGGTATTTCCGATGCTTGAATAGTCGACATTGGGTTTATGTCGATTACTCAGGATCGCGAAAACCCCGGGTCGTTACAAAAGTTTTGCTCAAATCCCAAGAACCCCATTGACAAAGCTAACTCAGATGGTCAGCCCTTGGTTGTTTGCCATTTGGGGAATAGACATTATTGGATGCCCGCCAATCTCAAAAGGAGGTGCAAAATACGTAATCGTGGCGGTAGATTACTTTACAAAATGGGAAGAAGCCGAACAGATGACCACGATCATGACAAAGCGAGTCATCAACTTTATTGTCAGAAATATTATATGTCAGTTTGGTTTACCCGGAGTATCATAACTGACAATGGGACTCAGTACGACATCTCGGAATTTATAGACTTCTGTGAACGATATCACATCGAGAAGAAGTACATAGCGGTTGCGCATCTGTAATCCAATGGACAAGTTGAAGCGGTTAACAAAATTATTAAATCTATCTTGAAGAAACAATTGGAACGAGCCAAAGGTAAATGGGTTAATGAGCTTCCTTTAGCCCTTTGGGCATATCGAACCACCCATAAGAATGCCATCGGCCATACTCCCTTTGCATTGTCTTATGGATTGGAAGCTGTCATTCCCATAGAGCTTGAAGTTCCTTCTCATAGAACTACGTACTTTGATCCTTATCAAACAAATCCCTTCTCTTGGAATCATTAGACATGATTGATGAAAAAAGAGAATAAGTAAACCTCCATGCCGAAGCTCATCGTCGAAGGGTCGCTCGATATTACAATAAGAGGGTCCGACCTAAGACCTTCGATGTTGGTGATCTTTTTCTAAAACGGGTCTTTCCTACTCCCTTACATTTTTGGGCGCTAAGTGGGAAGGACCCTAAGTCATCCGACAAAAGCTTAATAATGGAACCTTCAGGCTAACGACGGTTGACGGTGAATCTTTTCAAAGAGCATGGAATGTTGAGCATTTATGACATTATCTTTCTTAGGACTATTTGTTTTTCTTATTATCACATTTATTTAAGTTTTGTAATAAAGTGTATCTTATCACCCGTAATGGTCTATGAACAAAAGCTCATGTCCTGCTCTGTCTTATTTTTGTAATGACTGAATGTTGTGATTCGACCAAATCAGGTCAAAAGCCTACTCCCTAACCTACCGGTCCACGTCTCTACGAGTCGACCTCGTTCAGGAACCAGAAGTAAATATGGAGGGATTAACTTCGAGTTGATATTGATGCTCGATCCTTCGGACCACACTTTGTTGACCAAAAGTGAGGATGACGCCGATGTAAACAGCATGACTGCCTGTTTATAACAACTCGGATTATCTTGACTTGAGAAGGAGTATAAAATTACGGACGAGTGTGAAAGGTGCACCTCGACTAAAGACCGCTCTATCCTTGGAACTCTGACCCTTAATGACTAGAAGTAGAGTATAAAATGACTTAAGTATTCCTAACCGTGATTGTTCGACCCTTGAACTGGTCAATCCGACCTAACGATCAATAGGAAAACTTGACGACCGAACCGATCCCCTACGATACTGGGGGAATGGGTATATACAGGTGATCTGACTACGAGTTTCACTTAAAAGACACCCAAAGTTCGAAATAAATTGGGGACATTAATATCGCTCCCCTAGGACTTTCACAAATACTTAGACACATTAATAATACAAGTATTTGAAAAATGAAACATTGTTAAACATTAAGCTTTGCTTACGAAATAAACATTGTTTGCAGGTACATCGAACTTCATCCACAATATGAAAGACTTGACAAAGACAAAAACGCGAGAGCCGCACTTGCAAACAACTCTCAAAGGGCCTAAAACAGACATACATCAAAAGATTTCTAAGCTCGGGGAGGCTTCCTACCAGGCTTCTCCATTCCCTCCCATTCCCATTCTCTCTTTTTGATCAACTCCTGCATTTCCTCGGTAGTCAAACCATGCATTGATCTCTTGAGCGTGCTACCAAAAGAAACAGATCGACTAAACGTTGTTGCTTAGTGCTTTCTCTTGCTCGGATTAGTTGGGGCTCGAAAATATGCCACATTGACAGATGAAAGTAGAGTTGGTGGAATATATTGGAGAGGAGGAATGTTGAGGAGTTGGTTGGCCGGTTCGTCTTTAAGGGAGGAGACTTTTTCCTCGTTTACAGCCTTCATCGTCCGATTGAAGATTTCCACTTCTGTTTCTTCGAAGAATCGGTTGTTTCTTTATCTATGTTGGGGATGGTGATAGGATCCTTCTCCAGTATGTCGGTCTTCAACCCAGGAACTACTCTCGTCGATGGCGTACTTACAACAAAAGGAACAAAAGTTATGATCTAAGGAAAAAATGTTAGATGTGATGAAGAAAAAGTAAGTTACCTCCAGTTGTGAATTCCGCTGGTTTTTCTAAAGCCTTTCTTTCAGGACAGGAGTAGCTGAACTTTTTCCAAAAAGAGGAAGAAGAGGATCGACCGGACTATATTCCTCCAATGTCCAGAGGACTCATTTGGAGGAGGAGGAATAGAGGACGGGCCGACTACATCCTTTGTAGAAGATAAAGGAAGAGATGCTTTCGTCTTACTCGCGCTAGTCTCAACCTCCTGGACTGACTTCCCCTTAGCCTTGTATCGTTCGACATGTCTTAGCCCCTTCATCCTTCTTTTCCCTTCGGCCAACACCTCCTGCTCACCACCATGAAAGTAGTGGGCCATTAATTCTTCTTCATCCACTGGGTTACACTTTGCAGCCTAGACTTCTTCTCTCATGAACACTTCCCATGCATCGATTAACACCCGCTGGTAATTTCCAATTCAAGACAAATTCCTGTGGCGAAGGACGCGGGCGAAGAACCATAGAATATTGGCACCAAATTTCCTGCTTATTTCTTTTTTCTCATCCGCATAATTAGCCTTGATCGAACGGATCTCAATATCATGTTGAAGTTGAGCATTGTTGGCACTTTCGATTGCAGCGGCAACATTATCCATGACGTGTTGCCTAGCAAGTTCAGACAAATCAAGACGGGATTTGAGATCTTGTACCTCTCGATCCAGTTGACCTATGTCATTCTTGAAGGTATCATTTTCAGTTCTCAAGGTCACACACTCTTGACTCACTGTGTAACACCCCGTAATTTTAAAACATGACATAAGGGATAATTAAAGAATACTTAATTTTTATAAGAAGAATTAAGGGAAACGGGTTGCGCCATTGCATTCGTCTCGGAATTCTGATTGGTATAGAGTCCGAGTTTTCATAAATCAGATATCATATTAAGAAGTAATGAAGCTTAGAAGATTTCAGTTTAAAGCAGAATTTAAATTAAAATAATAATTAAAAATTAAAAAAGAGTTCAAAAATCAAAATCAGTAAAATGTGGGTGAGCAGGAAATCTCCCGCTCTAGGGTGTCGACCCCCCTAAGGGAGTGGATATAGGTGTCGACCCCCCTACAGGGGTGTCGACATAGGTGTCGACCCCCCATAGGGTGTCGACCCCCCATCTTCCCAGAGCTGGGAGACGAGTTTTTGAGGTCTAGGGCTGATGTGTCCTTTTGGGATTGGCTGGAAGTCTTTTGAGCTTTGTGGTTCTGATGATCTCTAATCTAATCTAAAGGCCCTAATTCACCTAATACATCTATAAAAATACACCTAGACCTAACCCTAATCTCATTGTCATTCACCAATGGTGCCTCCATGCTACCCTAATCTAAATTAAAACTAGCCTCTCTTCTCCAAAGAAAATCAGAATTAGAATATTCAAATTGGAAGATAAGAATCAAATTCTACAACAATGGTTTAGCTAATCAAATTCAGAAATCAGAACTCAGAACTCAGAACTATCCTCTCTCCTAATTCCTATCGCTGTGAGTCTATGTTACTTTCACATATAATTAATTAAGAAGTGATTGTGATAGGACTGTAAATTGGATTTTATGAACATGCCTGTAAGATGAATCGTATCAAGTTTGTAAATTCTTATTTTTCAGATTCATACCCAAATCACTGTTATCATATGCCTAATTGGATCTATTTTATTGTTCTATGCCAGTTCATGTTTCATATGTCTCTTTTATGCCAGTTTTGATGACATGATTCTTTTCCCTTCTTTTTTATGAGATTAGGCTACTTCGAGCCTAACATATTGTGTTGAGATTTGCGTACGAATAACATTTAGACGATGGGGAAAAGTTTGGGAAATTTTGTAATAAAATAAGATTATTGGCATAAATCAATTTGGGCATAATTGTGTATAAATTATATACATGAGATTTGGCATAAGTTGGATTGGGCATAATTGGATATAATATGTATACATGAGTTTTGGTAAGAATTGTTAATATCGATGAACGCAAATTGATTTGGGCGTAATTCGGCATAACATGTATACATAAGATTATAGGCCTAATTTGGATTAAAATTATGAACATAATTTAGATTGGAAATTATAGGTAATTGGGATATATTTTAATCCAAAATTTAAAAATGGGACTTGAATCAAGAAAGTGATAATGAACGCCTAAGACACGAGATTAGATTCGAATTGTTGTATAAGACTGCCCGAAACCGCCCGGCACATCCTGCAACCGCAATTTTGTAATCTAATATGAGAGGTCAAAGGCAAAAATTAAATACGTAATAATGCAAAGACACAAGGTTAGATTCGGATTGCGGTATAAGACTGCCCAGAACCGCCCGACATATCCAGCAACCACAAAACAACAATTTAATGTGGGAGGTCTTGCAAGATTACGGTTATAATGAATTAATGAACACTTAACCAAGATAAGACATGGAGTAAGAAATGGGGGTTAAGTGGGTGACATGAGTGACATGTGAAATATAATTAGAAGCACTTAACCAAGGTAAAACATATGATTAGACATGGGAATAAAGAGGGGTTAAGTGGGAATTCCTTGTGGGGACCAAGCTTAGGAGGGAAGCTTGTGTCGAATGTGGGGACCCTTTTCAACCAGTAACCCATTTTGTATCTATGTGAGCTCGAACTAGGTCGAGGACAGGACACGCTTACTGGGTTTGATTGTAAGAGGTCAATAAAGAGTTAGCGGTGGCAACGCAAGTCCAACGGAGTCATATGCGTGTGTGGGTCCAGGATGGTAGGTAAGACGTTGTTGCATCGTGTAGGTATAAGTCGTGCGTTTTAGTTGTATCGGGTTGCCACTTTAGGGAGTGATACACCCTACTGTGGGACCAGCATGGGTATCTACGAGTTAGGGAGTCGATCGAATGGGGAGGGTAGCGGGTACAACTAGTGGAGATAGGAGCAGCGGCACCTATGACAGTAGCTAGGAGTACACGAAGCTACCATATTATTATTATTATGTTTAGTAAGAGGGATCAACTTTCAGTTTGGAACTAGTATTGGTGCGGTGTAGGAATTATCTTATAGTGATTAGAAGCGCAATCAACGTTATATCTTGTTCATCTTGTTTACCTTGTCATTTCTACTTATGTTACAGTCATCTCTTATATCCAATTTATGTTCTTATTCCGTTACTTTACTGATCATATTTTTAAAGTCACTAGACTTGCCAGACGTATGTCTGAACCCTTTTTGTTTCGCCTCTTTTCTTTCTTCCCCCCCCCCCAAGGTCCTCAGGGTGGGATTAGTGAAGCTTGACTTGGATTTCTTTCTTCTTGAAGTGCTTGGAAGCGTTGAAAGTAATGCTCAGCTTTTTCTCTTTTCCATTATGGTTATTTGGAGTGGGATTATGATTTTACTTTTATGTACTCTGATAATAATTTTGTACAAGATGGATATTTGGTGTACTTGACTCTAGTAAGTGGTTTTGATATTGTAACTAAATATGTTTTTCTTTTCCGCTGCAATGAATAATTTTTGAATTTTCTTAAGTACCATTTTATATATCTGTCTTGTGATATTCTGTTCTATACTCTTATAATACTCCATAAAACTTAATGCATTCCCTTTGTGAGTGACATTAACGGACGTGGGGTGTTACACGTGGTATCAGAGCTGAAGGTTACCAGAATAGATAAAAGATTTTGAAAACCATCTTCAAAAGCATTTTAGAAAGAAGTATTTTCAAAACATAATTTAAAGAAGGTGTTTTCAAGGGAAAGGTTTATTATGAAAACCATAATCCCCAAAAGCCATATATCTATCTTCCGATTCTCTGTTTTGAATCTCTTTTTCTTTCGTTTCAGCATGTCTGGGGATCTTAATCTTCCAGAGGGTGTACAGATATCGGGATGGTTCCGAAGGTATCTGGAGGCTAGGGCTACTGCCGTAGGCCAGCAGACGTTCCTCCTCCCCCAGCTGTAGCCGCTCCTCCTCCCCCCCCCCCGTGTAGACGCTTTTTCTAAGATTTGCAAAGACTTCTGTATGATGGGCAGAAAACAGTTTTATGGGACTGAGACGCTTGTTGAGGCTCGAAATTGGCTCAAGGAAGTGGAGGATTTGTTTGGTATCTTTGAGATAGACGATGGAAGGAAGGTTCAGCTAGCAGCTTGGTTGATGAAGGATGAAGCTTCCTTTTGGTGGGAAGTAACTAATGAGGACGCCCAATGGAGACGTGGATAGACTTCAGACGAAGATTCGAATTGAAATTTCTTGCCCAAGCAGAGTTTATACATGGAGAGGTTCTTGGCTTTGAAACAAGAGAGTTTTTCTGTGAAGGAGTACGTTAAAAAGTTTAACCAGCTAGCAAGATTTGGTATGGAATTAGTCAATACAGCACATAAGAAGGCTTTGAGATTTGCCAAGGGTCTGAATGAACCATTGCACGGGTTGGCTATGTCCCACATTCCTATGGGGGCTACTTTCGAGAAACTTGTTGACATGGCGCTGATGCATGAAGAGGAGAAAGGTGCTAATGTAGTTAAGGCACAGGATAAGAAATTGGATCCAAAGAAAGCACAACAACAACAAAAGAAAGGTGGTAAGGATAACAAGAGTCAAGGGAAGAAAAGATGTTTTAATTGTGGAACACTGGGCCACTTAAGCAAGGACTGTAGGAAGAAGAAGAAGATGGGTTGCTTCCAATGTAGTGAGGCAGGACATATGATTAAAGACTTCCTAAGGAGGCAAGGACAAGGGCAAGGATAGAGGACAAGATCTACTTTTGGAGGGCAGGTTCATGCTCTCATGGCACCAGGACAGGAGAGAGGTAGAAGCATTTTTGTTGAAAGTTTGATTTTCCTTTTTGATCATCCTGTTCGAACTTTGTTTGATTCTGGCGCTTTACTTTCGTTTATATCTGCTTCGTTAGTTGAAACACTACACCTAAATACTAGTCTAGTTATGGATCCCATTTTAGTCTATAATCCTATTGGGGGTACGGCTCGTCTTTCTATGTTATGTCGGGATTTGAGAATATATGTGTATGGTGTTGAGTTCGAATGTAACGCTTATGTGCTTGGCTTCACGGGCTATTGGTTGATTCTAGGAATGGATTGGCTAACCAGGTATGGTGCCATTCTCGACTTTGAAAAGAGGGTAGTTAGACTGTTGACTAGTTTGGGTAATACTCTCGGTATCTCATGTGATCCTAAAGGTTCTATTATGCATAGCTACCTAGATTCTCTTGACACGTCTATTGATGATTTGCAATCTGTTCGAGTAGTCCGTGAGTATGCAGATGTCTTTGAGGAGGTTAGGGGCTTACCTCCAAAACACGAGATAGATTTCCGTATATACCTGGTGGACAATCCAAAGCCATTTGCATTGCCAGTGCGCCACATGGCTCTAAGAGAAAGGAGGGAGCTTAGTAAACAAGTGAAAGAGCTGCTTGAGAAAGGGTTCATAAGAAGAAGTATCTTGGAGTGGGGCGCTCGTGTTGTTTTTGCTACAAAGGCTTATGGATCTCTTAGATTGTGTGTGTACTATAGGGAGCTAAATAAGCTCACAAAGAAGTACAAACACCCATTGACGAGGATAGATGATTTATTCGATAAGTTGGTTGGTGCTTCGGTTTTCTCGCAGTTGGACTTAGCTATAGGATTTCATCAGTTGAGGGTAGCTAAGGATAGCATAGACAAGACTGCTTTTAGGATTCCCGACGGTTTCTTCGAATGGCTCGTCATGCCTTTTGGTTTGACGAATGCACCTGCATATTTCGTAGACTTGATGAGTAGGGTGTTTAGGGAGTTTTTAAACAAGTTCGTGGTGGTCTTTGTGGATGATATTTTGATATTCTCTAAAAGCGAGGAAGAACATGCCCTATATCTTAGGGAAGTCTTAGAGACCCTTCGAGCACATCAACTCAAAGCTAAGTTCTCCAAATGTCACTTTTGGAGGAAGGAAGTGAGGTTCTTAGGGCACGTGGTCTCCAAGGAAGGGATAGCTTGGATCCCGCGAAGGTGATAGCAATCCAAGATTGGAAGGTTCCTAAGAATGCAACAGAAGTAAGAAGTTTTCTTGGTTTGGCGGGCTATTAAAGAAAATTCAACAAGGACTTTGCTAAAATATCAACCCCAATTACACGGTTGACGAAAAAGAATTTGACATTTTCTTGGGATGTTCACTATGACGATGCTTTCCAACGTTTGAAGAGGGCATTGATGATAGCTCCAGTTTTAGTTTGATGGATGGGAGTAAACAGTTCACAGTGTATACCAATGCTTGCGGGACAGGGCTTGGCGCAGTTTTGATGCAAGAGGGAAGGGTGATATGCTATGGTGGAAGGCAGTTAAAGGCCCATGAAAAGAATTACCTTACCCACGACTGAGAGTTCGCTGCCATAGTTTTTGCACTTAAGTCTTATCGTCACTATTTGCTTGGTGAGAGGTTTGAGTTGTTTACAAACCATAAGTCACTAAAGTACTTGTTCTCCCAAAAAGATTTAAACTTAAGGCAACAAAGGTGGATGGAGTTCTTAGCATCCTATGATTTTGAGATTGCATATACCCCTGGCAAGGGTAACGTTGTAGATGACGCCATGAGTAGAAAGAAGTTGACTTTGAGCCCTTTTTTTGTCGAGCGGCAGAGTTTAGAGTATATCTCTACCTTTGAATTTAGACCCTCTATTGATTACGTACCCGGTTTGTTGGCATCGTTAGAGGTACGACGTATGCTTTTGGGACAAATAGGTGTGGCACAACGAGATGACCCACAGTTGATAGAGATAGTAGACAAGCTCATAAGAGGGGAGTCTTGAGGCCATCTTAGTAGGTATACTATTGATGACAAAGGTTGGTTGCGTAGGGATGGGAGACTTTGCGTACCTCGAGACGTGAGTTTGAGAAAAACAATCCTTGAAGAAGCACATCGTTCTTAGCAGACCATACATCCCGGTGGAGACAAGATGTATAGGGATATGAAGCGAGTTTTCGTTTGGGCCGGAATGAAGAAAGATGTGGCTGAGTTTGTTTCTAGATGCTTAGTATGCCAGCAAGTCAAGGCTGAGCAAAAGAAGCCTAGTGGTTTGCTTCACCCTTTAGAGGTTCCACAGTGGAAATGGGAAAGTATTTCCATGGATTTCGTCGACGGGTTGCCGAGGTCAAGGAAGGGCAATACCGGGATTTGGGTAGTAGTTGATAGACTTACCAAAAGCACCCACTTCATTCCCATTAAGAGTAAAAGAACAGCGGCATGGTTAGCATCTGTTTATCTCCGAGAGATAGTTCGTCTACATGGCATACCTTCTAGTATCGTAAGCGATTGAGATCCCATTTTCACCAGTGAATTTTGGAAGAGCTTGCAAGAGGTGGTAGGAACGCAATTGTGTTTGAGCACCGCTTATCACCCTAAGACAGATGGCCAAACAGAAAGAGTGAATCAGATTCTAGAAGATCTTTTGAGATTATGCATCTTGGACTTTGGAGGGACATGGGAGGAACATCTTCCATTAGTAGAGTTCGCCTACAACAACAGCTATCAGACTAGTATTGGCATGGCACCTTTTGAGGCTCTATATCGACGACCTTGATGATCACCGACTTGTTGGTGGGAATCTACGGATAAGATTTTGCTTGGGCCTGAGATGATTAGGGAAACTTTAGAGAAGATAGACTTGATTTGAAGACACATGAAGACGGCGCAGGACCGACAAAAGACATACGCTGATAAGAGAAGGACCAATCTTGAGTTCAGTGTTAGAGACATGGTCTTTATTATAGTATCACCATTGAGGAATGTAGTTCATTTTGGGTCTGTAGGAAAATTGGCACTAAGATTCGTAGGGCCATTCCCCATTGCAGAGCGAATTGGACAGATGGCCTACAGAGTGAAGTTGCTTGAGAAGCTTAGTGGTGTTCATGACGTATTTCATGTGTCGTATTTGCGGAAGTGCTAATATGATACCGCGGAAGTAGTAGAGCTGAGCATGCTTAGAGAAGTGGAAACTGAGTGAGATGCCATGATTAGACGAGTTCCTACATGCATCCTTGGATCTGAGGTCAAGAAATTACGCAAGCGAGAGGTCAAGTTGGTTAAAGTCCAATGGGGAGATGATCAAGGAGACGCGACTTGGGAGACTGAAGACAAGATACATGCGTCGTACCCTTTCCTTTTTGAGGGTATGTTCTTAACTTCTTCTTTTTCTACCACTTTGTTTATACTTGTTCTATCGTTTAGTGTATCCTCTCGATTATATCTTTGACTTTAGGTAGAAATTCCTATTGTTGTAAACATGTGTTTGAGACATGTTATGTTTGGTGGATGCAAGTGGATGTAAGTGTTTGCTAGTGGTTGCTCATGGATGCATTTACACATACCTTAGGCATTAGATCGGCTCAATCACTTCCATATTGCATATGAATGAGTGTGCATATTTAAGTTATTGGATGTATATTGAATGTGTTATCATATGGATGTTGCATTTGAAATGAATAGTTGTGCACTCATATAGAAAGGATATGTATCATTAGAAGTCTTTTGCATACATAATGGATGCATGGCACTATCATGTTTTGCATTAAGGAGGTCAACTGAATCAGTAGACTGCCTGATCTTTACATTAGATAGGGGACATATACACACAGTTTAGCATATGTTCATATAGCATTAGAAATCTTTTAAGGACAATGGATGTTTGTGGATGATGGATGAGTAGATGGCTGATTGGATAGTAGGATAAATTCTTCTTAACTTAAAGATTTCGGGGATGAAATCCTTTAAGGAGGGGAGAATGTAACACCCCGTAATTTTAAAACATAACATAAGGGATAATTAAAGAATACTTAATTTTTATAACAAGAATTAAGGGAAACGGGTTGCTCCATTGCGTTCATCTCAGAATTCTGCATGGAATAGAGTCCAAGTTTGCGTAAATTGGATACCATATGAAGAAGTTATGAAGCTTAGAAGATTTCAGTTTAAAGCAGAATTTAAATTAAAATAATAATTAAAAGTCAAAAACGAGTTCAAAAATCAATATCTGTAAAACGTGGGTGAGCGGGAAATCTCCCGCTCTAGGGTGTCGACCCTCCCAAGGGAGTCGACATAGGGGTCGACCCCCTATAGGGGTGTCGACATAGGTGTTGACCCCCCCTATAGGGTGTCTACCCCCCATCTTCCCATATCTGGCAGACGAGTTTTTAAGGTCTAGATCTGATGTGTCCTTCTGGGATTAGCTGGATGACGTGTCTTTGGAGCTGTGTGGTTCTGGTGATCTCTAATCTAATCTAAAGGCCCTAATTCACCTAATACATCTATAAAAACACACCTAGACCTAACCATAATCTCATTGTCATTCATCCATGGCGCCTCCATGCTGCTCTAATCTAAATGAAAACTAGCCTCTCTTCTCCAAAGCAAATCAGAATTAGAGTATTCAAATTGGAAGATAAGAATCAAATTCTGCAACAACGGTTTAGCTAATCAAATTCAGAAATCAGAACTTAGAACTATCCTCTCTCCTAATTCTTATCGCTGTGAGTCTATGTTACTTTCACACATAATTAATTAAAAAATGATTCTTATAGGATTGTAAATTGGATTTTATGAACATGCATGTAAGATGAATCATATCAAATTTGTAAATTCTAATCTTTCAGATTCATACCCAAATCACTGTTATCATATGCCTAATTGGATCTATTTTATTGTTCTATGCAGTTCATGTTTCATATGTCTCTTTTATGCCAGTTTTGATGACATTATTATTTTCCCTTCTTCTTTTTTATGAGATTAGGCTACTTCGAGCCTAACATATTGTAACATCCCGTATTTTCTGTGAATGTTAAAGTAACGAATTAAAGAATACTTAATTCTAAAAGTGGGAAATAAGGGAAACGGATTACACAATTGCGTTCGTATCGAAATTCTGCTTGGGATAGAGTCCGAGTTTGCATAAATCGGACAACGTATGAAGAAGTTATAAGCCGTAGAAGTTTGTATACGCGCAAGGAAGTATATATATACACACAAAATCATCTCCAGAACCAAAATAAGTCAAAGACAAGTGAGCGGGAAAGATCCCTCTCAAATGGTGTCGACCCCTCTTAAGGGGGGTAGACATAGGTGTCGACCCCCTTTAAGGGGAGTAGACCTCTTCCGAGATCCAGTTCCTGTGACGATTTCTGTAGTTCTGGGCTGATGTGGCCTTCTCTGATTGGCCCGGTGACGAATTCTGATGTATTAGGGCTTATGTGTCATACTGTGATTGGCTGAGTGACACATCTCTTTGGTTTGGATGGCTCTAATTACTCCTAGACTGATCTAAAGGCTAGAATTAATCCTAGACTTCTATATAATCAACTCAGACCCTAAACCTAAAACACATAAACACATTCTATGAAGTCGTCATGCTGTCTCTCTCTGAACTAGCGTAGCCTCCATCTTCTTAAAACTAGAATATCTTCTTCAACAAGAAATCAATTAGAAGAACATCAATAGTCTACATCAAAGGAATAGCTTAACAAATTCAGAAATCAGATTCCAAAATACAAGAACTGTTCTTTTTCTATAAGTTCAGTTATATTTTAGATTTAAATATATAAAAGTCATGACTTGAAATAAATCGAATCTAGAACTGTGCCTAATCATGATTCGGATTCATGTTTATCCTTCTGACAAATGTGAAATTAACTATGCCTCTGAGACTATTGTGATTTATACAATTGGACCTATCATATTGTATATTAATTTGGTGACACTTTTATGTTATGTTATGTACATGTTCATAAGCTAAGTCATGTACATATATGCTTATATATTTAGATCTACATGCTTGCTTTTAAGTTATGTTATGTACATGTTCATAAACTAAGTCATGTTCATATATGCTTATATGTTTAGATCTACATGCTTATATGTTTACATCCAAGTTAATACATATGTTTAAGTTCTATGTAAATTCCTGTTCATATGCTTAAGATCTATGTTAATTGGATCTAACTCAAGTACCAATTCACATTGATATGCTTGATTAAGTTTATATTGTTCATGAAAAATTTGTACTACAAATGCTTAGTTAGATTCATATTATTTTGTGCTATTGGAATGCTACATGTTCCTTTCTTTTCCCTTTTGTTTATGAGTTAGGCTAATTTGTGATCCTAACGTTCTATGTAAATTATGCGAACGAATAATGGGGGGAAACGTTGGGGTAAAACATTAAATTACATGCTAATGGCATAGATTGGCTCATAATCATGTAAATGATTAATAGCATGAAATGGTATAATTTGTATAGCATTAATTATGAACATAATTTAAATAGTAAACATGACATGACAACACTTGTGGATAATTTACATATAAACTTGACATAAATGACGAATATGTAAATTAAATAAAGGATGAACATGCCTAACCCGAGGTTAGATTGAGTTGTGGTGTAAAACTGCCCGGAACAGCCAGGCACATCCAGTAACCGCAACAACACCTATCTAATGTGAGTGGTTAGTGCATCATGCCCAAGAAAAACCCAAGGTTAGATTGAGTTGTGGTGTAAAACTGCCCGGAACCGCCCGACACATCCAGTAACTGCAACAACACAGACCTAATATGAGAGGTTGGAGCATTAATAAATCAATTAATGCTAATGAACAGGACATGTTAAGAATGATAGGGTTAAGTTAACTAAGGCAACACATAACCGATATAACATGATGTATGGTAGGGTTAAGCAACACAAGAAGGCAACACTTAACCGATATATAACATGATGTATGGTAGGATTAAGTAACACAACAAGGCAACACTTAACCAATATATAACATGATGTATGGTAGGGTTAAGTAACATAAGAAGGCAACACTTAACCAATATATATAACATGATGTATGATAGGGTTAAGTAACACAAGAGGGCAACACTTAACCAATATAACATGATGAACGAGTGGGGTTAAGTTAATAGAATGCACTTAAACAATACAACATGATGTGTAGGAGGGTTAAGTACATCTCGTATAGGTGGGTAATATTAGTATACATAGGCCCACAAACTTAACCGTTAAAAAAACATGCTTGAATCGGTGGGAGGGTTAAGTACATCTCGTATAGGTGGGTAATATTAGTATATATAGGCCCACAAACTTAACCGTTAATAAACATGCTTGAATTAGTGGGAGGGTTAAGTACATCTTGTGTTGGTGGGTAATATTTGTATATATAGGCCCACAAACTTAACTAGTAGGAAACCCTAGTAACGGGGACTCATTTCAGCAGTAACCCACATAGATGTATCATGGTACCCTGAACTAAGCAGGGTGGGGCACGATTACTGGGCTGATTATAAGCGGTCAAAATAGCGGCAGGGGGTACGTCAGTGTAGTTTCCGACGGTTTACGGGCGTGCACGTACTCCGGAGTGGGAAAAAAGCCGGCACTGGGTACCAGTAGTTATACACTGTGCATCTTGAATCGTGTCGGGTTGCTATTATAAGGATTGATACACCTTATGGTGGGACCAGCACAGGGTATCTACACGCAAGAGAGGGCCGATTGGCGTAGATACATGGAACATTAATACAAGTAGGGAGCCGATCGATAGAGTAGTAAGGGTACATCTAACATCTTCGTGGCAATTAGGCAGATTGAGGTAAGATCCTCCTACTAGATGTACACCTGAAGGCTACCACAATTGCGGGAATTGGGATCATGTTGTAATATTATCATTTTATACAGATTACTAGTTGGGACACTAGTTAGGCGGTGCAGAGATATAGAAATTAGAATAACAGGGTAGTAGCGAAGCAGAGAAAGAGTAGAAGCGCATTCAGTTTACCTTGCCTTATCTTGTCTTAAGTTATCTTGTTTTATGGTATTGTCCTATTTTAATTTTATTCATGTCATGATCCTTTATCTTGTTTACATGCTGAAAAATCACTGGACATACCACACTTATGTCTGACCTGTTTTCTTTCGTCTTCTTTTCTTCTGCCCCCCTCCCCCAGGTTGTCAGGGAGGGAATAACTCATCTTAGTTTGGACCGTTTCTCTTTCCAAGCTCGGAGATTCTGTGATGTATGGCTTGGAACCTCTTATCTTTGGGTATGGCTGTGATTGCACTTTAATTTGGGGACTTATGCTACTTTGCTATGTTTTATGCTTCTTATATACTGGAAGTTTTTGAATCAAGACAGAAGTTTTATGTAATACTTTTAAGTATGATTGAGTCAATTGTTGTAAAAGCTTGACTGAACTACGTTGCTTATAAAATGACATTATTTTCCACTGCTTTATATGTCTGTCTTGTAATTTATCTGCACCTCTTATCTATAATGCTTCATTAAAGTTAATGCATTCCCTTGGTGAGTGACATTAATGAACGTGGGGTGTTTCACTTGGTATCAGAGCTGAAGTTTACTAGATCAGATAAAAGATTTGAAAAATTATTTTCAAAACGGTTTTAAAAGAAGCATTTTCTAAAGAAAAGTTTTTTTTAAAGGCATATTCGCTAAAGCTATATGCATTATCTTCCTCTGTTTGAATCCTTGTTTTCCTTCTTTACCGAGTCTTCGGGTTTCCTGGCTTTCTGGGAGGTAACCTCATTGCGGCATGGTTCTGTAGGCTTGATGAGACTACGACACCTGTCAAAGTGCCCAACTTACATATATAGCCGCAGTAGTTTCACCTGTAAATAATTTTCTTTCAAGCTTTATAGGGTTTTCCGTGCGATGAAGGCAGCTTTCAAGAGACTTGTCAACGAGTTACACAAAGATGGAAAAAATGAGAATAAGGGAGTTTGGTAAGGAACACAACCCAAGGATGAGAAACTCATGGATATGGACTTGGTTCACAAAGGAGGAAAGAACAGAAAATTCTAAGACAAGAGGAAGTGTCGTTATTATGGTATAACGGGTCATATAATTAAAGACAAGGGCAAGAACAAAGGATAAGATTTTCAGGAGGGCAAGTGCATGCTCTCACCGCCAGCGTACCTGAGAGAGAGGTAGTAGAGTTTCTGTTGAAAAAGTCTATGTTTTCTTTTTGATCATCCTGCTAGTACTCTTTTTGATTTTAGCTCTTCACATTCGTTTATATCTGCGTCCATAGTTGAGTCTCTGCACCTTAGTGCTTGTATAGTAGAAGATCCCATTATTGTCCCAAATCCAATTGGTGGTTCGGCTCATTTATCTTTGGTTTGTAAGAATTTGAGAATAGCTATGTTAAGCATTGAGTCTAAGTGTAATGCTTATGTTTTTGGTTTCATGGGCTATGGGTTGATTCTAGGCATGGATAGGTTGGCTAATGTAACACCCCGTAATTTTATAATATTAAAATTCACAAATTAAAGTATACTTAATTTTTAGAAAAGAATTAAGTGAAATGGGTTGCGCAGAGAAATATATATATATTGATATATATATATATATATATATATATATATAAATTAAAAATTAAATAAATAAATATGCGAAAAAGTTCAAAACAGCGAATTGGGAGGGGGAATAACCGAACCGGCCCATTTTTGAGGTCGACCCGAGCCTCGCTGGGTCGACTAGGGGTTAATCCAGGGTGTTTGGCTGTCAACCCGTGGGCCAATTCGCTCAAATGCAGATTTTGCATTTGATTGGTTCTCATGGTTCAGGGTTAATCTAATGGTCCTAAATAACTTCCTACACCTATAAATAAATCCTAATGCTAACCCTAAACCTAATTAAAATAGAATAGTTACCGTCATACCATCGCCATGGAAATCAATGGAGTCGCCGCCAACTAAGAAAGAAGAAAAGCAAATTCAATTCTAATTCTCTCAACCCTAAAGCAAAGCAAAACTCTCTCTTTTCTTCTCTAAATTGTGAGTATGATGATCTTAACAAGATTATTATCATTTTAATTAGGTTGAGTTATGAATGGATTATGAGTAGATGATGTGAATTATCATATATGTTGTTGTAAACCCCTTTTGCTATCATATATATTGTAAATCCAACGTTATGTGATGATGATATCTTATATGTTGTAAATCATGCTATGATGATGTTATGTATGTTGAAAGTTTCTATGCTAAGTTGTGATGAATCATACATGTTAAAAAGGCCATGATGTTACCATCTATGCTAGTTAGTTCATATTAATTAAATCATCATGTTTGGGTTATGTTGATCTATATGACAAGTCACATATGCAAGTTAGATTGATTAGAAAAGTTATGAACATATACCAAGACATATATTATGACATCTAGAATTATGCTATGACATATGTGATATCCTATGCTAGTTCACACCATCATTATGTTGCCTAAAAACCCCATATGCAAGTTTATGTATAGATTTGGGCTATGATCATATCATATAAATTGAGACATTTAACAAGTTGACACCTTTTGATCCTTAACATGTGTAGTTTATGCAAGTTTCACCCCTATTATGATTAGATTTATTTTAATTGTCTATTGTTGTGATAATTTATCTTTGTGCTAGGTGTTAGACTATACAAGTCTAGCCTATATTATGCGTTGAATAAGCGAACGTATAAACGTGGGGTAGGGGTAATATTAAGGATTTAATATTAAAAAGTTGGGGTGCAATTGATATGATTTTGCATGCCATAAGTGGATGGCCATAATTGAGTCAATTATGGACATCATTAAAAGTTGACTTAATTAATAATTTGAATAGGGAATTATTAATACTGGGGTAAAAGATTTTAAGTGTTAATCAATGCTTAGGACACGAGGTTGGACTCGTTTGTGACGTAAACCTGCCCGGACCCGCCCGGCAAATCCAGTGGTCATAAATGTCATCCCAATGCGAGAGGTCCTAGGCCCAAACTAAAGCATAACGGTTGTAAAGACACGAGGTTAGACTCTTTTATGGTGTAAGACTGCCCGGACCCGCCCGGAAAATCCAGCTGCCATAAATGCCAGTCTAATGTGAGAGGTCTTTATGAGGTTATGGCCTGAATGAATTAAGAAATACTTAACCAGATAAACATGTAAGGTGGGACATGGGGGTTAAGTAGGTGCCTTGGGTGGCATGAGGAATCTAGGGGGTGCCCTTAGTGGCATGTGAAATACGATTAGTAAGACTTAACCAAACACACATGTAAATGAACATGACTAAGAGGGTTAAGTGGGATATACTAGTGACAAGCTTAGGTGGGTAGCTTGTGGGGGCCCATTTCGACCAGTATCCCAAACGTATCTTTGTGGGCTCGATCCAAGTCGAGGACGGGACACGCATGCTGGGTTCGACTGTAAGAGGCCAAAACGGGGAGCGGTGGCAACGCAAGTCCAACGGGTTTCGTATGCGTGTGTGGACCCGGGCTGGTAGGTAAGACGTTGTTGCATCGTGTAGGTATAAGCCGTGCATTCTCAAGTTGTATCGGGTTGCCACTTTAGGGGAGTGATACACCCCACTGTGGGGCCAGCACGGGTATCTACGAGTAGGGAGCCGATCGAAAGTGGGTAGTGGGGCACACCTAGTGGAGATAGGGGCAGACGGCACCTATGTAGTCAGCTAGGGGTACGTAAGGCTATTTATAAAGTTTCTATGTGAAGCAAGTGGGATCAAACAATAGGGTGACTGGTGTGGTGCAGTGTAGTAATGTGCGGTGCAGTGTAGTAATCATTCGTTAGTAATTAGGTGCGCCTTTACCGTTATCTTTAACGTTGTCTTAAACGCTATCTTTATCTTCCTAAGAGTTCATAGACATTTACTTGTCTTCCAGCTTACGCCTTAGTCTAGTTATTTTGATAATAGTATTGTTAGAATTATCATACTCGCCAGACTTTATGTCTGACCCCCTCTATTTCTATCCTTTTTCCCCCTCCAGGTCCTCAGGTTGGGCCCAGCTCTAGTGGAGTTTGATTGAATTGCTTCATCTCTCTTTGGAAAGCTTGGACCGTTGAAGTAAAGTCCAGCTTGTTATCTTTTTAATGGTTATTTATGTAATGGGATTATGTATTTTGTTTTTATGAAGATGGATATTGTACTTGGTTATGATCTATGGTTTTATGATGTAACAAACATGTTTAATTTCCGCTGCAATAAAATGAAGTTTTAGATTTCCAAGTACTATTTATTATCTGTCTTGTTGTAATTTTTCTGTTCTATATTCACTTATAACCTCCATGGAAGTTAATGCATTCCCTTTGTGAGTGACATTAATGGACGTGGGGTGTTACACGTGGTATCAGAGCTTAAGGTTACCAGAACAGATAAAACTACTTTAGAAAAATAGTTATTTTTGGAAGAATTGTTTTCAAAAACATGTTTTAATGAGAAATTTAAAGAGAAAAGTTTTTAAGAAAAACATAATCCCCAATAGCCACATATCTTTATCTTTCGAATTCTCCATTTTGAATCTTTCCTTTTTCGTTTCAGCATGGCTGAAGATCTTAATCTACCCGACGGTGTAACGATACCAGGATGGTATAGGAGGCTATTAGAGGCTAGGGCCGCTGCAGGTCCAGCCAATGTTCCTCCACCACCAGTTGCACCCGTTCCTCCTCCTCCTCCTCGCGTAGATACTTTTGCAAAGACGTGCAAGGAATTCAAGGCTATGGGTGGAAAACCATTTCAAGGGTCAGAAACGTTTGTGGAAGCTAGAGATTGGCTTAAGGAGGTGGAAGAATTGCTAGAAATCTTTGAAGTAGAAGAAGGGAGGAGAGTTCGTTTAGCAGCTTGGTTGATGAAGGGAGAGGCCTCGTTTTGGTGGGAGGTCACTAATGGGGAGCGTCCTGTTGACTCTTGGGCGGACTTCAGACGTAGGTTCAAGGCGAAGTTTCTCTCAAGGGCGGAAGAAAATCTATATATGGAAAGGTTCTTGACATTGAAGCAAGGAAGCTCATCAGTGAAAGGATATGTCAATAAATTTAATCAGTTAGCAAGGTTTGGCTTGGACTTAGTAAACACGCCGGAGAAGAAGGCTCTAAGGTTCGTGAATGGCTTGAATGAACCATTGCAAGGGTTGGCTATGACCCACATCCCGATGAGGGCCACCTTTGAGAAGTTAGTAGAAATGGCGCTCATGCATGAGGAGAAAAGCGCTAAAGCTGATAAGGCACCCGAGAAGAAGGGGGATCAGAAGAAACCACAACAGCAAAACAAGAAGGGTGAAAAAGACAATAATGGCAAGGGAAAGAAGAAGTGCTTTAACTGTGGAACCCCAGGCCATCTCAGCAAGGATTGCCGAAAGAAAAAGAAGACAGACTGTTTTCATTGTGGCGATGCGGGACATTTAGTGAAGGACTGCCCAAAGAAGGGGCAGAGGGCAGGAGCTACCTCGGGAGGACAGGTGCAGACTCTTATGGCACCAGGGCAGGCTAGGGGACAAGTTCAGGCTCTCGCGGTCCCACCGCTGCAAGAACGAGGTAGAACCATTTCTGTTGAAAGCTTAGTTTTTCTGTTTGATCATCCTGTCTGTACCTTATTCGATTCGGGCGCATCACATTCGTTTATCTCTACATCATTAGTTGAATCACTGCACTTAAACACCAGTTTAGTAGAGGATCCCTTAGTTGTTTCGAATCCAATAGGGGGCTCGGCTTATTTGTCCATGATGTGTTTGGATTTGAAAATTTCCATACTTAGCGTTGAATTTAGATGTGATGCTTATGTGTTGGGCTTCACGGGCTATGGGCTAATTTTAGGAATGGATTGGTTATCCAGAAATGGGGCCGTTCTTGATTGTGAAAGGAGAGTAGTTAGGCTCGTGACTCGCCTTGGCAACACTCTCGAAATCTTCTGTAATCCCATAAATTCGGTTATGCTAAGTTATCTAGAATCGCTTGACGCGTCTGAGGAAAATATACGATCTGTTAGAGTGGTCCGAGAATATTCGGATGTGTTTGAGGAGGTGAAGGGCTTGCCTCCGAAGCGGGAGATAGATTTTCGAATATATCTTGTGGATAATGCGAAACTAGTATCTTTGCCAGTACGCCACATGGCTCCACGTGAAAGGAGGGAACTCGATAAGCAAGTGAAGGAGTTGCTTGAGAAGGGGTTCGTAAGATGAAGTATATCGGAGTGGGGTGCTCCAGTAGTATTTGCCACGAAGGCGGATGGGTCCCTTAGACAGTGTGTGGACTATAGAGAACTTAATAAACTTACTAAGAAGAACAGACACCCACTGCCGAGGATTGACGATCTCTTCGATCAGTTAGTTGGCGCCTCAGTGTTTTCGCAGTTGGACTTAGCCACTGGGTTCCATCAGTTGAGAGTGGCTGAGGATAGCATAGACAAGACTGCCTTTAGGAATCCAGACGGTTTCTATGAATGGCTAGTGATGCCCTTCGGTTTGACAAACGCCCCAGCATATTTTGTTGATTTGATGAGTAGGGTGTTTAGGGAGTACCTTAACAAATTCGTGGTAGTCTTTGTTGATGACATCTTGATCTTTTCTAAGGATAAAGAAGAGCATGCCCTACATCTTAGGGAAGTGTTGGAGACCCTACAAGCGCATAGCCTTAAGGCTAAATTTAGTGTCACTTCTGGAGGAAGGAAGTACGGTTCTTGGGGCACGTGGTTTCCAAAGAAGGGATAGCCGTGGATCCCGCGAAGGTGGTGGCCATCCAAGATTGGAAGGTCCCTAAAAATGCTACCGAAGTGAGAAGTTTCTTGGGGTTGGCTGGCTACTATAGGAAGTTTATCAAAGACTTCGTAAAGATATCAGCTCCATTGACACGCTTGACGAAGAAGAACCTAGTTTTCACATGGGACGTAGATTGTGATGATGCGTTCCAACGTTTGAAGAGAGCTTTGACTTCAGCCCCAGTCTTAGTATTGCCAGACGGGAGTAAGCCGTTTACCATTTATACTGATGCTTGTGGGACAGGACTAGGCGCAGTCTTAATGCAAGAGGGTAGGGTAATAGCCTATGGTGGAAGGCAGTTGAGAGCGCATGAGAAAAATTATCCTACACATGACCTAGAATTGGCCGCTATTGTTTTCGTGCTTAAGTCTTGGCGTCATTATCTTCTTGGCGAGAAATTCGAATTATTCACTAACCACAAGTCTTTAAAATACCTATTCTCTCAAAAGGACTTGAACTTAAGGCAGCAAAGGTGGATGGAGTTCTTAGCGTCCTACGACTTTGAAATAGCCTATACCCCTGGCAAGGGTAACGTGGTGGCAGACGCCTTAAGTAGAAAAAGATTATCCTTAAGTCCTTTGTTTGTTGAGCGGCGAAGTTTAGAATTCATTTCGATGTTTGACTTTAGACCTTCCGTTGACTTCGTACCCGGTTTGCTAGCATCCTTGGAGGTCAGACCTACGCTTTTGGGATGAATTGGCGAGGCACAGCGAGACGACCCGCAGTTGGTTGAGTTAGTAGAAAAACTCAAAGGAGGGGAGTCATCAAGCCATTTTCGTAGGTATACCCTAGACGATAAGGGTTGGTTACGTAGGGACGGTAGACTTTGTGTACCAAAAGACGATGACCTAAGGAAGACTATTCTTGACGAAGCACATCATTCGAAGATGACCATTCATCCCGGCGGGGACAAGATGTACAAAGACATGAAGAGAGTTTACTTTTGGGCCGGCATGAAGAAAGATGTGGCCGAGTATGTCGCTAGATGCTTGGTGTGCCAACAAGTAAAAGCGTAGCAAAAGAAACCCGGTGGGTTGCTTCACCCATTGGAGGTTCCACTATGGAAGTGGGAAAGTGTCTCGATGGATTTTGTGGATGGGTTACCGCGATCAAGGAAGGGTAATACGGGAATTTGGGTTATAGTAGATAGACTTACTAAAAGCGCCCATTTCATTCCCGTAAAGAGTAAGAGGACTGCTCCATGGTTAGCCTCCGTATACGTTCGAGAAATAGTTCGTTTGCACAGTGTTCCTTCTAGCATAGTGAGCGACCACGATCCTATTTTCACTAGCGAATTTTGGAGAAGCTTACAAGAGGCGGTAGGGACTCAGTTATGTTTGGGCACCGCATATCATCCCCAGACGGACGACCATACCGAGAGAGTGAATCGCATTCTAGAGGATCTGTTAAGGCTATGTATCCTAGACTTTGGGGGTACGTGGGAAGAGCATCTTCCATTGGTGGAGTTCGCATATAATAACAGTGTAACGACCCGCGTTCTACGCATCATAGGATCGTAGGATATTTATTTCTTTCACATACGAAGTCGTATGGTCATGTAACTTTGGGAGACGACTATTGGGGTCATTTCCCATGTTCATGATTTTTCCCGATTTTTAAATGACCATTTTACCCCTAGTTGGCACTGTTTTGGCCATAACTTTTGACTGGAAAGGAATTTTGACCTGAAACCACTTCCATTGGCTTCGGATGATGGTTTCTCTTTCCGTAGAGTGGTCACATTAGCCAAACGGACTTACCGTTTGGGAGATATGGCTGAAACAAGTTTCAGATGGAGAAAAACAGCTTAATTGGGCTTAACCGGGTGATTAACAGGTAGGCCCAAGGGGAATTTCGGGTTTAGAGGTATAGGAGGACTGATTAGGGTTAGGTTATCATTCTCATTTCAGTTTTGAGCCGCCACAAACCTTCTTGACACCTTAGTAATGGCTTCCTACATCTAAAACACCCCAAATCACTCTCTAATTGAAGATTAGGCTTAGCAACACCAAATTAAGGAGAAAAAGCACCAAAGCTAGGTTTGTGCTGCTGTTAGACATCAGTATTCTCCCCAAATCAGAGGAGTTTCAGTTCTGAGAATTTCAATTGTGGCCAAGGTGAGTGATAACATCATTTTGACACTAATTACGGTTAATTAAGGGTAATTAGTGAAGATTAGCGAATTTATACGTAAATAAATTCTGGAAAAATTCTTAAAATTCTAAAATAATGTTTTAAGGCTCTGTTAGAAATTTGAGATAATTTCGATGTGTTTTGCTAATCGTATGCTTAAACATGATTAAGAAGGATTATAGGAAAATGTGAAGTTTTAGCCACTTTTGATCCATTTTGGTTCATTTGAATTGTTGTTATGGTGTTTGCAATTGATGTTACATGTTGCTATGACTCTATGGTATGTTTCATGATTGATTAGAATAGTTAAATCGGTCGAAAACGCCGTCGAGAGGCGTATAAACAGTTGCTGGAAAGTTGCAGAAAGCTGCAGGGTATCTAACCGGATCGGATCGGGTAGGGGATCGGATCGGGTAGGGGATCGGATCGGACATATCCGAACCAGACCGGGGCGTGGTACTTTCTGGAGCATGACGTGAAGAGGCAACAAGGAAGGCCTGGTCGGATCGGAGGGGCGTAGCGTGGGATCGGAAGGAACAAGGAGGATTGAAGTGGAAGAAAGAGAAGCATGGATACCATATTCCGAACCGAATCGAGAGTAATACACGAACCGAACCGCACGAGGGAGGACTCCGAACCGAACCGCATGAGGGAGAGCTCCGAACCGAACCGTATGAGGGAGAAGGACCCGAACCCAGAGGATGGTGGCACTCCGAACCGAACCGGGGAACGTATCCGAACCGAACCGAGCATGGGGAACCAGACGTGTACTTTTACTACTTCGTGATGACTCTTCTGAAGACCAACTCCAATTTGACCAAACCCGAGATGCAAAGGAAGTCCAAATGAGAAGTTAGAGCTTAAGATTCAGATGGGAATCAACGAGTTCACTTCATGGTTGGGCTTTGCTGCGGGACGCGTGCTAAGGAGTTATCGACGTCTATAGTTTTGGACCACTATGGTAGGAGGTACGAAGGCGGATTCAGGGCCATTATGGCATCGGTAGAACCAAGGGCTACGACCAATGAAGTGGGTCATTGAAATGTTTGGTCATGACTCCAAGTGTTGTCTTGGTCACAGCAGGGTTTCTACAAGTCGGGATTCGTCGTTGCCTCAGTTTGTCTAGTGTTCCAAAGTGGTAGATGTCGTACGCTTTACGCACTGAGTGAGAGACGTGAGGATGGTTGCCATGGATGATTTGTTTGCTACCATTATGACATGCACACCCCACCCCCGTATTCTTACACTATTTATTATGGCACCTTGGAGTATTGTACGGTATGTGGTACTAACTCTTTGGTTGCAGGTCCAGGTTCAGGTATGGTTTAGTATACCTGTTATCATTCTGTTTAGATGTTTATCGCTCATACCAGGCTTTATGTCTGACCCAGAGTTTTATGTCTCCTCTTATTACTCTGGGTGCTCTCACGAGCAGACTAGAGACAGGTTAGCTGGTGATGCACGGGTAGATGATCCGGAGACGAGCAGGAGGCTTCCACGTAATATATATATAGTATTCTCCCTGTGTTGTTGAAGATCACTGCTTGGGCATTGTTGGTGTATCTTCTATTTTAGCTTTCTTTTGTTTAGAGACAGTAAATTTGGAAAGTTGTAATAAGCTGTATTTGGATTTCCGCTGCTTTGAGATTGATGTTGGTTTTAGTTATCAGCTTATGCACTGTCTCGCCTGTTTTGTGTCAAGTATATTATTATTATATTTTATTCCATGCGCTGTGAGACATTCTACAGGTTTCTGGATTAGTTCATTCCCTTCTTTTCTTTCTTATGACAACCGTCTTGTGCTAGTCGGGCATGTGTACAGCGCACTTCTGGAGGAAATGCAGGCTGGTGCGAGGCGGGCCGTCACACTTGGTATCAGAGCTCTAGGTTGCGTAGTTAACCTAGGGAAGTTATCAGGGAGAGATAATATACGTATACGAGAGAGCGTATTTGTGATTACTTTGGTTTTTAAGAAGCTATATATATATATATACTATTAGTAGTATAAGGATGAAGTCGTACTGCACTAGCACCACTATGGAATCGTTAATCATTTCCTTTTTCAGATTGACGATGAGCCGAGATACTAGAGGTGCTGGTAGGGGAGCCAATAATGGGATTGCTGCTGACATGAGGACGATGTTTACTGACCTCATGAGAGAGATGCTTAGAGATGTGCAGAGGGCAGCTCCCAATGGTGGAAATGGTGGTGGTCCAATAGTGCAGGCGCCAAGAGTCGACTTCGCCAAGCTGAATAAGGATTATACTAGTCTTGGTGGGAAGTCATTCCATGGAACGGAGTCGGCTACGGACGTTCAGGATTGGTTGGATAGTTGCGAGCGTATCTTCGAGGATTTGGGTATCGAGGATGCGATGAAGAGAAAGCTAGCGTCCCGTCAGCTGCAAGGGCGGGCAATGAATTGGTGGAATGCTATAAAGGCAGCTACTCCCGAAGACCAGATTACTTGGGAGCAGTTTAAGGCTCGCTTTAGTGAGAAGTTCATTCCAGCTGCTCAGAAGTCAATGTTGTTTAAGAAATTTTTGGAGCTCAAGCAGAATGGCAGGGCTGTCTCGGAGTATATTGCTGAATTTGACACTTTGTCAAAATATGGGTTATCTCTTATAGATACTGCCGAGAAAAAGAATGAGAAATTCATAACTGGATTGGATCAGTACTTGGGGGAAAAACTTATTAACCACATCGATGAGACGTTTGAATCGATTGTGGGGAAAGCATTAAGATCAGAAAGTCTCTACCCTAAGTCGAAGACTGAGGTTGCGTCTGCAGAAGAGCCAAAGCCACAAGCAAGTGGTGGAGGCAAAGGTGGTTCCCAGAATAAGAGAAAGCAGAATCAGGCTAAGGATGGCCAGAAGAAAAAGAATAAGCAAGATGTGGAGTGCTTCAGCTGTGGTAAGAAGGGCCATTATGCTAGTAATTGTCGGGCCAAGCCAGCGGATAGGAAGTGCTTCAACTGTGGCCAAATGGGACATCACAAGGACAAGTGTCCACAGCCCCCTAAGGAAAAGCAAATGGTGAAAGCATATGCTCTTAATGCTATTCCTTCTTCGTCGAATGCCCCAACTGCGGCGGAGAAGGGAAAGAATGTCGTCATTCAAGGTATGCTTTCTGTTTATGATGTTCCTGTTAGAGTTTTGTTTGATACCGGAGCTTCCAGTTCTTTCATATCTAGTGACCTGGTAGATAGGTTGGGGTTGGAGCCCGAGATTGTCGATAGACCTTTAGTAGTGACGAACCCGATTGGTGGTTCGACTAGCCTTAGCATGATTTGTCGTAATGTGGTTCTATCGAGTCATGGATGCATGTTTGTTTGTGATTGCTTTGTTTTGGGCTTTACTGGGTTTGGCATTATTTTGGGAGTAGATTGGCTCCAAAGATACGGGGTGGTGGTAGACTGTGAGGGCTTGTTGGTGACAGCTAGAGCGGATGATGGGCGGAGGATAGTGTTTGGTGGTCTACCCAGTAAGGGGGTATTGGCTAGTTTTCTAAACTCCCTCGACATTCCGCATAGTGAGTTGTCAGGTTTGCCCGTGGTTGGCCAGTATCCGGATGTTTTCGAAGAAGTGACCGGACTTCCACCACACCGAGAGATTGAGTTTCGTATTGATTTGGTAAAAGATGCCAGACCTATAGTGATGCCACTTCGTCGTATGGCACCAAGGAAGCAGCGAGAGCTCGAGGTGCAAGTCAGCGATCTTTTGAAGAAGGGATTTATCAGAAGGAGTGTTTCTGAATGGGGAGCACCAGTCGTGTTTGCTACCAAGGCGGATGGTTCCCTTCGTTTGTGTGTAGACTACCGCGAGTTGAATAAAGTGACGAGGAAGAACAAGTATCCTCTACCGCGGATAGATGATTTGTTTGATCAGTTGATTGGCGCGAGAGTATTTTCTCAGTTGGATCTCGCGACAGGTTTTCATCAGCTTAGAGTGGAAGCTGAGAGTATAGCTAAAACGGCATTTCGAACGCCGTCTGGATTTTATGAATGGTTGGTTATGCCATTTGGGCTGACTAATGCCCCGGCATATTTTGTGGACCTTATGAATAGGGTATTCAGAGATCAGCTGAATAAGTCTGTCCTTGTGTTCGTTGATGATATTTTGGTCTATTCGAGGACAGAGGAGGAACACAAGGAACATTTAAGAGTAGCGATGGAGGTGTTGAGAAAACACCAATTGAAAGCAAAGTTTTCTAAGTGTCACTTCTGGAAGAGGGAAGTGAGGTTCTTGGGCCATGTTGTATCAGAGAGTGGTATTGCCGTGGACCCAGCAAAGGTGGCTACGGTACAAGATTGGCCTACGCCCAAGAATGCAACAGATGTAAGAAGTTTCTTGGGATTAGCGGGATATTATCGTAAGTTTATCCAAGGTTTCTCCAAGATAGCAGCACCATTGACCCAGTTGACCAAGAAGAATCAAGCTTTTGTCTGGGATGAGAGGTGCGAGAATGCATTTAAAAGTCTAAAGGACAAGTTGATAAGCGCACCAGTGTTAGTCATTCCTAAGGGGGATGAAGAGATGACGGTATACACGGATGCCTGTGGTACCGGGCTGGGTGCTGTATTGATGCAAGGCGGTAGGGTTGTAGCTTATGCAAGTCGGCAATTGAAACCGCACGAGAGAAGATACCCTACCCATGATTTAGAATTGGCAGCGATCGTGTTCGCGTTAAAGATGTGGAGACACTATCTCTTGGGAGAAAGATTTGAGCTGTTTACAGATCATAAGTCGTTGAAGTATCTATTCTCCCAGAAGGATTTAAATCTCCGTCAGCAGAGATGGTTAGAGTTCTTAGCTTCCTATGATTTTGACATCGCATACACACCGGGAAAGGGCAATGCGGTGGCTGATGCATTGAGTAGAAGACATGCCAGCTTAGGGGCCATGTTCCTTGAATGGAAGCAACTGGAGTTTATCGCGGGGTTTGATTTCAGACCAAAGTGCGAATTGGATCCAGAGATGTTAGCAAGTTTGACGATCAGACCCACTTTGATTGAGCGGATCGGCTCTAGTCAGAGGGACGATCCTAACCTATTGGAAATCATCTCCAAGTTAGAGATGGGAATCAATGAGGAGATGAACAAGTATGGGCTTGATCGAGATAGATGGCTTAGAAAGAATGGAAAGCTTGTTGTACCCGATGTCAATGGATTGAGAGATGAAGTGATTAGAGAATGTCATCACTCAAAGCTGACTATACACCCCGGTGGTAATAAGATGTATAGAGATATGAAGCAGACCTACTACTGGGAAGGGATGAAAAGAGACGTTGGGAAGTTTATATCCAAGTGCATGAATTGCCAGCTAGTTAAAGCCGAGCAAAAGAAGCCTAGTGGGTTGTTACAGCCCTTAGAAATTCCCGAATGGAAATGGGAGCAAGTCTCGATGGATTTCATCGATGGATTACCAAGGACTAGATCGGGATATGATAGCATTTGGGTAATTGTGGATCGACTAACTAAAAGTGCAAGGTTTATACCAGTCAAATCGACCAGAACGGCAACTAAGTTAGCAGAATTGTATATGAAGTGGATAGTGAGATTTCATGGAGTACCTAAAAGCATTGTGAGCGACCGAGACCCGTTGTTCACTAGTGGGTTTTGGAGGAGCTTGCAAGAGGCGCTAGGGTCAGAGTTACATCTCAGTACCGCATATCATCCTCAGACCGACGGTCAGACGGAGAGGGTGAACCGTATTTTGGAAGATCTCTTGAGAGCATGTATATTGGATTTTGGAGGATCATGGGATGACCATTTGCATCTAGTAGAGTTTGCATATAATAATAGTTACCAATCCAGTATCGGTATGGCTCCATTTGAAGCTTTGTATGGAAGACCGTGCAACTCACCATCATGTTGGATAGAAACTGGCGAGAAGTTTATGCTTGGACCAGATGTGGTGAGGGAAACTTCAGATAAAATCAAGATCATTCAGCAACGAATGAAGGCAGCCCAAGATAGGCAGAAGAGTTATGCTGATAAGAGAAGAAGAGACTTAAAATTCTCCGTTGGTGACTTGGTGTTTGTCAAGATTTCTCCGTTGAAGAGCGTAATACGATTTGGCAGGAGAGGTAAATTAGTACCAAGATTTGTTGGCCCATTCCCTGTTCTTGAACTAGTCGGGAATTTGGCATATAGAATTGACTTACCAGAGAAGATGGCGGGAGTTCACAACGTATTTCATGTTTCCCAACTAAGGAAGTTCGTTCACGACTCAGATATGACTATCTCACCTGATCAGTTGGAAGACTTCGAAGTAGAACCCGAGGCGGTTGGAAACCGCAAGCCGGCCCGTATTGTCGCACACGACATGAAGCAACTTCGAAGGAAGTCGGTGAAGCTAGTCAAGGTACAGTGGAGCGAAGACGAGAATGATTGTACTTGGGAAACAGAAGAGGACATAAGGAAGAAGTGTCCAGAACTCTTTGTCTGGTAAGATTTTATTAGCGATTTAGTTTTCCGCATGCTAGGATAGGCTTGTTTGCTTGTTTTGCATACTTGATTGTTGTATATGGTTGTTAGGCATGCGGGATCCTTTGTATGTTTGGGTTAAGGAATTTCGGGGGCGAAATTTCTTAAGGGGGGGAGAGTGTAACGACCCGCGTTCTACGCATCATAGGATCGTAGGATATTTATTTCTTTCACATACGAAGTCGTATGGTCATGTAACTTTGGGAGACGACTATTGGGGTCATTTCCCATGTTCATGATTTTTCCCGATTTTTAAATGACCATTTTACCCCTAGTTGGCACTGTTTTGGCCATAACTTTTGACTGGAAAGGAATTTTGACCTGAAACCACTTCCATTGGCTTCGGATGATGGTTTCTCTTTCCGTAGAGTGGTCACATTAGCCAAACGGACTTACCGTTTGGGAGATATGGCTGAAACAAGTTTCAGATGGAGAAAAACAGCTTAATTGGGCTTAACCGGGTGATTAACAGGTAGGCCCAAGGGGAATTTCGGGTTTAGAGGTATAGGAGGACTGATTAGGGTTAGGTTATCATTCTCATTTCAGTTTTGAGCCGCCACAAACCTTCTTGACACCTTAGTAATGGCTTCCTACATCTAAAACACCCCAAATCACTCTCTAATTGAAGATTAGGCTTAGCAACACCAAATTAAGGAGAAAAAGCACCAAAGCTAGGTTTGTGCTGCTGTTAGACATCAGTATTCTCCCCAAATCAGAGGAGTTTCAGTTCTGAGAATTTCAATTGTGGCCAAGGTGAGTGATAACATCATTTTGACACTAATTACGGTTAATTAAGGGTAATTAGTGAAGATTAGCGAATTTATACGTAAATAAATTCTGGAAAAATTCTTAAAATTCTAAAATAATGTTTTAAGGCTCTGTTAGAAATTTGAGATAATTTCGATGTGTTTTGCTAATCGTATGCTTAAACATGATTAAGAAGGATTATAGGAAAATGTGAAGTTTTAGCCACTTTTGATCCATTTTGGTTCATTTGAATTGTTGTTATGGTGTTTGCAATTGATGTTACATGTTGCTATGACTCTATGGTATGTTTCATGATTGATTAGAATAGTTAAATCGGTCGAAAACGCCGTCGAGAGGCGTATAAACAGTTGCTGGAAAGTTGCAGAAAGCTGCAGGGTATCTAACCGGATCGGATCGGGTAGGGGATCGGATCGGGTAGGGGATCGGATCGGACATATCCGAACCGGACCGGGGCGTGGTACTTTCTGGAGCATGACGTGAAGAGGCAACAAGGAAGGCCTGGTCGGATCGGAGGGGCGTAGCGTGGGATCGGAAGGAACAAGGAGGATTGAAGTGGAAGAAAGAGAAGCATGGATACCATATTCCGAACCGAATCGAGAGTAATACACGAACCGAACCGCACGAGGGAGGACTCCGAACCGAACCGCATGAGGGAGAGCTCCGAACCGAACCGTATGAGGGAGAAGGACCCGAACCCAGAGGATGGTGGCACTCCGAACCGAACCGGGGAACGTATCCGAACCGAACCGAGCATGGGGAACCAGACGTGTACTTTTACTACTTCGTGATGACTCTTCTGAAGACCAACTCCAATTTGACCAAACCCGAGATGCAAAGGAAGTCCAAATGAGAAGTTAGAGCTTAAGATTCAGATGGGAATCAACGAGTTCACTTCATGGTTGGGCTTTGCTGCGGGACGCGTGCTAAGGAGTTATCGACGTCTATAGTTTTGGACCACTATGGTAGGAGGTACGAAGGCGGATTCAGGGCCATTATGGCATCGGTAGAACCAAGGGCTACGACCAATGAAGTGGGTCATTGAAATGTTTGGTCATGACTCCAAGTGTTGTCTTGGTCACAGCAGGGTTTCTACAAGTCGGGATTCGTCGTTGCCTCAGTTTGTCTAGTGTTCCAAAGTGGTAGATGTCGTACGCTTTACGCACTGAGTGAGAGACGTGAGGATGGTTGCCATGGATGATTTGTTTGCTACCATTATGACATGCACACCCCACCCCCGTATTCTTACACTATTTATTATGGCACCTTGGAGTATTGTACGGTATGTGGTACTAACTCTTTGGTTGCAGGTCCAGGTTCAGGTATGGTTTAGTATACCTGTTATCATTCTGTTTAGATGTTTATCGCTCATACCAGGCTTTATGTCTGACCCAGAGTTTTATGTCTCCTCTTATTACTCTGGGTGCTCTCACGAGCAGACTAGAGACAGGTTAGCTGGTGATGCACGGGTAGATGATCCGGAGACGAGCAGGAGGCTTCCACGTAATATATATATAGTATTCTCCCTGTGTTGTTGAAGATCACTGCTTGGGCATTGTTGGTGTATCTTCTATTTTAGCTTTCTTTTGTTTAGAGACAGTAAATTTGGAAAGTTGTAATAAGCTGTATTTGGATTTCCGCTGCTTTGAGATTGATGTTGGTTTTAGTTATCAGCTTATGCACTGTCTCGCCTGTTTTGTGTCAAGTATATTATTATTATATTTTATTCCATGCGCTGTGAGACATTCTACAGGTTTCTGGATTAGTTCATTCCCTTCTTTTCTTTCTTATGACAACCGTCTTGTGCTAGTCGGGCATGTGTACAGCGCACTTCTGGAGGAAATGCAGGCTGGTGCGAGGCGGGCCGTCACAAACAGCTTTCAGTCCAGCATTGGTATGGCACCATTCGAATCTCTTTATGGACGACCTTGTCGTTCACCTACATGTTGGTGGGAATCTACAGATAAGATCTTACTTGGGCCCGATATGATTAGGGAGACTTCGGAGAAGATCGACTTGATTCGAAGGAGGATGAAAGCAGCACAGGATAGGCAGAAATCTTATGCGGATAAGAGGAGGATAGATCTCGAGTTTGAAGTTGGGGACATGGTCTTTGTCAAAGTGTCTCCATTACGGAACGTTTTTCGCTTTGGGTCCGTTGGGAAATTAGCACCAAGGTTTGTAGGGTCGTTTCCTATTAAGGAAAAAATTGGACAGATGGCGTATAGAGTGGAGTTGCCCGAGAGACTTAGTGGTGTACACGACGTATTCCATGTGTCACATTTGAGGAAGTGCTTGCACGAGACCGCGGAAGTGGTAGAGCCGAGCTTTCTTAGAGAGGTGGAGATAGAGCGTGATGTGACAATTCAACGAGCTCCTACGCACATTCTTGGGTCGGAGATCAAGAGGTTGAGGAATCGAGAGGTCAGACTAGTCAAAGTGCAATGGGGAGATGATGAGAGCAACGCTACTTGGGAGACAGAAGAGAAGATGCGTTCACGATACCCTTTTCTTTTTGAGGGTATGTCTTTTAATTTCTCCTTTATCGCTTAGCTTGTACTTATCTTATCTTTAGTATATCCTCTCGCTAGTATCTTTGACCTTTAGTTAGGATAATCCTATGGTTGAAACATGTGTTTAAGACATGTTATGTATGGTGGATGCAAAAAGGATGCAAGTGTTTGCTAGTGGTTGCTCGTGGATGCATATACACACACTATTAGGCAACAGATCGGCTCAGTCACTTCATATTGCATATTGCATATATATGGATGTATTTAGTAAAATGGATGTATAATGGTTGTATTATCATATAGTTGCTGCATTCGGGTGGATGATTGTGCACGCATATAGAATTAATATGTATCATTAGGAATCTTTTGCATACATATTGGACGCATGGCACTATCATGAATTGCACTAAGGAGGTCGACTGAATCAGTAGACCGCCTAATTTTGCATTAGATATGGACATATACACACACTGTGCATATAAACATTAAAGCATTAGAAGTCTTTTAAGGACAATGGATGCTGGTGTTTGATGGTTGAGTAGATGGACGATTAGATGGTAGGATATACATTCTTCTTGACTTGGAGATTTCGGGGACGAAATCCTTTAAGGAGGGGAGAATGTAACACCCCGTAATTTTATAACATTAAAATTCACAAATTAAAGTATACTTAATTTTTAGAAAAGAATTAAGTGAAATGGGTTGCACAGAGAAATATATATATTGATATATATATATATATAAAAATTAAAAATTAAATAAATAAATATGCGAAAAAGTTCAAAACAGCAAATTGGGAGGAGGAATAACCGAACCGGCCCATTTTTGAGGTCGACCCGAGCCCTATGGGTCGACTAGGGGTTAATCCAGGGTGTTTGGCTGTCAACCCGTGGGCCGATTCGCTCAAATGCAGATTTTGCATTTGATTGGTTCTCATGGTTCAGGGTTAATCTAATGGTCCTAAATAACTTCCTACACCTATAAATACATCCTAATGCTAACCCTAAACCTAATTAAAATAAAATAGTTACCGTCATACCATCGCCATGGAAATCAATGGAGCCGCCGCCAACTAAGAAAGAAGAAAAGCAAATTCAATTCTAATTCTCTCAACCCTAAAGCAAAGCAAAACTCTCTCTTTTCTTCTCTAAATTGTGAGTATGATGATCTTAACAAGATTATTATCATTTTAATTAGGTTGAGTTATGAATGGATTATGAGTAGATGATGTGAATTATCATATATGTTGTTGTAAACCCCTTTTGCTATCATGTGTATTGTAAATCCAATGTTATGTGATGATGATATCTTATATGTTGTAAATCATGCTATGATGATGTTATGTATGTTGAAAGTTTCTATGCTAAGTTGTGATGAATCATACATGTTAAAAAGGCCATGATGTTACCATCTATGCTAGTTAGTTCATATTAATTAAATCATCATGTTTGGGTTATGTTGATCTATATGACAAGTCACATATGCAAGTTAGATTGATTAGAAAAGTTATGAACATATACCAAGACATCTATTATGACATCTAGAATTATGCTATGACATATGTGATATCCTATGCTAGTTCACACCATCATTATGTTGCCTAAAAACCCCATATGCAAGTTTATGTATAGATTTGGGCTATGATCATATCATATAAATTGAGACATTTAACAAGTTGACACCTTTTGATCCTTAACATGTGTAGTTTATGCAAGTTTCACCCCTATTATGATTAGATTTATTTGTCTATATGTTGTGATAATTTATCTTTGTGCTAGGTGTTAGACTATACAAGTCTAGCCTATATTATGCGTTGAATAAGCGAACGTATAAACGTGGGGTAGGGGTAATATTAAGGATTTAATATTAAAAAGTTGGGGTGCAATTGATATGATTTTGCATGCCATAAGTGAATGGTCATAATTGAGTCAATTATGGACATCATTAAAAGTTGACTTAATTAATAATTTGAATAGGGAATTATTAAAACTGGGGTAAAAGATTTTAAGTGTTAATCAATGCTTAGGACACGAGGTTGGACTCGTTTGTGACGTAAACCTGCCCGGACCCGCCCGGCAAATCCAGTGGTCACAAATGTCAGCCCAATGTGAGAGGTCCTAGGCCTAAACTAAAGCATAACGGTTGTAAAGACATGAGGTTAGACTCTTTTATGGTGTAAGACTGCCCGGACCCGCCCGGTAAATCCAGCTGCCATAAATGCCAGTCTAATGTGAGAGGTCTTTATGAGGTTATGGCGTGAATGAATTAAGAAATACTTAACCAGATAAACATGTAAGGTGGGACATGGGGGTTAAGTAGGTGCCTTGGGTGGCATGAGGAATCTAAGGGGTGCCCTTAGTGGCATGTGAAATACGATTAGTAAGACTTAACCAAACACACATGTAAATGAACATGACTAAGAGGGTTAAGTGGGATATACTAGTGACAAGCTTAGGTGGGTAGCTTGTGGGGGCCTATTTCGACCAGTATCCCAAACGTATCTTTGTGGGCTCGACCCAAGTCGAGGACGGGACACGCATGCTGGGTTCGACTGTAAGAGGCCAAAACGGGGAGCGGTGGCAACGCAAGTCCAACGGGTTTCGTATGCGTGTGTGGACCCGGGCTGGTAGGTAAGACGTTGTTACATCGTGTAGGTATAAGCCGTGCATTCTCAAGTTGTATCGGGTTGCCACTTTAGGGGAGTGATACACCCCACTGTGGGGCCAGCATGGGTATCTACGAGTAGGGAGCCGATCGAAAGTGGGTAGTGGGGTACACCTAGTGGAGATAGGGGCAGACGGCACCTATGTAGTCAGCTAGGGGTACGTAAGGCTATTTATAAAGTTTCTGTGTGAAGCAAGTGGGATCAAACAATAGGTGACTGGTGTGGTGCAGTGTAGTAATGTGCGGTGCAGTGTAGTAATCATTCGTTAGTAATTAGGTGTGCCTTTACCGTTATCTTAAACGCTATCTTTGTCTTCCTAAGAGTTCATAGACATTTACTTGTCTTCCAGCTTATGCCTTAGTCTAGTTATTTTGATAATAGTATTGTTAGAATTATCATACTCGCCAGACTTTATGTCTGACCCCCTCTATTTCTATCCTTTTTTCCCCTCCAGGTCCTCAGGTTGGGCCCAGCTCTAGTGGAGTTTGATTGAATTGCTTCATCTCTCTTTGGAAAGCTTGGACCGTTGAAGTAAAGTCCAGCTTGTTATCTTTTTAATGGCTATTTATGTAATGGGATTATGTAATTTGTTTTTATGAAGATGGATATTGTACTTGGTTATGATCTATGGTTTTATGATGTAACAAACATGTTTAATTTCCGCTGCAATAAAATGAAGTTTTAGATTTCCAAGTACTATTTATTATCTGTCTTGTTGTAATTTTTCTGTTCTATATTCACTTATAACCTCCATGGAAGTTAATGCATTCCCTTTGTGAGTGACATTAATGGACGTGGGGTGTTACAGCTAGTAATTGTGAAAGGAAGGTAGTTAGACTTTCGACTTGCCTCGGGAATACGCTCTAGATTTAGTGCGAACCTAAGAGATCAGTTTGTCTTAGTTACTGTTGACCCGCTTTTTAGTCAAAGCAGTCATATATGGAATCTCTTCTCAACAATACGCTCAAGTGTTGGGAATATCGTCAGAAGACATGAAGTGATTTGGTTGAAATCGCATCACAAAGAAAGAATGGCCCGAAACTCCTACAAGATGACCTTTTCTGGGCCCGAAAACAGCGATTACGGAGCTTTGCTCCGTAACTCTTGTAGCTCTCTGAATTAGCTTCAGTTTGAGCTTTGGTTTGGCTCAATCGGACTTACGGTTTGAAAGTTACGCCCGTTTCCGTGAACGCATGCAGAACCGGAAACCTGGAATTTAGCATCGAATAGATCCTCAGATCGGATCGGACAAGTCTGTTCGGATCGGACGATTCCTTAAAATGGACAACTTGGCACTTTCTCTTCGCATTCACATCCGCACGGATCGGATCGGAGGGAGCATTCCCGATCCGCTCCACCTTCAAAGCATTGGACACAGAGACTTCAGATTGAGGACACCAACTCGGTTCGGATCGGATGCGAACCGACCCGGCAGATGTATCTTGCACAGAAGTGCTTCCAGCTTTCGGATCGGGGATTCCACCTCGGTTCGGATTGGACCTGAACCGATCCGATCCCCCTTTACCTTCTGCTACACAGCTGTTTTGACCGCTTCTTAAGGGGTAACCGCTCCTACGATCATGGATCTGGCTCCATTTGGCAAAACCCGAACAGAGGGACTTCTTCCACTACTTTTCGAGATTAACTCCGATCGTGACACGTGGCATATCCGAACCGGACCGCTCCAGAGCTCCCTAGGGCTCCTCTACGCCTATAAATACACCACGAGATGGTCATTTCGAAAGAAACTTTTGGCGATTCCAACACTTGGCTTCCATTACTACCGAGCAAGGACATTGCTCATCATATTAACACGAGGATTTCGTGTATAAACGACGTATAAATTCATTCTCTAATCTCCTCTTCTTCATTGTAAACACGAGGATTTCGTGTATAAACGGAAAGCAAACAACATTGTAATAGCTTCTTAGGATTTAAGAAACTATAAAGTGGACGTAGGCTTGGATTGAGCCGAACCACTATAAAAATCTTGTGTGTCTCCTCTTATTTTACTGCTTTTTCTGTATTAATCTGTGATTGTGAGGTTTTCACATAGCATTTGGGTGTTAGGCCCAAATTTCGGTCTAACATTTTGGCGCGCCAGGAAGGGGGGCACACGATACAACTTCTTCTACTAGCTTGAACGGAAGCGGATTATTTGGCTATTGGATCAATGGTCAAGCGAAAGAAAGACGGAACCTTCTCTCGTGCTGAGGATGTTGGCACTGAAGGCACAAGGAACGAGGCAAGCCGGGAGGCTTCCTCTCATGATAATCCATCAGCATACTTAACCAGAGATGAAATGGATGGCGTTCTCGCTGAATTGAGAACTCAAATGGCAAGGCAAGATGATCTCCTCCGCAAACAACAGGAGATGATCGACCAATTCTTCGCTCGGATGGAAGGAAGGCCGAGCGGCAATGCACAAATCGCTGGAAATAACATTGAATCAGCCCCAGCAGGAGCAGAGAACCGGATCGGTTCGGACCCGATCCGAACCGATGAGCAAGCTCCGAGAGAACTCGGGGGAAATCCCCCTCAACAACTTGCAGTTCAACACTTAACGTTTTGGATGGAAACGTCACTAGAAGCACAGGCCTACCACGTCCAATATCTGCTCCGGTTCGGATAGGAAATACAATGACACAGCTCCGAAGTGGAATGCAGCAGGACAATCACCACAGACCCATTCAGGTCGAGCAAGACGAACCGGGTCGGTTCGGTACCTCCAACCCGAACCGAACATCCGATCCGAACCGTGCACCTCTCCATAACCTCCCTCGTTCCTCCGAGCCACAGCAAGGGGGAACCTCCGAACCGAACCGGATGACCTGCCAAGCTCCTTATACTCTTCCACACACTTCTGAACTTAACGCTGGGGGCACCAGCTCTGGACTTGTCAACTTGCAACAGCACTTTGAAGGCGATCGTCTCGCCAACCTTATTGAACGCCTTTCGAGAGGCCGCATTTATCAGAATGACATGGATGATGTCAATCACAATCCATTCACACCGGAAATCAGGAATTTCCGCAATCCTCCAGATTTCAAACTTCCACAACTGGAACCCTACAACGGCAGGGCAGATCCTACCGTGCACCTAATGCGCTATAAAACGGCATATGGAAGTTCAATCGGCGTCGGAAAACATCATGGCTAAATGCTTTCCCCTCTTTTTGACTGATATTGCTGCTATGTGGTTTCGGCAACTGGAATCTGAATCGATCAACAGCTGGAACATGTTGGTCGCTCGCTTTATTGAACAATTTCGGGTCCATATCGCTCGACCCAAGAATGTAATGTCACTAACTACAATCAAGCAGAGGCCTAAAGAAACTATGCGGTCATTTCTGGAAAGGTTCAACGTTGCAGCAGCGTCAGTTGATCGACCTGAGCCATCTATGGTATTGATGGCGGCAGTATCCGGCGTTCTAGACAACTCGGAGTTCAAGAAATCCTTGTACCGAGACCCACCAAGGAATCTCAGTGAATTCTATCTTGAATCGGATAGGTTTTTGCGTGAAGAAGACGCAACGTCCGAAAAGAAAATTCTTGATGTTAACATGCTCAAAGACGGAGAACCGCCTGATTCTGGTAAAGGCAAAGGAAAAGCTGCCGTCAAGAATGACCGCAACGCTCAGCCCCGGAGAGGGCCCAAATATGAAAAGTACACAGAACTCAATTCGTCACTAACCGACATCTACGTGAACACAAACGGTGACGTCTCCTATCCAAAGCCTCCCAGGAGGGAGCCATCGCAAAGAGAACGCGATTCTGGGAAATATTGCATATTTCACGATATGGACGGTCATGACACAAATGACTGTAGACACTTGCGAGATCTGATTGAGGAACGGGTTAGACGTGGAGAGCTACCCGAGTATGTGAAACAACCAACAGCACATGTACCTGTGCTGCCACCACCTGCTCCCCGGAGAGGGAATGACCCTGGAACGAGCTCCCATCGGCTCGTCATCAACTGATCTGGATTGGATCACTCTGCGTTTTCAGCATTTCTTAGGATTTAAGATATGTCTCTTTGCTTTCTTTAGGTTTTCCGATTGGCAAATCGGAGTACACACGTTCGGGGTTAGGATCTAGCTCCAAATCGTGCTCTGCACTCGATGACAAACCAATCAGGATTTGCTTTGGTTTTGTACTTTGGATTGAATAAGGAAGGACTTTCCGAGCATGGATTATGTTTGGCAATTTAAGTATCTTGTCAGGTTGTGGCAGGATTCTCAATCTCAACTAAAGTATGGCTTATACTTATCTCGGACCCCTAGGCATGGATTATGCCTAGGGACAGACTGTCTTGTCAGGTTTTGGCAAGCATAGCTCTATCCCGACATGAGTATGGATTGTACTCACTAGGATTCTTAAGTATGGACTATACTTTGGGACGGCTTACAGTTTTTTCAGGATTTGGCAAAGGAACTCAATAAAACTCGAGTATGGCTTATGCTCAGTTTGAACTTCCTGGTATGGCTTGTACCCGGAAGGTTAGGTCCCTTGCCAGGTTTTGGCAGGATGATTCGAACATCCCTCGAGTATGGTTTATGCTCAAACAAACGCCCAAGCATGGTTTATGCTCGAAAGTGTAATTAGTTTTGTCAGGATTTGACACACCTTTCTGCTCTCTTTTATTCGCAGGTATGGATTATACTTGCAGCTGGCAGGCCCGGCGTGACCTTGGATTATCCAGAACACATCTTCCTTCAACCAGCAAGATATGTTCTGTGGGGCAGAATGTTGACCCTCTTTTTAGTCAAAGCAGTCATACATGGAATCTCTTCTCAACAATACGCTCAAGTGTTGGGAATATCGTCAGAAGACATGAAGTGATTTGGTTGAAATCGCATCACAAACAAAGAATGGCCCGAAACTCCTACAAGATGACCTTTTCTGGGCCCGAAAACAGCGATTACAAAGCTTAGCTCTGTAACTCTTGTAGCTCTCTGAATTAGCTTCAGTTTGAGCTTTGGTTTGGCTCAATCGGACTTACGGTTTGAAAGTTACGCCCGTTTCCGTGAACGCATGCAGAACCGGAAACCTGGAATTTAGCATCGAATAGATCCTCGGATCGGATCGGACAAGCCTGTTCGGATCGGACGATTCCTTAAAATGGACAACTTGGCACTTGCTCTTCGCATTCACATTCGCACGGATCGGATCGGAGGGAGCATTCCCGATCTGCTCCACCTTCAAAGCATTGGACACAGAGACTTCGGATTGAGGACACCAACTCGGTTCGGATCGGACCCGAACCGACCCGGTTGAAGTATCTTGCACAGAAGTACTTCCAGCTTTCAGATCGGGGATTCCACCTCGGTTCGGATCGGACCCGAACCGATCCGATCCCCCTTTACCTACTGCTACACAGCTGTTTTGACCGCTTCTTAAGGGGTAACCGCTCCTACGATCATGGATCTGGCTCCATTTGGCAAAACCCGAACAGAGGGACTTCTTCCACTACTTTTCGAGATTAACTCCGGTCGTCACACTTGGCATATCCGAACCGGACCGCTCTAGAGCTCCCTAGGGCTCCTCTACGCCTATAAATACACCACGAGATGGCCATTTCGAAAGAAACTTTTGGCGATTCCAACACTTGGCTTCCATTACTACCGAGCAAGGACATTGCTCATCATATTAACACGAGGATTTCGTGTATGAACGGCGTATAAATTCATTCTCTAATATCCTCTTCTTCATTGTAAACACGAGGATTTCGTGTATAAACGGAAAGCAAACAACATTGTAATAGCTTCTTAGGATTTAAGAAACTATAAAGTGGGCGTAGGCTTGGATTGAGCCGAACCACTATAAAAATCTTGTGTGTCTCCTCTTATTTTACTGCTTTTTCTGTATTAATCTGTGATTGTGAGGTTTTCACATAGCATTTGGGTGTTAGGCGAAGTATTTCTAAATGGGGTGCTCCAGTCGTTTTCATTACAAAGGCGGATGGTTCACTTCGCTTATGCATAGATGATATTTTGGAATGAGGAAGAACATGCTTTGCATCTAAGGGAAGTCTCGGATACCCTCCAAGTGCATCAACTTAAGGCGAAGTTCTCCAAAAATGTCATTTTTGGAGAGAAGAAATAAGGTTTCTTGGACATGTGGTGTCCAAAGAAGGGATTGCAGTAGATCCTGCAAAATTAGTTGCAGTGCAAGACTGGAAGGTCCCAAGGAATGCAACAGAAGTAAGAAGCTTTCTTGGACCAGCGGGCTAATATAGGAAGATCATTAAGGACATTGCGAAGGTATTAGCACCACTTACAAGATTGACGAAGAAGAATCTAACCTTTGCTTGGGATATTGGTTGTGATATCGCTTTCCAACAATCAAAGAGGGCTCTTACAACAACCCCAGTTTTGACTTTTACCTTACAGTAGTAAAAAGTCTTACGGTATACACGGATGCATGCGGCACGGGACTAGGCGCCATTTTGATGTAAGGGTAAGGTCGTAGCGAATGCCTTAAGAAGAAAAAGGTTGACTTCAAGTCCTCTTTATGTGAAAAGGAAAAGTTCAGAGTACATATCAAACCTTGATTTTAAAACCTTCGGTTAAGTTAGTAGTCGGCATCGCTAGGAGTAAGACCTACGCTTTTGAATTAAATAGGAGCTTCACAAAGAAAAGACTCTCAGATAGCTGACACATTGGATAAATTAAGTAGAGAAGAGACCTCTTGTCACCTTAATAAATAAGCTTGCAAGAAGCCATGAGTACGCAGTTAGGTTTGAGCACCGCTTATCATCCTCTGACAGAAAGGGTGAATAGGATTTTGGAAGACCTTTTGAGGAAATGTTAGCATGACACGACAGAAGTTGTAGTGCCAAGTATACTATAAGAAGAAAAGGTGGAACGAGAGGCGACAGCGAAATGAGTTCGAACGCATATTCTGGAAATAGAAATTAAGAAGCTATGCAATCATGAAGTTAAGACAGTCAAAGCAATATGGAGTGAAGCTCAAGAAGATGCGACTTAGAAGACCGAAGACTAGATATGCACATCATACCCTTTTTGAGGGTATATCCTTGATCTCTCTTTTTCTGTAAAGTTTATTTGCAAGTCTTTATCTTTTAAGTATATCCTCTCGGTCCAATCCTCGATCCTTAGGTAGAAACCAATGGATGTAAACATGTATTTGAAACATGTTATGATTGATGGTTGCAAGTGGTTGCTAGTGGTTGCTCGTGGATGCATATACACACACACTAGGTACTAGATCGGCTCAGTCACTTTCATATTGCATATGCATATATGTGTATATATATATATGGATTGAAATTTGATGTGTTATCATATGGATGTTGCATTTGTATGAATGATTGAGCACTCGTTTAGAAGTTATAAAGTACGATTAGGAATAATTCCATACATGGTGGACTCATAGCACTGACATAATTCGCATTAAGTAGGTCAATTGAATCAGTAGACCTCCTGATTTTGCATTAGATAAGGGCATGTACACACACTATGCATATGATCATGAAAGCATTATAAATATTTTTAAGGATAATGGATGCGTGTGATTAATGGTTGAGTAGATGGATGTTGAATGTTAGGATACATTCTTCTTAACTTAGAGATTTCGGGGACAAAATCCTTTAAAGGAGGGGAGAATGTAACAACCCGTATTTTCTGTGAATGTTAAAGTAACGAATTAAAGAATACTTAATACTAAAATTGGTAATTAAGGGAAATGGGTTACGCCATTGCGTTCGTCTCGGAATTCTGCTTGGGAGAGTCCGAGTTTGCGTAAATCGGACAACGTAAGAAGAAGTTATAAGCTGTAGAAGTTTGTATACGCATAAGGAAGTATATATATATATACACACAAAATCATCTCCGGAACCAAAATTTGTCAAAGACGAGTGTGCGGGAAAGATCCCGCTCAAATGGTGTTGACCCCTCTTAAGGGGGGTCGACATAGGTATCGACCCCCCTTAAGGGGGGTAGACATAGGTGTCGAGCCCCCTTAAGGGGGTTAGACCCCTTCCGAGATCCAGTTCCTGTGACGATTTATGTAGTTCTGAGCTGATGTGGCCTTCTTTGATTGGCCCGGTGACGAATTCTGATGTATTAGGGCTTATGTGTCGTACTGTGATTGGCTGAGTGACACATCTCTTTGGTTTGGATGGCTCTGATTACTCCTAGACTGATCTAAAGGCTAGAATTAATCCTAGACTTCTATATATTCAACTCAAACCCTAAACCTAAAACGCATAAACACATTCTATGAAGCCGTCATGTTGTCTCTCTCTGAACTAGTGTAGCCTCCATCTTCTTAAAACTAGAATATCTTCTTCAACTAGAAATCAATTAGAAGAACATGAATAGTCTACATCAAAGGAATAGCTTAACAAATTCAGAAATCAGATTCCAGAATACAAGAACTGTTCTTTTTCTGTAAGTTCAGTTATATTTTAGATTTAAATATATAAAAGTCATGACTTGAGATAAATCGAATCTAGAACTGTGCCTAATTGTGATTCTGATTCATGTTTAACCTTGTGGCAAATCTGAAATTAGCTATGCCTATGAGACTATTGTGATTTGTACAATTGGACCTATCATATTGTATATTATTTTGGTGAATCTTTTATGTTATGTTATGTACAAGTTCATAAGCTAAGTCATGTTCATATATGCTTATATGTTTAGATCTACATGCTTGCTTTTATGTTTTGTTATGTACATGTTCATAAACTAAGTCATGTTCATATATGCTTATATGTTTAGATCTACATGCTTACATGTTTAGATCCAAGTTAATACATATGTTTAAGATCTATGTAAATTCTTGTTCATATGCTCAAGATCTATGTTAATTGGATCTAACTCAAGTACAAGTTCACATTGATATGCTTGATTAAGTTTATATTGATCATGAAAAAATTGTATTACACATGCTTTGTTAGATTCATATTATTTTGTGCTGTTGGAATGCTACATGTTCCTTTCTTTTCCCTTTTGTTTATGAGTTAGGCTAATTTTCGAGCCTAACGTTCTATGTAAATTATGCGAACGAATAACGGGGGGAAACGTTGGGGTAAAACATTAAATTACATGCTAATGACATAGATTGGCTCATAATCATGTAAATGATTAATAAAATGAAATGGTATAATTTGTATACCATTAATTATGAACATAATTTAAATAGTAAACGTGACATGATAACACTTGTGGATAATTTACATATAAACTTGACATAAATGACGAATATGTAAATTAAATAAAGGATGAACATGCCTAACCCGAGGTTAGATTGAGTTATGGTGTAAAACTGCCCGGAACAACCCGACACATCCAGTAACCGCAACAACACCTATCTAATGTGAGAGGTTAGTGCGTCATGCCCAAGAAAAACCCGAGGTTGGATTGAGTTGTGGTGTAAAACTACCCGGAACCGCCCGGCACATCCAGTAACCACAACAACACAGATCTAATGTGAGAGGTTGGAGCATTAATAAATCAATTAAGGCGAATGAATATGACATGTTAAGAATGGTAGGGTTAAGTTAACTAAGGCAACACTTAACCGATATAACATGATGTATGGTAGGGTTAAGTAACACAAGAAGGCAACACTTAACCAATATATAACATGATTTATGGTAAGGTTAAGTAACACAAGAAGTAAACACTTAACCGATATATAACATGATGTATGGTAGGGTTAAGTAACACAAGAAGGCAACACTTAACCAATATATATAACATGATGTATGATAGGGTTAAGTAACACAAGAGGGCAATACTTAACCAATATAACATGATGAACGAGTGGGGTTAAGTTAATAGAAAACACTTAACCAATTCAACATGATGTGTAAGAGGGTTAAGTACATCTCGTATAGGTTGGTAATATTAGTATATATAGGCCAACAAACTTAACCATTAAATAAACATTCTTGAATCAGTGGGAGGGTTAAGTACATCTCGTATAGGTGGGTAATATTAGTATATATAGGCCCACAAACTTAACCGTTAATAAACATGCTTGAATCGGTGGGAGGGTTAAGTACATCTCGTGTAGGTGGGTAATATTTGTATATATAGGCCCACAAACTTAACCAGTAGGAGACCCTAGTAACGGGGACCCATTTTAGCAGTAACCCACATAGATGTATCATGGTACCCTGAACTAGGCAGGGTGGGGCACGGTTACTGGGCTGATTATAAGCGGTCAAGATAGCGGTAGGGGGTACGTCAGTGCAGGTTCCGACGATTTATGGGAGTGCACGTACTCCGGAGTGGGAAAAAAGCAGGCACTGGGTACCAGTAGTTATACACTGTGCATCTTGAATCGTGTCGGGTTGCTATCATAAGGAATGATACACCTTATGTTGGGACTAGCACAGGGTATCTACACGCAAGAGAGGGCCGATTGGCACAGACACATTAATACAAGTAAGGAGCCGATCGATAGGGTAATAAGGGTACATCTAACATCTTCGCGACAATTAGGCTGATTGAGGTAAGATCCTTCTACTAGATGTACACCTGAAGGCTACCACAATTGCAGGGATTGGGATCACGTTGTAATACTATCATTTTATACAGATTACTAGTTGGGACACTAGTTAGGCGGTGCAGAGATATTGAAAACAGAATAACAGGGTAGTAGCGAAGCAGAGAAAGAGTAGAAGCGCATTTAGTTTACCTTGCATTATCTTGTCTTAAGTTATCTTGTTTTATGGTATTGTCCTATTTTTAGTTTATTCATGTCATGATCCTTTATCTTGTTTACATGCTTAAAATTTACTGGACTTACAAGACTTATGTCTGACCTGTTTTCTTTCGTCTTCTTTTCTTCCGTTCCCCCCTCTCCAGGTAGTCAGGGAGGGAATAGCTCAGCATAGTTTGGACCATTTCTCTTTCCAAGCTCGGATATTCTGTGATGTATGGCTTGGAACCTCTTATCTTTGGCTGTGGCCGTGATTGCACTTTAATTTGGGGACTTATGCTACTTTGCTATGTTTTATGCTTCTTATATACTTGGAATTTTTTGAATCAAGATATAAGTTTTATGTAATACTTTTAAGTATGATTGAGTCAGTTGTTGTAAAAGCTTGACTGAACTACGTTGCTTATAAAATGACTTTATTTTCGGTTGCTTTATTTGTCTGTCTTGTAATTTATCTGCTCCTCTTACCTATAATGCTTCACTGAAGTTAATGCATTCCCTTTGTGAGTGACATTAATGAACGTGGGGTGTTTCACATATTGTGTTGAGATTCGCGTACAAATAACATTTGGACGATGGGGAAAAGTTTGGGAAATTTTGTAATAAAATAAGATTATTGGCATAAATCAATTTGGACATAATTGTGTACAAATTATATACATGAGATTTGGCATAAGTTGTATTGGGCATAATTGGATACAATTTGTATATATGAGTTTTGGTAAGAATTGTTAATATCGATGAACGCAAATTGATTTGGGCGTAATTTGGCATAACATGTATACATAAGATTATAAGCCTAATTTGGATTAAAATTATGAACATAATTTAGATTGGAAATTATGGGTAATTGGGATATATTTTAATCCAAGATTTAAAATTGGGACTTGAATCAAGAAAGTGATAATGAATGCCTAAGAAACGAGGGTAGATTCGAATTGCGGTATAAAACTGCCCGGAACCGCCCGGCAAATCCAACAACCACAATTTTGTAATCTAATGTGAGAGGTCAAAGGCAGAAATTAAATACGTAATAATGCAAAGACACGAAGTTAGATTCGGATTGCGGTATAAGACTGCCCGGAACCGCCCGACATATCCAACAACCGCAAAACGACAATCTAATGTGGGAGGTCTTGCAAGATTACGGTTATAATGAATTAATGAACACTTAACCAAGATAACACATGAGGGTTAAGTGGGTGACATGGGTGACATGTGAAATATAATTAGAAGCATTTAACCAAGGTGAAACATGTGATTAGACATGGGAATAAAGAGGGGTTAAGTGGGAATTCCTAGTGGGGACCAAGCTTAGGAGAGAAGCTTGTGTCAAGTGTGGGGACCCTTTTCAACCAGTAACCCATTTTGTATCTATGTGAGCTCGAACTAGGTCGAGGACGGGACACACTTACTGGGTTTGATTGTAAGAGGTCAATAAAGAGTTAGCGGTGGCAACGCAAGTCCAACGGAGTCATGTGCGTGCGTGGGTTCGGGCTGGTAGGTAAGACATTGTTGCATCATGTAGGTATAAATTGTGCCTTTTAATTGTATTGGGTTGCCACTTAGGAAGTGATACACCCTACTGTGGGACCAACACGGGTATCTACGAGTTAGGGAGCCGATCGAATGGGGAGGGTAGTGGGTACAACTAGTGGAGATAGGAGCAGGCGGCACCTATGACAACAGCTAGGAGTACACGAAACTACCATATTATTATTATGTTTAGTAAGAGGGATCAACTTTCAGTTTGGAACTAGTATTGGTGCAGTGTAGGAATTATCTTATAGTGATTAGAAGCGCAATCAACGTTATATCTTGTTTACCTTGTCATATCTGTTTATGTTACAGTCATCTCTTATATCCAATTTATGTTCTTATCTTGTTACTTTACTGATCATATTGTTAAAGTTACTAGACTCGCCAGACGTATGTCTGACATCTTTTTGTTTCATCTCTTTTCTTTCTCTCCCCCCCAAGGTCCTCAAGGTGGGATTAGTGAAGCTTGACTTGGATTTCTTTCTTCTTGAAGTGCTTGGAAGTGTTGAAAGTAATGCTCAGCTTTATCTCATTTCCATTATGGCTATTTGGAGTGGGATTATGATTTTACTTTTATGTACTCTGAAAATAATTTTGTACAAGATGGATATTTGGTGTACCTGACTCTAGTATGTAGTTTTGATGTTGTAACAAAACATGTTTTGCTTTTCCGCTGCAATGAATAAATTTTGAATTTTCTTAAGTACCATTTTATATATCTGTCTTGTGTTATTATGTTCCATACTCTTATAATACTCCATGAAACTTAATGCATTCCCTTGGTGAGTGATATTGACGGATGTGGGTTGTTACACACTTGTTGTATATAACGTTGTTGTATACACAATTATATGATTGTTTTTTTTGTGATAACAACCAAAATATATTAATATAAATGTGTTTGTTATTGTACTGTTATATAACTTCACAGACATGAATATTATATTTATATTTAAATAGAATACGACTGTACAGAATTTCATACGTTCACACAGTATTTTATTTAAATAAAATATTATATTTCAACATTTAAACAGTACAAATTATATGACTCCACTATTTGTACATATTCACAGATATTACACATGATATTGTACTTGTAAATTAATTAATTATGATAGACAAGTTTGTTTGAACACAATAAAATAATATTTTATTTCATTCAAACTTGTTTGTTACAAATATCAGTACAATTCTCTCTCTATAACACTCATACAGTCACTTTGTCTATACAAATCATATATATATATATACAGACACATTTACTGATACTGCTTCATTCACTGTCTTCACAGCATCTTCACTGTTAGTCCAGTCATCATCTTCATACCTGTCATATACAGAAACACACACAGTATATGGAACAGAAATAATATTCAAAATTCATGTAAATGTATATTTTATTTTTAAAATTTTATTTGCCTCAGTTTTCTGGTGTGTTTCTCATCATTTTTCATGACTTGATCTGATTCATCTGTCTAGGCAGACAGTTTGTATATGTACAGGGACAGGAAATTTTCTGAATGGCTGCATACACACACGTGTGTATATATACACGTGTGCACTGCCACGCCAATTCAGTGTGCAATTGAGAAGTAGCCACGTGGACCATCCCGACTCAGTGCACAGTTCATAGTCATGCCAAATAACCAAGTTTTCAAATAGAATGTGCACAACAAATATGCAGCTCATACAACAAGCAAAAGTTCAGCATGGTCTCAATCATGGTCGAGCAAAACCTTTATATGGATGCACAACAACATCAACTTAAAGAAAACAACAACCTCACGTTTCTCAAACTTTCAAATGCATCTCTGGTCAAACACTAGGCAATACAATCTGAAATGATCAACATGATGGAGCAACACTAACTGTAGTAGACAAATCCAAGAATGCAAATAAAATTGCTACATATGGTAAATGGTTGTGAGCAAATAACAAGACAGGTCATGGTGGTTCAGCAAATAAGTGAACTCAGCTCAACCATGTGGTTCAAATGCATGAATGGTGGTTCACGAATATGATCATGGAAACATGGCACTAAGAAACAATTTCAGCTCAAGCAAAACAATACAGTGGAACATATACTTATGGGTATAACAGGTCAAGTGTTAGCATTGATCAACATGAAGCATTCAACCAACATGTTTATGAATCATTTCATGGTTGAAGACAGTGTACACAAGACAAAGTGGTGCAGGTTCAAAAGCAGGTGCCACAACAAATCGAGCAAACATAAATGGTGATGGCAGTTACAAGTAAATAGCAGTCACAAACTAGAGTGCAACAAGCATCAACTCCAAAACAGATGATACATGTATATGATCACAATAGCAAGCATACAGGAGTATGCATCATATATATATAGGTGCAGCAATATAACATGGTAGTGCACAAATCATGCAAGTACAATAGTGGAACTCATGTGTTCACAGTAATGGGACAGAAAGCAAGGTACACAAGTCAAAGGTATGACAAAGTCAACATGTCAAAATGCAATTCATACTCATGGTTCAGCATAGCATATGTGAGCAAAGCACAGGAGTATTTACAGAAATCATAGCATGTATTTTGGGCAAGAAATCGAAATCACTTTTTTTTTGAAAACTCAGTATTCATTATTTTTTGGCAAGTGTGATTTATGGGTAAAGTGGCATTTGAATATACATATATGGCATGTCACAAGTACCACAGTAATTTGCTCGAAATGTTTTTGGAAAGTCTACAATTTCAACAAGCACAAGTTATTTTTGGAGTATGGAAAATCGCAGGAACACATTTCCAGAAATCATGTTGTTTATGTTCTCAGGAACTATATTTGGCAAGTGTTTAACTTTGGAAATGAATTCAAACTTGGCAACAATGATTTCCAGAAATTCCAGTTTTAATCATAGTGGATTTTGGGGCAAGATATCATATATATTTCATCAATCACACAAACATATTTGGCAAAGTGGAAAGAATATAATTTTGGGAAAGCATTTAACATATTTGGGGCCAGAAATACAAGTTAATCAGTCAACGAGGAAACCAGTGGCTTAGGAATTTAACTCAAAAGCAAATGATTTGGAAAACAATCAATTGTTTCTAGTTTTTGTCATCACACATTCAAAGTCGAGCAAAATCAGGCAGCAAATCAAAAAGGGAAACACAAGACAAATCAGGCCAAGCCATTTATCACGAAATCAGAGATTTAGGGTTCGTATGACCCTATACATACACAACCAATTCATCACTGGCATAGTAGATCGAACCCATGAAAACCAACAATAAAAAAATTTCAAGAGCAAAATCGATTCAGAATTCACTCACCGAAATTTTCGATCACAAGAGATAATAATTCCAATTCGAAGCATCAGAGAACCACGAAGACGGGAGCAACTCGAAGCAGTGGAACAATCATAGAAATCGCAACTTCATTTAATCAAGCATCGAATCGATTTGGGAGGTTTTCAGAAAACCCTAGTTCCAATTTCATTCCCGCCGTCATTTTTTCTTGAGAGAAAGCAAAGGATTGGGCTTAACAAATAAAGAAATGGGTCGGCCATCTTTTACAAGGGAATGACCCTCTTTTCTTAAACTCCTAGGGTTTTTCTTTTTTTTAATTGGTTTTGTATTTTCTATTTTATTTTTAAACCTTTTCAAACAGTTTCTAGAATTCTATAAAATCTAGGAGAATCAGTCAGGGTGTTGATTGACAGTTGCTAGAGTCTGTAAAATATAGATTTACTAGTTACGGGGTTGTAATCAAGGGGAATCTGATCTAGGGGTTTAGATCAGTCTACGGTTTTGAGTGTAGTGCTAGAATAGGAGCAGGGTTTGCGAGTGTACATGGTCTTGTATGCGGGATCTGTTCTATCACCTAGTAGAAACCTTAGGAATGCAGCAGTAAGCAGGATTTTGCCGAAGCTGGGTATCTCTGTGCGTTAGTTACTTTCTGTATTTTTATTTCTGCTGCATTCTGTGATCTGTTTATTATTTAATATCTTGTCAGTTTTTTTTAATTCAGTGAAAAACTGTGATAAACCCTATTCCCCCCCTCTAGGGTTAATCTAGATCCAACAACACTGACTCAAATCGAGCCTCTAAGCCTTTCGAAATTGCTTAGCATTTTCCTTTAAGAGCATCCAATTCAGACTCACACTCTTCTGTTTTCTCCTTCAGCGACTCAAAATCCCTCCTGTTAGCCTCCAAATTCCTCCGCAAGCATTCATTCTCTTCTGTTCTACTCCTAACCACATCGCACACTTGTCTTGCGTATGCACGCATCACATCATATTGGATTAGGGTGATGTCAACATTCGATGTCATTTGATCATGGAGGTTTTGTCGGAACGGTTGCAGCATGATGCAAAGTTGAATTCCATCAAAATAGAGACCTGGAAAGAGCTCCTCCATTTCCTTAATACGGTCGGGAGATACCCTCTCTTGGTCCGAAGATTTCGGTACCTGAGGACTTTTCCTAGGACGACTGGGAGGAGGAATAGAGTCATGCTCTTGAGGTCAAGTTGATTGTGCCTAGGGAGAAGGGTCGATCGGCAGTGTGGGCTGGCCTGGAACAGCTTCTTCAGCAGTTTTTCCACCGTCCTTAGAGGTTTTACCCTGAGGACGGGATGAAGATCGATGCTTGGAAGTCTTTGGCTCCCCCTCTTTTCCATGGGGATTACTCCTCTTCACTTCCTTCTCCTTATGGTCCTGATCTCCCGTCTCCTACCTTTTTCTCTTCCAAAATTTTTCTTCTTTCTTTTTCCTATCTTCTTTCTCTTTCTTTCTATAGTCGTTGGCCCAGTGTTCTCCCTCCTGCCTGACTTGCTGTGGGTCCGATCCAACAGGTCCGCCTCCCTCCAGAAGGGAATCGAAGTTGTCGTGATAATACTCCATATCCATAGCACCTGCAGTATGACAAAGAAATTTTGGTTAATATTCAATATACACAAGAGAAAATATTGTTGTGACGTGCAGTGTTAGTGCTGTGTATATTCCAAAAGTTTCTCCTAAACCAACCTGAGCCTGAAAATTGGTATGCGTCCTCTGTCTTTTGGGTTGACTGGTATAAAATCTTCCCCAGACTTTGTATGGAAAAACGCCTCCGGATCCAAGTTTTGAGAAGAAACGATTATATCCAGCATTTCCACATTTTGTAAGTCGCAGAAAGGAAAGACCGATTCTTCCTCCTGGGGACCATGGACAGGAGAAGAATCTCTTCCATCATCAGAATCTTTCGATCGTTCGTCGGAAAGCTCCTCCCCAATTGTTTCATCATGAACCTTCCCCGAGGCACCTCTAGCCAGGTTCCCCTGCATTCTTAGTCGGTCAGACTCCCGAATTATTCTTTTCAAAGCGGGCCTTTTGCCCCTTTCTTTGGGACGATCGTTCTTTTTCCCTCCAAATGAGGGTTGGACATACGACCCCCCAACCGAGGGCACGACCTTGACAACAGTCGGTGTCTTTCGAGATTGGTGCACATCATATTGAGCAATGTGCGAAGAAGATTGGTCATATGAGGGTTCTACTGTCCTCCCCTCATCTAGGAGATGATAAGGAGCAGTTTTGCATCGGTCAAAAGCTTCTTATACCGTCGACTCTTCTTCTCAAGAGCATCTACGGTATTCAAATGATATTGGAACACTACCCTTGTGGGCCTTTCCGTCTCATCACCTACAAGGAAATAGTTCATATGAGAAGCCTGCTTATGACTAAATCAACTGAGATAAGAGACTTACGGCATCAAAGCCAGTAGCGGGCACATCCTGATTGGTTCTTAATGTGAAACCAATCGTGCTTAGTGTCGCCCATTTTACTTGGGATATCCTCAATGATTTTTCGATTATGGATGGCCTCAAAGAAAATAAAAGAAGGAGGTTTTTTCTCTTGATGTCTAAAGTTAAAGAAGAACACTATGTCATCCTGTGTTGGGAGTTGGTTCAAATACTTCATGTATAAGACACATAAAGACAATTGGTTGGTATATGCAATCAAATGAAGTTGCATAGGCACCAGATTCATTTTCCTTGGAAAATCGAGTACAAATGGAGAAAAAGGGGGGATAGCCCTGGCAGTGCACATTGGGCGTGTAAGCGTCATATAGCCACTCGGAGGATTGTGAGGAAGATCCCCGTCTTCGGAAGCAAGGATATTGAGCCATGTAATTTTATGTTTCAAACTTAAATTTCTCAACTGTCTTTTGCTCATCGCACCGGGTCAAGAATCGGGAGGATCTCTTAGAAAGTCTGCATCAGGGAGAGTATCTGGTGCAGACAATACCCTGATTGATTCATCTATCTCCACGATAGGAGGTGGATTCATGGGGCGACCTTACGCATCAATGTTGAGTTTGGGCTCAGAATCGGTCCTAGACTCATAAGACGAAATATCTTCCAAATTTATAGGAGCGGATAAACTCTTATCCTTGGCACCTTCATGACTACGGGTGCTGCGTCGTTCGACCATTGTGAGCTATCCTGTTAATAAAAACCATCGGTCAGATTAGTAAGATCAAAACACCTCAATATATGCATTAACGTATGAATGAAAGATGAAGTAATATTCTAATTTGAAAAGCAATAGCCCAGAGCATGTTCATTTCATGGCTTCCAACCCTAAAGAGGTCGATCGATGTCGTTACCGACCCAAGGTTGTGTATTATTCCCGAATATGATGAAGGCGATCACTTAGTCTACAGTGCCAAGTTTACAAGCGTCGGTTTTAAAAGTCATCTTTTGTCTTCAACCGCCTGACCATACCAAAATCCCCCATCATTACCTGAGCATGCCCATACAATTTCTCCTTTTCTCCCACTGCCACGTGTCTTCAGAACTGATGGCGCCTTGAAATTTGAAATGCTTCAAAGAACGAGATGCCTCTTTACCACGCCTCTTCATGAGGGAAACACTGTTCTCACCACCTATTATCGTCGCTATGCTATCAGAGATACATGTGACTGATGCCTTAACCTCGAGCCACAATTCCGACAAGTTCGATGATGGCGACTCAGACCGTGGATTACATAAAATACGAATTGAAACGGAAGAAGAAGAGTGGGGGAAGATCTATATGCGAAATTACAATGCTTAAAAAATTAGGAAAAGAATATTAATACCTACGAAGAAATCGGAGAAGATGATCTTGGTCTTTAGAAAAGGAAGTTTTTCCAATTGTTTTGAAAAGTAACCGATTCGGCTGTAGTAAAAAAAGTAAAAGTAAATAAAAAAGGTAGACTAGTCTTTTATAATGAAACGAAGGGACTCTTCGTCTTCTGTTGACATGACTACTGAACCCGATGCGGGGGATAACGTGTCAATCCATTAATGAGCCAAGCCTGATCGAATAGACGCGTGATTGCAGAGTTTCATGATTTCCCGGGCTAGTGTTAATTCCTAAGGCATCTGGTCGATCCTTAGCTTATATGACTTATAAAAAGACCTTCAAGTCGATACAAACATATCCTTCCGACCTCCTTACAATTAGAGAAGATCCAGAATAAAATATCCAAAGCATGGCTTATTCTTAACATGACATGCTTTCGGAGGTAGAGTGTTGACTAGCCTTATGAAAATGCCATCAAGATTCATTGACGCTAGATACTTCGACCGATGTGGCAAGAGAGGCTGAGTAACCCTAAATAAGGAATTGGCCGATCCATCTATGGGTCGGTCTATACCTGAGACTTAAGCCGAGAACAAGAACCTAGTACACAAGCCAGCTAGAGCCCATGACTTTTGCATCGACTGGGTCAGGTCCATTCTAATTCCATACAAAATATATTCCTGAAGATTTAGTCTCATTCTTACTTAAACGCTCTTAGTCATCCTTAATGACCGGATCATATGTCGTCTATCCCTACGGATTCGAATCACACCTCCATATACGAGAAGAACTCCTCTTCAGAATCTCCTGAAATCCTGGATCGGAGGACACTTGTCTCTGCCAATTTAAATGTTGTAGCATATATGGATAGACCTTCTGGACTCAGAAGAAGGGGATCTTTTGGAAAATTTCTGATTATATCGTTATTGTGATTGTACGCTTGTAATATATCATTTGATATAAGAAGATTATAAAGTGGATATAGGCACGTTAACGCCAAACCACTATAAACCTGTGTGTAATTGTTTCTCTCTTCATTTTTCATTTATTTGTCTTCATTTATTCTCTACAATTTTATCTCTTGGGTGTTGTGCCAATTTTTGGTGTCAACACCAAATATTACTATGTGAATTATTATCTTCCACTTATAACACATATCTAGTATTTGAATTTCAAACTTATGCATATATATACCGTACAACCTTTCAAATCTTTGTCTCTTAATAGTTGCTCAATTAATGTAATTAATAACACTATCAATTCATTGTTTTATTCCTTTTTATGCATTCTAATTTCAATGCAACTAATTTCTTTTACATTTTTTCATTTATTATGCATTTATTACTTTCTTCTCTTAACCTGCACCTTTTTTATTTCAAAATTTGAATTTATGAGTGTATATATATGCACAATCTTTATTTCTTTTTCAAAAGTCAAACGGCGTTACGTCGTCATCTATTTCTTGCCCATTTTATTGTTTGCATGTTACTTTTAGATTTCTCATATATACACACACACACACATGCATACATACACATATATTCACATATTCATGTATACATGTATTTGTATACTCACCTAGCTGTATAATTTTCCTTATGTGTACATTTATACATATTTTTCTCTTAGAATATGCATTTCTTTAGTTGTCCCTTTAAAACAAAAATATGGCATCAGTGGGACTCGACCTTGCAACACTCACTTGGAAGAGACATGCCCCTACCAACTGGGCTTCATAAGCTTTTTTTACAAGACTAGAAACAATGGTGGTCATTGTTCTTTTTAGTGTTCTTCTTATATGTTCATTTCACGTTTGTTGTAATATTTCGTTTAAAGATATTTTTTTCATCTTAAATATGTTTTATACAAACCATAGGTCTAAATTGATCAGAAAATCTGCATGGACGCAATGACAGTAATTCCGTGGCCAAATTTTGAAAGCTTTTCAAATTTTATTTTATTATTTAATTAAAAATGCGGGGTGCTACATTCTTCCACCCTTAGTAAATTTCGTCCCCAAAATTTGGTAAGGGTAAAATTAAGTAATTCCTCGCATAATTTACAACCATCATGTGTACATCCAATTTTGCAATCATTTGTGCACTTGTGCAAAGTGTACTACAACATAATAATACATGAATGCAATCAATGCCTAAAAGGTACCTCCTATATGAATGCAAATTTTCTTGAAAATATTTTCGAAAATATGATGCACATATCCTAAATATAATGGCAATTTATATAAGAATGCAATAGTTTGAAAATCAAAATACTTTTTCATCCAATTTTTCCTACACTCTTACAGAGCAAGAATGTAGTTTATCCAATTTTTGCATCCAAATCCTACTAAACAACTTTAAATTTTTGAATTACAGAAAAATCTAATTTTCTGAATTCGATTGCTTATGTTATAAAAAGGTGAAAATGGAGAACTTCACATCTTTTGTTTTTCTTTTATGTACTTTTTCTATCTGTACTTGGATTTTATGTTACTATTATATACGGATTTCCTATCTTCCTATCTAAGCATGGTTTACATAAGAAAATTTTCTTTGTTATAATTTTTTTTAGTTATGCCATTACTTTTCCTTAGTTTACCTAACTTAATCCACCGATCTAAGCTTAATTTTAAATAAGCCTTATAATTATTTCAAAATTAAAATAGGAAAACAATCACACTACACAACTACTACATAGAACTAAGAATCCAAGGACCATGTCCCCACTGACAAAGAAAAGTCTAAACTGCAGGATCTAAACAACTCACTTGCCCACTACCCTTTACTTGTCAAAACTAGTCCTTGCTGTGTATTAACAGTCTTTTCCAAGAAATAACCTAGGCTCAATAGTGCTTATGCACTCTACGGGAATTTACTACCATTCCAAAATAATTTTTTCTATTTACTTTATAGCCTCATAAATTTTCTCCGTCTTTCCTAGGTACTAATCCTTACCTACTCCATAATTAAAAAACATTGTTTGGCTTTATCGTTTCATTTTCCTTTCAAAAATTAAAAGCTTCAAAAAAATTCTTCTTCTTCATTAAAACTTATTTTTGCCAAACGATAAAAATGACATCTCATAAAAAAACGCAAAACCATTTTTTTTCAAATCATAAAAACTGGAGTAGACAAGGACAACTATTTCTCAATTATTTTCATAACTGTTTATTTCATTATGCCGATTCAATTGCTTACAACAAGGTGTAAATTTCTAAACTTATCCCAAACATCTACTCTATTCTAAATTTTTACAACTTATTTTGTCCATCCATCAAACTTTATACCAAAACAATTGTCAAAAATCATTGTCGAAAGAATAGAGAATTTCAAAATTTTCCTTAGTGAAATTTTTTAGTTTTGACAAAATGCAATCCTTTCTATGTTTTGTCATTTAATTCTTTCATACTTTAAAACTAGCAAGCTATACATTCTCTTTAATGTACACATTTTTCTGAAAGAATTCATTTTAGGCAAAAAAATCATAAGAAATCACCGTTTCCAAAATATACCCTATTGTTTTTCTCTTTAAACCCCAATATGTACTTTTCAAAATGTTACTTAATATATTATTTTCAACGTCGAAAATACCTCCTTTTGTTTTAAAAAATGATTTTACACAATTTAGCCAGTACATACTTTAAATTGTAAACTTTTAAGGTCAAAAATTGAACAACACCATAACCTATCACCCAAAAGCTTTTTAAAATATCAAATTCTTAAAAGTTAACAATGGGGCTAGACTCAAAGTAGGGTTTTAATATACATACACCTTCCTAAATATTCCCACAAAGTCATTTCTCTCAAATACATATATATTCCTAATCCATTTTCCTTTTAACTCTTTTTCCAATTTATAAGGCTCAACTGCCAAGCCCACTAATCCGAAATACTAACATTTCAAATAATAACTTATGAGATCCATCTTTTTTTCCATTACAAAACACATTGTAGACTTTTCACCCAAACAGCCTAAGGGCCTCTTACATTCAAATTTCCATAACCATTTCTTTTGTACATAACTGATATCGTAATTCTATCCATATGTCTCTCTTCCCATACAGTGGGTTCCTTTATAGATCTAGGTGTATATATAATATTTATATATATAATATTTATATTTTTAAAAATACAAGTACATTCACCCACTTCTATACAAGAATCCTAAACCTAAGCTCTGATACCAGATGTAACAACCTGAATTTCGATAGACCGACTTTTTTTAAAATTCCCAACCTATCGAAGCTCGAGTTGGCTTGTTTGGTATCCTACAGAAAAGACAGAGATAATAAATATATCAGAGCTCGAAAAAATGTCTCACAACAGAATAGATAAAATATAATAATCAAATATAGTCTTACCAAAATAGTAATATTGTCTAACAAGTATCCAAAGACCACCAAATCTCTGCCATAAACCTAACATGTGAGTATGTTATGAGGAGGGGGTCAGAACACAAAGTTTTGGTGATTGGACAAATTATACATTCTAAAATAACCCTACATGTACCGTTTAGTTATGTTCTCATAATCATTAAGTTATTTGGGTTGACAACACTTAAGACTCTACACTCACATTGTAATCATCTACTCCCTAGTATATTAACCTAATATAGTATACACGTAATTAAACCCCACATCTCAAGGTACTTCCCATAATACCCTCTTCGTACGATCTTCACCATCACGCCATGGAAGCATATACAACATCCATCCAAACCCAAATCGCATACAGAAAATTTATATCATTACGCCACGTAATCGCACAGAACTACCATCACTATACCACGTAAGCGTACGGATCATCGTATCCGAACTCTTCAGATGAGTAAAGTCTCAACATGAAGTAATACCCTACTGTCTACGATACACTACCCAGTGCGTGTATTTAGACCCTCACATGTATGTACTGTCTACTGTACCCTGAGTCCCGTAATAGAGCTGCATCCAATGCACAGAACTCGGCCAAGAAATTTTCATATCTATAAAGGTCTGCCTTAAAGGGCTATGGTACATATATCAAGAGTATAGTCTACATTTTCATGGTGGCTATGGTCCCACCCTGACCCCTCCATCAACTAGTGAAAGACTACATACTTAGCTAAGTGACGTGCCCCTAGCAAACAATCTAACATCCAATTTGGCATGTCCCACAACCAATGTCTAGATAGTGAAAGATCGATGGTCTCTTGGTTTAGCTCTAGTCTTTCTGCATCCCACTGACTACCGATGACGGGTACCCAACGATTACTATCCTGCATAGGTCCTGACCCAGCCTCTTCCCGAGGCAATCGCCGAATCACCCAACGCCATCCACCACACCCTTTTGACTGCCAAGTATACAGTTGAAATCAAGGTATACTCACTGGGTGGTATCACGCAGAACTCACCACTTCGAGTACAGCCAGAGCATGTATCGCAACAGAGGACTACCACTGAGTATCCTGCCACATCCATCACAAGTTGTGTGCTTCCCTCCAGTCCCGCAGATCAATCAGGCAGAATATCAAGTAGAATAATCAGATGGGCGTCATCTCAGAAAATATGAGTTGGAGGCTTGGCTCTGCTAGACTATTTATAGGTGTACAGAAGATTCTGGTTTGTCGGATTAAACAAAATAAAATCCGAAACGTAAGATGGAAAATATATAACGTTAAATTAGCTGGGCCATTAACGTTAATTTTTTCCTTTATTAATTTCTTATTTAACATTGCTTCTAACATTTCTTTTTTTTTTGGCCAAATATCACTATGTGAATTATTATCTTCCACTTATAACATATATCTAATATTTGAATTTAAAACCTATGCATATATATACGCACTACCTTTCAATTCTTTGTCTATTAATAGCTGCTCAATTAATGTAATTAATAACGCTATCAATTCACTGTTTTTATTCCTTTTAATGAATTCTAATTTCAAATGAAGCTAATTTCTGTTACATTTTTTCATTTATTATGCATTTATTACTTTCTGCTCTTAACTTGCACTTTTTTATTTCAACATTTGAATTTATGCGTGTGTATATATGCGCAATCTTTATTTCTTTTTCAAAATTCAAACGGTGTTATGCCATCATTTATTTCTTACCATTTTATTGTTTCCATGTTACTTTTGGATTTCTCATTCATATGTATACATTTTTACACACACATACACATATATTCACATATGCATGTATACATATATTTTTATACTCACATAGATGTATAATTTTCCTTATATGTATATTTATACATATTTTTCTCTTAGAACATGCACTTCTTTTGTTGTCCCTCTAAAATAAAAATATGGCGCCATCAGGACTCGAACTTGCTCCACTCACTTGGGAGAGACATGCCCCAACCAACTGGGCTACATAAGCTTTTGTTCACAAGAGTAAAAATAATGGTAGTTATTATTCTTTTTAGTGTTCTTCTTATATCTCTTTTCATGTTTGTTGTAGTATTTCATTTAAAGATATATTTTTCATCTTTAATCCATTTTATGCAGACCATAGGTGTAAGTTGATCAGAAAATCGCCACGGACGCAGTGATGGTAATTCTATAACCAAACTCTGAAAGTATTTCAAAATTTATTTTATTATTTAATTAAAAATGCGAGGTGTTACAGTTAATCTAGATCCTACATAGCTATGCAGTTAATGCCCCACTATTATCCCGCTATAACCTCGCTGTATCCTATAGCACACTACCACCGCTGCCTCAAATAGCCTCTGATATAGCCCCTTCGCTTTAAGCCGCACTATATTCCGCTATTCCCGATATATCCCGTTATTTCCATTGTATTTTGTTATTCCCGCTATATCTTTGATGAAAGAAATGAACTCAAAAATGAGATTTATGCATTAAAAAATTGTAAATTAGGTTTTTTGATTGAATTTTTTAATATCTACTTTGAGAAACAAAAATACTCTAATATGCTATTGAATTTAATTAATTTAAATGAAAGTTTATCTTTATTTGTCGATATTTGCACATATTTGTATTTAAAATTAAAAATCTACTACTAAAGTTAAATAAAGTGTTAGTTTTTCACTTACTTATCATTTATATATTCATAAAAACATTTTAAAGGAGTTATATATGTTATTTTAGAGTCATCCGCTATATCTTGCTATTTCCTCGCTTTATCCCCGCTATGACTTTTTGGACCTCCGCCGCATTGGATCCGCTAAGCGCTTTAACTACACAGCTACATAGTCAAGTGATCATAACTCACAATCCAGAAGTCCAAAAAAGATGAAACTTCCCAAAGCAAATCAAGATGCAGGGATGGACCGACAGTTGGAGGGCACTACAAAGCAAAGCCGAGGGATCAATGTCGATCCCTATTAAGGGATATTGATCCCTCACTTAGCTTATTTTAGGCTTAGGCCTTCTCTACTCCCTCTCAATGGTCCTTTGACTTTTTGGCCTAACTTACATCTATAAATACCCACTACATAGGCAAAAAATGAATCCTTTTGGCATTCATTTATTTTCTTATATTATATTCGAAGTATTACCGATTCGATCACTTGTAACCTTGTAATTCAACAATAAATTGAATATATCTTCAAAGTGGACGTAGGCTAATCAATGCAAAACTATTATAAACCACTGTGTCAAATTCCTCATTTTTCATTTACTTTATTTTAACTATTCGTTGAACTCTTTGGGTATTGTGCCAAATTATAGTGTCAAAATTATGATGCTTTCACTGGGATATAAAAAACTTAGTTTTTCTTATTTCCATCCATTTAAGTTCACGAATCTTCTCAGATCTCTGCAGATTTGCCTACGAAGCTTGAAGCCATGGTGAAGAATAACAACTATTACGATGTTGGGCATTCTAATGCTAACCATTAAGAAGCATCAACCAAGAAGCAACCTTCTGATAATGCTAATCCTAATGCTCTTGCCATGATCAATGTGGCCACTACATCTGCTTCTTACGCTTCAGTTATGTAAGGGCCAACCGAAGGCTATGATGAAGAAACCGAAGGAAACACAAGAAAATATCAACAATTGAATTAAGTAGAATATTGATTTGATGACTCAGCTACAACGAGCCAGTCGAGGAAACATCATTTGCCCTGAAAGGCATAGGAGCACTCAAGCTCCTAATAACTATGACTTCGAAAGTTCTTTATGCAGCTCTCATCGTAGTCCGAAGCCAAATTAGGAAGATTACTTAAGAAGACATGAGAGCCGCCACCACTGAGGGAGCAAATCAACCAGATCGTTCCTGACTTGAAACTAATCTCACCCATAGGCTATGTAGTTAAAGCCCTGCAATATCCCTGTTATAGCCCGTATGTGACGGCCCACCCCGCACCAGCCGACATTTCCAATGAAACGCGCTGTGCCGATGCCCAACCAGCGTGGAATGGTCGCCAAAGAAAGGAAAAGAAAGGAATTTGAACTAATAAGGAACATGTAGAATGTCTCACAGCGCATGGGATAAAATATAATAATAACATAACTTTGACATAAAACAGGCGAGACAGCGCACAAGCTGAAAACTAAACCATCATAGCAGCGGAAAGATTCAAAATACAGCTCATGATCAAAACCATCATTATTACAACTTCTTTAACTGTCTCTAAAGAAAAATAGGAAGGTACACTACTAATGCCCAAAGTAGTGACCAACAACAACACAGGGAGAATATATGGGAACAATACGTGTAAGCCTCCTGCTTGTCTCCGGACAGCTACTCGTGCATAACCAGCTAACATGTCTCTAGTCTGCTCGTTTAAGAGCACACAAAGTAATAAGAAGAGACATAAAACTATGGGTCAGACAAAAGTCTGTATGAGCGATAAGCAGCAAAACAAAACAATAACAGGTATAACTAACCATACCTGAACCTGGACCTGCAACCAAAGAGTTAGCACAATAGGATGTACAATACTCTAAGGTGACACTAACGTATGGTGTGAAAATAATGGAGAGGGGGTGTGCATGTCATGGTGATAGAAAACATCAAACATAGCAATCACCCTCACATCTCTCATTCAGTGCGTAAAGTATACAATATCTACCACTTTGATCACCCAATTCTTTGTTACGATCACTTTGCCGTATGGAGTCATGACAGCTCCACTACACTGATCCTTAACCACTAATACTTTGCTATGTACACTCTGCCCCATGGAGTCATGACAACTCTACTGCATTGGCTCACAACCTTGCTACGATCACTCTGCCCCATGAAGTCATGACAACTTCACTGCACTGATTCATAGCCAATAATCCGTTCCTCGGTGGTGAGTCAAAGCTATAGACATTGATAACCCCTTTGCACATGTCCCGCAACAAAGTCCAATCATGAAGTTAACTCGTTGATTCCCATATGGATCCTGAGTTCTTCTTCCTATTTGGACTACCTTTGCATCTCGGGTTATTGGTCTTCTTTGGATCGGTTCGGTCCTTCTCTTCGTCTTCGATTCGGTTCGGTTTGGTTGTGCACCTTCCAGATTGGCTTGGGGTACGTACTCTGGTTCGTGGTCCTTGCTTCTAGTCGGCTCGTGGTGCTCTGGTGCTCGCCCATTCGTGACACCCACCGGTTCGGGTCGGAAATCCAACGACGGCTCGTAGCAATCCAATTCGTGGCTCCTTCCTTCATGGCATTGGGTCGGTTCATATCTCGTAGATCCAAGCATCGGTTCGTGGTGTCTTAGTCACGAGCGGTTCGGGTCGGAGATGGGTTCCTGGATCACAAGCGGTTCGAGGAGCTTCGGTTCGGGTACCCTGACGCGAGTGGTCCGGGGTCGTGGGATGCTCCACTAGCGGGTCGGTTCATCCCCCACCGATCCGATCCGGTTCCTGCATAATTTTCTACAACTTTTCCAGCGACTGTTTTACGCCACATGACGGCATTTTCGACCAATCTAACTTTGCTAAGCAATCACAAAACATTCCAAACAGTCATAGCAACATGAATGATCGACCATAACACCAAAAAAATAATTTAACATGTCAATAATGGATCAAACATACCCCAAAAACCAAGTTTTTCCCTTAATCCCCTTAATCATGATTTAACCATACGATTAGCAAAACATGTCTAAATTAACCCAAATTTCTAACAGAAGCATAAAATAATATTTTAGAATTTTACAAAAAAATTCCAGATTTTATAATGCATAATTTCATTAATTAACACTAATCACCTCTAATTAGTCGTAATTAGTGAAAAACAATGCAAATCACTCACCTTAGCCAAAATATAAACTCAGATCTGAAGTGATTCTATAAATGGCATGAATTCCAATGCACACAGCAGCCTTTGCCTCTAATTTGATGTTGATTAGACTTGGTTGGATGCTAATTAGCTTAATCTTCAATTAGAAAGTGATTTAGAGGTGTTTTTAAAAGTGGAGGCCATGGCTAGTGTTCAAGAGGTGTAAGTGGCGGCTAGAAAACTGATTAGAAATGATTTCTCAAACCCTATCAGCCTCCCCATAACCCTAATCCCGAAATGGGTCTTGGACTTAGCTGTTAATCACTCTAATTAGGCCCATTTAAGCTGTTTTTCACCTTCCAAACCTTATTTCAGCCATATCTCCCAAACGGTAAGTCCGTTTGGCTAATGTGACCACTCTACGAAAATTTAAACCATCATCTGAATCCAGTGGAAGTGGTTTTATGTCAAACTCCTAACCAATCAAAAGTTATTGGCGAAACAAGATTCTCCAGGGGCAAAACAGTCATTTAAAAATTGGCAAAAATCGTGAACATAGGAAATGACCCCAATAGTCGTTCCCCAAAGTTACACGACCATACGACCTCATATGAAAAAGAAATAAATATTCTACGATCCTTTGATACGTAGAATGCGGGTCGTTACACTCTCCTCCTTAAGAAATTTCGCCCCCGAAATTCCCTAATTAAAGCATTTAACGGGTCCCGCAGGCCTAACATCCATTTACAAACAATCAAACATACATTACAAACACATCAAGTCTATCCTAGCATCCGGAATAACTAAAGCGCAATTTAAAATCTTACCAGGCAAAGAGTTCTAGATACGAGTCCCTTATACTGTCCTCTATTTCCCAAGTACAATCACTCTCATTCTCGCCCCACTGAACCTTGACCAGTTTCACCGCCTTCCTTCGAAGTTGCTTCGTATATCTCTCGACAATACGGATCGGCTTGTGGTTCCCAACCGCCTCGGGTTCTACTTCGATGTCATCTAACTAATCCGGTGAAATAGTCATATCGGGGTCGTGCACAAACTTTCTTAACTGGGAAACATGGAACACGTTATTAACTCCCGCCATCTTGTCTGGCAACTCAACTTTATATGCCAAATTCCCAACTTGCTCGAGAATTGGAATGGACCAACAAATCTTGGTGCTAACTTGCCTCTCCTACCAAATCAAATCACGCTCTTTAACGGAGAAATCTTGACAAACACCAAGTCGCCAATGGAGAATTTTAAATCTCTTCTCCTCTTATCAGCATAACTCTTCTTCTTATCTTGAGCAGCCTTCATTCGCTGTTGGATAACTTTGATCTTGTCTGAAGTTTCTCTTATCACATCTGGCCCAAGCACAAACTTCTCACCGGTTTCTAACCAACATGATGGTGAGTTGCACGGACTTCCATACAAAGCTTCAAATGGAGTCATACCAATACTGGACTGATAACTATTATTATATGCGAATTCCACTAGATGCAAATGGTCATCCCATGACCCTCCAAAATCCAATATACAAGCTCTCAAGAGATCTTCTAATACTCGATTCACCCTCTCTGTCTGACCGTCGGTTTGAGGATGGTACGTGGTACTGAGATGTAATTCTAATCATAACGCCTCTTGTAAGCTCTTCCAAAATCCACTAGTAAACAACGGATCTCGGTCGCTCACAATGCCTTTGGGTACTCCATGAAATCTCACTACCCACTTCATATACAATTCTGCTAACTTGGCTGCTGTTCTATTTGACTTGACGGGTATAAACCTTGCACTCTTGGTCAATCGGTCCACAATCACCCAAGTGCTATCTTGGCCCGATCTAGTCCTTGGTAACCCATCAATGAAATCCATTGAGACTTGTTCCCATTTCCATTCTGGAATTTCTAATGGTTGAAACAAACCACTAGGTTTCTTTTGCTCAGCTTTAACTAGCTGGTAGTTCATGCTTTTGGATATAAACTTCCCAATGTCTCTTTTCATCCCTTCCCAGTAGTAGGTCTGCTTCATGTCTCGATACATTTTGTTACCACCAGGATGTATACTCAGTTTTAAGTGATGGCATTCTCTAAGCACTTCATCTCTCAATCCATTAACATTGGGTACAACTAGTCTTCCATTCTTTTTGAGCCATCCATCTCGATCAAGCCCATACTTGTTCATCTCCTCGTCGATACCCATCTCTAACGTGGAGATGATTTCCAATAGGTTAGGATCGTCCCTCTGACTGGAACCAATCCTCTCAATTAAAGTGGGTCTGATCGTCAAACTTGCTAACATCTTCGGATCCAATTCGCACTTTGGTCTGAAATCGTACCCTGCGATATACTCCAGTTGCTTCCGCTCAAGAAACATAGCCCCTAAACTGGCATGTCTTCTACTCAATGCATCAGCTACTGCATTTCCCTTTCCAGGTGTATATGCGATATTGAAATCATAAGAAGCCAAGAATTCTAACCATCTCAATTGACGGAAATTTAAATCCTTCTGAGAGAAAATATAGTTTAACGATTTATGATCAGTAAACAACTCGAATCTTTCTCCCAAGAGATAACGTCTCCACATCTTCAATGCGAACACGATCGCTACCAATTCCAAATCATGGGTAGGATATCTTTTCTCATGCGGTTTCAGCTGTCGACTAGCATAAGCTACAACCCTACCTCCTTGCATCAATACAACACCTAGTCTGGTACCATAGGCATTCGTGTATACTGTCATCTCTTCATTCCCTTTAGGAATGACTAACACTGGTGCACGCGTCAACTTTTCCTTTAGGCTCTTGAATGCATTTTCACACCTTTTGTCCCAAATGAAAGCTTGATTCTTCTTGGTCAACTGAGTTAACAGTGCCGCTATCTTGGAGAAGCCTTGGATAAACTTTTGATAATATCTAGCTAATCCCAAGGAACTTCTTACGTCTGTTGCATTCTTGGGCGTAGACCAATCTTGTACCATAGCCACCTTCGCAGGATTCACGGCAATACCATTCCCTAAAAAAACATGGCCCAAGAATCTCACTTCCCTCCTCAAGAAGTGACATTTAGAAAACTTCGCTTTCAGTTGGTGTTTATTTAGCACCTCCATCATTATCCTCAAATGTTCCTTGCGTTCTTCCTCTATCCTCGAGTAAACAAAGATATCGTCTACGAACACAAGAACAAACTTATTCAGTTGATCCCTGAATACCTTATTCATAAGATCTACAAAATATGCTGGTGTATTGGTCAACCCGAATGGCATGACCAACCACTTATAAAATCCAGACGGCGTCTGAAATGCCGTTCTAGGAATACTCTCAGCTGCTACTCGAAGCTGATGAAATCCTGTCTCGAGGTCCAATTGGGAGAACACCCTTGCTCCCTCCAGTTGATCAAACAAATCATCTATCCGCGGAAGAGGATACTTATTCTTCCTAGTCACTTTATTCAACTCGCGATAGTCTACACACAGTCGAAGGGAACCATCTGCCTTGGTAGCAAATACAACTGGCGCTCCCCACTCGGAAACACTTCTTCTGATAAATCCCTTCTTCAAAAGATCGCTTACTTGCACCCCGAGCTCTCGCTACTCTCTTGGTGCCATACGATGAAGTGGCATCACTATAGGTCTGGCATCTTTCACTAAATCAATACGGAACTCAATCTCTCGGTGTGGTGGAAGTCCGGTCACTTCCTCAAAGATATCCGGATACTGGCCAACAATGGGAATTACTACTAACTCGTCCTGCGGAATGTCGAGAGAATTTAGAAAACTAGCCATCACCTCATCACTAGGTAGGCCACCAAACACTACCCTATGCCCATCATCCGCCCTAATAGTCACCGAAAATCCCTCACAGTCTACCACCACCCAATATCTTTCGAGCCAATCAACTCTCATAATAATACCAAACCCAGTAAAGCCTAAAACAAAGCAATCACAAGCAAATATACATCCATGACTCGATAAGACCACATTACAAAAAATCAAACTAAGGCTAGTCGAACCGCCAATCGGGTTCGTCACCGCTAAAGGTCTATCGACTATCTCGGGTTTCAATCCCAACCTATCTACCAGTTCACTAGATATGAAGGAATGGGAAGCTCCGGTATAAAAAAATACTCGAATAGGAACATCATGAATAGAATGCATACCTTGAATGACGACATTCTTTCCTTTCTCCGCCGCAGTTGGGGCATTCGACGAAGAAGGAACAACATTAATAGCATATGCTTTCACAATCTGCTTCTCTTTGGGGGGTTGCAGACATTTATCCTTGTGATGTCCCACGTGGCCGCAGTTGAAGCACTTCCTGTCCGCTGGCTTTGCTCGACTTCTTTAGCATAATGGCCCTTCTTGCCACAGCTAAAGCACTCAATATCTTTCTTACTCTTCTTCTAACCATCCTTAGTCTGATTCTGTTTCCTTTTGTTCTGAAAATTATTCTTGCCTCCACCGCTTGCCTGTGGCTTTGGCTCTCCTATAGATGCAACAACGACTTCAGCCTTGGGCTTAGGATAAAGGCTCTCTGACCTCAATGCTTTCCCAACAATCGATTCAAAAGTCTCATCAATATGGTTTATAAACCTTTCCCCCAAGTACTGATCTAAGCCTGTTATGAACTTCTCATTCTTCTTCTCGGGAGTGTCAATAAGGGATAATCCATACTTCGATAAAGTATCGAACTCAGCAATATATTCCGAGACTGCCCTACCATTCTATTCAAGCTCCAAGAACTTCCTAAACAACTTTGACTTCTGGGCAGCTGGGATAAACTTATCACTGAATCGGGCCTTGAACCGATCCCAAGTAACTTGATCCTCAGGGGTAGCTGCCTTAATAGCATTCCACTAATTCATAGCCCGTCCTTGCAGTTGACGCGATGCTAGCTTTCTCTTCATTGCATCATCGATCCCTAAGTCCTCGAAGATGCGCTCACAACTATCGAGCCAATACTGAACTTCTGTAGCTGATTCCATTCCATGGAACGGCTTCCCACCAAGACTAGTGTAGTCCTTGCAGAGCTTGGCGAAATTGGCCCTAGGCGCCTGCACCGCTGTACCACCACCATTTGCAGCATTAGTAGCAGCCCTATGAACATCCCTAAGCATCTCTCTCATGAAGTCAGTGAACATCGTCCTCATATCAGGAGCATTCCTATTATTGGCCCCTGAACTAGTACCCCTCGTATATCAGCTCATCGTTCAATCTGTAAAGAGAAAACGATTAACCATCTCTTCAGTGGTGCCAGTGCAGTGCGACTTCATCCCTAGATATACTAATAGTATATATATATTTATATATAACTTTTGAAAACCAAAATATAAAAAATACTTGCTCTCATATACGTACTATCTCTCCCTGGTGTCTTTCCCTAGGTTAACTACGCAACCTAGAGCTCTGATTCCAAATGTGACGGCCCGCCCCGCACCAGCCGACATTTCCAATGAAACGCGCTGTGCTGATGCCCAACCAGCACGCGACGGTCGCCAAAGAAAGGAATTTGAACTAACAAGGAACCTGTAGAATGTCTCACAGCGCATGAGATAAAATATAATAATAACATAACTTTGACATAAAACAGGCGAGACAATGCACAAGCTGAAAACTAAACCATCGTAGCAGCGGAAAGATTCAAAATACAACTCATGATCTAAACCATCATTATTACAACTTCTTTAACTGTCTCTAAAGAAAAATATGAAGGTACACTACTAATGCCCAAAGTAGTGACCAGCAACAACACAAGGAGAATATATGGGAATAATACGTGTAAGCCTTCTGCTCGTCTCAAGACAGCTACTCGTGCATAACCAGCTAACCTGTCTCTAGTTTGCTCGTTTAAGAGCACCCAGAGTAATAAGAAGAGACATAAAACTCTGGGTCAGACAAAAGTCTGGTATGAGCGATAAGCAGCAAAACAAAACAATAACAGGTGTAACTAACCATACCTGAACCTAGACCTACAACCAAAGAGTTAGCACAACAGGATGTACAATACTCTAAGGTGACACTAACGTATGGTGTGAAAATAATGGGGAGGGGGTGTGCATGTCATGGTGATAGCAAACATCAAACATAGCAATCATCCTCACATCTCTCACTCAGTGCGTAAAGTATACGATATCTACCACTTTGATCACCTAATTCTTTGTTACGATCACTCTACCCCATGGAGTCATGATGGCTCCACTGCACTGATCCGTAACTACTAATACTTTGCTATGTCCACTCTGCCCCATGGAGCCATGACAACTCTACTGCATTGGCTCATAGCCTTGCTACGATCACTTTGCCCCATGAAGTCATGACAACTTCACTGCACTAATCCATAGCCAATAATCCATTCCTCAGTGGTGAGTCAAAGCTATAGACGTTGATAGCCCTTTTGCACACGTCCCGCAGCAAAGTCCAATCACGAAGTTAGCTCGTTGGTTCCCATATGGATCCTGAGTTCTTCTTCCTATTTGGACTACCTTTGCATCTCGATTTATTGGTCTTCTCCGGATCGGTTCGGTCCTTCTCTTCGTCTTCGGTTCGGTTCGGTTGTGCACCTTCCAGATCGGCTCGTGGTACGTACTCCAGTTCGTGGACCTTGCTTCTAGTCGGCTCGTGGTGCTCTGGTGCTCGCACGTTCGTTACACCCACCAGTACGGGTCATAAATCCAACGACGGCTCGTAGCAATCCGGTTCATGGCTTCTTCCTTCATGGCATCGGGTCGGTTCATATCTCGTAGATCCAAGCATCGGTTCGTGGTGTCTTAGTCACGAGCGGTTCGGGTCGGAGATGGGTTCCTGGATCACAAGCGGTTCGAGGAGCTTCGGTTCGGGTACTCTGACGCGAGTGGTTCGGGGTCGTGGGATGCTCCACGAGCGGGTAGGTTCGTCCCACACCGATCTAATCCGGTTCCTGCATCATTTTCTACAACTTTTCCAGCGACTGTTTTATGCCACACAACGGCGTTTTTGACCAATCTGACTTTGCTAAGCAATCACAAAACATTCCAAACAGTCATAGCAACATGTATAATCGACCATAACACCAAAACAACAATTTAGCATGTCAATATGGATCAAACCTACCTTAAAAACCATGTTTTTCCCTTAATCCCCTTAATCATGATTTAACCATACGATTAGCAAAACATGTCTAAATTAACCCAAATTTCTAACAGAGGCATACAATAATATTTTAGAATTTTACAAATTTTTTCCATATTTTTATAATGCATAATTTCATTAATTTACACTAATCATCCCTAATTAGCCGTAATTAGTGAAAAACAATGCAAATCACTCACCTTAGCCAAAATATAAACTCAGATCTGAAGTGATTCTTTAAATGGCATAAATTCCAATGTACACAGTAGCCTTTGCCTCTAATTTGGTGTTGATTAGACTTGGTTTGATGCTAATTAGCTTAATCTTCAATTAGAATGTGATTTGGAGGTGTTTTAGAAAGTGGAGGCCATGGCTAGGGTTCAAGAGATGTAAGTGGCGGCTAGAAAACTGATTAGAAATGATTTCTCAAACCCTATCAGCCTCCCTATAACCCTAATCCCGAAATGGGTTATGGGCCTAGCTGTTAATCACTCTAATTAGGCCCGGTTATGCTGTTTTTCACCTTCCAAACCTTATTTCAGCCATATCTCCTAAAAGGTAAGTCCGTTTGGCTAATGTGACCACTCTACGGAAAGCTAAACCATCATCCGAATCTAATGGAAGTGGTTTCAGGTCAAAACTCCTTACCAATCAAAAGTTATAGGCGAAACATGATTCGCCAGGGGAAAAACGATCATTTAAAAATTGGCAAAAATCTTGAACATGGGAAATGACCCCAATAGTCGTTCCCCAAAGTTACACGACCATACGACCTCATATGGAAAAGAAATAAATATTCTACGATACTTCGATACGTAGAATGTGGGTTGTTATACCGTAGCACTCTTTCACTGCTACGCTATTTCAATTTAGCCTCGATGATTAGTAAATCCGCTTTAAACCCCATTATTTTCCGCTGCATCTGCTAAATCAGCGATTTTTTAGCACCTACTTTAGCAATATCAATATACAAAGGTTGATTTAGCTAGTTCTCTTTCAAGACAAATCAACAAGTTATTGTAAAGAGCTAGTTTTTAAGGCTTAAGTGGCCAATATAATGTAGAAATCTATCATAGACATTCAATCTAATGCGCATAACCACGATATTCTTTGATTTTATAATATAAGGTTGACTAAAATTAGATTCTTTTACAAAGATCTTGTGAGAATGGTAATAAACTAACTTTATATATTCGTTATTACATTTAATGAACCTTTTTGCATATCTGCTTTATCCCCGCTTTATCCTCGCTACAAAATTTTGCACCTCCACTACTATAGAGTCATTAAGCGCTTTAACTTCACATCTCATGGGACTAGGACCGAACCTCTATACACGCTACCTTATGCCGCCACCATTCAAAACTTGGTTTTTGGACTTCCAACTGCCAATCATAACCAAGTAGCCCCTACTCAATGTTCACGGAATCAACCCACTAATGTTGTTTAAGTTGGCGATGATGATCTTCCTCTAAGGAGGAACCATAGGGAGTATACTCCAGAGTAGGATCATGACCGCTAGAATCTGATGGAGATGCAGACTCCTGCCCTCATCGACATGATCCGTAGGATCATGAGAGAGTCACAAGAGTATGCTCCTGAACTATCTCCTTATGTATATGCACCATCTCCTATTGCACTTTCTCTATCTTCCCTTGTCTATGGCCAAAAGCCTAAACCTCCACCATAGTATCCTCGGACCACAAGGGTTGCAGCTGAGCGAGTCAAGGGTCTTACTCCTCTTATTCTATCTTAGCGCTATATTGTGGATGTTGGTACTTGGGATGAGGCTCAAAATACAATGGAGGCGCATGTTGTTAGTACTTCTATAAAAAGTCTCCCCTCTATTTCCTAAATCTCCTCAGACTGCTCATCCAAATCATTGCTCGCCCTCCTTAAGGATGATGTATCTAAAATAACATGCTTACGAATGTTAGGCACCTCTCCTACAAAACTAACCGCAAGCTGTCTGGAAAATATTTCCCATTGGCGGTAATAAGGCAGTGAAATACTCCGAGCGCTAAAAACTTTTTGCCCACAAACAGGCCATAATCACTTTCATCTATATGTCTCTATTAATGGAATAGGTGGCCCGTTGCACAAATGAGTATATTTGATCGAAACTTCGCGTCTTGGGGATATAATTGTACTGAAAAATGTGTAACCTATCCCTTAGGCACGAGCATTTTGTACCCCACACATGATGTGGTAGAAGAAAAATATATGCAAGGACGGCAGGGTTCACCATCTCAACCTTATCCAAATATACACCATGCCCTCGAATATCAACATCATTCTTCAACTGATAATCAGTAAATATAATTGATAACCACTTAACTTTTGATGTAGATGTCACTAGGTGGGGGACAAAATAGGCCTTATAGGTATCAAAAAGACGTACCATTTGCGGACAACTAGTCCTCTCAAAGGTGTCATGCTTATGATCAGGTCCAGTTCAGCCTCTGTGAATAGATGTACTAACTCCAAGATAGCGAATGCTACAAAATTGACGACCCTCCCTTGCAGAACCCGAAATTTAGAAGTCGGTAAATATGTCATGATGATTCTCCTCCTATTCTGGCACCACTTCAGCTTCTGTGATGTCAACTATAGCTAATGGTACTCTTGGAGGCATGGTGAAAAACTAGTCGGATCTGGAAAAAGAAGGGGAGAACATCAATAGATCTATGGGTGATTTGGTGGCGATTTGGGATGGTGGAGATTGGTTTGGGGGATTTTTTTTGGTTTTGGGTTTCATTTTCTAGAGGGGGATGATAAAATGGATAAGACAATTTAATCCATTCATGTATATATAAATAGTTTTGAACAATGCAGGTCAATCGATCGATGGCTTCAAAACGTGGTCGATCGCTATATATATACATAGATACATAATTTTTTTCATTTTCATTACCTTTTCTTCCTTCTTGATCCGAAATACCTCTAACGAAGTCCTACTTCGAATTTCCATAGCATCCTCTGTCCTCTAAGTAAAGCCTTTACGTCTTCAATATTGTTACTATATTCCCTTTTCCTGCTGCTGGATAATTTAGTACTTCTTAATATTCATTTCCGTTCCACATATATTGTCTAACCCCATAAAGTGCACTTCTCTTTATCAACTTTCTAAATTTTCCTTTTTAGACCAAATTTCTAAATTTTCTAGAAGGGGATAGTAAAACGGATAAGACAATCAAATCCATTCATGTATATATAAATAATTTCGAACTATGCAAGTCGATCGATGGATTCAAAACGTGGTCGACCGCTATATGTATACATAGATGCATATACATACATATACATATTTTTTTTCATTTTCATTTCCCTTTCTTCCTTCTTAGTCCGAACTACCTCTAACGAAGTCCTACTTTGAATTTCCATAGCATCCTCTGTCCTCTAAGTAAAGCCTTTACGTCTTCAATACTGTTACTATATTCCCTTTCCCTGCTGCTGAATAATTTACAACTTCTAAATATCTCTTTTTTGCAATATTCATTTATGTTCCTCATATATCGTCTAACCCCATAAAGTGGACTTCTCTTTATCAACTTTCTAAATTTTCTTTTTTAGATCTAATTTATTTTTTAAATCACGTATTTTTAAGAAGAAAAATCTATACAAACTCCTAGAGTATGAATTTTATTTCAAGGTTTACCATTTTTTTTTCAGAAACCATATATGGGGTCAGCCTCAAAGTGGACTTATTTCCTCCTTTTTATTTTGAAACATTTACTTTCCAAATCTTGCGAATAATTCCTTTCTAAATATTATCAATCTTTCTTCCTTGCAAAAATCATTTTCCTTAGCAATTTCCTTTTCCTTTCTAGAAAACACTAATATTCTTTCGATTACCCTTAGGAAATTTTTATATTTCCCACTAACTATAATATATGGATATTAATATTTTTCCCATAACTGAACTTATTATACGTTACGAATTGACAATCATATGAGGACTTAATTTCTTTTGGTTTCCTTAACCCAACCCGAAAATCATGTACAAATGCATCTCCAAAAACATTCCATACGTTACTTTCTCGTAATTGAAATTATTAGGACCTTAATAAATATAATATTTATATTTAAACAACAAATATGTTCACTACCTATATTTAATGTATATAGTGACTTAATCTTTGATATAAAATGTGATAACCCACACTCCGATGTGCCTGATTTTTTGGATAAATCGAGAACTCAAGTCCATGGGAACAAGAATTGTTAGTTTGGTATCTTACAAATAAAAAAAGATATTTATCAAATCTCAAGCAAATAACTCATAGCGGAATAATTTAAAATATAATAATAAATAAGCACTGACCATATTATTAACACTTTTAAGTCAAATGTCCCTAACAACACCAATCCAACCCAGATTACTAGTGGCAGTTTTCCACCTAACCCGTAAGTGATTTGAGGTGGAAGTTAAGACAATTGTTCTGATGACCACTAAATATATGCTTTATACATTATATTATAATATACCCATTGCTTACATTTTATGTTATATTAGGTTTATTTAAGTCGTTCAATCTCCATTATTGAATCACCACACGTTCATTAATGTCACTCACAAAGAGAATGCATAAACTTCAATGAAGCATTATAGATAAAAGATGCAGATAAATTACAAGATAGACAAACAAAGCAACTGAAAATAAAGTCATTTTATAAGCAATGCAGTTCAGTCAAGCTTTTACAACAATTGACTCAATCATACTTAAAAGTATTACATAAAACTTCTGTCTTGATTCAAAAACTTCCAAGTATATAAGAAGCATAAAACATAGCAAAGTAGCATAAGTCCCCAAATTAAAGTGCAATCACGACCATAGCCAAAGATAAGAGGTTCCAAGCCATACATCACAGAATCTCCAAGCTTGGAAAGAGAAACGGTCCAAACTAAGCTGAGCTATTTCCTCCCTGACTACCTGGGGGAATGGAAGAAAAGAGGCGAAACAAACTAGGTCAGACATAAGTCTGGTAAGTCCAGTGACTTTCAGTATGTAAACAGGTAAAAGTAACATGACATGGATAAACTGAATATAAGACAATACCGTTATAACAGGGATAACATAAGATTAGCATAAGATATGATAAGGCAAGATAAACTGAATGCACTTCTACTCTTTCTCTGCTTCACTACTACCCTGTTATTTTGATTTCTATATCTCTGCACTGCCTAACTAGTGTTCCAACTAGTAATCTGTATAAAATGATAATATTACAATGTGATCCCAATCCCCGCAATTGTGGTAGCCTTCAGGCGTACATCTAGTAGGAGGATCTTACCTAAATCAGCCTGATTGCCACAAAGATGTTAGATGTACCCTTACTACGCTATCGATTGGCTCCCTACTTGTATTAATGTTCCATGTGTCTATGTCAATCGGCCCTCTCTTGCATGTAGATAGCCTGTGCTGGTCCCACCACAAGGTGTATCAATCCTTATGATAGCAACCCGACACGATTCTAGATGCACAGTGTGTAACTACTGGTACCTAGTGCCTGCTTTTTCCCACTTCGGAGTACGTGCACGCCCGTAAACCGTCGGAACCTACACTGACGTACCCCCTGCCGCTATTTTGACTGCTTATAATCAGCCCAGTTATCATGCCCCACGCTGCCTAGTTCAGGGTACCATGATACATCTATGTGGGTTACTGCTGAAATGGGTCCCCGTTACTAGGGTTTCCTACTGGTTAAGTTTGTGGGCCTATATATACAAATATTACCCACATACACTAGATGTACTTAACCCTCCCACTTATTCAAGCATGTTTATTTAATGGTTAAGTTTGTGGGTCTATATATACTAATATTACCAACCACCTACACGAGATGTACTTAACCCTCTCACTGATCAAGTCATACGTATTATTGGCTAAGCTTGCCTTCACCCTATCCGCTTCGTTCATGTAATATTGGTTAAGTGTTGTCCATTCATGTTAACTTAACCCACCCACCCATCATGTTGTATTGGTCAAGTGTTTTCTATTAACTTAACCATACTCGTTCATCATGTTATATTGGTTAAGTGTTGCCCTCTTCTGTCACTTAACCCTATCATGCATCATGTTATATATATTGGTTAAGTGTTGCCTTCTTGTGTTACTTAACCCTACCATACATCATGTTATATCAGTTAAGTGCTGCCTTCTTGTATTACTTAACCCTACCATACATCATGTTATATATTGGTTAAGTGTTGCCTTAGTTAACTTAACCCTACCATTTGTTTAATTAACATGTTGTACTGGTTAAGTATTGCCTTAGTTAACTTAACCCTACCATTTGTTTAATTAACATGTCCTGTTCATTAGCATTAATTGATTTATTAATGCACCAACCTCTCACATTAGATCTGTGTTGTTCGGTTACTGGATGTGTCGGGCGGTTCCGGGCAGTTTTACACCACAACTCAGTCTAACCTCGGGTTTTTCTTGGGCATGATGCACTAACCTCTCACATTAGATAGGTGTTACTGCGGTTACTGGATGTGCTGGGCGGTTCCAGGCAGTTTTACACCGCAACCCAATCTTACCTCGGGTTAGGCATGTTTATCTTTTAGCATATTTACCATACATGTCCCAATCTAGATTTTATATGCTAATCATCCCAAATTCACAAAACTAGTCATGTTCCAATTCTCAAGTTATACCCCAACAAAGCTAATTGCAAGTTATGCCCCACAAATTCAAATTCAAGTTATTACTCAAAATAGGTTACACCCAATCTTCCCAAATTTGCAATAATAGTCATGCCCAAAATCACAATATACATTATGCTTGGCGTCCCACCCAATAGTTATGCCCAATCTAGATTAATATCCCAATTTACAGTTTACGCCCAGTCTAGATTTAATATTTCAATTTCACCCCAAGTTCGCAACAATAACAATTATGCCCCAAAACTTGATTTATATGCCAATTAATCCAAACTTGCAGTTATAATGATAATAATACCCCAATACAAGTTATACCCAAATCTCAATTACAAGTTACGCCCAATAATACATAAAATAGATTAGGCCCAATTCCCCCGTATTCCAATCGTATATATAACAAGATTTCGTCTAGTTTCGAGACAACCTAGATCCATAATAAAAGGGGAAGAAGAGGAAACATAAAAGATTAGGCATAAAATAGCCATACGACGTTAGATTTGATAATAGCAATATCAGGAACATAAAAGAAGTATAGATCTGAATAAAATTACATCACATGCATAAATCTGAAAGATTAGATTTGAATAACATCGCAGGCACAAACTTGATAAAATAGATTTAAATAACATTGCAGGTACAAAACTGATAAAATAGATTTGAATAACATCGCAGGCACAAATCTGATAAAATAGATTTGAATAACATCGTAGGCACGAATCTAATAAAATAGATTTGAATAACATCGCAGGCACAAATCTAATAAAATAGATTTGATAAATCTGAAAGGATTATCTTATGATCAGGTATAGCTTGGATTCAAATTATTACATGCCAAGAATTTCAATTAAGAAGTCACATCTGAAAGTAACTTGAACTTACAGTGCTTAGATTAGGAGAAAATAGGTGTACAGATGTTGATTCATCTCCAAGGTTGATTGTTGATGAAGATCTTCTAATATGATTTAGGTTTTTAGAGGCGGCGGTTAAGAGGATTGAGAGTTCAGCAGCATAGAGGCATCAAAAGGAATTGTTATGAATTAGGTTAGGTCTAGGCACTAATTTATAGGTGTAGAGAGTGTTTTAGGGTCTTTAGATCACCACAGAAGCCATCAGGTCCGTCCAATGCATCAAAACACGTCATACGAAGCAGCTCAGCCCGTTTGGGCTCGGATCCAAAAAGGGGTCGACCCCTCCCCTAGGGGGTCGACACCTATGTCGACCCTCCCTTAGGGGGTCGACACCTGTGTCGACTCCCCCTTGGGGGGGTCGACACCCTGGACGGGAAATTTCCCGCCCAGTCCGTTTCTTTGATTTCGAATGTTTTTGAATTATTTTTTTGGGCTAGTTAACTAATTATTCAAATCTCTAAATTCTTGTAATCTTCCGAGGCCCATAACTTCCTCACACATAGTCCGATTTACGGAAACTCGGACTCTATCTCAAGCAGAATTCTGAGACGAACACAATGGCGCAACCCATTTTACTTAATTCTCAATTTTAAAATTAAGTATTCTTTAATTCGTTACTTTAATATTCACAGAAAATACAGGGTGTTACATTCTCCTCTCCTTAAAGGATTTCGTCCCCGAAATCTCTAAGTTAAGAAGAATGTATCCTAACATCCAACATCCATCTACTCAACCATCAATCACAGGCATCCATTGTCCTTAAAAAGATTTCTAATGCTTTCATGATTATATGCATAGTGTGTGTATATGTCCTTATCTAATGCAAAATCAGGCGGTTTACTGATTCAGTTGACCTCCTGAATGCGGATTATGTCAGTGCCATGAGTCCATTATGTATGCAATTGTTCCTAATCGTATTTTATGACTTCTACATGAGTGCACAATCATTTATACAAATGCAACGTCCATATGATAACACATTCAATATACATCCATTAAATTAAATGTGCGTACATATTCATATGCAATTATGAAAGTGATTAAGCCGATCTAGTGCCTAATGTGTGTGTATATGCATCCACGAGCAAACACTTTCATTCACTTGCATCCACAAAACATAACATGTCTCAATCACATGTTTACATCCATTGGCTTCTACCTAAGGATTGAGGATAGGACCGAGAGGATATACTTAAAAGATAAAGACTAGCATGCAAATAAATTCTGCAGAAAAAGAGAGATCAAGGATATACCTTCAAAAAGGGTATGATGTACCTAGTCTTCAGTCTTCTAAGTCGCATCTTCTTGAGCTTCACTCCATTGTGCTCTGACTGTCTTAACTTCACGATTGCGTAGCTTCTTAATTTCTGTTTCCAAAATTCACTAGAGGGTATTCCATGTAGAAGAACTATCTCTTGAAAATAAACAGATGCTAACCATGTTACCAAGTGTATTTATTAAGGTGATTAGAGGTCTCTTCTCTACTTAATTTATCCATTGTGTCAGCTATCTGAGAGTCTTTTCTTTGTGAAGTCCCTATTTAATTCAAAAGTGTAGGTCTTACTCCTAGCGATGCCAACTACTAACTTAACCGAAGGTTTTAAAATCAAAGTTTGATATGTATTCTGAACTTTTCTTTTTCACATAAAGAGGACTTGAATTCAACCTTTTCTCTTCTTAAGGCATCCGCTACGACCTTGCCCTTCCTTCTTACATCAAAATGGCGCCTAGTCCCGTGCCGCATGTATCCGTGTATACCGTAAACCTTTTACTACCGTAAGGTAACAGTCTAAACTGGGGCCGTTGTAACAGCCCTCTTCGATTGTTGGAAAGCGATATCACAAACAATATCTCGAGCAAAGGTTAGATTCTTCTTCGTCAATCTTGTAAATGGGGCTAATACCTTCGCAAAGTCCTTAATGAACTTCCTATATCAGCCCGCTAGTCCAAGAAAGCTTCTTACTTCTGTTGCATTCCTTGGGACCTTCCAGTCTTGCACCGCAACTACTTTTTGCGGGATCTACTGCTATCCCTTCTTTGGACACCACATGTCCAAGAAACCTTATTTCTTCTCTCCAAAAATGTCATTTTTGGAGAACTTCGCCTTAAGTTGATGCACTTGGAGGGTATCTGAGACTTCCCTTAGATGCAAAGCATGTTCTTCCTCACTCTTAGAGAAAACAAAAATATCATCTATGCGCAAGCGAAGTGAACCATCCGCCTTTGTAGCGAAAACAACTGGAGCACCCCTATTCAGAAATACTTCGCCTTATGAACCCTTTCCCAAGTAACTCTTTTACTTTTTTACTGAGCCCTTCCTTTCCCTTGGAGCCATGTGTCGTACAGGTAATGCAGCTGGCTTTGCATTGTCAACTAGATATATGCGGAAGTCTATCTCACATTTTAGGGGACAAACCCCTAACTTGATTAAAAACATCTGCATACTCATGGACTATTCTATCGGATCGCAAATCGTCGATAGATGCTTCAAGTGATTCTAGGTAGCTAAGCCAAACTGATCCCTTAGGATCGCACAAAATCTCGAGGGTATTCCCGAGGCAAGTCAAAAGTCTAACTTCCCTCCTTTCACAATTATTAGCTAACCAATCCATGCCTAGAATCAACCCATAGCCCATGAAACCAAAAAAAACATAAGCATTAAACTTAAGCTCAATACTTAATATAGCTATTCTCAAATCCTCACAAACCAAAGATAAATGAGCCGAACCACCAATTGGATTTGAGACAATAATGGGATCTTCTACTATACAAGCACTAAGGTGCAGAGACTCAACTATGGAAGCAGATATAAACGAATGTGAAGCGCTAAAATCAAAAAGAGTACTAACAGGATGATCAATAGAAAAACTAGACTTTTTCAATAGAAACTTTACTACCTCTCTCTTAGGTACGCTGGCGGTGAGAGCATGCACTTGCCCTCCTGAAAATCCTGTCCTTTGTTCTTTCCCTTGTCCTTAATTATATGACCCGTTATACCCTAATAACGACACTTCCTCTTGTCTTACGTTTTACTATTCTTTCTTCCCTTCTTGTTATGTGATTCTTCCACTTACACCTCTTTCTTTTTACCTCCTTTGTGAACCAAGCCCATATCCATGAGTTTCTCATCCTTGGGTTGTGCTCCTTAGCCAAACTCCATCATTCTCATCTTTACCATCCTTGTGTAAGATGTTGACAAGTCTCTCGAAAGCTGCCTCCATCGCACGAAAAACCCTACAAAGCTTGAAAGAAAATTAGCCGCAGGTGAAATTACTGCGGCTATAGATGGAAGTTGGGCACTTCTTCGCCCTTTGACAGGTGTCGTAGTCTCATCAAGCCTACGGAACCATGCCACGATGAGGGTACCTCCCAGAAAGCCAGGAGCCCCGGAGGACTCAGGAAAGAAGGAAACAAGGATTCAAAAAGAGGATCAAAAGATAGCGCATATGGCTTTGGGAAATATGCCTTTAAAACAATACTTTTCTTCTGAAAATGCTTCTTTTAAAACCATTTTGAAAATAATTTTTCAAAACTTTTATCTGATCCGGTAACCTTCGGCTCTGATACCAAATGAAACACCCCACGTTCATTAATGTCACTCACAAAGGGAATGCATTAACTTCAGTGAAGCATTATAGGTAAAAGATGCAGATAAATTACAAGACAGACAAATAAAGCAGCTGAAAATAAATTCATTTTATAAGCAATGTAGTTCAGTCAAGCTTTTACAACAATTGACTCAATCATACTTAAAAGTATTACATAAAACTTTTGTCTTGATTCAAAAACTTCCAAGTATATAAGAAGAATAAAACATAGCAAAGTAGCATAAGTCCCCAAATTAAAGTGCAACCACGGCCATAGCCAAAGATAAGATGTTCCAAGCCATACATCACATAATCTCCAAGCTTGGAAAGAGAAACGGTCCAAACTAAGCTGAGCTATTTCCTCCCTGACTACCTGGGGGAATGGAAGAAAAGAGGCGAAACAAACCAGGTCAGACATAAGTCTGGTAAGTCCAGTGACTTTCAGTATGTAAACATGTAAAAGTAACATGACATGGATAAACTGAATATAAGACAATACCGTGATAACAGGGATAACATAAGATTAGCATAAGATATGATAAGGCAAGATAAACTGAATGCACTTCTACTCTTTCTCTGCTTCACTACTACCCTGTTATTCTGATTTCTATATCTCTGCACCGCATAACTAGTGTCCCAACTAGTAATCTGTATAAAATGATAATATTACAACTTGATACCTATCCCCGCAATTGTGGTAGCCTTCAGGTGTACATCTAGTAGGAGGATCTTACCTCAATCAGCCTAATTGCCACGAAGATGTTAGATGTACCCTTAGTACTCTATCGATCGGCTCCCTACTTGTATTAATGTTCCATGTGCCTGTGTCAATCGGCCCTCTCTTGCGTGTAGATACCCTGTGCTGGTCCCAACATAAGGTGTATCAATCCTTATGATAACAACTCGACACGATTCAAGATGCATAGTGTGTAACTACTAGTACCCAGTGCCTACTTTTTCCCACTATGGAGTACGTGCACGCTCATAAACCGTCGAAACCTACACTGACGTACCCCATGCCGCTATTTTGACCGCTTATAATCAGCCCAGTAATCGTGCCCCACCCTGCCTAGTTCAGGGTACCATGATACATCTATGTAGGTTACTACTGAAATGGGTCCCTGTTACTAGGGTTTCCTACTGGTTAAGTTTGTGGGCCTATATATACAAATATTACCCACCTACACGAGATGTACTTAACCCTCCCACCGATTCAAGCATGTTTATTTAATGGTTAAGTTTGTGGGCATATATATACTAATATTACCGGCCACCTACACGAGATATACTTAACCCTCTCACTGATCAAGTCAATACGTATTATTGGTTAAGCTTGCCTTAACCCTATCCGCTTCGTTCATGTAATATTGGTTATGTGTTGTCCATTCATGTTAACTTAACCCACCCACACATCATGTTGTATTGGTTAAGTGTTTTCTATTAACTTAACCCCACTCGTTCATCATGTTATATTGGTTAAGTGTTGCCGTCTTGTGTCACTTAACCCTATCATACATCATGTTATATATATTGGTTAAGTATTGCTTTCTTGTGTTACTTAACCCTACCATACATCATGTTATATCGGTTAAGTGTTGCCTTCTTGTGTTACTTAACCCTACCATACATCATGTTATATATTGGTTAAGTGTTGCCTTAGTTAACTTAACCCTACCATTTGTTTAATTAACATGTTGTACTGGTTAAGTATTTCCTTAGTTAACATAACCTTACCATTTATTTTTTAACATGTCCTGTTCATTAGCATTAATTGATTTATTAATGCACCAACCTCTCACATTAGATCTGTGTTGTTGCGGTTACTGGATGTGCCGGGCGGTTCCGGGCTGTTTTACACCACAACTCAATCTAACCTCGGGTTTTTCTTGGGCATGATGCACTAACCTCTCACATTAGATAGGTGTTGTTGCAGTTACTGGATGTGCTGGGCGGTTCCGGGCAGTTTTACACCGCAACTCAATCTAACCTCGGGTTAGGCATGTTTATCTTTTAGCATATTTACCATACATGTCCAAATCTAGATTTTATATGCTAATCATCCCAAATTCACAAAACTAGTCATGTTCCAATTCTCAAGTTATACCCCAACAAAGCTAATTGCAAGTTATGCCCCACAAATTCAAATTCAAGTTATTACTCAAAATAGGTTACACCCAATCTTCCCAAATTTTCAATAATAGTCATGCCCGAAATCACAATATACATTATGCTTGGCGTCTCAACCAATAGTTATGCCCAATCTAGATTAATATCCCAATTTACAGTTTATGCCCAATCTAGATTTAATATTTCAATTTTACCCCAAGTTCGCAACAATAACAATTATGCCCCAAAACTTGATTTATATGCCAATTAACCTAAACTCGCAGTTATAATGATAATAATACTCCAATACAAGTTATACCCAAATCTCAATTACAAGTTACGCCCAATAGTACAAAAAATAGATTAGGCCCAATTCCCCCGTATTCCAATCGTATATATAACAAGATTTCGTTTAGGTTCGAGACAACCTAGATCCATAATAAAAGGGGGAGAAGAGGAAACATAAAAGATTAGGCATAAAATAGACATACGATGCTAGATTTGATAATAACAATATCAGGAACATAAAAGAAGTATAGATCTGAATAAAATTACATCGCAGGCATAAATCTGAAAGATTAGATTTGAATAACATCGCAGGCAGAAATCTGATAAAATAGATTTGAATAACATCGCAGGTACAAATCAGATAAAATAGATTTGAATAACATCATAGGCACAAATCTGATAAAATAGATTTGAATAACATCGCAGGCACGAATCTGATAAAATAGATTTGAATAACATCGCACGCACAAATCTGATAAAATAAATTTGATAAATCTAAAAGGATTATCTTATGATCAGGTATAGCTTGAATTCAGATTATTACATGCCAAGAATTTCAATTAAGAATTCACATCTGAAAGTAACTTGAACTTACAGTGCTTAGATTAGGAGAAAATAGGTGTGCAGATGTTGATTCATCTCCAAGGTTGATTGTTGATGAAGATCATCTAATATGATTTAGGTTTTTAGAGGCGACGGCTAAGAGGATTGAGAGTTCAGCAACATAGAGGCGTCAGAAGGAATTGTTATGAATTAGGTTAGGTCTAGGCACTAATTTATATGTGTAGAGAGTGTTTTAGGGTCTTTAGATCACCACAGAAGCCATCAGGTCCGTCCAGCGCATCAAAACGCGTCATACGAAGCAGCTTAGCCCGTTTGGGCTCGGATCCAAAAAGGGGTCGACCCCTCCCCTAGGGGTCGACACCTATGTCGACCCCTCCAGAGGGTTGACACATATGTCGACTCCCCCTTAGGGGGGTCGACACCCCTGGGAGGGAAATTTCCCGCCCAGCCCGCTTCTCTGATTTCGAATGTTTTTGAATTATTTTTCTGGGTTGGTTAACTAATGATTTAAATCTCTAAATTCTTGTAATCTTCCGAGGCCCATAACTTCCTCATACGGAGTCCGATTTATAGAAACTCGGACTCTATCTCAAGAAGAATTCCGAGACGAACGCAATGGAGCAACCCGTTTTACTTAATTCTCAATTTTAAAATTAAGTATTCTTTAATTCGTTACTTTAATATTCACAGAAAATATGGGGTGTTACAATTATTGTGCACATACGCACTTGTCTAATCCGTACTAGATTTAACCTAATTTATAAGTGTGTATGTGTGATCCCTTAGACCACCTTAGATATATACGCTATTCCCTTGTATTTTTTGCAATCACCTCACTGAGGTCTACCACTCGCCATGTCACAATATCTCCATCATATGCTATGGGTACGAATGAGTCACACTGTCATCATGAGTACATACGCATTCGTAGTATCATAAATATTCTTAACCCATTAATAGAACAACCTATTTCCTGCGTTTCTCAGAAATTAAATTCGGGATTTCCTATATGGTCTACCTTTTTCCTTCATGGACCGGTTCTACTAAACCACCCTTTTATTTTTTGGATGTTATCATTTGATATGGGTTACTAGCATTGCCCATAATCAAGTAATACAATAAAATCCATGTGGTACATCATATCCATTCCCAATGTTCCAATAGCGAAAAATCTTTATAGGCCAAATAACCCATGTCCTTCCTCGTTTAACTATTTGGACCATAATAACCCAATAACCATGGGACGACTATCCATATAGTACCTGAGTGTGACGCCTCTATTGTCGCATAATTAAATAGCCATCGATTTACCCTTTAGATTTATGAAAGTAATCACGGTAATACCCCTTTGACACCACCTATGGATCTCTATGATAAACTGCACCTATGCTCGACTATATTAAAGGACTTTCCTGAGGTATTCCTCTCTATGTGACCGCATGGAGACTCTTATTTACTACTTTGGTATTCCCTCGACAAACATCACCAGGCTCAGGCCTCCAAAAGGTGATTTCATATTTCCTAATACGAGGTTGAATCTATTAGAATAGGCTTCTCAATATCCTTTTTTGAGCCTTATATTTCCTGCTTCGGTATTCTGTAGACAAATAACGTCAAGCACAGGCCTACAATCGCTTAATTCTTGATATGAGATCTGTCTACAAATACACCAAGATGGTCTTCCCAATATCCATTTAAGCCTATTATTTTCTACACCAATAGTAATCACTACCATCGTTAAGATTTGCTTTCCAATTTCCCAAAGTATCTATAACTATCAAAAACAGTTTTCTTACATTACAAAGTTATCAAACTCATTTTTAAATGCATATATGAGAACAAATATACAATTTTTTCTTCAGTTTGACCTTATGTCTATTTTCCATCCTTTTGCATTTATTTTACCTTTTAGCCAATTTTGTCTTTCACTTTTGTTTATTAATTAATCATATAGCTATTTACAATTTTTAAATATACAAAATTTAATTTACATGTTTATAAGTCTTCAGTGCTTGCTAAATATCTGATTTTATGCATCACTGATAGTTAAAAAATAAGGAATTTAATCGATGAATTAGTAACAATAGTGAGCCTATTCTGATTGTGAATAAGTTTATCAAAACTATATTTATTGAAATGGCTATAGTATAAATTAATATATGGATCATATTACATAAATATAGGGTCTTACAAGAATAAAAAATGCATTTGATTGTACGTCTCAAAGAGGGATAAAAAATTATTGATGTAATTAGGGTATTGTGTTGTAACCTGTTTAACTTCACCATATATTAATTGGTTTGAATTAAATTTTAGCTTTTAAGAAACAAGCAAAAACAAAAGTATAGAAATCCACTTTTGGAAAAAATAAAAGTCCTGAAACCACTTTTGGTCTTAGAAGACCCGAAACCCAAATTCAGATAATAAAATGATAGAAGTACAGAAGTCCTCTTATGGAGATAACGAGAGACCAAAATCCTTTTGGCATTGTTAAATCCAATGCCCATTTCAGGGTTTTTTGGGGGTAAAGCAGAGGTAAGGGCTGTAAGGCATGTTCTTCTTTCGAGCAGAGGACCCCTTTGATCTTTTGGTCCATTCTATGTGACATAGAAGAAGCAGAGGTAAAGCGTACTCGTTTTTAGAGCAGAGATAGGTTGTGCTTAGCTGAGGTAGAGGTAGAGCTTATTCTACAAAGAATAGAGGTAGAGTGTGCTTCATTAAGAGCTAGGCTCCTATCTCCCGGCTTACCATCCTCTCTATAGGAGGCACATGGGATTGTACCAAGAGCTTGTGGTAGTGGGTGTTTGTCCTCGAGCTTATTCTCCTCCCTCTAAGAAGCGCCTTGGATTGTACCAAGGGCTTGGAGCCTGGCGCATATACCCGGGCTTACCTTCCTCCCTCTTTAGGGAAAAATTATGGTATACTAAGGAATTTTTGTAGGTGTCGAGCGTATATCTCTAGGCTTACCCTCCTTTTGCTTCATAACTTCTGTTGTTTCCAGAAGAGGATTTCTAAACTCTATCATTTTGATACCCTACTCTGGGTTTGGGTCTTCCAAAAAATTGAAAGTGGATTTTGGATTTCTGTTGTCTCTAGAAGAGGATATGTGGACTTCTATCATTTTAATATCCAAATATGAGTTTTGGGTCTTTTAAAAGACCAAAAGCAGGGCTTTTATTATTTCCAAAAGAGGATTTTTTGACATCTATCATTTTAATACCTGAGTATTGGTTTTTGTGTCTTCTAAAAAGATGAAAAATGGTTTCAGGACTTTTTATTATTTATAGAAGAGGTTTTTTTTATTATGGGTCTTTTAGAGTAACAGTTTCGCATTACTATTGTTCAAGCACAGGTTCAGAATATCTCAATAAAGTGAAAATCCCAACTTTTATTATGTTTGGAATATGATGTTCTAGAGATCTGGATAATGAAAATATGTAAATAAGGTAGATTTATGTTATAGAACGTACTAAACAAGTCCTTTCCCTGACCTTCCTCCCCTCACTTCTCCACATCCTCAATGACCCACCCCTCCTTTACCTTCTGTTAAATGGTCATTATTATTAGCAATGAAGCTGGAGTGTTCTCTCCCCCTCCAATCAAGCCAAATTTCTCTGGGAAAAGTTTAGTTCTAACCGAAGAAATCGTTCAGGCGTGTGTTGATGTGTGGCAAGAATTTGTGATTTTCTTCTTCCTTAACGCTCCTTTATCCTACATCGTTATAGTGGCGCATCTTAAAAGGCTATGGAAGCCTTAAGGACCAATCAAAGTTAAATCTAACAGTAACATCTTTTTCTTCCTTCTAGCTAATAGTGAGGATAGGAATAGAATACTAGAGGCATACCCAACAATTATAAGAAACAAGATTTTTATAGTTAAGAAATGGGACGTGAACATGGATAATTCGGGCAATGGTATCAAATAGGTCCTAGTGTGGAAAAAATGTTGAATTTACCTATGGTTGCATGGTCAAATCTTGGAATTTGTTGGTTAGCCTCCTGGGTTGGCAAGTTTGTGTTCATGGAAAATTCAACTGAAAGTCTCGAGAGGCTTGAGTTTGCAAAGTGCATGGTGAAGGTCTCAACAGAGAGTGACTTTCCTGATTCCTTCCCGCTATTATTAGGCCATGGATCTGAGCATCAGGTGAAAGTAACATACTTATGGAAACCTGATCTTTGCTTTAGTTACAAGGTTTTTAGACATGTTATAGATAAGTGTCCAAGTAGAGCAAGGAAGGAAAATTATGTTGTGAAAGATATGAGCAGAGATGGAAAGGAAAGAGACAATGTGGATAGTGGAGCAGTTGTGCAACAAAATAATACCGCCAAATCTGATAATGTTGCTGCCCAGTCAGACAACAAAACTGGAAGAAAATTACAAGGAGTACCAAGAAGGTTTGGTTTTTATCTATTAGGAACACAAGTAAAGGGAAACAGTTGGTTGATGCTGTGAATTTAGATAAGCCAAATTATAAAGCTGGAATTAAGGAAGTGGGTATATTTAAAGTAGTGACTGGAAATAGTTTTGATGCTCTTAACAAGTTGGGTAAGGGCAGTGAAAATCAGGATGGTACACAAGAACTAGAGGATGGAGAGGTTAGTTTACAAGATGATCAAATGAGAGAGGTGCTAGACATCTCCTGCTCTAAAACGGCTAGTGCCAGTGGCAACTCTGAAGTGTTTAGAAGGGAAAGTCTTGGTGAAAAAGATAAAGGGAAACAAGTAATAGAGGTTGATGGAAATGCAAACCAGGTTCAAAAAGTGAGTGATAAGAGGGAGATTACAAAGTCTATGATTAGTGACACAAATGAAGAAAAATACATGTATAAAGATGATTTCATGCAAGCAGTCCTTAATGACGTAAGGGAAATTGAGAATGCAATGCTCAATGGAGAAAATGACAAAGACATCGTGACACCCCCTCAGGCAGCTCATCAAACTAGTAATTTCAACTTTAAGCCAGGGTTCCTAAACAACGCAAACCCCTTTCTCAAACCCCCAAATGTGAAGTTAACAAGAAAAAATAATGTTGCTACTACTTCAACTGATTATGATGCTTCCTAGTCTTCTTCAGCTAAGAAACAATGTAAGCCCAAGCATGACTTTCCTGTTACAGCGGCTGATCCGGAAGGATCTCCATTACTTAAGGAGCTGAACACACCTCTTACAAGAAGTAAACTCAGAGGTCAATAGCATGACAATGAGTAACCTGGGTGTTTGGAAAGTAGATTCATTGCTGGGCTCATGTGATTTCTCTAAGTTAGCTTTTTGATGTAGTGTATAACATGGTATTTTTTGTGCTTTGTAGTTGTCTATACTGGGTTTTATCTTCCCAGTTGTAGCGTAACAGTTCTACGTAATCTGGTGGTCTACGGTCAGTAGTTTTTCCCGGTGTGGAGTGAACCTTTATTGCAGTTGATACACACAATCTATATCACCTGGTCCTCTTGTATTTTATTATTTAAATATAATAAAAAGTTTTACGTGGCACTATAAAAACCGGTCAGCCTTACCAAAAAAATGATACAACATTAGTGGTGAAAATTTTGAATTTTTTTATTAAATACTTGGATGAGACTGAGTCCAAGACACGGTTAAGAATAGTGCACAAAACTTCCTTGATCTTCTTTTCTTTATATTTGATGGTTTGGACATTATCGACAGATTCAATTTGAAGTTTAAGAGCATACTCATGGAATTAATTGGCTTCCGAGAGAAGCTTGTTAGAATTTTCATATTCAGCCTCCCACTTTTTGAAAAATATATATTATTTTAGAGCTTTCCAATTTAAGCTACATAATTACCAAAGTATGGAGAATATACTCTTTTTTCTTATTTTCAAAATAATCTAACAATTCAAGTTTTATTATGTCGACTTAATCCATTATGACCTCCTCATTTAAACCTCTCAGAAAATTTACAAGAAATTGAAACTTTCCTTGAGGACCCTGGGTTCCGACTGAGTTGGATCCAGTGGATCGAGTGGTTAAGTTTGAGACTCCTCCTCTCAAATTGAATTCTAATGATTTATGCGAAGCCTGACTATCTTCCAATTGAAATTCCAACTCGTAAACCCTACACTAAAGCTTTAGATTTTCTTTTTCAAAATCTACTTCCATATTAATCCAAATTTGACATTTTGCATCTTCTAAAGCTTAACCCATTTGGGAGAGCTTTTATTCCTAGTCTTTTAGTTGTGTTTTCAATCCATGGACTAAAATTTTCTGCATTTGGTGCTTTTTAAACCATTCAAGGAAAATGGGGTTTATCTTCGAATTTCAAAGGATGACCTCGCCAAGAAATCCTTGTCACCTTCTTACGGTAACATGAATGGAGGATAGGGTATATGTCCCTTCCGTCGAAAGCGCGGTGTCGGTAGAGATCCCGATTAATAATTATGAACACATTACTCAATAAATAAAAATAAGTTGTTTGATTCATATAAGAAAAACTAGTACATCGGTTTTAAAGTACATCCATGTCTTTAAGAAATACTTTTTATCTCTAATCCTATTCCTCAGAGGAAGGTGTGACCTTCTTAGTAATCATGTTGGAATATAGCTTCTGCTCTCCATAAGAAGCACCTTCTTCTCCTTGCAGAAGAAGTCAAAAGGTAACCTATGACACAACATTTGGAGTCTGTTTAATTACTTTAAAAAGCAGTGTCAGATGGGTTTTGATATCTTAATTATGGATGGGTTTTCCCGATAATCTCTTCTTAGCTTAGCAAATTTTGAGAAGAAGTCTCGGGTAATGAGACTACTTGGAAAATTAGTTCCCTGTAGTTATATGAGAAAACAACTCCGATAATATAAATCCAAAACCATACAATTGCTTTATTAACAAAAGTTGTAACCATTACAAGGAATAAACATAATTTACTGATAAATAGAATAAATTTTATACATTCACAAAAAAAATTCCTACGATTTCTAAATTTTTCAGGTTTAGGCCGAGACAAGAAGAAATGGAGCTTCCATTAATATTTTGGTTCTGTCAAGAAGAACGAATCATTAACCTTTTAATTTCTACTTCCTCAAGATCCGAAAACTTTGATAGAGGCTTTCCAATGAAAAATGAGCTTCTATTTCGTCGAGGGAAGCAAGACAAGGTCCGAGTATTATTAAATTAGAAATGATTATTAAGGAAAATCATTACACTCTCTTCGTCCTGTTTATTTAATACTAGTTAGTGAAGGTCTTTTTTTAACCACTTTGGCATGAGTTGGTAGTAAACAGGATTGAAAGCAGATGCACAACTAAGATAAAATAATAAAACGGGAATGAATCATTAAGCCAAGAAGTCGGTACATGAGGCGGAGCAATAAAGGTGCCATTTATAAGTTGCTCCCCTTGCTTCTTTTGGAAATAGATTCGCCAGCCATGTCTCTCTATGAATCTTCGCTCTCCTTTATTTCCCTCAGCCACTAACGACACAAGTCTCATCAATGCTATCGTCGCTGGCTTTCTCTTCGGAGTATTCTTTGATGGAGGGAACTTCAAAGGACAAGAGATCCCTTACTCTAACTACCTCTCATTTAGGAACGGTCTTGGTGTGTTAAATTTCCTCTACCGTAGCCCGGAACCTTTCAATTAAAGACTTTGAAAGGATATTGATGCCTTAATCTGGGCATTTTCTGAAATTTTCAAAGTAAGCCATCGTGAGAGGAATCATGAAGATATCTTCAATGATCTTCCACAAGAATCATTTATAAATGAATCCACCTTCCTCTTTGAATTAGAAAAAGCATCGACAACCTACTTCAAGCTCTTGTCCTTCTTGGTCATTGATTTTCTTAAGGATGAACATTCTTCCTCCAAAGATTTATTCCTTTCAGTAATATGAGACTGCTTATCTTCTAACTCCAAAAGATCCTTTTTCAAGTATGCATTTTCATCAAGGACAGCCTAGGTAGCGTTCTTAGCAGATGCAACCTCCTTATCAACTTCACTAAGAGTGGCATCAAGAGTTGCATTTTAGGCTTTTAAAGTCTAGACCTAGTTTTTAAATTTTGACACTTCGTCTTTGGAGATGGAGGGAGTATGTCGAGAAAGATACTGGCACTTCAAAAGCTGAAAGAACAAAAAAATATAAAAAGAAGAAGATAGAAAGGAGGAGGAAAATATAAGAAGTACCTCAAGATTTTGTCTTATAAGGATTGAACTATTAAGGGAGAAAAAGAAGGGGACTCTAAAATTGATTTCACTATCCCATAGAAATCATTAGGAGAGCTAAAAAAAGGAGTCTTAGGGGCTGCGACATTTAAGTCGGAGGGGAGATGAAGGAGATCCTCTTGAATTACACCTGGTATAAAATAAACTAGAGGCCTCAATAGTTAAAATGAAGCAATCTTTCATAATGTGATTTTCTATAAGGTCATACCTTCGAGAAGAGGCAAGGGGATTCTTGTTGAGGTGGTTGTAATATTTAGGGAGGGAGAAGTCTTTCTCTTATTAACTTCTTCATTTGAAATGTCTATCGGAGTCTCTTCTGTATTTATCCTTCTTCAAAGCAGGTTCATCGATGGGGAGGGATTTGAGAATGTTCTAACGGCTCATTTTATGAGCTAGAAAATCGACTCTACAATAGGAGAATTCTTGGACTCGAAAGAAATAAGAGTAGACAAGTTAATAACCAAAAAAATAACATAAAAGAGGAAGTTATCAATAAATGTGAAACGATAGGATCAAGACTTGTTGGGAAACAATGGCTGAGCCATGTACTTTGTCGCTTTCTTGAAGACGATTCGGCGATCTAATCGGTGGTGCGAAACCAGTTCGTACTTCCGCTGCCGCCTCTAGGATAAAACAGCCTCTCTAAAATGAATAACTGATTTGCTTTGCACAACAAATCAGTGCAGATTTGCACTTTCGAATTTAACTGCTCGAAAATTTCTGGAAGAATATTTTTGTAATGGCGGAGGAAGAGAAAACAGATTTTTTTTTGTACCAATCTCGTCTACAACTGAAGATAATATATAGACAGGATTAGGGCTGAACGAAAATACTGGTCAGTGGAGGAAAATAGGATCTGCGAAATACTTGGTCAAAAGTTTACCGCTTCATATAAAAGTCGGCTCAGAAATGTTTTCCGTATTTAAAAACTGGTTCGAAAAATGCAGTGTTTTCTGGACCAAAAATATAAGTGTCTACACCACATAGCCAAGGCCCAAGGCCCAAGCCCAATCCCGAACCGAACCGACCCGACCTGGCCCGGCCCGGCCCAAGCCCAATCCCCCACTTGAATTTTTTAAAATATTATCGAGCAGTTTCTAAAAACATAAGACTGTGCATAAACAAAGGTGTCATCCGACTTGAACCTTTGCATAGTGAATAAGATTCAGTTTTTACTAGAGTGACACATAGCCTTGAACTCTATTCCAGACATCAAACCACACACAGTCTTTTCTATAGTGCAATCAATTAAGCCCGTGCATTTATGGCCATACACGTCTATCCCAGTTTAGTGAACGCTCTAGAAGTTTTGCCCAAAACTCCATAGGAAACGGCCACATTTCCACATTCACATAGGTGAGTCTATCAAGAGTACTCCTGAAGGTAGGTACTCCACTCCAAATAGAGTATAGATCTCATTAAGAGTTTCTATTAACTCATCCTCTATCACTTCAGGAATACATGTTTCTTAGTTTATTATATAGCATGTTCAACTTCTATCACTACACAACTTGTTTTTACCCATTGAACCTATTTCTTGGGATTTCCAGTCATTTAGGTCGGGTTACCATTGTGCGTGACTCAACAATCTAAGGGCAATAGTCCCATTCTTTTAGAAGAATTATGGACTTTCTCTCTGGACAGTCCTTTCGTCAAAGGATCTGCCAAATTTTCTTCGCTACGTACGTAATCTACTCTAACGGTACCTGTAGAGAGTAGCTCTCTAACCGTGTTGTGCTTACGGCGTATTTGTCATCTCTTACCGTTATAATAACGGTTCTGAACTTTTGCAATAGTCGCGGTACTATCGCAATGTATCAACACAACCGGTATCAGTTTTTCCCATAAGAGAATCTCTGCTAGCAGATTTCTCAAATACTCTGCTTCTTCACTAGCTGTAGCTAGTGCTATCATCTCAGACTCCATAGTGGACTGAGCCAAAATAGTATGTTTCTTGGATTTCCAAGAAACAACTCCTCCAGCGATGCTAAATATATAACCACTAGTTGCTTTAGAATCATCTGATAAAGTATTCCAGTCTGCATCTGAGAATCCTTCAAGTACAGCTGGAAACTTTTCATAATGTAATCCAAGGTTCATAGTTCGTTTAAGGTATCTCATGACCCTTTCAATAGCATGCCAGTGCTCTATACTAGGTCTACTGGTAAACCTGTACAATAATCCCACGACATAGGCAATGTCGGGTCTAGTACAATCAGTGGCATACCGAAGACTTCCAATGATGCTCGCATAATCAGACTGTCTTACACCTTCTCCAGTGTTCTTAAATAACTTTACACTTGGATCGTATGGTGTCCATGCAGGTTTACAGTCAAAGTAATTATATTTCTTTAGTATCTTCTCAATGTAATGAGACTGATCCAAAGAAATTCCCTTTTCTGACCTAGTAATTTTAATACCAAGGATTACACTCGCCTCATCTAGATCTTTCATGTCAAAATTGGCACTTAATAAGGATTTGACTGAATTTATGGCATGAATGTTTGACCCAAAGATGAGTAGGTCATCTACATTAAGGCATATAATAGTGCAAATGTCATTCTCAAATTTGTAATAAATGCATTTGTCACTTTCATTAACTTTAAAACCATTTGAAATGATTAAGTTATCAAATTTTTCATGCCATTGTTTAGGTGCTTGTTTTAAACCATATAATGATTTATCTAATTTGCATACTTTATGTTCTTGACCATGTACTACAAATCCTTCAGACTGGTTCATATAAATTTCTTCGTCTAATTCACCGTTCAAAAAAGCGGTTTTAACATCCATTTGTTGTATTAGTAAATTATGAATGGAAGCAAGTGAGATTAATACTCGAATGGATGTTATTCTAGTTACAGGTGAAAAAGTATCGAAGAAATCTATATTTTCTTTTTGTCAAAAACCTTTAACTACTAGTCGTGCTTTGTATTTATCTATAGTACCATCAGGTTTTAGTTTCTTTTTAAGTACCCATTTACAGCCTATAGATTTACAACCAAGGGGTAAATCTGCCAAATGCCAAGTCTTATTGGATTCAAGAGAATCCATCTCATCATTTATAGCCTCTCGCCAGAAATCAGCATCTAATGAAGATAAGGCCTCTTGGAGGTTTAAGGGATCCTCCTCTATAGTAAAAGCGCTAAAATCCGAACCAAAATCTTTTACGGTTCTTTCTCTTTTACTTCTTCTAGGTTTAGCTTCAGAACTTTTATTAAGTTCTGTTCTAATAGGCGTACTTGATGTGTCCCCACTATTCCTTAATTTAAAAGGAAATTTAGTTTCATAAAAATCGACATCATTTGATACAATTATGTTATGTGCATTTATATCATAAAATCGATATGCTTTGCTATTAATAGCATAGCCTACAAATACACATTCATATGCTCTACTTGCCAATTTTATTCTCTTAGGGTCTGGAATGCGAACATATGCTAGACAACCCCAAGTTCTAAAGTATGAGACATTGAGTTTATGATTCTTTAAAATTTCATAAGGTGAAATTTTATTCTTAGATTTAGGGATTCTATTTAGAACATAACATACAGTCAATAAAATATCCCCCCACCAATGTTTTGCTGCACCAGAATTTAGTAGGATGGCAACTACTTATTCGGTAAAAGTCCTATTTTTTCTTTCAGCTTTACCATTCATTTCAGGTGAATAGGGTGCAGTTCTCTCATGTACAATACCATGTAATTTATAGAAGTCCAGAATTGAATTGGATTCATATTCTGTTCCTCTATCACTACGAAATCTCTTGATTTTCCTATTTGTTTGATTCTCAATCTCAGTTTTGAATGTTTTAAACATGTCAAAAGCATCACTTTTATTTTTCATAAGATAAACATATGTGAAATCAGAACAATCATCGATAAAAGTGATAAAATAACGATGTCCATATCTAGTCAATGAGCCATCAAGTTCACATATGTCAGAATGAATCAAGTCTAAGGGTTCAGATTCTCTATCAACAGATTTATGAGGTTTCTTTGTGATTTTTTCTTGTGTACAGAATTCACATTTATCAGATTCAGATTCTGCTATCTTAGGTATCATATCTAGAGTGCTCATGTTATGAATTATCCGTTTATTAACATGACATAATCTAGAGTGCCAAATATTAAAATCACACAACATATAAGCAGAATTATTCACTTTATTAGATTCAACATTTAATTTGAACATTCCCTCACAAGCATAACCCTTTCCTACAAAGTTTCCCTTATACACTATGGTATACAAATCAGCCCCAATAAATTGAGTAAACCCTGCCTTATTAAGGAGATAGCCAAACACCAGATTCCTCCTCATCTCTGGAGTATGCAAAACATCTTTGAGGATCACAGTCTTTCCAGAGGTAAACTTGATCTCCACGTTTCCAATCCCTGCAACTCTAGTGGTGTGAGAATCTCCCAGCAACACTTTCTGATCAGCAGCCGTGTATGTGGAAAACATAGCACGATCATAGCAGACATGGCGAGAAACACCAGTGTCTACCCACCAACCCTCTGATCCACCAACAAGGTGAATCTCAGTAATCATAGCCATAAGAGGCTCCTCCTCAGTCAAGTTAGCCTATGGTACAGATCTAGGCTTGTTCCGACACTTTCGTGCCATATGACCTGGTTTTCCACGGTTGTAACATAGAAACAACTGTCCAGAGTCATTCTTTTGGGCTGATTTTTGCTGTCCTTTTGGGTTTCCTTGCTGATTCCCATTCTGTTTGTTGCGTCTGTTCTGATTCTTAAAAGACTTCTAGTTTGGTTTCAAAACTGCGGGTTTGGTCTTTTTAGTGTTGTTGTTTGAAACAAACAACACTTCCTCTTTCTGGTCCTGTTTGCGTGCCGCCTCCTCAATGCGAAGGCGAGTGATCAAACTCTCTAAGGAAAATTCCTTAGTCTTATGCCATAAGAAAATTTTAAAGTCTTTCCAACCTGGGGGCAGTTTGTCAATAATAACAGCAACTTGAAACTGTTCATCCAAAACCATACCTTCGGAGATGATCTCATGAGCTATTTTCTGCAGCTCATGAGACTGCATCTCTACTGACCTATCGTCTGTCATCTGGTACTTGAGATAGCAGCTTACAACATACTTTTTTGCCCCTGCCTCCTCTTTATCGTATTTCTTCTGCAGCGCTTCCCAGATCTGCTCTGCTGTCTTGTCCTCTGAGTTATAGTAATCATACAGATCATCGCTCAATCCGTTCAGAATAAAATTCTTGCATAGATAATCCTATTCAGTCCAGGATGTCATCTGCGCTTCATCAGTTCCGTCAGGCTTGTCTGGCAGCTACGGTTTGTCGGTGGTCAGAGCAGCAGCCACCTTCCTCATAGTCAGGTAGAACTCCATCTTCTGACGCCATCGTTTGATGTGCAGACCTTCGAAACGAAACGGGGCAGCAGTCACCAATGGGATCTGGAATGCAAAGGGAGGAGCAACATCATCTATGGTTGTTGTCGAAGCCATTGTTTTTTATCATCTTCAAATTGTTGGGAAACAATGGCTGAGTCACGTACTTTGTCACTTTCTTGAAAACGATTCGGCTATCTGGTCGGTGGTGCAAAACCAGTTCGTACTTCCGTCGCCGCCTCTAGGATAAAACAGCCTCTCTAAAATGAATAACTGATTTGCTTTGCACAACAAATCAGTGCAGATTTGCACTTTCGAATTTAACTGCTCGAAAATTTCTGGAAGAATATTTTTGTAATGGCAGAGGAAGAGAAAACAGATTTTTTTTTGTACCAATCTCGTCTACAACTGAAGATAATATATAGACGGGATTAGGGCTGAACGAAAATACTGGTCAGTGGAGGAAAATAGGATCTGCGAAATACTTGGTCAAAAGTTTACCGCTTCATATAAAAGTCGGCTCAGAAATATTTTCCGTATTTAAAATCTGGTTCGAAAAATGCAGTGTTTTCTGGACCAAAAATATAAGTGTCTACACCACATAGCCAAGGCCCAAGGCCCAAGCCCAATCCCGAACCGAACCGAGCCGGGTCGGGTCGAGTCGAGTCGGTCGGTCGCGCGCGCGTGTGTGGTGGTCATGATGCATGGTCTCCCTCCTCACAACAAAGCATGCATTGAGAGCCCAAGGCCCCAACATGACTTCTTAGAAACAAGTATAAATACTTGCATCTTTCTTATAATCCCATGATGTGGGACTATTCACAAATAAGAGCCATCATAAACTTATTTCATATTTTAAATAATTCATAAAATTTTCAACAAGACTTATCGCCCTGTCCAAGAATGATGGGAGAGATGGTAGTGAACTTTAAGGGATTGCCTCGAATCAAGTGAAGGCCACCCTTCGATGAAGATTGCATCATAAGAGGAACACCAATAATACTTTGTCTAGAAGGGAGAAGGTTGAACTTTGTCAAGATAGTGGAGGTCGGAAGGGGAGTTTTTTTCCTGTATTTCACTAAAGCTTCTTTTACTTTCATGATGATTTTCTTGGTACCATAATCTGGGGTCTTTAGGATAGCCTCTATAGGAAACAACATACAAAGAAACACTTAGTAGAATAATCAACAAAGAATGAAGTAAATGAAAATTCATACCAAACGTAAATAATTTCTCGCTAATGCTAAAAGGGTGTTGAATAAAGAAAAAATGTTTTTTTCCTAGTCCTTCGATTTATCAACTTTGAGTGGTGATCAATGCCTTTCTAGGATTAGCACCATATAATGATTGGTTGACTTTAATAACTTTTTCTTAGTGAATTAAGTTGTAGAGGGCTGAAGGAGTCTTAGAGATTGACCCCCGGATTTCAAAAGAACCACTTTCTGACACAACGCATAGGTATATGTGTTAGGAGAGATAATTGGGTAAGAGCTAGGTAAGTATATTGTAAGAAGCATGAAAGAAAATCAGGAAAGCGGAAGAAATCACCATGCCAGTTGTGGATGGAAGAATAAGCGAATTATGTTTTCGGTGGACTATCGATGGTGGCGCCAACTAGAGGAGTGATGGCATCGATCTCAGACATAAGGAAGTCCTCAAGGATGATAGTTATTTCTTCTTCAGAAGTTAACAAGGAACTTTTAGATTCAGTGGTGACTTTAAGATTGTCTTTTCCGAAGCTTCTATAGTTCCTTTCGAAGTAGCTTTTTCAGTAGATTTATTTCAACCTATGATGTTGTCAGGTGTTGTTGTTTCATGAGAATAAATACAAATGGAATAAAAAAATTAAAAGCCTTGCACATAAATTCTTATAGAAGAACTTTGAAGCAACCAATGTAACAGTCAAACTTAAGAGCTTTTGGAAGAATTGGTAGTTGAAAACGCAAGGCACGAACTGTCCTACCGTCAATAGATGATTAGTGACTGGATCAAAACTATCTCTCGAGTCAAACCAAAAACTTCCTTCCTCTCGTAAGACAAAGCCTAAAGGAAAGGTTTCGTCTACATGAGAAGAAGGGGAAGAGATCGATAAAAACCAAAGAGAGCACTTTTTCGAGTTAAATAAGTAGTCATCTAACTAATTCGTAGTCGTTGGGCCTAAGATTTGTTTATTCATGATTGAGCAAAACAAATTTCATAAAAATAAAATAAAAAAGCACTTTCAAACTTAAGGAAAATCAGATTGATATTGGAAAACATCTATTTATGATTTAAATGTAAAAAATTATAAGATTTCATAATAAATTCCATGATTCGATTAAAACCCAATCGACGCCCGATTTCTATATGAAAATTTGCGGATTCAAAACCCTAGAGAAAAAAATCAAAATCTAGAAACTAATTAGGAATCGGAATCGAGGGTGAATATTTACCTCAAATTTGTGATTAGATGGCTTGAAAAGATTGTGATTCTTTAAGAGCTTTGATTCTTGAACTTTAAAAATTACAACTCTATAACTGAGGAAGCAAGATGAAGAGAATGCGCTATTTATAAAAGGAAAGAGAAAATTACGAATGGCCATTGAATTAAATATAGCCATTCAGCCGTGAATACCAAGAGGCAGGAAAGTACCCTATGCATTAAAAAATGAGATGCTGACTTGAAAAGTAAATAAAATATCTTCACTTGCACGGGGGAGGGGGGATGTTAGCGCTAAAATTATCAGGGAAGAGCTGAAAGTAAAAGCTTAGGTGAAGGGATGGTAGAAGCAAAAAAAGCCTCTTTTGGAAGAAACCAAAGGGTATATACCTAGGATCTGCAACTTCAAGTGTATAAGGAAGAGTTAAATGCACCATTCGATTCACCCAAAGAAAGCATTCAAGGAGCTTAAATATCCATAAGTCATCCATTGCACAAGAAGACACTCAATCCAAGAGAAGGCAATACTTCGAGCAGTGTCAAAAGTCAAGAGCTCGTGCAATCCTACTCCACCCGCAAATAACAAGGTTTATGGTTAAAAAATATGTCTTTTGGAGAATTCGAAGGCATTCCAATGGGTATTTATCTTCACACATTTGGGAGGGCAAATTGCTATTCCCGGTGGCATAAAAAAACTAGTCATCCGCTACCAGAAGCACCTTGACTAGACTTTCGCATTAGTCTTCATGGTTGCGTTACGCCGAAGAGTGTAAGGCGAAAAGAGGGTTAACAAGCATCGATAAATACCATCAAGACTAACTTCTTCATTCTCTCACTTGTACTAGAAAATTTGTAAACCCTAATTTCAAAACTGATTTAGAGAAAGTCTGTAATGAAAATACAAAATTTTTGTAATGCTCATTTCATAAAATAAAGTGATCGGCTTTAGTAATTATGGTAACAATATGGTAATTTTTTGAATTATTATACTATTATTATCTTACAACCTTGTAGGTCCAATATCAAGAGTTCCGAAAGGGGTTAACTTTTTAGGATACACTACAGAAGTCCCAAAGGGTCACATTCAATGAAATAAGTGATATCACTTAAGAGATCACACCTCCAAAACCTTTTAGCTTAAACCCACTTCCTAAGGTACATAGAAACAAGAAAAATCTCCAATGTCTTTTCGAAAGTACAAAAAGACTTGTGTAATTCATTATGAAACCCTTTAGGTAATGACAGCTTATACAAAATCCAATAAGGAAACGTAGGAATCAATAATTCATCAAAAAGATCTACATATCTACATAGCCTCTCCAAAGCGCCTTATGCGGAACCACCAATGAAAAAATGGCAGGAATTAACATACATAATAGCAAAAGTATCATCCATTAAAAAAATTCAGTTTCAACCTACATATGCTTAATTATTATTTTCTGTTTAAACATGGATCCATCTGTAAAAGATAACAAAAGCATGTTAAGGGAATACCGTAAGAAGCATACTATTTTAGGAGTGTTAACCAATTTTTTAGCTAGCAAATTAATACCTTGACATGTGGTTACTTACACACTATTACTAATTAGAGAACAATAGCTACTAAATCCTCTAACTACTCATTAAGGCTTCTGTCACTCACCTATCCCATCAAACACATAATCTAAGAGATATCATGCAAGCACTTACTACCTAGTAGGTAGACGAATTCTAGCCATTTAAGACCTCCCTTTGGTGGACCATTATACTACTAAATAGTTGTTATTATTTGGGTAATCTATAGCCACTTAATACTTCTCATAGATAGGCAAACCCTATTACTGAGGCGACACTTAAATAACTCCTCCCTAAGGCAAACCCTAACCCAGTCACTTTTTGAACCTTTTAGAGAAGCAGGGTATCCAGCTGCTTCGCACCCAATTTAGCCATTTAATACATCCATTAGAAAAAGATGAGTTCTATAATCACTTAATACCGTATGTGGGCAGACCATAAGACTACTGCATATACTTCTAAGAATAAATTTATAAAGAAAAAGGTGAGCCTCAATCACTTAATACTCTGAAAGGTGGATCTAAGCACTTAAGACGCTCTCCAAGCCAAGTAGGCTATGTCGCTCATTGACCCTTAAGTTTTTTCTTTTAGAAGGAAGGCGGACCATATGGCCAGTTAGTACATCACACTTGAAGTAAACCATAAGGAACATCACTCATGTCATTCCTAAAATTGCCATGGGTTCCTATGATCAATGATATCTCGTATTATTTGTACGTACATCGGACCGCTAGAAAGTGCAGACTTCTTTTGAATGATTCAATTAACCTTGCATCATAATCTTACTCCAATCCCGTTATTTTAATTATAGTATTATTTGGATATTGTCCTAAATGTAAACAAATTAAAAGATGAGATTTACATTTCTTAGGTAAGAGTAATAACTCTAAGATAATTTAGTGGACTTAGTATAATTATGATAATTTTACCTAGAATCTACATTAAATTTAATAATATAATTGTCACCGCCATTAATAACCACAAATGCTGTTTTTTCTAAGGCAACAAACATTGCCATAAATGCTATTAATGTCAATCCCATTAATTTTCATCATTTCCTATTAATCGTAACCCATTTATTATCCTCAATTTCATTATAATATTAATTACTTGAAAATTTGAGTTACAATATATAATTCTTATTTACCAATTGTGACTTTTTTTTAATTAAATGGTTTATTGTCACATAAAATATTCATAAGCCACTAGGTTACAATTGTTAATTCTTCATTTATTACATGAAACCCTAATTTGTACCTGTAATTAATGGAGAATGTTTCAAATTCAAACATAACCTAAATGTCTACCTAATAAAAATAATAACTAGCGTTGATTACACTTAATTGGATGGATAAAATATTAATATATGAGCATAATAATTACATATATACTAATTTTTCTAATCCTAATAGTTTACGTTCTAATCTACACTATTAACTAGAACAATCTTCATATGTTCTAGTTTAGTAAGATTCAAAATCACATAAAAAGATATTTTGCTATAATTTCCATAAATTTTCCTAAATAGTAAAAAGAAAGAACATTAACAAATTTAAAATTATAAAGAATGGGTAATCATTTTATTAGGAATAAACAATACAAATATGTACGAAACAAGTAAATTTTGCACATCTTTTCCTTTATATTTTATGCATATTACTTATAATGTCAAACTTCAAAAAAAAAATTTGGATAAAAGGACAACTAGAAAAATTTATAAAATTAAACCAATACCCTTACACAAATCAAAATATAGATAAATTTAAACAAAGGTGGGACATTTATACAAACCTTACTTTTACACCTATTTTACAGATCTGGAACACAAGTGCAAACAATAGTTTTAATATCTCTAGGGACTGATTTTCCCAAACCTATGTGTAAACATTAATCAAAGATTCTAAAAGAATATGTGGGCAAGACTTAGATATTTAGTGAAAACACATAATTCAAATTATCAAATATTGGCATATAAATTGAAATTGCACCAAAGAAAAATATTTGATATTACAAACAATATAAAAATTTCGCACTTCTCCACTCAAAGCTTCCCTAAATTTCAGATTTGAATTGCAGTTTTTAGGTTTCACTTCAAATCCTTCTAGATCCATATAGTATGCATAAAAAAGGAGATATGCTTAATAAAAATTGTAGATATAGATACAAAAGTGGAATAAGAAAAGAGAATAAGATCGGAAACCTAAAGAATTTAACTTATGCGCAATACCCATCTTTACTTACAGATCTGAATTCATTTCCTATAAACTTTGTAAATAGAATAGAAATCTATTTGTTTTAAGAAACTTTTGAAAAGCTTGGAGAAATGAAAAAAGTAGAGTTTCGCTGCTGCCTTTAGAAAATATGAGAAGAAATATAGGGGTCCAGGCCTCTTTGTTTATATGCACTAGAACGATACAGAACCATTAGATTTAAGTATAGAAAAATCCCTCTTCCATTTATAAAATAAAATTCCTCCAACAATACCCTAGCCGCCACTATCAGATCAACCAAGAGGTAGATCAAGTGGTCGACCGCTCAGTTGACCTCCTTTGTCGGCCTGGCTACCGAGTGTTTAATGGTGGAGTTAAATTTATTTAATCATTTTATTTGTTTTCTGCCTAAGTTCGTTTTTCGTCCATAATTTCTTCATACGTACCCCGTTCGTGAAATTTCAAATATGAAAGTTGACCAAGATTCCATTACGAACATATGGTTTTGTGGTTAAATTTCACTATTTGCTCAAAAAAAAAAATAACTAGTTAACTTATTAAACTAACATAAAATTTTGGCCTGTTACAACATGCGACAGTCAGATATTGCATCTTGTAATCGTATGCTGTAGTTCTCTATAATGATAATGTTTGTGATTGAAATTTTAAATATTTCGATGAGTCTAACGGGTAATCTAATTAGTAGATGGGTTGGATCAGACAAATCAATTTATTAAAAAAGGTAGATCACTTGGACCGAAATCAGGATGTTTCCCTGGACCCAATCAATCAGGGACCCCTGATTTCCTTTTTTTGCAATTAAACTCCTGAAAAAATAAAGGGTTTAATTGCAAAAGGAGAAAATCAGGTGCCCCTGATAGGCTGAGTCCAGAGGAACACCCTGATTTTAGTCCAGGTGATTTGCTTCCTTTATTAAATGAGTTATAAGTGGATTAGATCAAAGGGTCCGGCTATTGGCACCCCGTTATTTTCTCTTCACACTCCGACTAAAGTTTTAAAATTTTATTTCCAGTTACGCCCTTTAATAATTGATTTAATAACTTATCTAATATTATATGATGATTAAAAATAATAATAAAATCAACAATATACATATATGGATGTTTGAGGTTAAATTGTACACAATAATTAAAATAAAAAAACAGTATACGTGTATACTGTTTTTTTTAAGTTAAGACAAGAATTACAAACAATGATTAAGAATGATTAAAACAACCATTAAAATTACAAATAACGATTAAAATTTTGAAAATTGTAAAGTCACCAGTTTATATGATTATGCATTTTAGCTCTGAGTAAGTTAATAGTGTACAAGAATTGCAATGACTTGAATAACAATTATGTAATGTTAATTTTCATAACCAATGCCAGACAATCAATTACGTTGCCTACAAAACGTTAATTAAGTTGATCAAGATTTAAAGAGAGCAACACTAACAATTTGCAAGTTGGAGTAAAGAAGAAAAAGGTTAAAAAAAAAGATTTAAAAAAACAGTAAGAATGAAAATAAAATAAGGGCATTTTCGGAAGAAAACGGGGTGGGAAAAGAAAACGATGGGGTGTGCATTTTATTTTCTAATCAACGGAGTGTGAAGAGCAAATAGAGGAGTGTTGCTGTTTATGTGAATTATTCAAAAGAGCATTGTTATTGACACTCCATTTTCTGTTAAGATGGGGCCAAATTTTAGTAACACTCCACTTTTTTTAAATTGTTAAGGGGAGGGTCAATGTAAGTGATTAATTTTTTTTACTTCTTACGCTTTTACCCTTACTTCTAAAATGTACTCAACGTAAAATCATCAATCCCCTAAATCATAAAACCCAAAATTGTTTCAATTGCTAACTTGCGTCAGGGAAAAATCAAAGAAAAAATGTTGAGAACGAAGAAAAGATCAATATCCTCCTTGTGAATTTATAATATATCTCGGATTGCTGGAATTCGACTTTGGTTGAATTAGTCTAACAACGGAACAAACGTTGCTATACTATCTTTGCGATCAGATATAAAGAAAATTGTCATGACTCCAGTTTAACATGTGGTTTATGGATTTAACCATAGCCAGCAACTCCAATTTTATCACTGATTTGCTAGAATTTTTGTAAGAATGATTTGAGTAGCTGATGCAGAATAAGAAAACTTACATTTACATCTAGCAATGCGTAGATGCAAATTGTTGTACCTAGGCATAAACAATGAAAACGAGTTCGCTGTTAAAATAATACACGCCCAAAGATTATACTCGATACTCTATGGAAGATATGTGTGTATGTCTATATATGTATATATATATATATAATCATGGTTGGAAATTATAACGCAATAGTATAAATATATCTAATTAAATCAAGGTTCAAATTACTCTTCTTAAATGGCTCTCATTAATCAAACTTCATCCTATCAGATTCGTAATGGCAGTGATCCCACAAAGCCATACACCTTTCTAGGCAAATGTCAATGGTGTCGAGAACAAGGACATATGATTGCTTATTGTTCTTTATTTAAGCTAAAGTTTCCTAATGTCATTCCTCCTTCTTCAAATTCTCAACCTCCGTCAAACCTATTCACACCAAAACTTAAAGCAAACATCGTAAATCCCTCTGCCTCTTCATCCTCTTCAACATGGCTTCTTGATAGTGGTGCTTCCCACAACGTCACGACAGATTTGAACAATCTATCTCACCATGCTCCTTATGATGGAACCCAAGAGTTGATCGTCGGTGATGGAAAAGGCCTTAAAATCACTCACGTCGGTTCTTGTTCTTTATCATCACTTAAACTAAATAATGTCTCAGTTGTTCCTGCCATGTCCAAAAATATAATTCATGTTTCTCAACTTTGTCATGATAACAATATCTCAATTGTCTTTTCTTCCACCTCTTTCCATATGAATGATCTCAAAACAGGGGAATTTATATTCCAGGGGCTGGCTGCAACAAGCATTTACCAACTCAAATCCACAACCCCTACAGTCTACGCAAGCACAACTAGTTCACTTGATTGGCATCATCGTTTAGGGCATCCGTCTTGTAATGTTTTTAGGCAAATTGTTTCCAAAAATAAACTTCATATTCCTAGTATCTCCACTTTAGATTGTGATTCATGTGCTTGCAATAAAAGTCATAAACTTCCTTTTTCTACTTCCTCTATTGCGTCTACTGCCCCACTTGAGTATGTTTAATCTGATCTTTGGACATCACCAATTTACTCTCATGATCGCTTTAAATATTATCTTATTTTCGTTGATCATTTTTCTAAACACATTTGGTTGTATAATTTGAAACGAAAATCAGATGCAAAGCATATATTCATTCGCTATAAAGCTCTAGTTGAAAAATACTTTCAACTGCCTCTCAAAACTCTCTACTCGGACAACGGTGGTGAGTATGAAAGCCTACGTAACTACCTGTCCATTGATGGAATTTTGCATCTCACAACTCCACCCCACACCCCTCAACACAATGGCTATTCGGAGCG